>JARQOD010000006.1:360173214-360192628 GCA_033576555.1 Oophaga sylvatica
GCAGCTAGAAAGATTGCACCTCAGTCAACAATCTATCGCATCATCAAGAACTTCAAGGAGAGAGGTTCCATTGTTGCCAAAAAGGCTCCAAGGGCGCCCAAGAAAGACAAGCAAGCGCCAGGACCGTCTCTTAACCCCTCTCTGACATTAGACGTACTATCCCGTCCATAAAACCCGTGCCATTCTGCCCATGGACGGGATAGTACGTCATAGGCGATCAGCTGCGCTCCTGAGGGGAGCGCAGCTAATCGCCGCCGGGTGTCAGCTGATTATCACAGCTGACACCCGTGACTGTGTGTCAGGAGCAGTCACGGACCGGCACATTAACCCCTAGCACACCGCGATCAAACATGATCGCGGTGTACTGGGGGCACAGGGAAGCATTGCGCAGGGAGTGGGCTCCCTGCGCGCCCCCCTGAGACCCTCAGACCAGCGCGATGTGATCGCGCTGTTCTGAGGGCTTCCTCCCTCCCAGGACCCGGATCCAAGATGGCGCCGGGGTCCTGGAGGGAGGCGACTTCCTCAGTGCCTGCTGAGAGCAGGCACTGAGAAGCCTGCTGCACTGCCTGAGCGATCGCTGGTGTGACAGTGTGCTGTGCACACTGTCACACCAGCGATTTGATAAAATACAGTGATGTCCCACCCTGGGACAAAGTAAAAAAGTTAAAAAAATAAAAATAAACATGTTATAAAAAAAAATCCAAACTAAATAAAAAAAAAAAAAATATTCCCCAATAAATTCATTTCTTCCTGTAAATAAAAAAACAAAACAATAAAAGTACACATATTTGGTATCGCCGCGTCCGTAACGACCCCCCCTATAAAACTGTCCCACTAGTTAACCCCTTTAGTGAACCCCTTAAAAAAAAAAAAAAAAAAACGTAGCAAAAAATCAATGCTTTATCATCATACCGCCGAACAAAAAGTGGAATAACGCGCGATCAAAAAGACCGATATAAATAAACATGGTACCGCTGAAAACGTCATCTTGTCCCGCAAAAAACGAGCCCGATACAGCATCATCAGTGAAAAAATAAAAAAGTTATAGCTCGCAGAATAAAGCAATGCAAAAATAATTATTTTTTATATAAAATTGTTTTTATTCTATAAAAGCGCCAAAACATAAAAAAATGATATAAATGAGGTATCGCCATAATCGTACTGACCCGAAGAATAAAACTGCTTTATCAATTTTACCACACGCGGAACAATAAAAACGCCTCCCCAAAAGAAATTCATGAATTGCTGATTTTTGTTCATTCTAACCTCCAAAAAATCGAAATAAAAAGCGATCAAAAAATGGCACCTGCTCAAAAATGGTACAAATAAAAACGTTAACTCGTACCGCAAAAAATAAGACCTCACATGACTCTGTGGGCCAAAATATGCAAAAATTATAGCTCTCAAAATGTGGCGATGCAAAAAACTATTTTTGCAATAAAAGCGTCTTTTAGCGTGACAGCTGCCAATCATAAAAACCCGCTATAAATAGTAAATCAAACCGCCCTTTATCACCCCCTTAGTTAGGGAAAAATAATAAAATTAAAAAAATGTATTTATTTCCATTTTCCCATTAGGGTTAGGGTTAGGGTTGCGGCTAAAGTTAGGGTTAGGGTTGGCGCTAAAGTTAGGATTAGGGTTAGGGTTGGGATTAGGGGTGTGTTAGGGTTAGGTTTGTGGTTAGGGTTGGGACTAGGGTTAGGGTGTGTTGGGGTTAGGGTTGAAGTTAGAATTGGGGGTTTCCGCTGTTTAGGCACATCAGGGGCTCTCCAAATGTGACATGGCGTCTAATCTCAATTCCAGCCAATTCTGCGTTGAAAAAGTCAAACGGTGCTCCTTCACTTCTGAGCTCTGCCATGCGTCCAAACAGTAGTTTATCCCCACATATGGGGTATCAGCGTACTCTGGACCCCAAGAGTTATTGTGCAATTTGTCCTATTTCTTCTGTTACCCTTGGGAAAATAAAAAACTGGGGGCGAAAATATCATTTTTGTACAAAAAAAATTATTTTTTTGTTTTTACGGCTGTACATTATAAACTTCTGTGAAGCACTTGGGGCTTCATAGCGCTCACCACACACCTAGATAAGTTCCTTGTGGGGTCTATTTCCAAAATGGGGTCACTTGTTTGGGAGTTTCCACTGTTTAGGCGCATCAGGGGCTCTCCAAATGCGACATGACGCCCCAGACCATTCCATCAAGTCTGCAATCCAAAACGTCACTACTTCCCTTCCGAGCCCACGTGTACCCATACAGTAGTTTTCTCCACATATTGGTATCAGCGTACTCAGGACAAATTGGACAACTTTTGGGGTCCAATTTCTCTGTTACCCTTGTGAAAATAAAAATTGGGCGAAAAAAATCATTTTTGTAAAAAAAAAAAAGATTTTTTTTTTTACGGCTGTGCGTTATAAACTTCTGTGAAGCACTTCGGGGTTCAAAGTGCTCACCACACATCTAGATAAGTTCCTTGTGGGGTCTATTTGCCAAAATGGGGTCACTTGTGGGGAGTTTCCACTGTTTAGGCGCATCAGGGGCTCTCCAAATGAGACATGACGCACCCAGACCATTCCATCAGTCTGCAATCCAAAACGTCACTACTTCCCTTCCGAGCCCTGACGTGCGCCCATACAGTAGTTTTCCTCCTACATATTGGATTTCAGCGTACTCAGGACAAATTGGACAACAACTTTTGGGGTCCAATTTCTCCTGTTACCCTTGTGAAAATAAAATATTGGGGGCGAAAAAATCATTTTTGTAAAAAAAAAAAAGATTTTTTATTTTTATGGCTGTGCGTTATAAACTTCTGTGAAGCACTTCGGGTTCAAAGTGCTCACCACACATCTAGATAAGTTCCTTGGGGGTCTATTTGCCAAAATGGGTCACTTGTGGGGGTTTCCACTGTTTAGTGCATCAGGGCTCTCCAAATGAGACATGACGCACCCAGACCATTCCATCAAAGTCTGCAATCCAAAACGTCACTACTTCCCTTCCGAGCCCCGACGTGTGCCCATACAGTAGTTTTCGCCCACATATTGGGTATCAGCGTACTCAGGACAAATTGGACAACAACTTTTGGGACCAATTTCTCCTGTTACCCTTGTGAAAAATAAAATTGGGGCGAAAAAATCATTTTTGTAAAATAAAAAAAAAGATTTTTATTTTACGGCTGTACTTATAAACTTTAATGAAACACCTAGGGGTTCAAAGTTCTCACCACACATCTAGATAAGTTCCTTGAGGGGTCTAGTTTCCAAAATGGTGTCATTTTGGGGGTTTCAACTGTTTAGGCAGATCAGGAGCTCTCCAAACACGACATGGCGTCCAGCCAATTCTGCGTTGAAAAAGTCAGACGGCGCTCCTTCCCTTCCAAACTCTGCCATGCACCCAAACAGTGGTTTACCCCCACATATGGGGTATCAGCGCACTCAGGACAAATTGCACAATAACATTTGGAGTCTTGTTACCCTTGGAAAAATAAAAATTGGAGTGAAAAGATTATTTTTGTGGAAAAAATATGATTTTTAAATTTTACGGCTCTATAAACTTGTGTGAAGCACTTGGGGGTTCAAATTGCTCATCAAAAATCTAGATAAGTTCCTTAGGGGGTCTAGTTTCCCAAATGGGGTCATTTGTGGGGGGTTTCCACTGTTTAGGCACATCAGGGGCTCTCCAAATGCAACATGGCATCCAAACTCAATTCCAGCCAATTTTGGTTGGAAAAAGTCAAATGGTGCTCCTTCCATTCCGAGCTCTGCCGTGCGCCCAAACAGTGGTTCCCCCCACATATGGGGTATCAGCGTACTCAGGACAAATTGTACAACAACTTATGTGGTCCAATTTCTCCTGTTACCCTTGGGAAAATAAAAAATTAGTGACTAAAAGATAATTTTTGTGGGAAAAAAATAGGATTTTTTATTTTCATGCCCGGGCATTATAAACTTGTGTGAAGCACTTGGGGGTTCAAAGTGCTCACCAAAGATCTAGATAAGTTCCTTGGGGGGTCTAGTTCCCAAAATGGGGTCACTTGTGGGGGGTTTCCACTGTTTAGGCTCATCTGGGGCACTGCAAACGGAACATGACCCCCATTAACGTCTGCATTCCAAAACGTTACTACTTCCTTTCCAAGCCCTGCCGTGCGCCAAAACAGTTTTCCCCCCCCACATATGGGGTATCAGCGTACTCAGGACAAATTGGACAACAACTTTTGGGGTCCAATTTCCTTGGGAAAATTCAAAAATTTGGGACTAAAAAATCATTTTTGTGGAAAATGTATTATTTTTTTTTTTTTCACACCCAGGCTTTATAAACTTTTGTGAAACACTTGAGGGTTCAAAGTGCTCACAACAGATCTAGATAAGTACCTTAGGGGGTCTAGTTTCCAAAATGGTGTCACTTGTGGGGGGTTTCCACTGTTTAGGCGCATCAGGGGCTCTCCAAACGCGACATGGCATCCAATCTAAATTCCAGCCAATTTTAGTTTGAAAAAGTCAAACGTCGCTCCTTCCCTTACGAGCTCTGCCGTGTGCCCAAACAGTGGTTTTCCCCCATATATGGGGTATTGGCGTACTCAGGAGAAATTGCATAACAACCTTATCTGTCCATTTTCTCCTTTTACCCTTGTGAAAATAAAAAAAAGTTTGTAAAAGATAATTTTTGTGGCTAAAAAGTAAAATATTCATTTTTTCCTTCCACGTTGCTTTAGTTACTGTGAAGCACCTGAAGGGTTAATAAACTTCTTGAATGTGGTTTTGAGTACCTTGAGGGGTGCAGTTTTTAGAATGGTGTCACTTTTGGGTATTTTCTGCCATATAGACCCCTCAAAGTGACTTCAAATGTGAGGTGGTCCCTAAAAAAAATGGCTTTGTAAATTTTGTTGTAAAAATGAGAAATCGCTGGTCAACTTTTAACCCTTATAACTTCCTAACAAAAAAAAATTTTGGTTCCAAAATTGTGCTGATGTAAAGTAGACATGTGGGAAATGTTATTTCTTAACTATTTTGTGTGATATATTTCTCTGTTTTAAGGGAATAAAAATTCAAAGTTTGAAAATTGCAAAATTTTAAAAATTTTCGCCATATTTGCGTTTTTTTCAAAAATAAACGCAAGTTATATCGAAGAAATTTTACCACTAACATGAAGTACAATATGTCACGAGAAAACAATCTCAGAATCGCGAATATCCGTTGAAGCGTTCCAGAGTTATAACCTCATAAAGAGACAGTGGTCAGAATTGTAAAAATTGGCCCGGTCATTAACGTGCAAACCACCCTTGGGGGTGAAGGGGTTAAAAGTGTTTCAGCTGCAGGATCGGGCTACCAGCAGTGCAGAGCTTGCTCAGGAATGGCAACAGGCAGGTGTGAGTGCAGCTGCACACACTGTGAGGCGGAGACTCTTGGAGCAAGGCCTGGTCTCAAGGAGGGCAGCAAAGAAGCCACTTCTCTCCAGAAAAAACATCATGGACAGACTGATATTCTGCAAAAGGTACAGGCAGTGGACTGCTGAGGACTGGGGTAAAGTTATTTTCTCTGATGAATCCCCTTTTCGATTGTTTGGGACATCAGGAAAACGCCTCATTCAGAGAAGACAAGGTGAGCGCTACCACCAGTCTTGTCTCATGCCAACTGTTAAGCATCCTGAAACCATTCATGTGTGTGGTTGATTCTCAGCCAAGGGAATCGGCTCTCTCACAGTCTTGCCTAAAAACACAGCCATGAATAAAGAATGGTACCAGAATGTCCTCCAAGAGCAACTTCTCCCAACCCTCCAAGAGCAGTTTGGCGATCAACAATGCCTTTTCCAGCATGATGGAGCACCTTGCCATAAAGCAAAGGTGATAACTAAATGCTCAGGGAACAAAACATAGAGATTTTGGGTCCATGGCCTGGAAACTCCCCAGATCTTAATCCCATTGAGAACTTGTGGTCAATCATCAAGAGACGGGTGGACAAACAGAAACCTAAAAATTCTGACAAAATGAAAGCATTGATTGTGCAAGAATGGACTGCTATCAGTCAGGATTTGGTCCAGAAGTTGATTGAGAGCATGCCAGGGAGAATTGCAGAGGTCCTGAAGAAGAAGGGTCAACACTGCAAATATTGACTTGCTGCATTAACTCATTCTAACTGTCAATATAAGCTTTTGTTACTCATATGTTTGCAATTATTATATTTCTGTCTGTGATAAAAACATCTGTCAAACACACATAAAAACCAGAGGGCAGCAGATCATGTGAAAATATAATATTTGTGTCATTCTCAAAACTTTTGGCCATGACTGTAAATGAATGAAAAATTCAAAATATATCTTTGACTTTGAGAATAGTGGGTTAGTAAACTATTTGCATCCAAAGCATAAGATTTTGGATGGGGTGATGGGGTGCACCTTACGAAGACTGGAAAACATGTATTTGGAAGTCGCCTTGCTACACTCATCAGGAGAGATTTAAACTAGAACAATGTGGGAAGGGAAGCAAAATGCCAGAAAAATTCATACACCTGACAAATGCTATTGAGAATTCTGCTATTAGAAGTGAAAGGGAAGAACAAAGACAAAAAAATCTAAATAATAAAAATATTGGAGGAAGTGAAACCAATCACAAACTAAAATGTTTCTATACAAACGCACAAAGCATGGGCAACAAACAAGGAGAATTGGAACTACTAACGCAGGAAAAGAAATATGATGTCATTGGAATCACTGAAACTTGGTGGGACGATACACATGATTGGAATACAAGGCAAGAAGGTTACAACTTATTTGCAAGAAACAGACTTAATAAACGAGGAGGAGGTGTCGCATTGTATGTTAGAAAAGCGTATATCTGAACAGAGATTGAAGCTTCAGAGACTGGGAGTTCTGTGGAAACTGGGTAAGAATACAAGGAGCGAGCAATGGAAAGGACACCATTGTAGGCATTTACTACAGGCCGCCTATGCAAGCTGAAGACATGGATGAACTCTTTATGCATTAAATCGCCAAGTTCTCCAAAAAATATGACATAGTGGTCATGGGAGATTTCAACTATCCAGACATTTGTTGGGAATCTCTCTCAGGCAAAACTAACAGGTCCAGGAAATTCTTATCCTCTCTTGCTGACAACTTTATCTTCCAAAAGGTAGAGGAGAAAACAAGGGGATCTGCTACCTTGGATCTAATCCTTATAAACAGGGAGGAAATGGTTGAGGAGGTAAGAGTGGCTGGGACCTTAGGACGTAGCGACCAGGGCCGGCGTCAGCACCAGGCACACCCGGGCCAGTGCCGGGGCCCTGAGCAGGCGGGGGGGCCCACTCACAGTCTGGCACCCCCGCGCAGAGATCGGTGTCAGCGCCGCCACTGGGCCCCCCCCCCCTGCTCAGGGCCCCGGCAGCAGCTGGCAACAATACTTACCTCTCCCGTGCCTCCGCTGCCGCAGCTCCGGGCTCCAGGGGGCGCCGGCGCTTCCTCTCACAGCCGGCCGCTGAATGACGTCATCATTCAGTGGCCGGCTGTGGCACAGAGCGCGGGGACGCTGAACAGGTAAGACGTCTCTGTGTGTGTGTCTCTGTGTGTGTATGTAGTGCGGTGCTTTGTGTGTGTATGTATGTATGTGAGAGAGTGCTTGTGTGCTGTCTGTGTGATGATGGGCAGGCATTGCTGATAATGGGGAGGCATTGATGATGGGGAGAAGATGATGATGGGCAGGCATTGCTGATAATGGGGAGGCATTGATGATGGGGAGAAGATGATGATGGGCAGGCATTGCTGATAATGGGGAGGCATTGATGATGATGGGGAGAAGATGATGATAATGGGCAGGCATTGATGATGGGGAGAAGATGATGATGGGCAGACATTGATGATGATGGGGAAGATATGATGATGGGCAGGCATTGCTGATAATGGGGAGGCATTGATGATGATGGGGAGAAGATGATGATAATGGGCAGGCATTGATGATAATGGGCAGGCATTGATGATGGGGAGAAGATGATGATGATGGGCAGGCATTGATGATGATGGGGAGGCAATCATGATGATAATGGGGAGTCTTTCCACAGCGCCCTTTCCTGAGCTGTAACAGTGCAGAACGCAGTACAGCGCAGAGGAGAGCTCCATATTTTGTATGGAGCATTATATGGGGACCAGTATCCTGTATGGAGCATTATATGGGGACCAGTATCCTGTATGGAGCATTATATTGGGTCCAGTATTCTGTATGGAGCATTATTTTGGGTCCAGTATTCTGTATGGAGCATTATATGGGGGGTGACATCCTGCATGGGGTATTATATGGGTGATGAGGGGGAGACTGTGGTGCCCATAATATTGTATGGAGGACTGTACTGTCCGGTCTGTACTGTGCGCTGTGAGGATTTGGCGGTTTTTGAGCTATTGTACAATTTACAATAGATATCACTCATGTAATGGAAGAAGTGAAGTATTTGGCATTGTACTATACCCATATTTCTCTGCCGTATCTGTGCATCATGAATCGTGGTCTGTGTTAAAGGGGCCCACTGAGGCTCTTTCGCCCGGGGCCCATAAAAACCTGGAGCCGGCCCTGGTAGCGACCATGCTATTTTAGAATTTTGGTTAACTAGAGGAGGAAGACCTGTGAAGACTTCAAGGTTAGATTTCAGAAAAGCAGATTTTAAGGAACTCAGAAAGAGAATCGGAGGGATCCAATGGCTGGATATTCTTAAGGACAAAAATGTCCAGGAAGGATGGGAAATCTTGAAAAATTAGATTCTCAAAGCACAATCATTAACAATTTCAAAAGAGGGAAGAATAGAAACATTTAAGGAAACCAGGATGGATGAACACAGAATTTAAACACATGCTAAAAAGGAAGAAAGAAATGTTTATCAAATGGAAAGAGGGAGGCATATCTAAAGAAGAATATAATGATGTCTGCAGAACCTGCAGGGCAAGAATCAGATTAGCTAAAGCTGACAATGAATTAAGGCTTGCAAGAGATGTCAAAAGCAATAAAAAAGGATTTTGGGGATATGTCAAAAGTAAAAGAAAAGTCAAAGATGCTATAGGATTTTTACAGGATGAAAATTATGAAATGGTAAGAAAGGATGTTGAGAAGGCCAAAATTTTAAATTCCCATTTTGCATCTGTTTTCTCTCAGAAAGGAAATGTAACATCAACTGATCTTCACTGTCCTATTAAGGGAATAGAAGAATCCAGGATATCTATAAACAGAAAAATAGTGAGGAATCACTTAGCTAACATAAATGAATTCAAGTCTCCAGGTCGAGATGAATTACACCCCAGGGTACTGAAGGTATATAGCAGAAGAAATTTTTGAACCACTCTCCATAATCTTTGAAAATTCTTGGAGAACAGGAGAAGTCCCAGAAGACTGGAGAAGAGCAAATGTTGTTCCTTTCTTCAAAAAGGGGAAGAAGGTGGACCCAGGGAACTATAGGCCGGTGAGTCTGACATCTATACCAGGAAAGATCTTTGAACAAATTATTAAACAACATGTATGTAAGTACCTGGACAAGAATGAAGTGCTTAACCAGAGTCAGCATGGGTTTGTAACTAATAAGTCATGTCAGACTAATTTATTTTCCTTCTATGACAGAATCACTGACTGGGTGGATCAGGGAAATGCTGTAGATATATTATATCTTGACTTCAGCAAAGCATTTGACAAAGTATCTCACGCAATCCTTATTGAAAAAATGACTAAGTATGGAATGGACAAGGCAACTGTTAGGTGGATTCATAACTGGCTTAGTGATAGGACCAAAAGAGTGGTAGTAAATGGCTGCACATCCAGTTGGAAGAATGTATCAAGAGGGGTACTAAAGGGCTCTGTCTTGGCCCTGTATTGTTCAACATCTTTATCAATGATTTAGATGAAGGAATTGAGGGTAAACTGATTAAATTTGCTGATGACACAAAGGTAGGAGGGATAGCTAATACTAGAGAAGAAAGAGAGAGGATTCAAAAAGATATAAATAAACTGGAGCAGTGGGCAGCAACTAACAGAATGGTTTTTAACAGGGAAAAATGCAAAGTACTACATCTGGGAAATAAAAATGAAAAAAGCGTATACAGAATGGGAGGAATAGAGCTAAGCAACAGCACATGTGAAAAAGACTTGGGTATACTAATAGATCACAGACTGAACATGAGTCAACAGTGTGATGCAGCAGCAAAAAAGGCAAATACAATTCTGGGATGTATTAACAGAAGCATACAGTCTAGATCACGTGAAGTAATTATTGTCCTCTACTCCTCTTTGGTCAGACTTCATCTGGAATACTGTGTCCAGTTTTGGGCACCACATTTTAAAAAAGACATCAACAAACTGGAGCAAGTTCAGCGAAGAGCGACCAGAATGGTGTCTGGTCTGCAAACAATGTCCTATGAGGAACGGTTACAGGATTTGGGAATGTTTAGCTTGCAAAAAAGAAGACTGAGAGGAGACTTAATAGCTGTCTGCAAATATCTCAAGGGCTGTCACATTGTAGAAGGATCATCTTTATTCTCATTTGTACAAGGAAAGGCTAGAAGCAATGGGATGAAACTGATTGGGAGGAGACACAGATTAGATATTAGAAAAAACTTTTTGACAGTTAGAGTGATCAATGAGTGGAACAGGCTGCCACGAGAGGTGGTGAGTTCTCCTTCAATGGAAGTCTTCAAACAGAGGCTGGACAGACATCTGTCTGGGATGATTTAGTGAATCTTGCTTTGAGCAGGGGGTTGGACCAGATGACCCAGGAGGTCCCTTCCAACTCTACCATTCTATGATTCTATGATTTTCCTTAAACAGGTTGTCCAGAACTCAGACAACCCCTTTTCACGTCCTATGTTTCCCTCTTGTAAAATAATATCACCTACACTTGCTTCTTGTGCCGGCGCCATTACAGAGGTGTCAACTCTCCCTCGGCTTGTGTAACATTGTTATGTCACGCGATCCCTGTGGCCAACCAGCACTGGCTTCACTCTCTCGACCTTCAGACAAATCAACTACCTCCACAGGAAGTGAGAGTTGGTGCTGCTCTAACTTCCTCCAAATATGTTTGATTTGTCCAAAGGAGAGAAGAGTGAAGCCACCACTGATTGACTTCAGGGATCTGTTGACATAACAATGTAAGCAGTGTATGCTCAGGTTGTGCGTTATCTCCCTTGAATGGAAAAGAACAGTGACACCTCACGTCTGAGGAACTTAAGGGTATGCCACACTGAACAATATCGCTAACGGGATCGCTAAAAAACGTCACTATTTAGCGATCCCGTTAGCGATGTTGTTCAGTGCGGCAGCTGCCAGCGACGAGCTTCCTGCTGTGATCTCGCTCGTCGCTGGAATCGTTCCGGACCCTATTTTCTCGTCGGCGCTCCCGCTGGGTAAGTATATATCGCTAGTGTGGCACCTTTTTTTAGCGATTTAGCGGTACTTTGGTACCGCTAAAGTCGTTAAGAAGATCGCTAACGGCGATAGCGTCGTTAACTATATCGCTAAATGTGGCCGCACTTAGCGATATAGAAACAATCCCGCTAGCGATCGCATTAGTATGCGTCGTTATCGTGATCGCTAGCGGGATTGTTTAGTGTGGCAGTACCTTTAGCCTGCCTCTGGAGTGTGCACACTGGGCAGGTCCCCTCTCCCCCATATACATGTTTAGCAGTTTTGTTTGGAATTTTCTTGGTCTTTGGGTTGACGTCACATAATGTTACAGTACTGATCATGACTTCGTCCTTTGGCTTATTTTTATACTGAGCTAGAATGCAAATTGTCTTGACCTTGACCCTTAACCTTTGTAGTTGTAATACATGTAAAAAACATAAGATACATTGTTGACAATATTTTGTTCAAAAGAGAGTTTAACCCATCCCACCGTGATAGTCTACCCTCAGAATGGTCCTTAACTCTGGTGACTCACCTCGCTATATGCCAGTGTGGTGCCCCTGAGATCCAGTCGCCACAGAGTTACTGCACCTCAGCCAAAGGTGTGGTACTCCGCTCTCGGGTAAGGAGGGGACATCACCCAGGACCCACACACTTACATCCAACACCAGACCTCCCAGAGCTCTGGAGGAGCTAGGTAGAGGGTGTGGGTGGAGAAAGTAGAAGGGGAGGAGTCAGTGAGTGGAGTGAGCTATGGTCTGAGAGACCAGAGGGAGTCGACTGAGAGAACTGAAAGAGCAAGAACTCATTCCCAGACTAAAGTGAGAGAAGAGAGGAAGGACGAAGGAGACAGGAGGAAGGAAGAAGAGGTCCTAGGGGCACAGGAAGTGAGAAATCCACCCGTGGGGCCCGCATCCACGCCGACTGTAGTTGGGTGGAGAGACCATGTCGCAGTAAGAGGACCGGCCCCAATCTAGTGGAGAAACTAAGGACTCAGCTAGCTAACCAGAGGCTGCAGTATCTGCATGTGCTACAGCAACATCCACACACATTCGCTGAAAAGGCAGCCAGATAGGACCAAGGGGACCTAGAGCACGTCGCCCGACAAGATCTGAGGCTGCTGGCTTGGGACACTGTGTGTGAAGGCGCAGGACAGGTGAGGAGGGAGCCAGCGCAGTGAGACGGCCAGGAAAGGAACAACCGAAGGGGGTTCTGACAAGATGCACCCCAATTTACCTGACAGCTGTCTGGACCACTTCCCTGGAGGACACAGCACCCCGACTGGGGATTGTAACAACAAACTGTGAGTAAACAGAAAAGCCTGCACCCTGCTGTGTCCTCACAATTATTTGCTGCGTCATCTGCCCTGCACTACAACCACCATCATCTCTTACACATACAGCTGCCCTGGGGCCTAGTTCTACTTGTGGAGAGCTGTAACAACTCTGCTGCATCACCATCAGCCCCAGCGGACACTGAAGCAGCGTCGGATAACACCTTTATTGCCGAATACCACAGGTGGCGTCACAAACTAATTTCCCTATAAACTATTCCCATTTTTACTTTATCTTTTTCCTTTTTATTGGACGCCCAGGGCCATGGACCGGGCTTGTTGTAGTAATTACTGTTTTGAGATCATTGGCATTTGAAGAAAAGGGCACTGGAAATTAAGTTTTATTTTAAGGCACTAATAGGTTATTTTCAATATCAGTGGGACCTCAACCAATGCCAAGAGCAAGGCCCCTAAATGCCCTATCAGAATGGAGGATCGCCGCACTGGACTACTAGAGAGGGCTAAGTACAATGTTCGGCTGTCTTCTGTAGACAATTGATGGAGTTGTGGTCGGATTTACTGTAAATTCCATCGGGCCATCGCAGAACCCCTTTTTATGGGATCGGTTATCTTTTGGAGAAATGATAACTCTGATGAATGTGGAATGTGGTCTTTAACAGCCATCTACAAGCTAACGGAGATGTCCCTCTTCTGGTATGAAATCAGCCATGTTTGACATTATTGCAGGGGAAAAAAATCTTTCATCTTACAAAAGATTTTTTCAGATGTACATGAAACAACGTTCCCAAAAAGTTTCTTCATCCATCACCTCGTAGCATTGAGCATATGTGGTCAGTCTGAACCACTGGAACGGTTCACATGGATTAAAATGTGGCTGAGCTGCAGTAGCGATCGTTACCAATATGATCTTCTATGTAATGTGTATGGGCACCGTATCTGTCGGGGCTCAGCTTAGCTCTCATTATATAAACCCTCTCAGAGATAGCACATTTTGCCTTAATAACCAGGTTCTTTGGTTTCTTTTCATTTTTGAAGGACTTTATTGTTTGCGATTTTGCATTTGACCCGGACTGTCCAGTTTCGTTGGCTTTGGATCAATGCCTGCCCTGACCTGTATCTGCCTTATCCTGTTGTATAAACCCTGTCCTCCCTGACCCTGGATTTGTTCGGCCACGTTTCTTCTTTTCAAATCAGAGATCTGCAAACTGTTGCTATTAGAGATTAGTTTTGGGACATGATCTGGGGATTCCCTGAGCAGAGTCCGTACCACCATAAGGGGTGTTATAAGTCACTAAATCCATTAGACTCCAACCCCCAGGTTTAACCCTAAATCTACTCTACTGTGGGTCCACACCTCTTTCCAGAGGTCTGTGGCATTTATTCTAATGACCAATATGATGACTGCAGCCATAAGATGACGTTAATGAGGACATTTTTAATGGCATGAGCTACATAGGAGCTGAACATCTGGTGATCACGCATGAAATAAAACAATCCAGATTGCTTTGAATATCCCGGGTGCTTATTCAGCTCTGAATACAATTAACCATTTATTCTCATTCATATATACTGTGTATACGGCATATATATACACCACATTGGTTTATCGTTTCAGTAGCTTGACTTACACTGTGGTCCGTGTCTGTTCGATGACACATTCATGTCTACAATACACTGTATGTGCCCTTCTCGGTACATTTGCATAACTAAACTCTCCATGGACCACATTATTGCCACATTTGCCAGCTTCCTGGTGGCTCGGTGACAACAGCAATCAATTTCAACTGAAACAGCATGGCTTTATCTGTGCTCCTCATTCACTGCCATTATCTCGCCATTATTGAAAGTTCTTAAATGTCTCCAACTGTACATAAAAAGCTGCTATCTCATATTACACCATCCATGATGGAGCTCCCTTTAAAGCAGATGGCTGGCAAAGACAAATGCGATTATGAATGAATTGGGAGCTCTATCACTGTGACTATATTGATTGGCTTGTTTAGAATTGGGTGACAGTTATGATGATAACTAGTTTAGAAAGCAAATACATCCTGAACTCGCCGGACCAACATGAGCAGATATATCAACTATTATAGTATTTATCAGATAAGAGCTAATGCTTTGTGCTCAATCCAATGGGAATATATCAATTAATCCATCAGATACCAATGTGTTAGCATTTGTCTGTCATTTCATACACGGTATATACAATACATCTGCTGCAGTAAAAAAGATTTGCTATTAGTTCATATCTTCCATGTTAAAGAGAATCTATCAGCAGGTTTTTGCTATATAGTCTGAGGCCAGCGTGACGTAGGGTTAAAACACAGAATTTAACGATGTGTCACATGTCAGGTTGTGTGCTGCTGTTTACTTACGGTGAAGCTTTTATTAATAGGACATTATCATTACAGTGACTGGTTAGCACGCACCTGCTAGTCTGACTCCTCCCCCTCCTGTGATAAGCAGCTCACTGTCTTTAGGCAATGTACATAGAGAGTTTGATGTGGATAGGATTAGCTTTCTGAGCTTTGCTCGATCTTACATCTAAAAATTCTGTATCAAAACTGTAGCATCTAGTAAACTAAGTGGTACATTATTGGATTCAGGGTCTCTTTCTCTACGTTATGCTGTCTTTTTTTCTCCCAATAGCATCTGTTCTTGATTATTCTGAAAAAAAACAATTCTACATGAAGTATTCTGAAGCCAGGGCAAGTACATGTGCACATGGACTAGAAGAAGAACACAACTGGGAGAAACAGAAGTAGCTGGGAAGCCAATATATATATACTGTATATATACTGTGATGCAAATCCAAATAAGAAAGAAAAAAGGGACATGCTCGGGTCCTAAATGAGTGTTTTTGCAGTGCTCGAAAAATATGTTTGAGTCCCTGAGGCTGCATGTCTCACGGCTGTTAGACAGCTGCAACACATGCAGGGATTGCATATCAAACAGGCAACCCCTGCATGTGTTGCAGCTGTTAAACAGCTCGAGACAAACAGCTGCGAGGACTGAAAAATATTTTTCAAGCACGGCAAAGACACTCGGCTAGGACCCGAGCATGCTCAGATAACACCTTATCCCAGCACGTTTGCTCATCACTATATACAACATTCTGATACATAGAATATACACTGAACTGATAAACAGCAGCAATATAAATACTGTACATATCATTTAGATAATGTCATTTATAAGCCCAGATAGTGTATAAAGTGTGCAGATAAATAGTCTACATGGATCCCAGTGTACACAGAAAGCTCTCAATCAATGATGTGGGTGGGGCTATACAGAGCTCAGCATTCAGAGAACTGCTAGATTTGCAGCAAAGAAAACAGTGATTTTATCAAACCTGCAAGAAGCAGCCCAGTAAGGGTTACATCACTGGAATCAGTGTCTCTGCCCCTACATCATGCTGCTCTCAGACGGGGTAGCAAACACTTGGTGACAGATTCCCTTTAAATCCGCAGCATGTCAATTTGCTTTGTAATGCATAGGGTGAAATCTGCAGTAAACCCACAACAAATCCATGACAGGTGTAAATCTGCCGTGATATGGTATACCGATGACATACTGAATACCTTGGAAAAAGTCATAATTTTAAACCCCCGTGTAGCCCTGGTGTTAGGCACACGCAGTACCCTGGAGAGTGTGTGGCGAGACAGCAGTTTAATGCTAAATAACCATTCACTCAACATACACTGGACACACCCTTAGGGTAGTGTAGTTTACTATTGAAGGAGTGGTCAGGGTGTATGTTTGTTGAGTGATTTTGAGGGAGTTCAGTTCCTGTCTTCGGACGGAGCAGACGTCTGGAGTTTAGCTGGAGGGAGGAAGGAGTCCAGCCTACTCTATCATCAGTTCAGAACGTGGAGGCTGGTACAGGTGGTCTAATTCACCTTAGCCTAGTCAGAGCTGTACCTCAACAGAATACATTGAGAGAAAGAAGAAGCTTAGTGCAGAAAGACTTCAGTCACCTGTCTCAAGGACAGTGAAAGGTTCAGAGACGTGCTCCTGCCTAGTGATAACTGAGAATCTGTAACTAACTTTGAAGGAAGTGAATGAAGGAAGTAACTACCCGACTTTATGCTAGTGTGAGTGCTTATGCTACCAGCGAGGACAAGGCGAAAGGCACAGTGGATTATTGGAAAGGTGCTTTTGGATTGAAGAAGTCCTGCACATTGCAACCGGTCACTGGGGACCGAAGGATCACTATTAGCTTCAAGCATAGTGGTAAGAAAACCAGGAATTTACCGGACCTTAGGTCGCGGCAAACAGCCCCTTATAGTCAGTACGTAACTGGGGTCAGGGGGAGTGAAGACTTTGAGCCTGATCAGCAATATAGGAATTCAGCTCTCTCGCAGGAAGGCTCCTACCACAAAACTGACTGGGCAGTACAGCTATGGATTAGCTGGAGTTATTGAGGGAACTACGCTTCAGGCTGGTTGTACTCATCGTTATTGGAAAGTAAAGGAGGCCCCTAACTTGTCTAGCTGCTGTCTCAAGATACACTCTCCTTGGATCAGCCTCCCTGGGACCTGCCTGAACATCTTACAAGTAAAGGTATGGAAAGACGCTGACCGTGTGAGACTGTGTTATTTATCTGCACCCGACTTCACTAACTTCATAGACTTTGAGGGACCAGTCCCACCTGTAGGGGACCCGACATCTAGCTGCCTCACCATCCCCTCAGAGATCTACAGCAGCGCTGGTACTAATTACCAGAAGACTACAGGTGGCGTCACGAACTGTATATAAACCTATCCCCTGTAAATATATCCCCAACATACGCCAGACCGCCCGGGCCACAGACCGAGCCACAGCTACCTGTGACAAACCCCATAGACTTCCATGGGCTCGGCTCTGAGTACCCCATTGCCCTGGTAATCCACAATTGTGGTGGCGGGTCGATACAACTTGGCGTCACGAACAGGATGCGAAACTCGCGGAATTGCGAGCCCTGTGTGCCTAAGGAATTGTTTTTGTGAAAAAGGACTGTTTGCACTTTTGGCGCCAAAATCGCCATTTTTGTCGCCATATTCGCGCCCTCAGGCGCTGGAGAAGAAGGTGGGCGTACCTTCGTGGGCGTCTACCCCCCTGTGGCGCGAAGAAAATGCCTGCCCTCTCAAAGTGCTATTACAATATGCGATCCTGCCCTACAGCAAAGGAGGTCCGCCTCCTCTTCACCTTCCCTGCGAGGAGGAGGAGACGCAAACCCCACCTCCACGGAAGAGACCGGATGTCTCCGCAGGAAGAAGAAAGAATCTTCTGGAACATCATGGAAGCAGGACGTGTGCAGCCGAGCAGGGAAGCGGAGGAAGGCAGGCCCCGTGCCCCAGCCAAGCTGCCACCAGCACCGGAGTTATCTGTGGTCCTGCACCTGCAGCAGGCGTTGCTAGAGATTCAAGAAGAAAATGCACGCCTGAAGAAGATGGTCCAGTACCAACCTGGCTTTGAAGAGATCGAGAGACGCCGGCGTACCCTGGAGCAGCGGAGGCTGTGGGACACGGTGATCTCTCCCCTCAACGACCCCCCACGATTCCAGTTACCGAAGATTCTGCTGCCCAAGGCGAAGGAGCAACCGGAGGCTGCCCCCGAAAGTACCAATCCTGATCCCACCGTGAAGCGGTGGAGGCGAAGGAGGTTGAGGAGGTATCGCCAGTTCCGGAACGCCCGCCCGGCCAGGAGGCCGCAGCAGATGATCGGTCCCCGGCAGGGACACCGGAGGGGTCCTGTCCGTCACTACCAGACGTGGACTGGGACGAGATGGCGCGCCTGGATGACGTCGCCTACACCGCCCAGTGGGAATATGAGTGGCAGCGTCGTGAGGAGAAGCAGAAACGCCAGCAGGAGGAAGAGCGGGAAGCTCAGCGGAATCGTCAGCGACAACATGCAGAGCTGATCGCGGACAAAGAGAGTGTCCGGAGAGAGAAAGGTACCCTGAGGGAACCGCGGCGGCAGGGGTGTGTGACTGAGTTCCAGCTCCGGAAGGGCTGGGGCTTCATCCGTGAACCGGGCCTCTACCCAGGGGTCTTTGTCAGCAGGCGTGACGTAGAATCCCACCTGCCGCAGGGCCATCCCGGAGGGACGTAGTAAATGGAGACCTCGTCACGTACACACGGCATTGGGGAATGAAGGGATGGTATGCCCTTAACGTCACCATCGTCCGTGACCCCGTCCCCGACGCAGGTAACGTCACCACTACCGCAGCGACCCCGTCTCCAGCTCAAGCAGTATCCGGCCGTGCCCCAGCATCGCCCCCTGCAAGTTCATCGCAAATTCAAGCCACCTCTGCATCGCAACTAGCGACCCAGTCTCAATCGCAATCCATGACACGGTCCATATCGTTAACTGTGATTGAAACGCAATCGGTGTCACGTGAGGAGAATGTACCCGTTGCGCCCCTAGAGGTTCGCACAAGAACTGTGGCGACCCAGACCCTAATCGCAGCGCATGATTTGTTAGTCCTGGGATCTAGGGCCCATTGCATTGTTCCAGCCCCCGGGGTGGAAAGTGTATTAGAAGTAAATGAATAAATAGTAAAGAAGAATCGGTGAGATCCCTATAGGATCTACCATAAGTAATATTGTAGAAAGTTTGAAAATGTTTTACAAAATTTTGCATAAGTTGAAGAGTATGATGCATATATATATTGCTAACCGTAGAATGCCCGGCTGGGTAACCAGAAAAAGTTTGCACTTATTATAATAATGTGATATTATTCTATGTCTTTGGTTTTACAATGGACTTTGAGGTTGAGGATGT
>JARQOD010000006.1:360192728-360268519 GCA_033576555.1 Oophaga sylvatica
GGGCTCGGAAGGGAAGTAGTGACGTTTTGGATTGCAGACTGATGGAATGGTCTGGGTGCGTCATGTCTCATTTGGAGAGCCCCTGATGCGCCTAAACAGTGGAAATCCCCACAAGTGACCCCATTTTGGCAAATAGACCCCACAAGGAACTTATCTAGATGTGTGGTGAGCGCTATGAAGCCCCAAGTGCTTCACAGAAGTTTATAATGTACAGCCGTAAAAACAAAAAAATAATTTTTTTTGTACAAAAATGATATTTTCGCCCCCAGTTTTTTATTTTCCCAAGGGTAACAGAAGAAATAGGACAAATTGCACAATAACTCTTGGGGTCCAGAGTACGCTGATACCCCATATGTGGGGATAAACTACTGTTTGGACGCATGGCAGAGCTCAGAAGTGAAGGAGCACGTTTGACTTTTTCAACGCAGAATTGGCTGGAATTGAGATTAGACGCCATGTCACATTTGGAGAGCCCCTGATGTGCCTAAACAGCGGAAACCCCCCAATTCTAACTTCAACCCTAACCCCAACACACCCCTAACCCTAGTCCCAACCCTAACCACAAACCTAACCCTAAACACACCCCTAATCCCAACCCTAACCCTAATCCTAACTTTAGCGCCAACCCTAACCCTAACTTTAGCCGCAACCCTAACCCTAACCCTAATGGGAAAATGGAAATAAATACATTTTTTTAATTTTATTATTTTTCCCTAACTAAGGGGGTGATAAAGGGCGGTTTGATTTACTATTTATAGCGGGTTTTTATGATTGGCAGCTGTCACGCTAAAAGACGCTTTTATTGCAAAAATAGTTTTTTGCATCGCCACATTTTGAGAGCTATAATTTTTGCATATTTTGGCCCACAGAGTCATGTGAGGTCTTATTTTTTGCGGTACGAGTTAACGTTTTTATTTGTACCATTTTTGAGCAGGTGCCATTTTTTGATCGCTTTTTATTTCGATTTTTTGGAGGTTAGAATGAACAAAAATCAGCAATTCATGAATTTCTTTTGGGGAGGCGTTTTTATTGTTCCGCGTGTGGTAAAATTGATAAAGCAGTTTTATTCTTCGGGTCAGTACGATTATGGCGATACCTCATTTATATCATTTTTTTATGTTTTGGCGCTTTTATAGAATAAAAACAATTTTATATAAAAAATAATTATTTTTGCATTGCTTTATTCTGCGAGCTATAACTTTTTTATTTTTTCACTGATGATGCTGTATCGCGGCTCGTTTTTTGCGGGACAAGATGACGTTTTCAGCGGTACCATGTTTATTTATATCGGTCTTTTTGATCGCGCGTTATTCCACTTTTTGTTCGGCGGTATGATGATAAAGCATTGATTTTTTGCTACGTTTTTTTTTTTTTTTTTTTAAGGGGTTCACTAAAGGGGTTAACTAGTGGGACAGTTTTATAGGGGGGGTCGTTACGGACGCGGCGATACCAAATATGTGTACTTTTATTGTTTTGTTTTTTTTATTTACAGGAGAGAAATGAATTTATTGGGAATATTTTTTTTTTTTTTATTTAGTTTGGATTTTTTTTTATAACATGTTTATTTTTATTTTTTTAACTTTTTTACTTTGTCCCAGGGTGGGACATCACTGTATTTTATCAAATCGCTGGTGTGACAGTGTGCACAGCACACTGTCACACCAGCGATCGCTCAGGCAGTGCAGCAGGCTTCTCAGTGCCTGCTCTCAGCAGGCACTGAGGAAGTCGCCTCCCTCCAGGACCCCGGCGCCATCTTGGATCCGGGTCCTGGGAGGGAGGAAGCCCTCAGAACAGCGCGATCACATCGCGCTGGTCTGAGGGTCTCAGGGGGGCGCGCAGGGAGCCCACTCCCTGCGCAATGCTTCCCTGTGCCCCCAGTACACCGCGATCATGTTTGATCGCGGTGTGCTAGGGGTTAATGTGCCGGTCCGTGACTGCTCCTGACACACAGTCACGGGTGTCAGCTGTGATAATCAGCTGACACCCGGCGCGATTAGCTGCGCTCCCCTCAGGAGCGCAGCTGATCGCCTATGACGTACTATCCCGTCCATGGGCAGAATGGCACGGGTTTTATGGACGGGATAGTACGTCTAATGTCAGAGAGGGGTTAAGAGACGGTCCTGGCGCTTGCTTGTCTTCTTGGGCGCCCTTGGAGCCTTTTTGGCAACAATGGAACCTCTCTCCTTGAAGTTCTTGATGATGCGATAGATTGTTGACTGAGGTGCAATCTTTCTAGCTGCGATACTCTTCCCTGTTAGGCCATTTTTGTGCATTGCAATGATGACTGCACGTGTTTCTTTAGAGATAACCATGGTTAACAGAAGAGAAACAATGATGCCAAGCAACAGCCTCCTTTTAAAGTGTCCAGTGGTGTCATTCTTACTTAATCATGACAGATTGATCTCCAGCCATGTCCTCATCAACATCCACACCTGTGTTAATGGAGCAATCACTGAAAGGAGGTTAACTGGTCCTTTTAAGGCAGGGCTGCAATGATGTTGAAATGTGTTTTGGGGGATAAAGTTCATTTTCTAGCCAAATATTGACTTTGCAAGTAATTGCTGTTAAGCTGATCACTCTTTATAACATTCTGGAGTATATGCAAATTGCCATTAGAAAAAGTGAAGCAGTAGACTTTGTAAAAATTAATATTTGTGTCATTCTCAAAACTTTTGGCCATGACTGTAAATATTTCTTGCACGCATAACCATTAGTAGATTACAACCCATGGAAGCTGTGGTACGCATATGATCTGTTTATGTATGTATGCTTGTGTGCACTAGAAGCATTCATTACTAACAAGAAGCAACAATATTTTCGGTGCCCTGCACCATATGGCTGACCTGACAACTGTCGCCCATAGCTTGCAGTCCATGCAGTAGTCTTGACACAGCGCTGAGATTTGCGCTGAACATGAGGTAATCTTTCCCAAGGTCACGCCTGCCATTAGATCAAAACCTATAGAAGCAGGAAACACCTACGATAATTAATAGATTATAGGGCTAGTTCAAAGGATATTTTAAGTGAAGTTTTAGTGTTAGGATTCATAGTGGCATGATATATATGTGACACAACAAAGACTAGGACCATTAGCTGAGTCATATGTCGGTGCTTCACTTTCTGGGTATGTCAGAAAACATTCTTGATCGTAAAAACAAATATGGTAAATAGAGATGAGTAAATTTAATTGTCATCAAATTTTACAAAGCATCAAATTCTCTAGAATATAGATTTTCTTGCAATTTGCTTAGTGCAAATTCGGTAAAACGGTGGCCAGCTGTGGCCACCATTTTGCTGAACCATATTATCACGAGAAACCGCCAGGTGGGCATTTACCAGCGGTTTCAGCAGCCCTGACAGTAGGAGCCTGGAGCCTCTGACGGCCTGTGACAGCGGTACTCACAGCGCCCGGGAGCTGGGCAAGATGACAGCAATACAGCAGAGCTGGAATGAGCAGAACACCGGGTGGTGAGTGTACTGCCAGGACCTGTGGTCATGTGACCCCAGGGGGCAGAGCTTAGCGTCCTGCAGCTGGGGATGAGTGCAGGATGCTATAGGGACCCTAAAGAAGGGAAAGGGGGTCATCGGACACCAGGGAAAGGACGAGGCACCAGAGGGAGGCGGAATCCAAGACAAGCCAAGGTCAGTAAACGTGAGAGACAACACGGTACACAAGGAGCAGGCTAATAAAGAATAGTCAGGGACGTGGCAGGAGTCGGAAAACCACAGAAGCATATACGCAGTACAGAACCAAGAGGCAAAATCACAAAGTGAAACAGAACCGGGTCAGTACCATATAAACAAGCGAGAACACAGGCACCAGTGTTATGTTTCGGTAGCTGAGGAGTGCAGGTAAAAAAGGCAATACACCAGAGAAGTTGGAATCTATGAGATTGCAGTACCCTGACTAACCACCACAACTAGAGGCAGCCGTGGAGCGTTCCTACGTTGGTCCTAGACGCCTCGTCACAGCCTGAGAAACTAACTACACCTAAAGATAGAAAGAGGAAAGCTATCTGCCCCGGAGCAGATCCCCAAAGAACATAGAAAGCCCCCAAACATGTAATGGCGGTTAGACAAGATGAAATACTGACACAGACAGAAAATAGTATGAGCAAACGTTGGGGCCCAAACTACCTAAATAGAAAAGGATAGGAAGGGCACTTACTGCAATCCCAAAAAACCCTGAAAAGCACCAACTCTACTAATTTCAAAATCACCTGAGATCACACGACCTCTACCACCTAAATTAGTTCTCTGGTGTAACAAAATCAAAACAGCAGCCACTGAAAAAACTGGAAAAAGCAAAAGTACAAACATCAGTGGCTGAACTAAACTGAGAGGGCAAAAGCCCCCGGAGGGGACCCTGAAGGCCCCCACAGAAGTGCAGGACAAAATGCAAAAATCAAGCACAAAAACAAAAAGAAGAAAATGTCTTATCTGTTAGCAGGAGATGCAGACACGACACAGCAGACTACAAAGGAAACAGGACTCAAGGATTGAGACCAGAACAATTGATCACCGGCAACCCTGATGGGAAGGCGACTCCCTTATATAAGACCAGTCAGTAACACCTGATTCCCACTCCTCACAATCTTCACTGGACAGTCCAGTACCGCTTGTAACCACCAGAGGGAGCCTCTGCTCAGAACTCATTTCAAGTCCATTCACAACAGTACCCCCCCCTTGAGGAGGGGTCACCGAACCCTCACTTGAGCAACCAGGTCGGTCAGGATGAGTTCTATGATACGCACGGATGAGTCTCCCAGCATGGATGTCCGAAGCAAACACCCAAGAATTGTCTTCCTGACCATAACCTCTCCACTTAACCAAATACTGGAGTTTCCGTCTAGAAAAACGAGAATTCAATATTTTCTCAACCACAAACTCCATATTGCCCTCAACCAGAACAGGGTCAGGAGGCAAAGCAGTAGGAACCACTGGCTCAACAAACCTCTTCAACAAGGATTTGTGGAACACGTTATGGATCTTAAATGTCCCTGGAAGAAGCAAACGAAAAGAAACAGGATTAAGAATCTCCATGATCTTATAAGGTCCAATGAACCTAGGCTTAAATTTAGGAGATGCCACTCTCATAGGAATATTTCTTGAGGACAACCAGACCAAGTCCCCCACTTTAAACCGAGAACCATCAGTCCTATGCCGGTTAGCAAACCGCTGGGCCCTCTCCTGAGAGAGGGACAACCTCTCCACTACCTGTCCCAAATCTGTTGCATACGCTCCACAACAGAGTCAACACCTGGACAGACAGAAGCCTCCGTCTGTCCTGAAGAAAATCGAGGGTGAAACCAGAATTACAGAAAAATGGAGACATCAAAGTGGCAGAGCTAGCCCTATTATTAAGAGCAAACTCAGCCAAAGGCAAAAAAGAGACCCAGTCATCCTGATCAGCAGACACAAAGCATCTTAGATAAGTCTCCAATGTCTGGTTTGTTCTCTCAGTTTGACCATTGGTCTGAGGATGAAACGCCGAGGAGAAAGACAATTGAACACCAAGTTTAGAACAAAAGGTCCTCCAAAATCTGGAAACAAACTGGACTCCTCTGTCAGACACAATGTTCTCAGGAATGCCGTGTAAACGAACCACGTGCTGAAGGAACAAAGGCACCAATTCAGAGGAGGAAGGCAACTTAGGTAATGGCACAAGATGTATCATCTTGGAAAACCTATCACAAATCACCCAGATGACGGTCATTCTCTGAGAAACAGGGAGGTCGGAAATGAAATCCATAGAGATATGGGTCCATGGTCTCTTGGGCACAGGCAATGGCATCAACAAACCACTAGAGCGAGAGCAAGGCTTGGAGCGAGAGCAAGTCCCGCAGGACTGCACAAATTCCCTGACATCACGAGACAAGGTAGGCCACCAAAAGGACCGACTAACCAAGTCTCTGGTACCAAAAATTCCGGGATGCCCAGCCAACGCGGAACAATGAATCTCAGACATCACACTCTTTTTCCACTGGTCCGGGACAAACAATTTTCCAACAGGGCAGCGCTCGGGCCTATCCTCCTGACACCCCTCCAGAGCAAGTCTCAAATTGGGTGAGATGGCGGAAAGAACTACACCCTCTTTTAAAATAACAGAAGGATCAGATAACTCAGGAGAGTCCGCAAGGAAACTCCTCAAGAGGGCATCCGCCTTAACATTCTTAGTGCCAGGAAGAAAGGAAACCACAAAATTAAAACGTGTGAAAAACAAGGCCCACCTGGCCTGTCTAGGATTGAGTCGCTTGGCAGATTCCAGATAAACCAGATTCTTATGGTCCGTAAGGACCACCACCTGATGTTTGGCTCCCTCCAGCCAATGTCTCCACTCTTCAAAAGCCCACTTCATGGCCAGTAACTCCCGATTACACACGTCATAATTACGTTCAGTAGGAGAAAATTTTCGAGAGAAAAAGGCACAAGGGTTACTTTTAGAGGTCTCTGGATCTTTTTGGGACAAAACGGCACCTGCCCCAATTTCAGAGGCATCAACCTCCACCTGAAATGGCAGAGAAACATCAGGCTGCCGTAGAACAGGAGCAGAAGTGAATCTCTGCTTAAGTTCCTGAAATGCAGAGACTGCCTCAGGAGGCCAATTCACCACATCAGAACCCTTTCTGGTCAAATCAGTCAATGGTTTAACAATAACCGAGAAATTACCAATAAATTTACGATAAAAATTGGCAAAACCCAAAAATCTTTGAAGAGCATTTAATGAAGTAGGTTGGACCCAATCACAGATGGCCTGAACCTTGACCGGGTCCATTTCAATAACAGATGGGGACAAAATGAATCCCAGAAATGAGATCCTCTGTACGCCAAAAAGACACTTTGATCCCTTCACATACAGAGCATTCTCTCTCAAAATCTGGAATACAGTTCGAACATGTTTCACATGAGAGTCCCAGTCATTAGAAAAAATCAAGATATCATCCAAATAAACAATCAGAAATTTATCCACAAAATCCCTGAAAATGTCATTCATGAAGGACTGGAAGACAGAAGGAGCATTAGTGAGCCCAAAGGGCATCACAAGGTACTCAAAATGCCCCTCAGGGGTATTGAATGCCGTCTTCCATTCATCCCCGTGCTTAATGCGAATAAGGTTATATGCCCCCCTGAGGTCAAGCTTGGTAAACCAAGTAGCGTTTTTCACCCTGGAAAACAGGTCAGAAATCAAAGGTAACGGGTATTGATATTTTACAGTAATATTGTTCAAAAGACGATAATCAATACACGGCCTTAATGAACCATCCTTTTTGGCCACAAAGAAAAAACCGGCACCTAAGGGTGAAGAGGATGGTCTGATATGACCCTTCTCCAATGATTACTTGATATAAGACCGCATAGCGTCATGTTCAGGTACAGACAAGTTAAAAAGGCGACCTTTAGGGAATTTACTACCAGGCACTAATTCAATAGCGCAGTCATAGCTCCTATGGGAGGCAAGGATGCAGATTTACTTTCGCTAAACACATCAGAAAAATCAATCAAAAAGTCAGGAACATCCTGAGCCTGGGGGGAGGCAGAAAAAACAGGAGTGTTGGTATTAACACATTGGCAGCCCCAACTGGTTACAGACACAGATTTCCAATCCAAAACAGGATTATGAGACTGCAACCAAGGGAAGCCCAGTACGATAATATCATGCAGATTATACAGAACCAAAAATTTACAGCACTCCTGATGATCAGGTTCAACCCTCATTATCACCTGAGTAGAGAACTGAGGTTTATTCTCAGCCAAAGGGTAGAATCGATCCCCAGTAGGGGAATAGACTTCTGTAGGGGTATCAAGGGAAACCCACAACGTTTAGCAAAATCATAATCCATCAGGTTAATAGCTGCTCCAGAATCAACGAAAGCCTGAGCAGAAAATGAGGACAGAGAGCATATCAGAGTGACAGTTAATAAAAACTTAGTCTGAACACTACCCAAGACAACTGAGCATGCAAAACGTCTTCCCCGCTTAGGGCAGACTGAAATAGCATGAGAGGCATCACCACAGTAGAAACATAACCCATTGCGCTTTCGAAACTCATGACGCTGTGCCCCAGACACCACTCTATCACACTGCATGGGTTCAGAAGCAGGTTCACAAGGCAACACCATTCCACGCATACTTCTCCGCTCACGCAAACGTCTGTCAATTTGAATCGCTAATGACATAGAATCATTGAGACCAGAGGGGACAGGGAATCCCACCATAACATCCTTTACATTATCTGACAGACCCTTCCGAAAAAGAGCCGCCAAAGCGTCGTCATTCCACTTGGTCAGGACTGCCCACCTACGGAATCTCTGACAGTATAACTCAGCGTCATCAAGACCCTGATTTAATGCCAACAAGGCTTTTCAGCTTGATCAGTGACATTAGGCTCATCGTACAATAACCCCAAAGCCTGAAAAAATGCATCAACATCACTCAAAACAGGATCCCCAGGTGTCAGGGAAAAAGCCCAATCCTGAGGATCGCCGCGCAGGAGAGAGATGACAATTTGAACCTGCTGCGCTGCGTTCCCTGAGGACTTAGATTTTAAGGCAAAAAACAATTTACAATTATTTTTGAAATTCTGAAACTTAGCTCGATCCCCTAAAAACAAATCTGGCATGGGAATCCTAGGTTCCACAACAGGCAACCTAGCAAGATAGGCAGCAATACTCCGAACCTCAGTGGCAAGCTGATCCACACGGCCAGACAACTGTGCAAACTCCATTGAGAGAAAAAAAAAAAAAAATCCTCCCCAGCACCCAGAGATACAGAGGGAAAAAAATGCAACAAACGGAAAAATATGTCTAACAACTCTGACAACCTTTTTTCTTTCACAATATTTTTTCCCTTCTGTGAGTACAATACAATTTTCAATTTTTAGGCCGGTGATACTGTTATGTTTCGGTAGCTGAGGAGTGCAGGTAAAAAAGGCAATACACCAGAGAAGTTGGAATCTATGAGATTGCAGTACCCTGACTAACCACCACAACTAGAGGCAGCCGTGGAGCGTTCCTACGTTGGTCCTAGATGCCTCGTCACAGCCTGAGAAACTAACTACACCTAAAGATAGAAAGAGGAAAGCTATCTGCCCCAGAGCAGATCCCCAAAGAACATAGAAAGCCCCCAAACATGTAATGGCGGTTAGACAAGATGAAATACTGACACAGACAGAAAATAGTATGAGCAAACGTTGGGGCCCAAACTACCTAAATAGAAAAGGATAGGAAGGGCACTTACTGCAATCCCAAAAAACCCGAAAAGCACCAACTCTACTAATTTCAAAATCACCTGAGATCACACGACCTCTACCACCTAAATTAGTTCTCTGGTGTAACAAAATCAAAACAGCAGCCACTGAAAAAACTGGAAAAAGCAAAAGTACAAACATCAGTGGCTGAACTAAACTGAGAGGGCAAAAGCCCCCGGAGGGGACCCTGAAGGCCCCCACAGAAGTGCAGGACAAAATGCAAAAATCAAGCACAAAAACAAAAAGAAGAAAATGTCTTATCTGTTAGCAGGAGATGCAGACACGACACAGCAGGCTACAAAGGAAACAGGACTCAAGGATTGAGACCAGAACAATTGATCACCGGCAACCCTGATGGGAAGGCGACTCCCTTATATAAGACCAGTCAGTAACACCTGATTCCCACTCCTCACAATCTTCACTGGACAGTCCAGTACCGCTTGTAACCACCAGAGGGAGCCTCTGCTCAGAACTCATTTCAAGTCCATTCACAACACACCAGGCACAGGCAAACAGGGGTCAACACACTCAGCCAAGGGCAAATGTATAACTGACGGGGATTGGAGCTTCCTAGGGCTATAAGAAGTTCCCCCAGAACCAAGGAGAGGCCACAATAATAAACCCCAGGTGTGCAGGTCAGAGCTTGCACTGGGATCCAGACATTAACCCCTGGCGTGCAGGTCAATTCTGTACTTGGCTCAAGATCTTAACCCCTGGCGTGCAGATCAAATCTGCACTGGGATCATGACAGTACCCCCCTCTCAACAGGGGGCCTCTGGACCCCCAGGCTTGCTCAGATACCTGGCATGGAAAGCCCGAACCAGGCGATCCGCATGTACCGAATAAGCAGAGACCCATGAGCGATCCTCCGGTCCAAATCCCTTCCAGTGGACCAGGTACTGCAAGGAGCGGCGCACACGCCGAGAGTCCACAATATGTCCGACCTCATACTCCAAGTGACCCTCCACTAACACTGGAGGAACAACAGACTCCAAGTCCTCCTTGACAGACCCCATGGGTTTCAACAGAGATTTATGGAACACATTGGTTATTTTTAAGGACGCGGGAGATGCAACCTATATGCCACAGGATTGACTATCTCCACAATCTCTTACGGACAGATGAACTTCGGTCCCAATTTAACTGATGTTACCTTCAAGTTGATGTTACGTGTGGAAAGCCAAACCTTCTCCCCCACCTGAAACATGTGTCCCGGGGCTCTCTTCTTGTCCGCAAAATATTTATACCTCCCCTGGGCCCGAGAGATATTGCGCTGGACTTCAGCCCAGATATTTTTTAAACCGTTGAACAGATCCTTCTGCCCCTGGACAACCAGAATCCAACCGTGAAAACTCCCTAAAATGGGGATTAAATCCATAATCAGTGCCGGATTAAGGTAATGGAGGCCCCTAGGCCAGTAAAATTTTGGGGGCCCCCCTCTCATCCATGCGCCACAGTCCCGCCCACTACACATCAGCCCCACCCACAATGCCTCAGCCTCGCCCTCTGCTCACTCTCTCACAACGCTGCGCAGCCAGCACACGCTCGGCTCCTCTGCTGCTGGCTGCTGCGTGTTCATGGAAGGGGGGCCGGACTCCCGCGCTGCCCGTTAGCCAATGACGAACGGAGATGCAGAAGTCTTTCCTGCATCTTGCCGCTCGCCTGTCAGCTAATCGCGAGCGGCGAAACACAGCAGGAGAATACTCCTGCGCTGGCTGCTGTTCTCGCTGTGATCACACTCGCCGCACGCCGCTGCTCTCGCCCGGACGGTACATCACGTGATGATGTGAAGTACCGCTCCGCGGCCAGCCGGCCACTGCTAGTGTGTCAAGAATGTGTCGAAGAAGTAGTAATGTTATGTGTGCCCCAGGGGTGGGATTCAAATTTTTAACAACAGGTTCTGTGTTTGTGCGTCGGTAAACCACACCCATTTTAAGCCACACCCTTTTTAAGCCACACCATTTTTGAAGCCACACCCCCGAAGCCTGCGGAATGGGATTCCCTCAAGAGGTTCTGCAGCAGCTGGGTTGTGATGCATACATATATGTTCCCTCCGCAGCTGCAGAACCTCTTTTTAAAGAAGGGGGGAGGTATAGCTAATCAGAGGCTGAAGGATTACATCACTGCTCCCCACGTTCTGCTGGGACTTGTAGTCCTGGAGGAACTGCAGGATCCAGGTGTGATTAATTTTTTCCACATAAAAGGTTTTAGGCAAAAACAGGTTCTGCAGAAGCAAGGCAGCCCCTCATAGCTTCACAAAAACCACTCCACTCTCCTTCCCTTCCCTCTTTAAAATGAGGTTCTGCAGCAGCTAAGGAGACGCAGGCAAGAAGGAAGGGCTCCTGGCACTGAATGTGCCTAAATAATACAGTGCCCAAATAATACAGTCACAGAGTGCCCAAATAATACCGTCACATAATGCTCAAACAATACAGTGCGCAAATAATATCATCACATAGTACTCATATAATACTTCATACAGTGCCCAAATAATACAGTGACATACTGCCCAAATAGCACATACTGCCCAAATAGTCTCCAGGCCAGGCCAGCCCCAGGCAGCGCCGCAGCTCAGGCAGCTGCTCACACTGTCATACAGTGCTGAGGGCCCACTGCCCAGCCCCAAATAATACAGTGACATACTGCCCAAATAGTCTCCAGGCCAGGCCAGCCCTAGGTAGCTCCGCAGCTCAGGCAGCTGCTCACACTGTCATACAGTGCTGAGGGCCCACTGCCCAGCCCCAAATAATACAGTGACATACTACACTCACTGCCCAAATAGAACTTAGCACATACTGCCCAAATAGTCTCCAGGCCAGGCCAGCCCCAGGCAGCGCCGCAGCTCAGGCAGCTGCTCACACTGTCATACAGTGTTGAGGGCCCACTGCCCAGCCCCAAATAATACAGTGACATACTACACTCACTGCCCAAATAGAACTTAGCACATACTGCCCAAATAGTCTCCAGGCCAGGCCACCCCAGGTAGCGCCGCAGCTCAGGCAGCTGCTCACACACACAGTACCTCAGAGACTCTGCAGCTCTGCCTCGCAGCCTCTGCTCTCTCCTCTCTCTTCAGCTCCTCCTAGTGACTGAAGATGGCCGCGGCGCGCCGCTACCCAATCGCCGCACTGCAGAGATCAGTCCGCGGGGGCTGGGGCTGGCGGTGTGTTGCGGCCAGAGGCGTATCTAGGCTTTCTGGCACCCGGGGCAAGAATTCGTTTCGGCGCCCCCTCCCGCACACATGCGATTTGCACACTTAGTCATGTACGACGAGCTGCTCTCCCTAATGCTCTCAATGTTCAGTGAAAAACTGAGAGAAGCAGGAGGAGAAGCTCGTTGTCACAGGACCATAAGTATGAAAATGGCATGAGTGAAGTGTCCATGTGATGACTGCTGGAACCTGCAGAGCTGAATCCTGACATTGCAGCTTCTGAATTCTCACAACGAATGCTCTGCACACTTTTAGGATTCTCCCTTACCGGTGGCGAGAGTACACGGTCATGTCAGCACAAGCATGTGATTTATATACTTCTGGCCACATTCCGACTAGACGTGCCCGGCCTCGCTCCATTCATTTTCATTGAGTGAGGCCACACATGTCTAGTCAGCATGTGACCGCATGTATGTAAATCACCGGCACGAGAAAATCCTAACAGCGTGCAATGCGCACTGTGAGAATTCAGAAATTGACTAATTCTCATGTTTTTATTTATGTTAGGAGCATTAAAGGGGTTCTCCAGGTTTGTGCTGAGTCTGCAGTCATTCTATGTGACACAGACCTGGAGAACCCCTTTAATGCTCCTAACAAATAAAGACATGAGAATTAGTCAATTTCACAAATAATATTTACATCCAGGCACCTTATAGATGACGTCGTCTCTGGAGTCGTTCTCCTTTTCTTCATCTTGTCCAGATCCCATGATGAGTTTTCTCATCCACAGCCGTCTCTGCAGACCTCCATCTTCTCCGCTCTTCTGCACCAACTCTCCACACGATGCCCTTAAAGACAGAGGAGTCATTATAATGCCCCTAAATAAAAATATCTGCAATATACTGTCACCTCACACTATTCCCCTCCCTCCTCACACATCCCCCCTGTTCAGCATACTGTCTCCTCATATATTTACCCCCTCACTATACTGTCTGCTCACACATACCCCTGACTCCCCATACTGTGTCCACATACATTCACCTGTTCACCCATACTGTCTGCAACCATCCCCCATACTGTTTCCTCATACATACATACTCTTCAGTACCCTCAAATCCCCCCACACATATTAAATACCCCCATCCCCACTCCAAATCCCCCCACACATAAAATAGCCCCCCATCCCCACTCCAAATCCCCCCACACATAAAATAGCCCCCATCCCCACTCCAAATCCCTCCACACATAAAATAGCCCCCCATCTCCACTCCAAATCCCCCCACACGTAAAGTACCGCCACATCCCACTCCTAATCCCCCCACAAAAAATTACTCCCCCATTATTTTCACTCCTAATCCCCCCACAAAAAAGTACTCCCCCATCATTCCCATTCCTAATCCCCCCACAATAAAGTACTCCCCCCATCATTCCCACTCCTAATCTCCCCACAAAAAGTATTCCCCATCATTCCCACTCCTAATCCCCCCACAATAAAGTACTCCCCCCATCATTCCCACTCCTAATCCCCCCACAATAAAGTACTCCCCCATCATTTCCACTCCTAATCCTCCCACAATAAAGTATTCCCCCATCATTCCCACTTCTAATCCCCCCCACAATAAAGTACTCCCCCCATCATTCCCACTCCTAATCCTCCCACAATAAAGTACTCCCCCCATCATTCCCACTCCTAATCCCCCCACAAAAGTATCCCCCATCATTCCCACTCCAAATCCCCCACACATAAAGTACCCCCATCATTCCCACTCCAAATCCCCACACATAAAGTACCCCCCATCTCCACTCCAAATCCCCCCACACGTAAAGTACCCGCCACATCCCACTCCTAATCCCCCCACAAAAATTACTTCCCCATCATTTTCACTCCTAATCCCCCCACAAAAAAGTACTCCCCCATCATTCCCATTCCTAATCCCCCCACAATAAAGTACTCCCCCCATCATTCCCACTCCTAATCCCCCCACAAAAAGTATTCCCCCATCATTCCCACTCCTAATCCCCCACAATAAAGTACTCCCCCATCATTCCCACTCCTAATCCCCCCACAATAAAGTACTCCCCCATCATTCCCACTCCTAATCCCCCCACAATAAAGTACTCCCCCATCATTCCCACTCCTAATCCCCCCACAAAAAGTACTCCCCCCATCATTCCCACTCCTAATCCCCCCACAATAAAGTACTCCCCCATCATTCCCACTCCTAATCCCCCCACAATAAAGTACTCCCCCATCATTCCCACTCCTAATCCCCCCACAATAAAGTACTCCCCCCATCATTCCCACTTCTAATCCCCCCACAATAAAGTACTCCCCCATCATTCCCACTCCTAATCCCCCCACAAAAAGTACTCCCCCCATCATTCCCACTCCTAATCCCCCCACAATAAAGTACTCCCCCATCATTCCCACTCCTAATCCCCCCACAATAAAGTACTCCCCCCATCATTCCCACTCCTAATCCCCCCACAATAAAGTATTCGCCCATCATTCCCACTCCTAATCCCCCCACAATAAAGTACTCCCCCCATCATTCCCACTCCTAATCCCCCCACAATAAAGTATTCCCCCATCATTCCCACTCCTAATCCCCCCACAATAAAGTACTCCCCCCATCATTCCCACTCCTAATCCCCCCACAATAAAGTACTCCCCCATCATTCCCACTCCTAATCCCCCCACAAAAAGTACTCCCCCCATCATTCCCACTCCTAATCCCCCCACAATAAAGTACTCCCCCCATCATTCCCACTCCTAATCCCCCCACAATAAAGTACTTCCCCATCATTCCCACTCCTAATCCCCCCACAATAAAGTACTCCCCCATGCCACCCCACATTATGTACCCCCGTCTTCAGTGGTTTCTTCAGCTCCTCTGGAGCACACTTACCACCAGAGCAGGTCCCCCTTCTGGGCGCCGCCGGCAAGTGACGTCAGCAGCGTGATCACATGACCTGATCACGCTGCTGGCGTCTCTCTGACCCAGGGGTCAGAGCTTCAATAGTACTGGCGTCTGTATAGACTCCAGTACAATTGATCCCTGGGAGCCGGCACGCAGCAGCTTCTCTGCGCCGGCTGTCAGCTTGACAGCCAGCACAGGGAACCGCCGACTCCCAGGCGCAAAATAGTACCGGATCGCCGCTCTCATTCTCCCCGGTTCGGTGAACCGGCTGCTTTTTGAACAACCGGTTCCATCGAACCGGAGAGAACCGGCTGAATCCCACCCCTGGTGTGCCCCACGAACGCCGGCAGACAGTGGGGGCCTATTGCCCCCAGAGGCTCAGGGGCCCATAGGCCATGGCCTAATTGGCCTTATTAGTAATCCGGCCCTGCCCATAATTGATCAGGAATGGGGACATGTTGGTGGATTGACTCACTCGGTTGCTAAAAGCTAATTCTGCCAACGGTAACGCATCACACCAATCCTCCTGTCTGGCGGAGGTCAGACACCTGAGAGTCTGTTCCAAGGATTGATTGGTGCATTCCGTCTGACCATTACTCTCCGGGTGATATGCAGACGAGAAGGAGAGTGAGATGCCCAATTTCTTACAGAATGCCCTCCAAAATTTTGCCACAAACTGCACACCTCTGTCAGACACAACATTCAGGGGTACCCCATGCAAACGGACCACATGCAATCTTGACAATGTTTCTGCTGAGGGTAATGCTGCCAAGGGAATGAAATGGGCCTGTTTAGAAAACCTGTCCACCACCACCCAGATCACGGTATTGCCCCTGGAAGGTGGAAGACCGGTAATAAAGTCCATGGAGAGATGAGTCCATGGCCTATCAGGAACCGGTAAAGGTATGAGTTCCCCAGCCGGCCGGCTATGCGAGCTTTTGGAACGGGCACAAACTCCACAAGCAGAAATGAATTTCTTTGCATCGGACCCAATTGAAGGCCACCAAAACACCCTGGCTACTGCTTCTCTAGTGGCCGTGATACCGGGATGAGCACTAAGCCTAGACTCATGAAACTCCTGCAGAAGTCTAGGCCCCAATAATTCTGGAACAAACAATTTATCCCCTGGCCTGGCCGCCGGAGCTAAGAACTGAGCCCTCAAAATTTCTTGTTCCAACTCTGACGGTATCCCCGCCCACTACCACCCCCGGACGAAGAATGGAGGAAGGTGGCTCGGGGGGAGACACCGGGTCAAAACTTCTTTACAGGGCATCCGCTTTAACATTTTGGACCCCGGTAGAAAAGCAATGAAGAATTGAAATCGTGAAAATAAAAGTGACCAACGGGCTTGTCTAGGAGTAAGCCTCTTAGCAGATTCAAGGTATACCAAATTTTTTTGATCCGTGAAAACAGTGATAGGGTGAGCCACCCCTTCCAAAAAGTGCCTCCATTCTTCGAATGCCAGCTTGACTGCAAGAAGTTCTCTATTGCCTACATCATAGTTTCTCTCGGCGGAAGAGAACTTCTTGGAAAAGAAGGCACAGAGTTTGAGATTAGTAAGGGTGGCTGGACCCTGGGACAACACTGCCCCCACCCCCACTTCAGAAGCATCCACAATAAAAGGTTTGGACGGGTCTGGCTGAACTAACACCAGGGCGGACATGAAACATTTCTTAAGCGCTAAGAAGGATTCCTTAGCAAGTCCTGACCAATTTTTTAGATCAGCACCCTTCCGGGTAAGATCCATGACTGGTTTAACCACTTGTGAGAAACCTTTAATGAATCTCCGGTAATAGTTTGCAAATCCTAAAAAGCGCTGGAGCCCCTTGAGATCTCGAGGCTGAACCCAGTCTACAATAGCCAGCACCTTCTTAGGATCCATACGAAACCCCACACCAGACACAATCAGCCCCAAAAAAGACAGTTCCTGTACGAAAAATGAACATTTCTCCAATTTCACAAACAACTGATTCTCCCTGAGTCTCTGGAGAACTGTCCGTAGATGTTGCAAGTGAGACTGACTGTCCGGGGAATATATCAAAATGTCATCCAAATAAATGATAACAAAACGGCCTATCAGGTCCGAAAACACAACATTGATAAAGTTCTGGAAAATAGCGGGGGCATTAGTTAACCCAAATGGCATCACCAGGTTTTCAAAGAGTCCCTCTGATGTGAGGAACGCGGTTTTCCATTCGTCCCCTTCCCAAACCCTTATCAGGTTGTAGGCCCCCCGGAGATCTAATTTGGAGAACCATTGGGCCCCTGATAACTGGTTACATAAGTCTGGAATGAGGGGAAGCGGGTAAGTGTTCCTAACCGTTATCTTGTTAAGTTCCCGAAAGTCGAGGCACGGCCGCAAACCACCATCTTTCTTCTTCACGAAGAAGAATCCTGCTGCCACGGGTGAAACAGAAGGCCTGATATGCCCTTCGCGGAGACTCTCAGCTATGTACTCCATCATGGCTTGGCGCTCTGGCCTGGACAAATTGAACAACCGAGCCTTAGGCAACTTGGCTCCGGATACTAAATCAATGGCACAATCATAGGGTCTATATGGAGGCAGCTCCTGAGCCTCGCTTTCGGAAAACATGTCTTCGAAATCCTTCAGGCATTCCGGAATACCCTCCAGACCGACAGACGACACAGATTTAACAGAGTTGACAAGAGGTCCCAGGTTACAACATTTATCCCTGCATCACCATTGAGTGATCTCCCCCGTCACCCAATCAATGGTAGGATTATGGCGTTGAAGCCAAGGCATCCCCAGTACCAGTCCCGCAGGCAAGTTACCTAACACAAGACAACTTAGTTTTTCCACATGAGTGGGACCCACTTTCAGAGAAAAAAGTTCAGACCTGAAACAGATACCATCCCGGGTAAGAGGGGACGAGTCAATAGCCACAAGTTTAACAGGATAATGAAGCCTGACTGTCCCTATCTTATTAAGAGTAATAATCCAGGTGTCAATCAGATCAACAGCTGAACCACAGTCAATAAAGGCGGTAGTCTGAACAGGACCTTCACCAAGTTCCAGTTCCACCTGAAGCACAATTTTTGAAAGTGAGGAAAAATGTACCTGAAGGTCTGGGTAGCCTCCTCGACTACTACCCAGACCTAGTCGTTTCCCCCCACCTTGGAAGATGACGGATAGGAGGGCAGTCCTTCTTCCAATGTCCAGATTCCCCACAATAGAAGCACAACTGCTTCTCACGGCGGCGTCTTCTTTCCTTCTCACAGGTGACAGCACTCACCTCCATAGCCACAGGAGGAGTCCGGGTCTCACCTCCACTGGAGAATAACAATGTTTCGAGTTGCATAAGCCTCTAGCCCGCAGTCTGCAATCCATGCGAACCGCTTGGGTCATGGCGTCCTCCAGGGAGTCAGGTGGAGGATGAAGTGCCAGGGCATCCTTCAGACGTTCACAGAGGCCTCTACGGAACAACCCCCGAAGGGCAGCATCACTCCAAGAAACCTCGGCTGCCCAACGTCTAAATTCAGAACAGAACCACTTGGCTGAGTGCTTCCCCTGACAGACACTCATCACCTTGTCCTCAGCCAAACGCACTCTATCTGGCTGATCGTAAATATGCCCTTAGGCCTCAAAAATCATCCACAGTCCTTCTCTCCGGGGCAGAAGAGGAAAGAGAAAATGCCCAGGCTTGCGGGGCCCCCCTAATCAGGGACATAATTACCCCCACCCTCTGTTTCTCATCCCCAGAGGAGCGGGGTCTCAAGGAGAAAAAAAGTTTACAGCCCTCCTTAAATACTCTAAAATCACTTTTGTTACCAGCAAACGTATCCGGTAACTTAACCGGGGTTTCGGGTGGGACTAAAAAGACATCTCTAGCCCCCTCCTGCTGAAACCCTTCGGATAGCGCCCCCTGGACCAAGTCCGCAACCTGCCGTTGGGACTGGGCCAGAGTTTGGTGCTCCAAATTTAGCTTCTGCAGCAACTGAGTCAAGTGTTTTACCTGCTCAGATAAAGCATGCATCGGGTCCATGCTGCAGAAAAAAAAAAAGGTTCAAGGTCAGTTATAATATTACGAGAAACCGCCAGGTGGGCACTTACCAGCGGTTTCAGCAGCCCTGACAGTGGCAGCCCGGAGCCTCCGACGGCCTGTGACAGCGGTACTCACAGCGCCTGGGAACTGGGCAAGATGATAGCAATACAGCAGAGCTGGAGTGAGCAGAACACCGGGTGTTGAGTGTACTGCCAGGACCTGTGGTCATGTGACCCCAGGGGGCGGAGCTTAGCGTCCTGCAGCTGGGGATGAGTGCAGGATGCTATAGGGACCCTAAAGAAGGGAAAGGGGGTCATCGGACACCAGGGAAAGGACGGGGCACCAGAAGGAGACGGAATCCCAGACAAACCGAGGTCAGTAAACGTGAGAGACAACGCGGTACACAAGGTGCAGGCTAATAAAGAATAGTCAGGGACGTGGCAGGAGTCGGAAAACCAGAGAAGCATATACGCAGTACAGAATCAAGAGGCAAATTTGCAACGGGAAACAGAACCGGGTCAGAACCATACAAACAAGCAAGACACAGGCACAAGGCACAGGCACACAGGGGTCAACACACTCAGCCAAGGGCAAACACATAACTGACGGGGATTGGAGCTTCCTAGGGCTATAAGAAGCTCCCCCAGAACCAAGGAGAGGCCACAATAATAAACCCTAGGTGTGCAGATAAGAGCCTGCACTGGGATCCAGACATTAACCCCTGGCTTGCAGGTCAAACCTGCACTGGGATCATAATGACACATATATGGCCAGGCAAATGGTTAAATAATAATATTCCCCTCACAGCTCACCTATCCTGCCTTGTCCACAGCCCACCATATGGTCCTCTGAGCCTCTTCTTTTTCTCTTGCCCCATCAAATGCATTCTCTTCAGCCTCTTCACCCCAGGCCATATCGTCCTGATTGGCTAAGCTTCTGAAGTCACTGCACGCTGTGCCGTCGTGACTCACATAGTCCAGTCACAGTGTGAAGTGATGTCTGAGGCAAAGTCAAGGCGGAAGTCAGGGCCTGGGGTAAAGAGGCCGAACAGGATGCGTGCGATGGAAAAAGGGAAAGGAAGAGGCATTAAGGACCGGACCGTGGGCTGTGAGGATGGTGGGACAGGAGAATGGTGCAGTGAGTATTACATTTTTTTTACATCCTATAATTAGTATGCTCCTGGATCCGAAGAGTCCGTACAGCTTAATAAGGGAACATTCAATTTGCAACAAGTAACTTATTGACTGTAAAACGAATTTTCTTATAAAATCTGCGAGATTTGGTAAATTTGAATCTTGGCAGATTTGATTTTCTCGAATGGTGATGCTAAAGGTGCACTTACATTTCCTGACCATGGCCCTCATCTATATACAAGTGGATCGGCGGTCATTTAGTGGTCGTTTAGTGATCTAGACATATTGACTAGAATTCTATGTGAACAGAATGATAATCATCGTTACCAGCAGCAGGATTCCTGTTTACACAGGACAATGTGCAGCTCTTAACAATTATTTTAACCCTTTCCCGCCATATGATGTACTGGTACGTCATATTTTCCAGTGACTTCCCATGTATCGGCACATTATGCAGGAGAATGACCACCGTGTTTAGACTCCCACACCCGCCCCTGTACTTGTGATCTTCTGAATGATCGTTTTATTGCAACCATCCAATCAAATGCTGGAGGTGTAAGGAGGATCAAGGTTTTAACCCTTTAAATGTTTTATGCTGCTATGTGTATATATGTATATTTGTCATGTACTTTATAGTGATGTATTGTATACAGAGTTAGATAAGGTAGTGCATCCTTTGGGAACATTAGAGGAGGGCACTTGTAGTATAGTAATTACAGTAGGGTAAATATAGCTTTGCAAGGGATCACTAGTTGGGGGCATATTACTGGATCCAGTTAGAGAGTTATTAGATGTTTAGTGTAGTACAGTGATAGGACAAAAATTTGGTACATTGAGCACATCCAGTGTAGTGAAGACTTGTAGGACACCAAGGGGTTAAGTGAGTGAAGTGTCTGTCTGTCGCTATTTTGTGTAAGGGACTTTCTAGATAGAGTTAGTTGGGGGTGGACCCTGCTACTGTGAGGACATCCATGATCCCGGGCGGTGCAACCAACACACAAGAAGTGAGTTTTGTGAAGGGTACCAGCAACTGTAGTGAAGCCGGTGAAGGAATCACTGTGGGAACGTTAGCCAGAGTCAGTGGGCTGACGAATCAGTTGTGCCAGTGGAAGAACCACTGTGGGAACGCTCAGCAGAAGTGTGCGTGCTGGAGCAAGCAGCGAGTGGGCCACCAGCGAGTACGCGGGCAGGATAACCAAAAGGGGGTGGACAACCTAGTAAATGTGTATTTCAGTGACTGGAATGAAGTGTCTCCAGAGAAAGAGATTGAAGTGCCGTTTTCACGGGCTCCTCGTCCCAATTTTACTTTGTGGTCCATTCTGGTGTAGTAGAAGTGAAGCGGAGTTGTAGAACATGTATTGCTGGTACCGTGTCAGACATGCTAATCGTTTCTTGGATGTGCTGTGTCCGGAGGAAAATAAAGCTAAACTGTTTGACATTATTCTGGACTCTGACTCTAATTATTCCCTATGCTCTGAAACGGGTGAGAATTACCCCAGGGATGAAGCAGCTGCCTGCATAAAGAATACAGATAACGTTGGTGAGTCCACCCCTCGACCAGTGCTTTACAAAGGGGCCAGGTCATCTGCCGATGCTGTGCTGCTTTGCGTACTGGTTGCTGGTACTTGTGGTTCTACCATAAGAATCCTCTCCTGATCTTTGCTGATGGTGCTCTTCTGTGTTGTTTTACAGCTGAAGACCGAAGATCCCTGACTTGATTCCTGTCCTTTGCTTCAGGCCCTGATCCCTAATTCCCCCCATCCCCATACCTAAATTCCCCAATATCCCTCCCAACCTTCCCCTGTGTGCATCCTGATGTCGCTGTGCAGTGATGCAAGTTGCTGATCAGCATTTGCGCATAATTTTGGCACATAGCAATTTTCCACCTTCCATTTTTTTAATTTTTACCACGCCTACTCATCACTGATCATCATCTATGCTCAATCAATTTTTGGCCAGGACTTTTTTTCCTGTTAGGTCTCTATTTCTGTGTGTGTGCAACTTGCGTCCGCAGCGCTTTGATCAGGGTTGCAACCCACTGATCAAAGTCCGCTACACACAAATATTTTTTTTTTCCCAAAAAGTGTAAAAAAAACAAGAATTGAAAAAATATAATAGTGTAGATTTAGGAAAAGCATAATCTGTAGTAAATATGTACTGTAATATATAGTTTATACTACAGTATTTTTTTTACTAAAACAAAGAGTTACAGCTCAGTTGTAGTCGCTCAGTAATTGTATATAGTACAGGTTTTTTTCTAATATATATACAGTACATTATAGTTGCGTGCGTCCAGTAATTTTGTTTTTACTGTCATCCGTTAACTGCAGTTTAGATAGTGTAGCTTCAGAAATTTACTGCAAGAATTTTTTTCTAGTTTTTTTTCTACTAATCCATAGAATTAGCAACAGTTGCATGCCGCCAATCAGTAATTGTCTTTACTGACGTTTTCCCAGTTCATTTAAAATTTTTATATTGTATTTTTTTTTATTTTCATGTTTTTATTCTCTTCTTTTCTCTTTCTTTACTTTCTTCTCCTCTATTCTACTATCTTTATTTATTCTAATCCAATTATTAAAGTTTACACCAAACACTGAATAAAATGTCCTGCTCTTCTCAAACAGCATATTTAGCCGAGGAGGCATACGCCTTCCTTGCCTCCGACACCAATAGTGAGGAAGAGGATGTCACATTCCTCTATTTTTCCTTCTCATCCATTTCCTTTAGTGATAATGAACCCCCACGTAGATACGTCGGAACTGCAAATGAGCCAGTGCCCACCATTAGTGACCCCCTATGAACCTCACCCCTCAAAGACTAAAAGCCTCAGATTCTTGATTTTGTGGGCAGATCAGGAATCCAATTTAACACTGCCGCCATCTTAGAAATTGACTTTTTCAAAGTCTTTTTCTGTGAGGATTTTGTAAATCTCATGGTGGCCCAGTCAAATTTATATGTCCAACAAGTTTTATTCCAAAACCCCACTTCATCATTTACAAATTAGACCCCCGTTGATGTAGCAGAAATGATGAAGTTTTGGAGACTTGTCCTTCAAATGTCAATATTGGAGTGCTGATATTTTATATAACACTCCAATTTTCTCATGGCCGTGTCCTGAACACGCTTTAAGACCATTCTCTAATTTTTGTATTACAATGATAATGCAAAGTGTTCACCCCGAGATGACATCAGCTTTGACTGACTTTTCAAAGTTAGGCTGGTCATTGATCACTTCAGCAACAAAGTTGCTGAGGTGTACATTTCCCGAAGGGACATTAGCGTGGATGAGTCCCTAATCCACTTCAAAGGGAGGCTTAGATTCAGGCAATATCTGCTCAGTAAGAGCTGCTGGATCAGTGTTAACTTCTACACCAACGTCCCACTCTTCAAATTTCTCTCTGCCAGAGTTACCGCAGCATGCGGTACTGTGCGTAGAAACCCGCGAGCCCTCCCTAGCTCGCTAATTGGGCAACTGCTCAGAAACGTTAAGAGCAGGGCCCAATGTAACGACAACATGCCCTAATATTTGGAAGTCAGGGAAGGGAAGGGACCCAGATCCTCTGGAACTTAATGTGCCCGTATTGTTAAGGGGCAACATATTCCTAGTGAGGTCCCCCAAACTGCAAGGAAAGGAAGATGACAAAAAAGGTGCTGAGTGTGTTACAAAAGGGGATAAGAAGGGACACCACTTGGCAATGTGACACCTGCCCAGACAAACCTAACCTGACCTAACCTGCCGAGCGGAGATGGAAGAGAACCCATTCTACCGAGCACCTCAACGCATACAAGCAGTCCCTCGCCAGCTTCAAGTCCTCGCTGTCTGCCGCAAAACAAACTTACTTCGCATCTCTCATATCCTCCCTGTCTCACAACCCTAAACAGCTCTTCAACACTTTCAATTCTCTACTCCATCCCCCAGGACCTCCTCCCTCTCCTCTCATTTTCTGCTGAAGACTTTGCCTCATTCTTTAAGCAAAAGATTGATATGATCAGAGAAAGCTTTGGCCCGCAGCCGCCAATGCCCCTCTTAGCCACTCAGCCCTGTTCTTCCAAAACAAGCTTCACCACCATGACAGAAGATCAGCTCTCCACTCTCCTGTCACGATCACACCTCACCACTTGCACGCTTGACCCACTCCCGTCCCACCTCATCCCTAACTTTGCCACAGTCTTCATCCCTACTCTCACACACCTCTTCAACCTTTCACTTACAAATGGTGTCTTTCCTTCATCCTTCAAACATGCCTCAATCACTCCCATCCTCAAAAAGCCCTCCCTCGACCCATCCTCTGTGTCTAACTATCGCCCGATATCTCTTCTCCCCTACGCCTCAAAACTACTGGAACAGCATGTATATCTCGAACTGTCCTCCCACCTCTCCTCCTGTTCCCTCTTTGACCGTTTACAATCCGGCTTCTGACCGCATCACTCAACTGAAGCTGCCCTAACTAAAGTCACTAACGACCTGCTAACCGCCAAGAGCAAGCGACACTACTCTGTCCTCCTTCTCCTGGACCTGTCTTCTGCCTTCGACACCGTGGACCATTCCCTCCTGCTACAGATTCTCCTATCTTTTGGCATCACAGACTTGGCCCTATCCTGGATCTCATCATACCTAACAGACCGAACATTTAGTGTCTCCCTCTCACACACCACCTCCTCACCTTGCCCCCTGTCTGTCGGTGTTCCTCAAGGCTCAGTCCTAGGACCCCTACTCTTCTCCATCTATACCTTCAGCCTGGGACAGCTCAAAGAATCCCACGGCTTGCAGTATCACCTCTACTCCAATGACACGCAGATCTACCTATCTGGACCTGACCTCACCTCCCTACTGACCAAAATCCCACAGTGTCTGTCTACTATCTCAGCCTTCTTTTCTGCTCGCTTTCTCAAACTGAACATGGACAAAACAGAATTCATCATCTTTCCCCCACCTCATTCTTCCCCTCCACCAGACCTATCCATCAATGTTAATGGCTGCTCGCTTTCCCCAGTCCCGCATGCTCGGTGCCTTAGGGTGATCCTCGACTCTGCCCTCTCTTTCAAACCACATATCCAAGCCCTTGCCATCTCCTGCCGCCTCTAAATCAAAAATATTTCCCGGATCCGCTCATTCCTCAACCATGAAACCACAAAAACACTAGTGCACGCCCTTATCATCTCCCGCCTCGACTACTGCAACCTCCTACTGTCTGGCCTCCCCTCTAGCACTCTGGCACCACTCCAGTCCATCCTACACTCTGCTGCCCGACTAATCCACCTGTCTCCCCGCTATTCCCCAGGATCACCCCTATGCCAGGCCCTTCACTGGCTTCCCATTGCCCAGAGGCTTCAGTTCAAAACCCTAACCATGACATACAAAGTCATCCACAACCTTTCTCCTCCATACATCTGTGACATGGTCTCCCGCTACCTACCCACACGCAACCTTCGATCCTCTCAAGATCTCCTTCTCGACTCCCCCCTCATCTCTTCTTCCCACAACCGCATACAAGACTTCTCCCGGGCTTCCCTCATACTCTGGAACTCCCTGCCGCAAAACATCAGACTTTCACCAACAACGGAAACCTTCAAGAAGAACCTGAAGACCCACCTGTTCCGATAAGCCTACAGCCTACAATGATCCTCAGTCTACTGAACCATCGCACGACCAGTTCTACCCTTTCCTAGTGTATCCTCACCCATCCCTGTAGACTGTGAGCCCTCGCGGGCAGGGTCCTCTCTCCTTCTGTACTTGTGTGTCCCTTGTCTAGCACACGTTTATTGTACCTGTCTATATTTTCCCTTTTCATATGTAAAGCACCATGGAATAAATGGCGCTATATAAATGTATAATAATAATAATAATAATAACATAAAAGACTGCTTCAAAGTGTACCACTCATCCATGGATTACTAAATTTATTTCTGATTTACCCTGCATCACTTCATGTACTCTGCACAACTTACATATACCACCCTGATACCACCCTGATGTAGTTTACACAACTGACATATGCTACCACATTATAAATTCACATACTAGTAAAATACACTCCAAATCAATTGCAATGTGGGGTTTCTTGTAGGGAAGTTTCACTCTTTAGGCATATCCAGGCTCTCCAATCACAACATTGCGCTCGCAGACTATTACATCAAAGTCTACGCTTCAAAATGCCCTCTCTTCCTTTTGGAGCTCGGCAGTGTGTCCAAACAGAAGTTTCCAACACAAATGGTGTATCAGTGAGCTCTCCTGCTACTATTGTGAAAATTAAAAAAATTGGGGCTAATGCAACATTTTTGTTGGAAAAATCAATCTTTTTCATTTTCATGGTTCAACGTTGTAAAATTCTGTGAAGCACCCGTGGGTTCAAAGTAATCACCACACATCTAGATAAATTCCTTGGAGGGTGCAGTTTCCAAATGGAGTCACTTGTGAGGAGTTTTCACTGTTTAGGTACACCAGGGGGTTTCCAAATGCGACATGGCACACGCAGACCATTCCATCAAAGTCTACGCTCCAAGATGTCACTTCTTCCTTTTGGAGAGTGACAGTACGTCCAAACAGTTTCCAACATGTATGGGGTATCGGCGTACTCAGGAGAAATTGCACAGCACATTTGGTGGTCCATTTTCTCATGTTACCCTTGTGAAAAAAAAACTTGGGGGCTAAAATATCATTTCTGTGGGAAAAATTTAACTTTTTCTTTTCACAGCTCAATGTGATAAAATTCTGTGAAGCACCTAGGAGTTCAAGGTGCACACTACACATCTAAATAATTTCCTTGAAGGTTCTAGTTTCCAACATAGGGTCACTTTTGGGGGTTTCAATTGTTTAGGCACCTTAGGAGCTCTGCAAACGTGACATGATGTCCGCTATCGATTCCAGCCAATTTTGCGTTCTGAAAGTCAAATGGTGCTCCTTCCTTCCGAGCCCTGCTGTTCACCTAAACAGTAGTTTTTCACCATATATGAGGTATCGGCGTACTCAGGAAAGCTAGCACAACAAATTGTATGGTCTAATTTCTCATTTTACCTTTGTGAAAATGCATAGTTTGGGGCTAAAGCAACTTTTTTGTGGGAAAAAGAAAAAAAAAATTTTTTTTCCCTTCCAGATTGCTTTAACTCCTGTGAAGCACCTAACTGGTTAACAAACTTCTTGCATGTTGTTTTGAGCGCTTTGAAGGGTGCAGTTTTTAAAATTGTGTCACTTTTGGGTATTTTATGTCATTTAGGCCCCTTAAAGTCAGTTCAAATGTGATATGATCCTAAAAAAATTGTTTTTGTCAATTTTGCTGGGAAAATGAGAAATTGCTGATAAACTTTTAACCTTTTCTAACAGAAAAAGTGTTTTAAAAAATAATGATGATGAAAAGTAGATATTTGGTAAATGTTATTTATTAACTATTTTGTGTAATATAACTCTCTGGTTTAAGGGCATAACAATTAAAAGTTTAAAAATTGTGAAATTTTCAACATTTTCGCCAAAATTCCGATATTTTTTCACAAATAAGCGTTAGAAATTTCTAACTAAATTTACCACTATCACAAAGTACAACGTATCAAGAAAAACCAGTCTCAGAATCACTGGGATCCATTGAAGCTTTCCAGAGTTATTACCCAATAAATTAACACTGGTCAGAATTGTACAATTTGTCTTGGTCAGGAAGGTGAAAACAGACTCAGGGCTGATGGGGTTAATGCCGGAATGAACTTTCCAATCACCTGCCGAACGATCATTTTGCTTGTTTGTCAGGTGATTGTGTCATGTGTGCATCGCCACGAAGATCGTCGCGGTTGCACATTCTGACTTCTCACAGCTGAGTTGCTGTTTCTTTGTGTTTGGCAGTTAGGGAGTTAATTCTGTCTGTGCTCAGTTCTGGGACTGGGTGCAGTTTCTCCCGGCTGCAATTAATTATTTGTTGATTGGTTTCCTTTAAATCTCTGGTTGTCTGTTTGGGAGTTGCCAGTGAAATTCTTCATGCAGACTACAGATAGGATTGTATCTGTATAGACTTAAGTTAAAGAGCTCCTTAGTTGTTTTAAGCTCACCTTGCTTAGAGTTTAATATCCCAGATCATTTATGTTCCTTCTGTGTTTGAGTGTGTATGCAAGTCTGTGTTTTCTCCAGTCTGTCTTATATTTCTAATCTGTGTATTTAGCAGAGATCAGCCCATATCCCTTTGGTGGTAATCAGAATCCTTCTTAGGACTGATTACAGGGTTCAGGGACTGATAGGAGACAGGGTTAGGCTGGAGACTTGGACCTCTGAACCATTATCAGTACCTCCAAGGTGAGGGATTAGTTAGGACCCCAGCTTAGGGTCAGGTTAGACCCCCGGTCCTCTTCTTTCCTGTGACAGTGTATCAAGTCCTCAAGATTTATCCTGAGTTCAACGGATATCGTGTCAGGTAAATCTATTCTTTATTTACATGCTGATGTTGCTAATCTATATGTTGTATAGAGTGTTGTTCTTTTAAGAATAGTTTACTGAAATCGTACACATATCATAAGACCGCGTGACATTTTCACTGGCCCATAAAATTATTCCCAGTTGCCATGGATCCAGTAGCCCAGCTGGCTCTGCAGTTGCAGGGATTATCCATGGAGCTGACGGACATTAAGTCCAAAGTTTTGTCTCCCTCGGAGCAAACCAGATTTGAACCTAAAGTAGCTCTCCCGGACAGGTTCACTGGTGGGCGAGACAAATTTTTTACCTTCAGGGAAGCATGTAAATTGTATTTTCGGCTTCGGCCTCGATCATCAGGGAGTGAAGAGCAGAGAGTGGGAATTGTTATCTCGCTCCTACAAGGGGACCCTCAATCCTGGGCATTTTCCCTTCCTCCGGGATCCCCGGCTCTACAGTCAGTAGATCGATTTTTTACTGCCCTGGGTTTGGTATATGATGACCCAGATCGGGTCTCTCTTGCTGAGACAAAATTACGTAAGATACAGCAGGGAGATCGTCCGGCGGAGGAATTTGCTTCTGAGTTCCGTAGATGGGCTACAGATACTCAGTGGAATGACCCAGCTCTTAGGAGCCAGTTTTGTCATGGGCTTTCTGACAAATTAAAGGACGTTTTGGCTCAGTATGATTCTCCTCCATCACTGGAGGCTGCTATGGCCCTGGCTATCCGTACTGATAGACGGCTCCGGGAGAGGTGCGAGGTAACTCCGCCCCCTGTTACTCCACCTACTACTAAAGTCCCTTATGTTGAGGTTCCCCTTGTCTGTTCGGAGGAGCCTATGCAGTTGGGAGGGACATCATTTCGTAGGAGGGGATTGGCGGTACGCCGCAGGACTAGAAGGTGTTTCTTCTGCGGGAAAGAGGGACATTTTGTTGGGGATGTCCGTCCCGTGCCTTGTTGAACAAGAAGTCGCGGAAAACTGTTAATCCCAGGTTGTGTGGTGGACGACAATCTGGGAGTTTTTATTTCGTCCGCTAGTTCTTCTCAGTTCCTTGTACCAGTGGAGGTGGTGGTTGGTACGAGAGTGGAGAGATTTTCTGTTCTTCTTGATAGTGGGTCCGGGGCTAATCTGGTTGACGCTCAGTTTGCTCAGGCTCAAGGTATGCATCTGAGTGTATTGGTCAAACCGATCCCTATATTCTCCATTGACGCCAGGCCTCTCGGCCAAGGTAGCTTTGTTCATGAGGTTCATAACATTGACCTTCGGGTAGGGGCAATACATAGGGAACTATTATCTTGTTATGTGTTGGAGGGTCTACCTACTCCTATTGTGTTGGGACTTCCTTGGTTGGTTAAACATAACCCTGTGATTAATTGGCAGTCCAGAGAGATAAGCCAATGGGGTGAGTTTTGCAAAAGTAACTGCATGAACACAGTCATCAGTGAGGTCGTGCCTAGTACTTTGCCTCCTTTTTTGGAGGACTTTGGGGATGTGTTCTCTGAGGAGGGGTGTCAGGAGTTGCCTCCTCATCGCGTGTATGACTGCTCTATTAATTTACTTCCTGATGCTAAGTTACCTAAAGCTAGGTTATATAACCTTTCTGGTCCTGAGAGGCAGGCTATGAAAGATTATATTTCGGAAAGCCTGGCCAAAGGGCATATTAGACCTTCATCTTCCCCAGTGGCCGCGGGGTTCTTCTTTGTGAAGAAAAAAGATGGAGGCCTACGCCCTTGCTTGGATTTCCGCGAACTTAATCGGATTACTGTTCGAGATCCGTATCCACTCCCTCTGATTCCTGATCTCTTCAATCAAATTGTTGGCGCCAAATGGTTCTCTAAATTGGATCTCAGGGGGGCGTATAATCTGATTAGGATAAAAGAGGGGGATGAGTGGAAAACGGCGTTTAAACACGCCGGAGGGACATTATGAGAACCTTGTCATGCCTTTTGGTCTGACTACTGCACCAGCAGTATTCCAACATTTTGTTAATGACATTTTTCGTCATCTGGTGGGGCTGTTTGTGGTCGTATATTTGGATGACATTTTAATTTACTCGCCAGATCTTGTGTCTCACCAGGAGCATGTGAGACAGGTGTTGCAGATCTTGCGAGACAATAAACTATACGCCAAACTGGAAAAGTGTGTATTCGCCGTACAGGAACTTCAGTTTTTGGGTTTCTTGGTGTCAGCCTCCGGTTTCCGTATGGACCCTGAAAAGGTGAGAGCAGTGCTTGAATGGGATCAGCCAGAGGATCTTAAGGCTCTGCAGCGTTTTCTGGGGTTTGCTAACTACTACCGGAAATTTATTTGTAATTTCTCATCTGTTGTCAAACCTCTCACTGACATGACAAGAAAAGGGACGGATTTTTCTAAATGGTCGGACAAAGCTTGCCAAGCTTTTTCCTCTTTGAAAAAATGTTTTGCTTCGGCACCCGTTCTCATCCAACCAGATGCATCACAGCCGTTCGTTGTGGAGGTGGACGCGTCTGACGTAGGGGTGGGTGCAATATTGTCCAGGGTCCATCCCCTGGTAAATGGCATCCGTGCGCTTTCTTTTCTAAGAAATTGTCGTCCGCCGAAAGGAATTATGATATCGGCAATAGGGAACTTTTGGCCATTAAGTTGGCTTTTGAAGAATGGCGTCACTTTTTGGAGGGGGCAGTCCACCCGGTCACCGTCATTACTGATCACAAGAACCTGCTGTATTTGGAATCTGCTAAGCGTCTGAATTCCAGACAAGCTCGATGGTCGTTGTTTTTTACCAGGTTTAATTTTGTTGTCACTTATCGCCCTGGATCTAAGAATGTTAAGGCGGATGCCTTGTCTCGCAGTTTCCCAGGGGCCGGAAAATGGATGACCCGATTCCTATCCTTCAGGAGGGGGTGGTAGTGTCGGCTGTATGTTCTGAGCTTGAGGAGGAGGTATTAGAGGTTCAGGGGGACGCCCCTGCAGGACCTCCAGGGAGACTGTTTGTCCCAAATCAGTTGAGACAAAAGGTTATTGAGGCACATCATAATTCTGCTTTAGCAGGACATCCAGGGAGTAAGGCTACTTTAGATCTCCTTTCTCGCCGGTTTTGGTGGCCTAACGTTAATAAAGATGTTTTAACTTTTGTCGCGTCCTGTGGGGTTTGTGCTCGCTCTAAGACCCCTCATACCCGTCCGTCTGGGACCCTCTTACCTTTGAAACTTCCGGAGCGTCCATGGACTCATTTGTCTATGGACTTCATCACGGACCTTCCTCAGTCGTCAGGGAAGACTGTCATACTGGTGGTTGTTGACAGGTTCAGTAAGATGGCACATTTCATTGCTCTTCCTGCCCTCCCTAATGCTAAAACTCTGGCGCAGGTGTTCATTGGGGAGATTGTGAGACTTCATGGGTTGCCTTCTGATGTGGTGTCAGATAGGGGGTCTCAGTTTGTGTCCAAGTTTTGGAGGGCATTTTGTTTACGTCGGGGGATGCAATTGTCATTTTCCTCGGCTTTTCATCCGCAGACCAATGGTCAGACAGAGCGTCTGAATCAAAGCCTAGAGACTTATCTTCGGTGTTTTGTCTCAGAGAACCAGGAGGACTGGTCTTCTTTCTTGCCTCTGGCAGAGTTCGCTCTTAACAACAGGCGGAGCGAGTCCACTGGTAAATCCCCGTTTTTTGGGGCATATGGTTTTCATCCCCAGTTTTGTACTTTCAATGGGGGGGGCCCTTCTGGGGTTCCTGAGGAGGAGCGTTTCTCGTCGTCACTTGCTTCAGTGTGGAGAGGTGTATTGAATAATCTGAGTGCTATGGGGAACCGTTATAAACGTATGGCTGATAGGAGGAGAGTTTCTGGTCCAGATCTTAATGTGAACGATCTGGTATGGTTGTCTACCAGGAATATAAAACTTAAAGTTCCCTCCTGGAAGCTGGGCCCCAGATTCATCGGGCCGTACAGGATCAGTTCCATAATTAATCCTGTGGCATTTCGTCTGGACCTCCCTCCTACGTTTAAAATTCATAATGTGTTCCACAAGTCATTACTTAAGAGGTACGTGGCACCAGTCATACCATCACCTCTACCTCCTCCTCCAGTGGTGGTCAATGGTAACTTGGAGTTTCAAGTGTCAAAGATCATTGACTCACGTCTGAATCGCCGGTCCCTTCAGTACTTGGTGCATTGGAAGGGGTATGGTCCAGAGGAGAGGACGTGGGTTCCTGCGTCTGACATTAACGCAGATCGTTTGGTGCGGACCTTCCACAGAACTCACCCGGGCAAACCTGGCCCTGAGGTCCGGAGGCCCCTCGTAGAAGGGGGGGTACTGTCATGTGTGCATTGCCACGAAGATCGTCGCGGTTGCACATTCTGACTTCTCACAGCTGAGTTGCTGTTTCTTTGTGTTTGGCAGTTAGGGAGTTAATTCTGTCTGTGCTCAGTTCTGGGACTGGGGCAGTTTCTCCCGGCTGCAATTAATTATTTGTTGATTGGTTTCCTTTAAATCTCTGGTTGTCTGTTTGGGAGTTGCCAGTGAAATTCTTCATGCAGACCACAGATAGGATTGTATCTGTATAGACTTAAGTTAAAGAGCTCCTTAGTTGTTTTAAGCTCACCTTGCTTAGAGTTTAATATCCCAGATCATTTATGTTCCTTCTGTGTTTGAGTGTGTATGCAAGTCTGTGTTTTCTCCAGTCTGTCTTATATTTCTAATCTGTGTATTTAGCAGAGATCAGCCCATATCCCTTTGGTGGTAATCAGAATCCTTCTTAGGACTGATTACAGGGTTCAGGGACTGATAGGAGACAGGGTTAGGCTGGAGACTTGGACCTCTGAACCATTATCAGTACCTCCAAGGTGAGGGATTAGTTAGGACCCCAGCTTAGGGTCAGGTTAGACCCCCGGTCCTCTTCTTTCCTGTGACAGTGTATCAAGTCCTCAAGATTTATCCTGAGTTCAACGGATATCGTGTCAGGTAAATCTATTCTTTATTTACATGCTGATGTTGCTAATGTATATGTTGTATAGAGTGTTGTTCTTTTAAGAATAGTTTACTGAAATCGTACACATATCATAAGACCGCGTGACAGATTGTTTGCACAAGGTAATAATTGGGGAAAGACATTCTAAGGGTATGTTTCCACGTTCAGGAAACAGTCCGGATTAGCTGCGTGTTTGATGCTGTGCGTTGGCGCAGCGTCAAACACGCAGCATCCAGGTGTTACAGCATAGTGGAGGGGATTTCAAGAAATCCCGTCTCCACTATGCTTACAAACACGCAGGCGGAAGACTCAGGTGATAAGACTTTTTAGACTGCAGCATGTCCTATTCCCTTGCGGCGACGCTGCGTCGCCGCAAGGGAAATAGCACAGAGCTGTGTAGCCCTGCGGTCATTTCGCATGTGTTCCGGATGTGTTCCATGAACACATCCGGAATGACCGCGCGTTCAAAAGGGGGCAGGGCTTTGGGCGGAGCGGACTTTCCGCTCCGTCCAAAGCGCTGTGTTTCCGGAACGTGGAAACACAGCCTTATAAACACTCCTTCTCGACTACCAGCTTGTCTAAATGGGCCTTTACTGATGCTTCACAATATTTTCGAAGTAGAAAAATAAGAAAAAATATTGAGTCTTTTGAAAAAAAAATAGAACTAGCAAGTTCTTGAATAATAGCAATGCTTATTTAGCTATCACTTTTTTTCCCCATAGGGAATTAGAAGCAAATCATCCTATCTGCAGCCTCCATGCATATGGCGTGCTGTGTACACGGAGCCTATACAGAGGCACGTGAAGTCAATTGTAGATCTATAAAACTGTGTGACGCCATATGTTGTCTTCATACGAAATCCACCTTTCATTTGAGTCATATGGAAGCCCCTGGTGGAGGGCCCTGACCGTTAAGGTTGCTAATGAGTGATTTTTTTAGGCCTGCACTCTTCTGCCTGAGCTAAAGAGGAGGTTGCTAATTATATTTTAACATATAACTATATATTTTTTTCCAGTTTACTTCGTTCAACCTTGGCAGCCTTCAGCAGTTTGAAGTAGACTTTTTTTTTTATTTGGTTTGAGGTTTGCAATTTTTCTTCAGGTGTTATGCCAAGGGAAAATCTACATGGCGATGTTATACATAGAAGGCTGGTGGGATGATTGATGCTTTTGCAGAATTTACAGGGGAATATGTATATGGTGGAGGTATAGTTTCTTAAGTTATTTTGGTGAGTAGTGATTAACGAGGATGACTGTAATAGACCAAAGGGAGCTGAATATTTTGGGCCTTGTAAGGTCATCCTGGGTGAATCTACATAGAATCAGTAAGATTGCCTTTGTTTGGACTACTTCTGTCAATTATAGGAAAGACTGGGCATTTCAGCTTGTTCAGCAGAGCATGGTCTTATGTTCTTGGCAGTCTAGCAGCTGATGAGGTCTATCTCACAACACTGTCCTCACAGGGCTTGTCGACTGTCAGCACTGATGAATGTATTATTAAAAATAATTTACCCACAAAATAAATGGATATAACCATTCTTATCATTTTCCCTTAAATGCATAGGTGCGATCTTGCATGGAAGCTTAAAAATTGGACCAGAAAAATAAATAAGAATTCTTCTGTCTTCTAAAAACAACAGAGGCTCTCAAGTTGGGAAACCACAAGTCTCACCATGGCATGAGTAAATTCTCAGGTTGTAGACTGTTGGTGGAAATGTATAAAAATACATGAACCTATGTCTTGAAGATTTGCTCTGACACCACCACACTTCTTCTACAGAGAGTACTTTACTCTGCTGTAATGCTTTTTAAGATTTCCTAGCTGAATGAAGGATCCTCCACCACAGATTCTGGCAAAAATGCTGGACAATGATGGAAAGTGATGAATTCTGTTATGCTCAATGTGGTCCACAGAACGCCATTGGTGAGAGAGCAGAATTGAAGAACGAAGCTGAAAATTTCCCCCAATTTGTCGATTGACAGATGTTTAATAGCCTGTTTAGACAGGTCGACAGATATTCTATTCAGTATAGAAAGATTACCGCAATAGTATAGAATCTCATTATTCTCAGCGGCACATTTCCTGTTTGCACAGAACAATGGGCTGCCGAAAATGATAATTTTTAAGCTTAAAAATCAATTCACCCAACTAATGAGCATTTTGCTTGTTTGTCGGGTGATCGTCAGCCTGTTTATACTGGCTGATCATCAGAAAATGAGCCTTTTTAGATACACACATTCACAATAATCAGCTAGTATAAAACAGACCTGCAGAGTATACACCAGGTACTAAAGATGAGCAGTACCTTTGAAATTTTAATACATCGGCTTCATCGGATTTTCCCAAAAAAATTAATTCTGGGCTAATTTGCGATACTAGAAGACTTGTAATTGCTTAGAAAATACTTGTAGGGAGAGAGAACATAAGAGCTGCAGAAAGAGGACCCTACTGACCATAAGAACTTACACTCTACAGGAGAAAGAGGACCCTGCTGACCCTGCTGACCATAAGAACTTACACTCTACAGGAGAGAGAGGACCCTGCTGACCATAAGAACTTACACTCTACAGGAGAGAGAGGACCCTGCTGACCATAAGAACTTACACTCTACAGGAGAGAGAGGACCCTGCTGACCATAAGAACTTACACTCTACATGAGAGAGAGGACCCTGCTGACCATAATAACTTACACTCTACAGGAGAGAGAGGACCCTGCTGACCATAAGAACTTACACTCTACAGGAGAGAGAGGACCCTGCTGACCATAAGAACTTACACTCTACAGGAGAGAGAGGACCCTGCTGACCATAATAACTTACACTCTACAGGAGAGAGAGGATCCTGCTGACCATAAGAACTTACACTCTACAGGAGAGAGAGGACCCTGCTGACCATAAGAACTTACACTCTACAGGAGAGAGAGGACCCTGCTGACCATAAGAACTTACACTCTACAGGAGAGAGAGGACCCTGCTGACCATAAGAACTTACACTCTACAGGAGAGAGAGGACCCTGCTGACCATAAGAACTTACACTCTACAGGAGAGAGAGGACCCTGCTGACCATAAGAACTTACACTCTACAGGAGAGAGAGGACCCTGCTGACCATAAGAACTTACACTCTACAGGAGAGAGAGGACCCTGCTGACCATAAGAACTTACACTCTACAGGAGAGAGAGGACCCTGCTGACTATAAGAACTTACACTCTACAGGAGAGAGAGGACCCTGCTGACCATAAGAACTTACACTCTACAGGAGAGAGAGATTTAGGTCGTGGTCACACTTGCGAGGAACTTGCAACGAGTCTTGCACCTCAATACCCGGCACTGGTGCCGGCACTCGGGACCAGAGTGTGCGGCTGCATGTATTTCTATGCAGCTGAACGCTCTGGTCCGAGAGCCGGTCAGTGCCGGGTATTGAGGTGCGAGACTCGTGCAGTTTTCTCGCAAGTGTGACCCTGGCCTTACCCAGTGACTCTGGAGATGGAAAACAACTGTGCCGTCCAATCTGTACTCTGCTAGGAACCACTGATCTGTGATGGCCCAGGAACTGCCACTGCCACTGTACACGGTATGATAATCCACTAGATGTCATCGCTACAGGAGATTATGGGGAGTTCCGCATGGCCATGCAAAAATACATTAGCGTGTTCTCTGCTGCCTCAGCAGTGTGGGAAATGGTGCCGGTCAAGTTTATTTATTTATTTTTTACTGTGATCAAATTAACATGGAACCGTGAACTTCAGGGAATTTGACTTAAATTTGATCCATCACGAATCGATCCACTCTTTTCTAACTGTAATTGTACAACAAACTGAAAAATGCAAGCTTATGAGGAGCCAGGAGGAGCATTTCTGGTTGCCCCACAGTCCGTAGACAACACAGCAGAATTTTAGCGTAAAATAAGCATAAAAAGTATTATCAAGGTAAAAATATTTCAACTGAACATTCACCTTAGCCTTTCAGTAGTTTCATGTTGCCCAAACCATGAGTAGGCAAAAAGAGAGGCGTCCACTGGATGGCTCCTCTCATCTTCCCGTGCCCAAGTTTATTTGACAAGTCACTCCATATACAAAATTAGGGAGAGCCCTGTCATTGTAACAAGTCAGGCAGGGAGAAACGATTGGAGCAACTTCTCCCTGCACCCCACTTGTTTGTCACAAAATGACCTACTGGTCGATTCATTTGGTTAAGTGCATTACTTTTTCATTTTTAGTATATTTTTCTTTTTCATATTCCAATCTGCATAAAAATTTAAATCTTGCAATTCTCACAATGGTCACTAGGGATTTTCTAGTCTTTTTCTTCCTGTTCTTTCAGGAAATCTAAATTGACATTGGCAGCAATAGACAGACTCAGTCCCTATCTTTTGCATTAGCGCATCTACTGAGTGTTTGCAAAAGTCACTGAGGAGCATGAGATTAGCTGTGACATCGCCCATTGTGATTGATGGATTCTGTGTTATCAGCTGTAAGTAGAGGTGTTGCCTGTCATTGCAATCCTGCATGTGATGATAATGAGGCTGATGAAAAGTTAGCTTTATAGAACAGGAAGTAAGAATCTAAATTAACCTCTGTGAAAATTTCTATATTTCTATATCTTTTTTTTTTAATACAAATTGTGATATGAAAAAAATGCCTTGCCAAAATAAAAAAAATTGCACAATACAAAAACCTGATTTAAACATTAGGACATTTTCTAATGATGCATTCCCTTTAATCATAACTTTCACCACATTTAGTTGGCAATCATGGCAGCCAAATGTCTCCAGTAATTTTTTAAGAACTTTTCACATCACTGTTGAGGATTCATAGCCTACGTTTTTTTATACAAACATGTTGGGAGGTTTTGTGCAGGAATTGTTTCTTCCAGGTCCTTTTGCTATATTTCTATTGGGTTCAGGTCAGGACATTGACCAGGCCAGCACAGACCTTTAGCATTGTTTCTCCACGGCCATTAGTTTTGTGTTTTGGATCACTCTTTGCTGCATACCACAAGTAAGCTTCTGAGCACGGACAAATGATCAGACATTTTTCTTTGGCATTTTCAGCTTTTGTACATAATTCATTGTCCTGTACTATTTCCATGTTTCACTACTCTTCAAAGGCATAATTTGATGCACATGGGTCATCAGCAGCAACTATCAATGATCTTTATTAATATTGGTTTTCTCATATGGTCTAAACAGACGTTTCGGGTCCCACTTGGCTCCAGGATCTGTAGCTTTTGCACCTACTATAATTACTTCCCTGCTACTCCTTCATTGCTTCTCTTTGGTACCTTCACAGATTCAATATTTTACCGATCTCTTGTATGGTGACCACAGCAGAAGCTACAGAGGCTAGCAGTTGTTTGGATTGTTACTTTTTTCGGCTAGAAATGAAGTAGCACCAGCATCCACTTACCAAAATCCAAAGTGTTGCCCCCTACAGATATAGCTGTTATACCCATGGAGCCATATTGGTGGACCAGTCACTTATGAGAGGACTCACACAAGACTTTCGTCTTTGAAAATAATAGCTGTCATTATGAGTTTGCATTTTTGATATTAGGCTTTGTAACCCTTCTCATTCTTATAATTAGAATTCCTGTAGCATTGGAACTACGCTCTTCTGGAAAGTTTAATGGAAATAGTTTTTGCAGCACCACAATTTGAGAGCTATATTTTTTCCATATGTTGGCCCCAGAGTCATATGATGGCTTGCTTTTTGCAGGACGAATTGACGTTGACATTTTTTGATCGCTGAATGAACAAAAACCAGCAATTTAGGCATTTTTTTTCATTTTTTTTGCCGTTCCATGTGTGGTAAAATTGATAAGGCAGTTTTATTTTTCGGGTCAGTACGATTACAGCGATACCTCAATTATAATTTTTTTACGTTTTGGCACTTTTATACAAAAAAAAACAATTTTATAGAGAAAATTATTATTTTTGCATTGCTTTATTCTTAGAGCTATAACTTTTTTTTTCTGCTAATGGAGCTGTATGGCAGTTGTTTTTTGTGGGACAAGGTGACATTTTCAGCAATACCATGTTTATTTATATCCGTCTTTTTGATTGTGTGTTATTCCACATTTTGGCGGTATGATGATAAAGCATTGTTTTTTGCCTTGTTTTTCATTTTTTATGGTGTTTACTAAAGGGGTTAACTAGTGAGACAGTTTGTATTTTTTTTCATTCAAATATTTATTTAGAGATAGAATATACAGTGCTTCTCACACGATTAGAACATCATCAAAAAGTTAATTTAATTTCAGTTCTTCAATACAAAAAGTCAAACTCATATATTATATGGAGTCATTACAGAGGATCTATTTCAAGTGTTTATTTCTGGTAATGTTGATGATTATGGCTTACAGCCAATGAAAACCCAAAAGTCATTATCTCAGTAAATTACAATACTTTATAACACCAGATTGAAAAATAATTTTAAAATCCGAAATGTTGGCCTACTGAAATGTATGTTCAGTAAATGCACTCAATACTTGGTTCGGGCTCCTTTTGCATCAATTACTGCATCAATGCGACGTGGCATGGAAGCGATCAGCCTGTGGCACTGCTGAGGTGTTATGGAAGCCCAAGTTGCTTTAGTAGAAGCCTTCAGCTCATCTGCATTATTGGGTCTGGTGTCTGTCATCTTCCTCTTGACAATACCCCATAGATTCTCTATAGGGCTAAGGTCAGGCGAGTTTGCTGTCCAATCAAGCACAGTGATACTGTTGTTTTTAAACCAGGTATTGGTACTTTTAGCAGTGTATAAAGGTGCCAAGAAGAGATGAGCGACTTTGCCTTTTTTCGGGTCGAGTCGGGTTTTGGACCACCCGACTTTCGCAAAAGTCGAGTCGAACGAGATCGGCCGACTAGCTCGCGGCAAAAGTCGGAGGTCGACAAAAAGCGAAACCCGATGCCAATGCAAGTCAATGGGGAATAACAGTCGGCAGTGAGTGGACGACAGTAAACACACCTACAGTGCCCATTTCAATGCCAACAACATCAATTCTTATTACTTAAGCTTGTCAACCTTAATTTACTTTATAATAAAAGTAAATCATTGAAAACTGGGGGTTATTTGGCTACAGGTGATGGGGGGCAGGGCTGGCTCCAGGTTTTCGTGGGTCCCGGGCAAAAGAGTCTCAGTGGGCCCCTTTAACACATACCACAATTCATGATGCTCCGATACGGCAGAGAAATATAGGTATAGTACAATGCCAAAGACTTCACTTCTTACATTACATGAGTGATATCTATTGTAAATTCTACAAATAGCTAAAAAAACGGACAGTATATTCCTCCATAAAATATTATGGGCACCACATAGCGCGCCATATAGAATAATGAGCCCCATATATTGCTCCATACATAATTGGTACCATATAATGTTCCATACAGTATATGATGGGCCCCATATATTGCTCCATACAGAATGGGCTCCATATAATGCTCCATACAGAATAGGCCCCATATGTGCTCCATATGATGCTCCATATATAAAGGGCACTATATGATGCCCCATAAATAATGAACCCCATATGATGCTCTAGTATATGATGTGCCCCATGGATTGATGCCCTTCTCCAGTATATGATGGGCCCCATGGATGATGCTCCAGTGTATGATGGGCCTCATATATGATGCTCAAGTGTATGATGGGCCCCATATATAATTCTCCAGTGTATAATGTTCCCTATATATTGCTCCAAACTTTTTTAAAAATGAAATACCTCTCCTCGCTGGGCACTACTCTACTCTGGACTCCTCAGCGTCTCCATCTTCCAGCTCTCTGCACTGTTACTGTTCATCGCGCTCTCTAACCTGAATGTCACTGTCAGGAAATGCGGAAGACGTCACTGCGGTGGAGCAGGGAGAGGTAAGTATTGCAAGTGCTGGGGCCCTAAGCAAGCAGGGGGGGCACACTTGAGGGCGCCGGCACTGGCACAGGGCCCCTCATAGTACGCCGGTTTCTCTGACGGCGAGTGGGCCCCCCCACCTGCTCAGGGCCCCGGCACTTGCCCGGGTGTGCCAGGTGCTGACGCCGGCCCTGAGGGGGGTGTGGTAAAACGACTCGCTCGGCTCTCCAGGAGGTAGACTCAGGACACACGTTCTCAGGTTTTCCTTCTGCTGGTTTATTATCAGCCATAAACTCATGCAGGTTTCGCAGAAAAAGTAAACATGACCCCTCTGGGTTAAACGGGAAAAACATAAAAAAAAACAAACAATAACTCAGTCCATTGATGAGTGGGTTCCACCCGCTCTCGGTAGCATAAACTGCACGGCTAAAGTCCTTGTGGAAAGCTCTCTAGCTTCCACTATACTGTCTGGAGACTTGCCTCTCCAGACCACACACTAGAGAAAAAAAAACAGGACTGAGCTTTTATCCATTGCTCAGCCACACCCTGAGGGGAGGTAGGGGGAATGCCTCCCGCCCTCTTTGACATTCCCATAAAACCGCACCTCCTTTAACAGAGTAAACCTACCAGCATATAACATGCTGGCAGATAAATAAAGTAGGTTTTAGTTCACACAGGAGAGCATCCTGTGTGACACATACCTCCCCTCACATATAAAGCCAGTGACACTGTCACATATTCCCCCCCTCTGCCCAAAGTCGGGGGTTTGGGCAACTTCTGACACCAGACAGGGAATCCTAGAGAGGGCATCTGCATTCCCATGTAACTTCCCTGGCCTATGCTCCACGTGAAAATTAAAATCTTGAAGCTCTAGGAACCATCTAGTTACCCTAGCATTTTTTCTCCTCTTTTCCCTCAACTATCTCAACGGGGCATGGTCTGATACTAATTTAAACTTCCGGCCTAGTAGGTAATATTTCAGTGTATCTACGGCCCATTTTATGGCTAAACACTCTTTTTCTACTATGGCGTAATTCTTCTCGCAGGAGGACAGCTTTCGGCTTAGATAGAGAATGGGATGCTCTTCCCCATTTATTTCTTGGGAGAGTACGGCCCCTAGACCAACCTCTGATGCGTCAGTCTGGACCACAAATTCATTTTTAAAGTCTGGTGCGACCAGGACAGGCTGCTTGCACAGTGTTAGCTTCAGCTTTTGAAATGCGGTCTCCGTTTCTTCCGTCCATTTCACCATGGTTGATTTGGTGCCTTTTAGAAGATCTGTTAGTGGGGCGGCCATCGTGGCGAAATTCGGGATAAACCGCCAGTAGTATCCCACCATTCCCAGGAATGCTTTCACCTGCTTCTTTGAGAGCGGATGCGGCCAGGTTTGAATTGCCTCCACTTTCTTGATTTGCGGCTTTATTTTGCCTCTCCCAACAACATAGCCCAGGTACTTGGCCTCCTCTTTCCCGATGGCACACTTCTTCGGATTTATGGTGAATCCTGCTTTCCTTAGCGCGTCCAAAACGGCCTGTAATTTAGGTAGGTGACTAGCCCAGTCTGGGCTAAAGACCACAATGTCGTCGAGGTAGGCTGCGGCATACTTCTTATGTGGGGCTAGGATCCGATCCATAGCCCTCTGGAAAGTGGCTGGGGCCCCCTGTAGTCCGAACGGCATCCGCTTGTATTGAAAACAGCCATCAGGTGTTGAGAAAGCCGTCTTCTCTTTAGCCATCTGGGACATGGGGATCTGCCAGTAGCCCTTCGTCAGGTCAAGAGTGGTGATGTACCTCGCCGGTCCAAGCCTCTCGATGAGTTCGTCGACGCGGGGCATCGGGTACGCGTCACACTTGGATACCTCATTTAGCCGACGGTAGTCATTACAAAACCTCCACTCTCCATTGGGTTTCGGCACGAGGACGATTGGGCTCAACCACCCACTCTTTGACTCCTCTATTACCCCGAGGTCTAACATCCTCTTCACCTCAGCCGAGATCACCTCCCGGCGTGCTTCCGGAATCCGATACGGCTTCAAATTCACTCGTACATGCGGTTCTGTCAGCACGTCATGCTCTACCACTTGTGTATGCCCTGGCAACTCTGAGAACAGCTCCCGATTCTGCTGTAGTAATTCTCGACACTGTTGCTTTTGGGCCGGTGATAGAGTCTCTGCAATCGTGACCTCCTCCCAAGGTTCCTTGTCTTCTGGTGCGGCTCCCAGGCAAGGAGTTTCCACAGGTTCACGGTCCCGCCACTGCTTGAGCAAGTTTACATGATATATTTGATGTGCCTTCCTTCGGCCAGGCTGGTGGACTTTATAATTAACCTCGCTGACTTTCTCCACCACCTCGTATGGACCTTGCCATTTGGCGAGGAACTTGCTCTCGACGGTAGGGATCAGCACCAAAACACGGTCTCCGGGCTGGAACTGTCTTAGTCTCGCCGACCGGTTATAGACCCTCGCCTGGGCTTCCTGCGCCTGGAGGAGATGTTCCTTTACGATGGGCATCACCTTTGACATTCTCTCCTGTAACTGGGCGACATGTTCCATGATGCTCCGGTGTGGCGTGACTTCAGCCTCCCAAGTTTCCTTGGCGATGTCTAGGAGACCTCTTGGATGCCGCCCATATAGGAGCTCAAATGGAGAGAAGCAAGTGGAGGCTTGAGGAACTTCTCTGACCGAGAAAAGCAGAAATGGGAGCAGGTAGTCCCAGTCTCTCCCATCTTTTTCAACGACCTTCTTGAGCATCGCCTTTAAGGTCTTGTTGAAGCGTTCCACTAGGCCGTCCGTTTGTGGATGATAAACCGAGGTCCGCAGCTGAGTTATCTGAAGGACTCTGCAAAGCTCCTTCATCACCTTGCTCATAAAGGGGGTTCCTTGGTCTGTTAGAATCTCTTTTGGTAGACCTGTCCGAGCAAAAATATGGACCAACTCTCGGGCTATACTTTTACTGGACATGTTCCTTAGGGAACCGCTTCTGGATACCGAGTCGCATAGTCCATGACGACCAGGATATATTGGTGTCCCCGAGCTGATTTGACTATGGGGCCCACGAGGTCCATGGCAATCCTCTCAAAGGGAACCTCTATCACAGGTAGTGGAACTAAGGGGCTACGGAAGTGGGAGGAGGGAGCGGTTATTTGGCAGGTGGGGCAGGACCTACAAAAGTTTTGAATTTCTCGATAACACCCTGGCCAATAAAACCTCCTCAGTATCCTCTCCTGAGTTTTCTCGACCCCTAGGTGTCCCCCCAGAACATGTGAATGGGCCATATCTAGCACCCGTCGTCTGTATGGCCTCGGCACTAACAGTTGTTCCACTATCTCACCGCCCCTCAGTTTGGCCACCCGATATAGCAACTCCCCCTGTACTGCAAAGTGGGGAAATCTGGTGTCGGCCCCCGGCTCTTGGGCAACCCCATTACATACAGTAACCTGGTTGAACGCCCCTTTTAAAGTCAGGTCTCGAACTTGAGCAGTCCCAAAGTTCTCTCTGGACATATCTAACGCAGGTAGGTCGGCCTGCTCGGTCACCGTCTCACCCTCATCACCGACAAGGACGCACAGTGGGAACTCCTCTCTCTGAGACTCTGTCGGGGGTTCTTCTTCAAGGATCTCCCTTTTCCCCATGCTACTTAGTCCAGTTCCCTTCCCCACAAGTCCCAGAATAAGGGAAAATCACGGCCCAATATAACGGGATGTATCAGGTCCTTTACCACCCCGACTTCCTGGGACTGGGCACCACAGTCTGTCCCCACTATTACTGTGGCCACGGGATAGTCCTTGGCGTCACCATGGATGCACCGAACACCCAGGGTTTTGGAAGGGATCAACTGGTGGGGAAGGGATGCTCTGATCAAGGTCACCAGAGTCCAACAGTCCAAGCACTTTTATTCCATTAATGGATACTGCACACGCCTGCGGTCCGTCGCCGGGTACACAGTCCACGCTACAGGCTGGATAGGCATAATAGGAGACCCGTCGGCCTAGGCTGCAGTCCATGGGCTCAGGGGATATTTGACACCTGGCGGCTACATGTCCAGGGTTTGGACATCGCCAGCAAACTATATCTTTCCCAACTGTTCTAAAGGCACCTTCAATAGGAGTGGGACACCCCCCAGTGGTGGCTCTAGACCCCTTCCGTGGTGAACCCACCCCCTTTTGGGTATCCCAGTAGGGAGAAATGACTGCATCCGGTTTCCCAAGAGATCTCTCCACTACCTGGTATCTCTCTACCAGGCCGATAAAGTCATCTGCGTTCTGGGGATCACCCTGGGCAACCCAGGTCTGTACTGACTTGGGGAGGGAATGCATGAATCTGTCAATCACCACCCGCTCAACCATCTGGGCCGGAGTGGAGGAGTCCGGTTGTAGCCACTTCTGAACAAGATGCAGTAGGTCAAACATCTGCGAATGAGGGGGTTTGTTGCTAGCATACGCCCAGTGATGAACTCGCTGGGCTCTTACTGCCATATTTACTCCCAGACGTGCTAAGATCTCTGTCTTTAGTTTGGGATACTCCTTAGCATCTTGCAGCGCCAAGTCAAAATACGCTTTTTGGGGTTCACCCGATAAATATGGCGCCAGAACCTCTGCCCACTGTGCTGGTGGAAGTCTCTCCCGATCAGCCACCCTCTCAAAAACAGTCAGAAATGCTTCTACATCATCCCCAGGGGTCATCTTCTGCATGGCCCGCCTTACCGCCTTCCTGACGTGAGAATCATCAGTCGGCCCTGGGTTGGGGTGGCTGCCCGGCTTTGGATGGCGTCCGCCAAAAGCTGTATCTGTTGTTGCGCCTCCTGCTGGTGCTGCTGCTGCGACTTTTGCTGCAACTGGATCTGCTGAAGCAACAGTTTGGTCGTCTCCTGGTGCTGCTGCTGCATGCTCTGCTGGGCCTGCTGTATGCTCTGCTGGCTCTGTAGGTGTTGCTGCTGTATGCTCTGCTGGGCCTGGACCAGGTGCTTAACGAGCTCCTCCATGCTGCCGGACTTCTCTAGCTGTCTGGCAGCCTTCACCCAGGACATCCACCGGTCTTTGTGGCAGGCTCACGTGTTCCTGGAATCCTGCCCGCATTCTCCACCAACTGTGGTAAAACGACTCGCTCGGCTCTCCAGGAGGTAGACTCAGGACACACGTTCTCAGGTTTTCCTTCTGCTGGTTTATTATCAGCCATAAACTCATGCAGGTTTCGCAGAAAAAGTAAACATGACCCCTCTGGGTTAAACGGGAAAAGCATAAAAAAAACAAACAATAACTCAGTCCATAGATGAGTGGGTTCCACCCGCTCTCGGTAGCATAAACTGCACGGCTAAAGTCCTTGTGGAAAGCTCTCTAGCTTCCACTATACTGTCTGGAGACTTGCCTCTCCAGACCACACACTAGAGAAAAAAAAACAGGACTGAGCTTTTATCCATTGCTCAGCCACACCCTGAGGGGAGGTAGGGGGAATGCCTCCCGCCCTCTTTGACATTCCCATAAAAGTGCACCTCCTTTAACAGAGTAAACCTACCAGCATATAACATGCTGGCAGATAAAGTAGTTTTAGTTCACACAGGAGAGCATCCTGTGTGACACATACCTCCCCTCACATATAAAGCCAGTGACACTGTCACAGGGGGTACAGCCCAGTTAGGGAGGTGGAATAACTGGCATATGTTGAGGTGTAGGCTGGACATTCAGCAGCTGCAAATGGAGGAACTGGAGAAGTTGGAGGAAGAGGAGGACAAAGCGAGCCATTTTGCTGGCAACCTATGTGTGATCAGGGAAGGTGGTACAAAATCCTTTGAAATCCAGGCATGGTTAATTTTAATGAAGGTGAGATCACCTACATTTTGGGTCGACAGCCGGGTCCTTCTTTCTGTCAGGATTGATCCAGCAGCACTGAAGACTCTTTCTGATAGCACACTACCAGCAGGGCAAGCAAGCTCCTGTAAGGCATATTGTGCCAATTCAGGCCAGGTGTCCAGTTTACAGGCCCAGTAGTCAAACGGGAACGAACTGTCAGGGAGAACATCGATAGGGGAGGAGAGGTAATTTTGAACCATAGTTAACAACGGCTGTCTCCTGTCTATTGCAATCGATCAGTATTACCAGTCGTGTGAGCGGTCCTCGAGAAATCAGTCCACAACATAGTCATGAAACCCCTGTCTCCAACGCCACTTCGGCTGTGTGCACCACCAACACCTCTTCCATGTTGCCCAGTACGGATCGTGGTAGAACCTGCACCGCTGCTGTATGCTGGGAATGCCTCTAACAAACGGTTTACCAGAGTTGCTTGTTTGTTCGCAAATATTAGCTCTAGGTTCTCCTGTGGCATGATGTTCTGTAATTTGCCTTTATAGCGTGGATCGAGGATGCTGGCCAACCAGTAGTCATCATCCTTCATAATTTGGGCAATGCAGGGGTCCCTTTTTAGGATCCGCAAGACATAATCACACATGTGGGCCAATGTTCCAGGTGTCAATGATGACTGCCAGTGGTGGGTGGTGGAGCACTTTCTGCCAAATCCACATCCCTCCACTCATGCAAAACCCTGTACCTGACCTTGGAAAGCCAACATTTTCTCTTGCCCCCCGAGAAGCATCCTCCTCCCCAAAATAATCATCCCCCTCATCCTCCTCCTCCTCTTCCTCTTCTTCCTCCACCTCGTCCAGGACAGTTCCCTGAGCAGGCAATGGCTGACTGTCATCAAGGCTTCCCTCCTCCTCCTCCGCTGCAGACGCCTGATCCTTAATGTGCGTCAAAGTTTGCATGAGCAGACGCATAAGTGGGATGCTCATGCTTATGATGGCGTCGTCTGCGCTTACCAGCCGTGTGCATTCCTCAAAACACTGAAGGACTTTACAAAGGTCTTTCAGCTTTGACCATTGCACACCCGACAACTCCATGTCTGCCCTCAAACTGCCTGCCCGTGTATCCTCCCACAAATGCATTACAGCCTGCCTCTGTTCGCACAGCCTCTCAACCATGTGAATGGTGGAGTTACACCTTGTTGCAACGTCTATGGGTTAGGCTGTGCTTGGGGAGGTGGAGCGATCGCTGCAGTCTCTGCATACGACTGGAGTCTACGGGCGAAGGACGGATGTGCGAGCACAATCTTCGCACCTTATGGAGCAGGACTGTTAACTCCGGATAATTATTTATGAAGCACTGCACCACCAGGTTCAAGGTGTGAGCCAGGCAAGGTTTTGTGTTTGAGTTTTGCCAGGGCTATGGCCGCCACAAAATTACGGCCGTTATCACTGACTACCTTGCCTGGCTCAAGATGTAGACTGCCCAGCCATGACTCAGTTTCTCGCTGCAAGTAGTCGGCCAGTACCTCCGCGGTGTGTCTGTTGTCGCCCAAACACATCATCTTTAAAACAGCCTGCTGACGCTTACCACTAGCTGTTCGATAGTGGGACACCTCGTGTGCAACACTGGCAGCTGCGGATGGAGTGCTCGTGCGACTGTGCTCTGTTGACGAGCTTTTGCTTCTGGAGGAGGATGAGGAGGAGGAGGGTCGAACGCCTACAGCCAACTGTTGCCTATACTGTGGGCTAGGCAGCACTGTCCCAGCGTCGCTGTCCCCTGTGGACCCTGCATCCATCACATTAACCCAGTGTGCAGTTATGGACACGTAACAGCCCTGGCCATGCCTACATGCATCTTTTGTGAAGTGCACCTTTCTACTCACTGATTGTTTGAGTGCATGGACAATGCGGTCTTTCAGATGCAGGTGGAGGGCAGGGATGGCTTTTCTAGAAAAGAAGTGCCGACTGGGTAGGTCATAGCATGGGACAGCATAGGCCATGAGCTCTCGGAACGCTGCGCATTCAACTAAACGGAAAGGCATCATCTCTAATGAGATCAGTTTGGCAATGTAGACGTTCAAAGGCAGTGAGGTTTTGTAGTCCGTCCACGTTTGCAAGTGCATGGTGTTTACATATCTAAGCATGCAACTGGTATTCAATTTTTGGAGATTTTTCCCGCGGCTAAAGGTCCTTCCGCAGTTCTTACAGATAACCTTTGCCTTATCAATAGGATTTTAGTCAAAAAATTGCCACACTGCACTCTTCCTACTATGGGATAAATTTTCAGGGCTTGCACGCTGTGTTAATTTGACCGTCTGGCCAAGCTGTCCTGCAACTCCTTTTGTTTTTTTAACACGTTTTTGGACTGCTACGGGCCTGCCAGATAACCGCACCTGTGATGTCGATGCCTGCTGCGGATCCTTCTGAGCTATTGCCAGCGGCACCCTCTCTTCCCCCCAAAGGATGCCAATCCGGGTCAACAACTGGATGATCCATCACCTCCTCTTCAATTTCATCTGCACCTTCCTCTGTGTCACCGTGTAAGGTGGTATAGTATGCGGGAAGGGGCATCTGAGTTTCATCAGGGTCAGATTCTGGCTCAGTTTGACAGCGAGGGCAAAGTAGTGCTCTGGGTGAATGTACCAGCAGAATCATATAGCAGTGGCTGTGCATCAGTGCACTCCATGTCAGATTCATTTTGGACTGGGGAATTCAGGATTTGACTTGATAACCCAGGCATGGTATGTGAAAAGAGCTCCATGGAGTAATGTGAAGTGTGGCCTGCCGCATCCTTCACTTTTGGTGGGGGTGAAGGACACAAGGAAAGGTGTTGTTCTGACCAGGAGCCTGCACTGACGACTCAGTGCTTGCATTTTTTGAAACTTCAGAAGAGGAGGCGATAGAGCTGGAGGCTGTTTTGGCAATGTAAGCCAAAAACCTGTTTATGATGTTCCGGCTTTAAAAGTGGTTTTGTTGTAGTCCTGCTCCTCCCCGGCAGGTAAGTCCCCCAAAACTTCCAGGGACTTACCCCTCAAACGTGGGGTCAGGTACCTTGCCCACTGATCCAGGGCCAGATGGTGTTGGAGGCAGGTCCTCTCAAAGGCCAGCAGAAAGGAATCCAGGTCTCCATCCTTTTCAAGCAAGGGAAATTCCTCTGCCCGGATCTTGGAAGCCTTGGTCTCCTGTGGGGCTGGAGCATCCAGCGGGGTTCAAAGGACACCTGGACCGACCACATGCGGGCCCTGCTGAGAGCTGCGGAGCACTGGACCTCGGGTCTAGAGCTCACCACCCGCCAGGAGGTCCAGGAACTGTTCGTCACGCAGCAGTTCTTGTGGAACTGCCCAGAGGACCTCCAGCAGTTCCTCCGTGACCGGAAACCAAAGGGGGCTTCTGCTACAGCCGCCCTGGCAAACAAGTATGCCAACAACAGGGCGACTGAGCCGAAGAAGCCTGCCAGCAGCACCTGGAGAGGGGGTAAGCCCAATCCTGCCCCGCCCCATATTTGGCCCCCAGAGTGCAAGGTGTGTACCCCCCTGCTGCCCTCTCCAGGCCAGGACCAGAACCCAGACGTTGTCATCATTGCAACCAGCCGGGACACTTTAAGGCTGCGTGTCCCCAGCGCCATAAGGACCCATCCCTGTCTCAGAAACCGTCCACTGTTTTGTGTGTGGAAGGGGGTGGTGGGAGGTCCCTGGACAATTACCAACCTGTCACCATCAACCACTCAGCGGTCATGGAATTGCGGGACACAGGCGCTGAGCAACTCTGGTATGTCCTGAGGTGGTGTCCCCTCAAGACTTGGTGCCTAGGAAAACCCTTTGCGTCTCTGGAATTGGAGGCGTTGAACCGGCGCTGCCCGTCTCCAAGGTGTATTTGGACTGGGGCGCCGGGAGGGGGATGCGGGAGGTGGGAGTAACGTCAAATATTCCTGTCAATGTGTTGCTTGGGACCAATTTGGGGCGGCTAGTGTCCCAGTATGTGGCCACTGAACCCCCAAGTTCGGCTCCCCAAGAATGTCATGACTCCACTGTGAATGCTAATGTTAATGTATTGAATGTGCCTCCAACAGTGGAGGAGGGAGTGAAACCTGATGGTAAGCCATGCACTGACACTACACACACAGGGCTCACAGTGAGGACAGGTGAGGAGGCTGCAGGGGAGAGCTCAGAGGTGGAGGGAGGGGCGGCTACGGGCAGTGTAGGGCCCCTAAGTGAATCCAGCCTGCTGAGTTTAGGGCCTCTGCAGAAAGAGGAACAGGCCATGGGGGGAGGGGACGTCCCAGGAGAGGAGCCACCAAGTAAGACCCCAGGGCAGGTGTTCCCCACATCTGGGATGTCAGGAGGCCAGGGAAGTCTGCCTGACCCGGCGACTTGGTCAGGAGACGAGGGGAAGCAGGCACTACCAGTGGTCTAAGCGGTCGTGGCCGCTGTTACCAGGAGTGGGAGCGCCGAAGCCCAAGGAACCTCGCGGAGGTCCGACGGTTTCCCCCTCTCCGACTAAGTGGCTGCCGAGTCAGACAGCGGCCAGGAGGCAGACCCCGGGGAGCTGACAGAGGATGTGGCAGTTTCATCAATTCTTGCTACATCAAGTCAGGGATTTCAGGCAGCGTTGGAAGCTGACGCTAGCCTGAAAACTCTCAAGGAGCAGGCGGCACAGCCTCCCCTGGAGACCGACCGCGAGTGAGTGGTCTAGGACCAGAGGCGGCTGTACCGGGTAATGGTCCAGCAGGGTTCACCGGAGGCGTGGCCCAGGGACCGACAGTTAATGGTACCCTATCCGTTCAGGGCGGAAATGTTGCAGATCGCACACGAGATTCCCATGGCCGGACACCTAGGGATCACTAAACCAGGGCCAGGCTAGCTCAGCATTTCTACTGGCCTGGAATGAGGACCGAGGTGATAGCCTACTGCCGTTCGTGTGACACCTGTCAGAGAGTGGGGAAGGCGGGGCGCAGCCCCAAAGCCCCACTGGTAACTCTGCCCATCATCGAAGAGCCTTTCTCAAGGGTGGCTGTGGATCTCATTGGACCTCTGTCCATTCCCAGCCGCTCCTGGAAATGCTTCATACTAATGGTAGTGGACTATGCCACTCGGTATCCCGAGGTGGTAGCTTTGTCGTCCATTCGGGCCGACAAAGTGGCCACTGCCTTACTGGAGATTTTCTCCAGTGTGGGGTTCCCCCAGGAAATGCTCACCGACCGAGGGACCCAGTTCATGTCGCATCTGATGGAGTCTCTCTGTAAGCAGGTACAGGTGCAACATCTGGTAGCCAGCCCGTATCACCCACAGACCAATGGCCTGTGTGAGCGGTTCAATGGCACCTTAAAGCAGATGCTGAAGATGTTTGTCAACTCCCACGGAGAGACTGGGAGCGGTATCTCCCACACCTGCAGCTTGCCTACCGGGAGGTCCCACAGGCCTCAATGGGGTTCTCCCCCTATGAGCTCCTGTACGGGCGACGTGTACGGGAGCCCCTTGCTCTGGTGAAGGAAGCATAGGAAGGGGATTTGGCCACCCCTGGGTTGTCAGTTATTGAGTATGTTGTGCGCTTCCGGGACCGAATGATGGCCTTGACACGGCTGGTGCATGACAATATGGCCCAAGCCCAGGCTGACCAGAAGCGGTGGTACGACCAGAATGCTTGTGAGCGGACCTGCCAGGTGGGTCAAAAGGTGTGGGTACTGGTCCCCGTAACTCAAAACAAGCTTCAGGCGGCCTGGGAGGGTCCATACCTCCTGCACGAGCAGCTCAACACGGTCACCTATCTGGTCAACCTGGACCACGCCCGTGGAAGAAGGAAGGCCTTCCATGTGACCATGATGAAGGCCCATCATGAGCGGGAGGCTTGTGCCCACCCAGTGTGCAACCTTCCCGAGGAAGGAGAGGCAGAAACCCTCCCGGATCTGCTCACCCAAGCCAAGGCGGGTGGATCCTTCGAGGATGTAGGGGTTGGCTACCAGCTCACAGAGGACCAATGTTCCCAGTTGGGGGTCACCCTACACCCCTTTCGGGAGCTGTTCAGCAGCCTAGCCGGATGGACTGAGACAGCCGTCCATGACGTGGACACCGGCAATCACCCCCCGATCCGGCGTTCAGCATATCGGGTCTCTCTTGAGGTGCAGGCGCAAATGCGCCAAGAGATAGACGAGATGCTGAAGCTGGGGGTGATCCAAGCATCCAACAGCACGTGGGCTTCGCCTGTAGTCCTCACCCCTAAAAAGGACCGAACTACACGGTTCTGCGTGGACTACCGGGGGCTCAATGCTGTGACAGTCACCGATGCGTACCCAATGCCACGCATCGATGACCTGCTCGACCAGCTGGCTGGGACCAGGTACCTGACCATCATGGATCTGAGCAGGGGGTATTGGCAGATTCCCCTGACCCCTGAGGCACGGGAACGCTCTGCCTTTATCACCTCATTTGGACTGTACGAGTCCACGGTGATGCCCTTCGGCATGAAGAATGCCCCTACCACTTTTCAGCGGATGGTCAACACGCTGCTCGAGGGACTGGAAGGGTATGCGACCGCGTACCTGGATGACATTGCCATCTTCAGTCCCACCTGGGAGGATCACCTAGAGCACCTGGCGCAGGTGCTTGGGTGGATCCAGCGAGCAGGCTTGACCATTAAGCCGGAAAAATGACAGCTGGGTATGAGAGAGGTCCACTACCTGGGACACTGGGTAGGTGGGGGAGCTCTGTAACCAGAGCCCGGGAAGGTGGATGCCATCGCATCCTGGCCCACCCCCAGGACCAAGAAGCAGGTGATGTCCTTCTTAGGGACTGCTGGGTACTATAGGAGGTTTGTTCCACACTATAGTGGAAGGCTGCCTGTCGCAGTCGACTGGACAGTCGCCTGCGAGACAGCTTTCCAGGCGCTCAAGACTGCCCTTTCTAGCTCTCCTGTACTACAGGCAGCCGACTTCACGCGGCCGTTCTTAGTGCAGACCGATGCCAGCAACTTCGGCCTCAGTGCTGTGCTCAGCCAGGTCGACACTACGGGCCATGAACACCCCATTTTGTACCTGAGCCGGAAGCTTCTGCCGAGAGAAGTGGCCTATTCCACGATGGAGAAGGAATGTTTGGCAATTGTGTGGGCCCTGCAGCATCTGCAGCCATACTTGTCCGGACGCCAATTCACCGTGGAAACTGACAACAACCCCTTCAGTTGGTTACACACGGTCTCTGGGACAAATGGGAGGTTGCTACGCTGGAGCCTCGCTCTCCAGCAGTACCACTTCACCATTCGTCACAAAAGAGGAAGGGACCATGGTAACGCTGATGGGTTGTCCCGGCAAGGAGAGGGTGCGGAAGGGCGCATGGGGGAACACAGGAATGTGATACCCCCTAGCGCCCTCTAAAGCAGGGAGGTGTGAGGAAGGAACAGCCACCATCTTGGATATGGCCTGCTCCAGCCGCCATTTTGTCTGAATTCACAGATTCACAGCAGCTAACTGCTGTAATTCCCCATGGCCTGTGGGCATATTCAATACAATAGGGTGTAGTCTACACTGTGAATAACCCGGCCTTTTGGTATGGTAAGTAATTCAGGCCCAATGTTGAATAGCAAGGTCTGTTAGTATGATAATGAGATAAGGCCAAAACAAGACCTCAAAGTTTTAGTCTGGAGCCATGATAGCCTGGGCCCTGGAGATGCCTGGAGGCTTCAATTAGATTATACCTGCCAGCTAGACACAGAAAACACACCCATTGTATTTTCCAGACCCGACGGTTCCGTTCTAGGATTATGAATTATGAGCACATCTTTCTAGGTACAAACTCATAAAAAATATCTGCGTGATCCTGCAGACCTCGGGCATCTGACGGTGCAACTCCCGAGTCGGTGATGGCTCGGGGGCCTGAGATATAGAGATTGGCCCTCCACAGAGACCCAATCGGGCCAGGTTTGATCTCCACGCGACAGGCAAAACATGCTGCATCCGCTGGTACCTCTCGTGTCCTGATCCGATCGTCCTGGAGAAAGTTAACCCCTTTCTTAGATATTGAGAATAAATTCTGCAGGGAACTAAGGGTGGAGATTATTAACCCACCCTCTGGCACCGAGGGGAGGGACCTAGCAGGTATAAGAACTGTGAGCGGATGGCAGACCTTATAGGAAAGATGTGTATCTTCGTACCGTGTTAGCCAGTAGATATCTACTGGCTAACCTTAGTCATTCTCACAGAAGCCAAGAAGATGAAGATTTAATAAGGAACAAGGGACAGATCTGCCAAGAGAGCAGCGGTACACATTTTGGGGGATTGTCCAGCAACTAAGATTCTCCCCTGTGGATCGCAGAGCTCCCTGCCTCCACATGCAACCTACAACCTGGTAATATTGACCTCTAGCTAATACCTCTAAGCCTTGTACCATTATTGTTGTATTTTACTCTGACTGCAAATCCACTGTAATTCCGTTGTATAGCTTACTGTATATTTCTGTAATTATCTAGTGCGCCCTTAAGGCAATTAAACCATAAAATTAATTTTGGGCTGATGCTTTTACTCTGATCACGAATCTTAGAATACCCAGTGGGTAACAGGACACCCTCCCCGGCGGCCATTTGCTCTAGGTCCAGTTCCCTTACTGACCTGAAAGACAAAGGGGGCGCGGAGAGCTGTGCCTGCATGGTACGTCACATTGGTAATGTGGAAGGACGGGGGTTGTCCTTCACAACTCCTATACAAAGTGTCGAACTGGGGTATCTATGGCCCACAGATTCAGCGTGCTCTTGCAGCTAATGAAAGCAGAGGAGAGGGAAAGCGCGCACTGGATACTGGGCTGTGTCGTGTGGTGAAAAGCCGCCCACAGCCCAGTCAATCGGGGTGGGGGGGAAGGGGATGCATGCGACTTGGTCATGGAAGTTGTCGTAACATCAGCGAATGTCAGCGGCAGCTGCAGCCAGGGTCACGTGATGCGGACTAAGTGAGCAACGATAGGGCCGCTCACAGACAAATATGGCAGCAGAAGGTATTTACAAAAATACTTAGTTGAAAGATGTGACTCGATGGGGGTATTATACAATGTAGTGGGTAACCTCTCTATATGTTGTTGTCAAACTCTGATAGAGGCATTTGAGTTGCACGGTACTAGGGTTGTACCATTCCAGGTGCCCAATGGCCACATTGAGATACAACTTCAGGGTGTGGATGGCTTGCCATATTTGACATTTCTGAGTCCCTAAAAGTCAAATCTATAAAAATTTAAAACTATTTTAACCCATACAAGTAAACATTTTAATGCAAAAATGTAAGTGATGAACAAATGTTTTTCAGTGGCCAAATTTCCCATTAAAAATGCAATTTAAAAAATGAACAAAATATTGTATGTACCGCTTAGTGTCATCAGTGAAAACGTCCGTGCAACACACAAAAAATAAACACTCATACAGCCCTATAAAGAAAAACTTATGGGTCCCAGAAAATGACTACACAAACCAATTACGTTTACAATTTTTTGGATTACAAAAGTAAAACTGTACACATTTTTTTATTACCATAATCGTACCGACCCGAAGAACCATATTGACAGGTAGATTTTACTGCACAGTAAACGTCGTAAAAACAAAACCTACAGACAAAGTCGAAATTGCATTTTTGTCGCCAATTTTATAATACTTATGTATAGTAAAATGAATCATGTCACTCATGCAAAAAAAAAAACAAGCCCTCATACAGCTATGGCAAAAGAGAAGTAAAAAAAGTTATGGCTCTTAGAAGAAGAGGAGGAAAAAATGAAAGCACAGAACTAAAAATTGGCCGTGGTGGGAAGGGGTTAATGTTATTTCTGATCGGTGTGTATCTGTGCTTCTTTTTAAGGGCACTAAATGTTAAGCTACACTTAAAAAAAAGGTATTTAATGCTTATGGTAGGCAGGAAGATATTTTAATGGACCAATCGCAGTTCGAGGAACAGGAGAAAAAAAATGCATCGTCCAGAGTTCAAAAGGTTGTGAATGTTGGAATGGCATTTGTGTATCCACCAGGAGCAAATGTAAACAGATGCCAGCTCTAAGCCTTCCTAAAACTGACCATGTGCACAGGCCCTGGCTGGAAAAATGTCTGTGTATGTGAAAGAGCAGACTGTAAGAATTCATTACAATATTGGTGTCAGACTTCCCACCTCACTACACAAATGTTGCATATGAGAATATTATGAATCTTACACCTTGCTGGAGGCTGCATTTTAATTCACCTACTTACCGTACTACAGCGGCCCCATAGTCCTTGAAGAGGTTGTATGAGAATAGACAAAACGCGTCTCATTCTTCCATAGAAAGTGGTACTATTGTCTATTGGCAGATCAATTCACCAAAGTGGGGCTCAGCGGCAATACCAGACGTTTACAAGGGACGGGAGCGTGATCGGTTCAGAAAGGAAGATGCTGTTAGGTTTTCATCTTATACAGCCCTTTAGACCAGCAGACTATTGCCAATGATTTTGCTTAGCACCAGAAGTATCTTAGGTTGTGACCTTGCACTTGGTTAAAGGGGTTTTCCCACAAACAAAAGATTTTAATCAATAAATCTTGGAATAATAATAAGTTCCACAATTAGATGTGATTAAATAAAATGTTGCTGTGCTGAGATAATCTTTTAAATGTTCCCCTGCTGTGTGCTGTGTAATGGTTGTGTCTGACCGTATAAAGACATGGTCATCTCCTGATCATGGAGGAAAGAAAAGAGAGCATACAGACAGTACAGTACGTGTTCACAGCTGCTGCTTTCTGTGAGGTAAAACCTGTTTAAAAACAGGCAGAGAAATGTTTTACCTCACAGAAAGCAGCAGCTGATGTAATGTCTGTATACTCTTTTGCTTCCTTTCTGTGCCCAGGAACTGTGGTATGATTAGACCATGTTCCTGTATGGTCAGAAACAACCAGGCTCGGACTGGCCCATAGGGTAACAGGGGAATCCCCCGTTGAGCCCTTGTGCAGATGTAGGCCCCCAACCCCACTGTATGGGCAGTACTTGGCATAATTCACTTGATTCACTCTGTACAGAAAAAAGCAGCATCTCATCATTCATTTACCAAACCACACAAGTTTATCATTATATAGAGTTATACGTAAATTTGTGAATGAGGGTACTGTAATATTTGTATACAGGTGAAAAGTGGGCCCCCCCAAGTCAATGTTACTGGTGGGCCCTTAGCACCCAGTCCGACCCTGGAAACAATTATCACACAGTACACAGCAGAGGCACATTTATAAGATTATCTCAGCACAGGAACATTTTATTTAACGCATACAATTGTGAAAATTACTATTATTCCAAGATCTATTGATTAAAATGTACTTTGTTCATTGGACAATGACATTAAGTAGCAGGTTTCTTGCACATGGTGCATGTTTCAGACTGTTTTTGTGCTAGTACCATCCATGCATTCATGTGATTCAGTATAAAATCATTGTTTCCTTTTTCTCATGGATTCAATGACACCGTTAGAGTGGCCATAGTCATTGCCTCTAAGCCGCAATAACCACGAATGTACTGCTAAGTGCAATGTGCGGATACTTGCACCTTGAAACCATAGCAAGTACAGAATTAGTGGTAATCCGCAAGCAGTTGCTTCACACGGATGTAATACTTATGAGCATGTGTGGCACTAGTGTGATAGGGTTGTGCAAGGTAGTGATGTAATGGAGCTTTGAGAAAAGCCGTCAACCTCCGACATCCGCAGCTCTTCTTTTGATTTGCTGTGCTGGGACATCGTCATCATTGTGGTGTGATGCCAATATGATGTCACCAAGCTAGCTAATCAAAAGAAGAACCACTGATGCCGTAAGATAAGAGACAGGTTTCAGGGCTCCCAGCCAAGGACCACAGACTATTGATTTTGCCGCTGGAATGGATCCTGTAAAGCCAACCAACTCTAGTCTTCACCTGTTAATGTGCATTTCTTCTCAGGACTCCAGTTTGAAGCACACTGATAATTTTGCTCTTGTCCTCTATAAAGGACATGAGGGGTGCAAGTAACGCGTCTGTTATTCTGGTCACTTGCTAGAAGTGAATTGTTTGGAATTGGTAAAAATCCAATTTATCAGAATAAGGGGGATGTCAAATGGTGTCACAGCTTTAGGATCCAGTTAGCAGTACCACAGATGGATGCTCTGTTTGTTGGGAATACTATTAGAAATATACGGGATACACATTTCTTTCACAAGCTTGACAAATAGATCTGCTGGGGGATGGGAGCTGAGAAATTTCAGAGGGGTGAGGGGTGAAGACAAAGATAAAAGAATGTTTAAACTAAAAAGACTTAAAAAAAAAACCCTAGTGTGAGAGGCAGAGGGAGGGGATGGGACCCATGGGAGAAAACACACAATTGAATACACCACAATGATTTTGTAGATGGGAAATTTCTGAGAATATACCACGCTTGGCCCTCTGTATCACGCTGGATCAATTGTTTTGGCCTCAATTCATTCAGTTATGATATGTGACATGCAGAAAAAATATATCTTTGTATCATGTTAGCCGGTAAATAGAAAAATATTAAAATTTGAGAGTCCTCAGTGGTTGATGCCTTTTAATGGCTAACTGAAAAGATGGTGACAAACAGCAATCTTTCAGGACTACTCAGGACTCAGGACTGATAAGGAGCATGCCTGATAAAAAGTATGCCTGATGAAGAGACCTGAGTAGTCTCGAAAGCTTTTGTTACGCCTGATGAAGAGACACGAGTAGTCTCGAAAGCTTTAGATTTGTTGCCATCTTTCTAGTTAGCCATTAAAAGGCATCAACCACTGAGGACTTTCAAATTCACATGTCAGATGGATATTTTTTGGTCCAAGAGCCATAATGTCCGTCCACGGTAGGTGAGAGTCTGATATGTTGTGGTAGAGAGTTCCAGAGTAGGAGGTATGCACGGGAGAAATCTTGTATGAGATTGTGGGAAGAGGAGATAAGAGGGGAGCCGAGAAGGAGATCTTGTGAGGATCGGAGGTTGCATGCAGGTAAGTACCGGGAGACGAGGTCACAGATGTATGAAGGGCTCAGGTTGTGGATGGCTTTGTATGTCATGGTTAGGGTTTTGAACTGGAGTCTTTGGGTAATGGGGAGCCAGTGCAGGGATTGATAAAGGGGGAGGCTGGGGAATAGCGGGGGGACAAGTAGATTCGTCGGGCAGCAGAGTTTAGAATAGATTTAGGGGTGCGAGAGTGTTAGAGGCGAGGCCACAGAGCAGGAAGTTGCAGTAGTCAAGGCGGGAGATGATGAGCGCATGTATTAGGGCTTTGGAGATTCTTGTTTGAGTAATGTACGGATCTGGGAAATGTTTTTGAGTTAAAGTCAGCAAGATGTGGAGAGGGCTTGGATATGTGGTTTGAAGGAGAGATCAGAGTCAAGGATTACCCCAAGGCAGTGAGCTTGTTAGACTGGGGAGAGTGAGCAGCTTTTTTACTTTAATGGATAGGTCCATTGGGGGGGTCGAGTGAGATGGGGAAAGATGATGAATTCTGTTTTATCCATATTAAGTTTTAGAAATCTAGCAGAGAAGGATGAAATAGCGGACTGACATTGTGGGGTTCTGGTTAGTAGGGTGGTGATATCTGGTCCAGAGATGTAGATCTGTGTGTTGTCGGCATAGAGATGATACTGAAAGCTGTGGGACTCTATGAACTGTCCCAGGCCGAAAGTGTAAATGGAGAAGAGCAGGGCCCTAGGACTGAATCTTGCGGGACTCCGACAGATAGGGGGCGAGGTAAGAAAGTGGTGTGCGAGTGGTAGACGCTGAATATCTGGTCTGTTAGGTATGGTGAGATCCAAGATAGGGCCAAGTCAATGATCCCAAAAGATGAGATGGTCTGTAGTAATAGGGAGTGGTCCACTGTGTCAAAGGCAGAGGACAGGTCCAGGAGGAAGAGGACAGAGTAGTGTCGCTTGGCTGTGGCGGTCAGTAGGTCATTGATGACTTTAGTTAGGTCAGTTTCAATGGAATGATGCGGCCGGAAGTCAGATCGTAAGCAGTCAAAGAGGGAGCAGGAAGAGAGGTGGGAGGACAGTTCAAGATGGACGTGTTGTTCCAGTAGTTTTGAGGCATAGGGGAGAAATAATATGGGGCAATAGCTAGATACAGAGGATGAGTCAAGAGTTAGTGATAGGTTGAAGAGATGGGTTAGGGTTGGGATGAAGACTGTGGTGAGGTTTGGGATGAAGTGGTATGGAATCGGGTCAAGTGCACAGGTGGTGAGATGTGATCTTGAAAGTAGAGTGGAGAGTTGATCTGTGATGGTGGAAAAGTTGGTTTTGGAGGAGGTCTGAGCAGTTAGGATGAGAGGTTGTGGTAGTTCTAAGCCAAAGCTTTCTCTGATGTTATCAATCTTCTGCTTGAACAATGAGGCAAAGTCTTCAGCTGAGATCAGTGGAGAAGGAGGAGGTGCTGGGGGACGAAGAAGAGAATTGAAAGCGTTGAATAGCTGTTTAGGGTTGTGAGACTCAGAGGACATGAGAGATGAAAAGTAGATTTGTTTTGCTGCAATGAGTGTGGCCTTGAAAGTAGTGAGGGACTGTTTGAATGCGCTGAAGTGCTTGCTGGAGTGGGATCTTTTCCATCTCCACTCAGCAACCCTGGAAGCCAGTCTTAGTTCTTTTGTCAGGCTGGTGTGCCAGGGCTGTCTGTTGATTTTGCGAGCTTTGGTATGTGTGAGAGGGGCAACAGATTCCAAAGAGGCAGCTATTGTGGTGTTATATAAAGCAGCAGCAGTGTCCGCATTGTGTAAGGAACTTATGTCTGTAAGAGGGAGGAGGGATTCAGAAAATGAGTGTAAATCAAGGTTTTTAAGATTTCTGTGAGTTTGTGGGTGTGTGATTGTGGACCTGGAGAGGAGAGGGAAGAAAATGTAAGTAGGTTGTGGTCAGAAACAGGGAGAGGTGAGTTAGAGAGGTTAGATAGGGAGCAGAGGCAGGTGAAGATGAGGTGCAGTGTGTGGCCATCTTTGTGAGTGGCTGCAAAAGTCCATTGAGTGAGGCCGAAGGAGGATGTGAGAGATGAAAGTTTAGTGACAGCTGAGAGGGAAGTGTCAATAGGGATGTTGAAGTCGCCCAAGATGATAGTGGGGATGTTAGTGGAGAGGAAATGAAGTAGCCAGATGGTGAAGTGGTCGATGAAAGTGCTGGCTGGCCCTGGGGGGCAGTAAATGACAGCCAGTTGGAGGTTTGAGGGGGAGTAGATGCGCACAGAGTGCACCTCAAAGGAAGGGAGGGTAACGGATAGTGGCAGTAGGATTTGGGTGTAGGAGCTGTTATCTGGCAGTAGAAAACCAACTCCTCCGCCATGCTTGCTGCTGGGGCGGGGAGTGTGAGAAAAGTGGAATCCACCATACGAAAGTGCAGCTGGAGAGGCTGTGACGGGGATGGTGAGCCAGGTTTCGGTGATAGCGAGGAAGGAAAGTTTGTTAGTAATGAAGAGATCATGGATGTATGAAAGTTTGTTGCAGACAGAGTGAGCGTTTCACAAAGCTCCTATTAGTAGGACTGGGGAAGTGGGGGCTGGGCGAATGGGTATAAGGTTTGAGAGGTTACGGAAGTTTGTGATAGAGCGTGGATGGGAGGTAGAAATGACTGTGGGGATGTGGTGAGGAGGACCAGGATTTGGAGAGATATCGCCGGCAGTGAGGAGGAGCAGAGAGAGTGTTAGCAGGTGGGAGCAGGAGAGGGCATGAGGAGGCTGTTTGTGTTTGGAGACAGAAGATTGTATGTTGAGGAACAGATCTGAGGAGGAGATGAGATGGATGGGGAGGATGGAGGGAGAGATGACCAGTTCCTTGCTAGGTGTAGGGATTAGGGGGGTTAGTAGAAAGTGAAGGATTATAGGGGTGAGAGAGAAAACAAACAGAAACATTGTTTACAGTGACTTTCCAGTTACGTCCAGTTCCCTTCTGGTTCAATTCTGGATTAATTCATATCTCACATTTGTATGACATTATATCCTACTGTTCTATTTCATGCTCCATGTTGATAAAGCTACAGGGGTACAATTGTATGCTGTTTAAGAGTATTCACCCTGATATTGTTATGTGGAGAGGAATTGAATGTGTATGGGGAGGAGGGGTCGGGGGCTCCTTTTACATGATTATCTGCCCAAAGGAAGCATCGATCAAAAGTATTGCAAGTTTGTCACTTGTTTAGCTCAGTTCACAACAATTATTGCCCCTGTTTGTGACGAAACAATGATTATTTTGCGCATACATCCCCATAAGGCTCCATACAGATGAATGTCGGAGGAACTGCTCAACCATCTGATGTGTAGGGGGACTTTCCCTTAACAGATGCATAATGCACCCCCATAGGCAGCCTCTATAGTATAATGCAGCCCCATAAAAATAAATAAATAAATACTCACTTTTCTTCCTCCTGGTTACTCCGCTGCTCCGAGCAGGTGCCGAGTAGTGACATCATCGTGCCCGCTGTCGGTGTCAGTGACGTTAGACGCTGAGAGGGGATGATGGGAGAGGAAGCGTAATGCTCGTTCTCTCATCAGTGTGGTGAGCTGTATCGGCTGGATTTGCGATGACGGGCGGGGGGCCCACTGCTGGCATTGCCTCCCCTCACCTGCTCATGGGTCCCATAGCGGCCGGGGGCAGAGCAGGGAGATCCAGTCTCCCTGCTCTGTCGCAGAATGTAACTGTATCGGCGCATTGTGCACACCGATACAGTTACAGTAGCGTAGCTTCAGTTGGGCCCTCTCAGAGCGATTGCCCCCCCTGGTAGCTACGCTACTGGTGAGGGCTTATTTTTTGGCTGCCGAGCTGACGTTTTTATTGATACCATTTTGGGACAGATATGATGTTTTGATCGCCTGTTATTTCACTTTTATTTCAATATTGTGGCAACCAAAAAAATGCCATTCTGGAGTTTTGATTTTTTTTTCTTGCTACGCCGTTTACTGATAGGATTAATTGTTTTTATATTTTGAAAGATCTGATGTTTCTGAATGCGGCGATACCAAATATGTGTATTTTTTTATTGTTTTATTTTGAATGGGGCGAAAGTGGGGGGGGATTTGAACTTTTATATTTTTTAAAATCTCTTTAAAAACTTTTTTTTCTACTTTTTTACTTGCTTTAGTAGTCCCTTTTAGGAGACTTGAAGCTGCGATCCTCCAATCACTTGTGATACATATAGCAGATCTTCTATGGGCCAGCGGTCATAGAAGATCTGCAATGGCAAGCATGGGGGGTCTTCTGAAGATCCCCAGCTGTCATAACAGCCCATCGGCACCTTGCGATCACGTGACAAGGGCGCTGATGTGTGTGTTTGCGCTAGTTAAATGCCGCTGTCAGAGATTGACAGCGGCATTTAACGTGTTAACAGCTGCGGGTAGATCACCATTCCAACCGTGGCTGTTAGGGGCACATGACTGATCAAATCAGCTGTCATGTGCCGAGAAAGATGCGGGCTCGATGCCAGAGCCCTCATCAAAGGGAAGGAGGTGACTAATGACGTACCTATGCGTAATAGATCATGAAGGCGTGTTTCTCAACTCCAGTCCTCAAGACCCACCAACAGGTCATGTTTTCAGGATTTCCTTAGTATTGCATAGGTGATGGAATTAATGCTTGAGCAGGTAATTAAATTATCACATGTGCAATGCTAAGCAAATTCTGAAAACTTGACCTGTCGGCGGGTCTTGAGGACTGGAGTTGAGAAACACTGGGTTAATCAATGTTCTTCCCACTTTGCACTTATGTTTATCATGGCAAAATAAAAACGAATTTAGTCTTGAACAGTATGGCCTTCCTCACCAGGACATAACAAAATGGCTGCCTATTTGTGCATGTGTGCTGTATCTCAGGAATCCACTGCACCACTGAAGGCTAGTTAGTGACGTCAAGAAGGAATTTTACCTCTGGCACGTGTGCCTTGCAATGACATCCAGATTCATGGCACGAAACGCTGCCCACATACGCCAATTAACTGGCACTGTGTGCACAATTATTAGGCAATTTATATTTTTGATGATTCCTTTTATTATTGAACAACTACAGTGCTGATGATCAATCCAAAAGGTTAAAAAACCTGAATATTTAATAAAGTAAAGTGAGGTTTTGTCTTTTTTAGGAGAATATCAATGTGTGTATAATTATTGAGCACCTATTACTTTGTAGAATCATAATGCAACTAAATGAAAAACGTAAATTTTCCCATCTGAATTTTTATTTTCATCTCTTAAAGTGAGAATAGTAACCAAAGAACTCAAAATATACAGAAGTACATTCCAGACATTTCAAAAAAATATCAGTGACTAATATGCCGCCTTTCTTTTCAATACCAGTCATAAGTCTTCCATTCATGGAGTCTGTCAGTTTCTTAATCTGTTAATGATCAACTTTTTGAGCAGCACCAACCAAGGTCTCCCAGACACTGTTTTAGAGGTGTACTGTTTTCTTTCACTGTAAATCTCCCTTTTAGGAAGGGTTCACAAGTTCTCAATAGGGTTCAGGTCAGGTGAGGATGGAGCCATGTCATTATTTTTCATCTTTAACCCCTTACTGCCATCGGACGTACTATCCCTCCATGGTACCTGGGCCCGTATGACCGGGGACGGGATAGTACGTCATAGGCGATCAGCTGCGCTCCTGAGGGGAGCGCAGCTAATCGCCGCCGGGTGTCAGCTGATTATCACAGCTGACACCCATGACTGTGTGTCAGGAGCGGTCACGGACCGCTCCCGGCACATTAACCCCTTGCACACCGCGATCAAACATGATCGCGGTGTACTGGGGGCACAGGGGAGGATCGCGCAGGGTGGGGGCTCCCTGCGCGCCCCCCTGAGACCCTCAGAGCAGCGCGATGTGATCGCGCTGTTCTGAGGGCTTCCTCCCTCCCAGGACCCAGATCCAAGATGGCGCCGGGGTCCTGGAGGGAGGCGGCTACCTCAGTGCCTGCCGAGAGCAGGCACTGAGAAGCCTGCATCTATGCCTGTGCGATCGCTGGTGTGACAGAGTGCTGTGCACACTGTCACACCAGCGATCTGATAAAATACTGTGATGTCCCACCCTGGGACAAAGTAAAAAAGTTAAAAAAGTAAAAATAAACATGTGTAAAAAAAAATCCAAAATAAATAAAAAAAAAAAAAAAATATTCCCCAATAAATTCACTTCTTCCTGTAAATAAAAAAAAAAAAACAATAAAAGTACACATATTTGGTATCGCCGCGTCCGTAACGACCCCCCCTATAAAATTGTCCCACTAGTTAACCCCTTTAGTGAACCCCTTAAAAAAAAAAAAAAAAAACGAAGCAAAAAATCAATGCTTTATCATCATACCGCCGAACAAAAAGTGGAATAACACGCGATCAAAAAGACCGATATAAAAAAACATGGTACCGCTGAAAACGTCATCTTGTCCCGCAAAAAACGAGCTGTCATAAAGCATCATCAGCGAAAAAATAAAAAAGTTATAGCTCGCAGAATAAAGCGATGCAAAAATAATTATTTTTTATATAAAATTGGTTTTATTCTATAAAAGCGCCAAAACATGAAAAAATGATATAAATGAGGTATCACCGTAATCGTACTGACCCGAAGAATAAAACTGCTTTATCAATTTTACCACACGCGGAACAATAAAAACGCCTCCCCCAAAAGAAATTCATGAATTGCTGATTTTTGTTCATTCTAACCTCCCAAAAATCGAAATAAAAAGCGATCAAAAAACGTCACGTGCTCAAAAATGGTACCAATAAAAACGTCAACTCGTCCCGCAAAAAATAAGACCTCACATGACTCTGTGGGCCAAAATATGCAAAAATTATAGCTCTCAAAATGTGATGATGCAAAAACTATTTTTGCAATAAAAAGCTCTTTTAGCGTGACAGCTGCCAATCATAAAAACCCGCTATAAATAGTAAATCAAACCCCCTTTATCACCCCCTTAGTAAGGGAAAAATAATAAAATTTAAAAAAAGTATTTATTTCCATTTTCCCATTAGGGTTAGGGTTAGGGTTGCGGCTAAAGTTAGGGTTAGGGTTGGCGCTAAAGTTAGGATTAGGGTTAGGGTTGGGATTAGGGGTGTGTAGGGTTAGGTTTGTGGTTAGGGTTGGGACTAGGGTTAGGGGTGTGTTGGGGTTAGGGTTGGAGTTAGAATTGGGGGTTTTAGCTGTTTAGGCACATCAGGGGCTCTCCAAATGTGACATGGCGTCTGATCTCAATTCCAGCCAATTCTGCGTTGAAAAAGTCAAACGGTGCTCCTTCACTTCTCAGCTCTGCCATGCGTCCAAACAGTAGTTTATCCCCACATATGGGGTATCAGCGTACTCTGGACCCCAAGAGTTATTGTGCAATTTGTCCTATTTCTTCTGCTACCCTTGGGAAAATAAAAAACTGGGGGCGAAAATATCATTTTTGTACAAAAAAAAATATTTTTTTGTTTTTACGGCTGTACATTATAAACTTCTGTGAAGCACTTGGGGCTTCATAGCGCTCACCACACATCTAGATAAGTTCCTTGTGGGGTCTATTTTCCAAAATGGGGTCACTTGTTGGGGATTTCCACTGTTTAGGCGCATCAGGGGCTCTCCAAATGCGACATGACGCCCCCAGACCATTCCATCAAAGTCTGCAATCCAAAACGTCACTACTTCCCTTCCGAGCCCCACGTGTACCCATACAGTAGTTTTCTCCCACATATTGGATATCAGCGTACTCAGGACAAATTGGACAACAACTTTTGGGGTCCAATTTCTCCTGTTACCCTTGTAAAAATAAAATATTGGGGCAAAAAAATCATTTTTGCAAAAAAAAAAAAGGATTTTTTATTTTTACGGCTGTGCGTTATAAACTTCTGTGAAGCACTTCGGGGTTCAAAGTGCTCACCACACATCTAGACAAGTTCCTTGTGGGGTCTATTTCCAAAATGGGGTCACTTGTGGGGGGTTTCCACTGTTTAGGCGCATCAGGGGCTCTCCAAATGCGACATGACGCCCCCAGACCATTCCATCAAAGTCTGCAATCCAAAACGTCACTACTTCCCTTCCGAGCCCTGATGTGCGCCCATACAGTAGTTTTCTCCCACATATTGGGTATCAGCGTACTCAGGACAAATTGGACAACAACTTTTGGGTTCCAATTTCTTCTGTTACCCTGTGAAAATAAAATATTGGGGCGAAAAAATCATTTTTGTAAAAAAAAAAAAGATTTTTTATTTTACGGCTGTACGTTATAAACTTTGTGAAACACTGGGGTTCAAAAGTTCTCACCACACATCTAGATAAGTTCCTTGTGGGTCTAGTTTCCAAAATGGCGTCATTTGGGGGTTTCCACTGTTTAGGCAATCAGGAGCTCTCCAAACACGACATAGGCGCCACCAATTCTGCGTTGAAAAAGTCAGACGCGCTCACTCCTTCCACTCTGCCATGACCCAAACAGTGTTTACCCCCACATATGGAGTATCAGCGCACTCAGGACAAATTGCACAATAACTTTTGGGATCTTGTTACCCTTGAAAAATAAAAATTGGGGAAAAAATCATTTTTGTAAAAAAAAAGATTTTTAAATTTTACGGCTCTACGTTATAAACTTGTGTGAAGCACTTGGGGTTCAAATTGCTCACCAAAGATCTAGAAAGTTCCTTAGGGGGTCTAGTTTCCAAAATGGGGTCATTTGTGGGGGTTTCCACTGTTTAGGCACATCAGGGGCTCTCCAAATGCAACATGGCATCCAATCTCAATTCCAGCCAATTTTGGTTGGAAAAAGTCAAATGGTGCTCCTTCCATTCCGAGCTCTGCCGTGCGCCCAAACAGTGGTTCCCACCCACATTTGGGGTATCAGCGTACTCAGGACAAATTGGACAACAACTTATGTGGTCCAATTTCTCCTGTTACCCTTGAGAAAATAAAAAATTAGTGACTAAATATAATTTTTGTGGGAAAAAAATAGGATTTTTTATTTTCATGATAAACTTGTGTGAAGCACTTGGGGGTTCAAAGTGCTCACCAAAGATCTAGATAAGTTCCTTAGGGGGTATAGTTTCCAAAATGGGGTCACTTGTGGGGGGTTTCCACTGTTTAGGCTCATCTGGGGCACTGCAAACGGAACATGACCCCCATCAACATCTGCATTCCAAAACGTTACTACTTCCTTTCCAAGCCCTGCCGTGCACCCAAACAGTTCCCCCCCCCCCACATATGGGGTATCAGCGTACTCAGGACAAATTGGACAACAACTTTTGGGGTCCAATTTCCTTGGGAAAATTCAAAAATTTGGGACTAAAAAATCATTTTTGTGGAAAATTGTTTTTTTTTTTTTTCACACCCAGGCATTATAAGCTTTTGTGAAACACTTGGGAGTTCAAAGTGCTCACAACAGATCTAGATAAGTACCTTAGGGGGTCTAGTTTCCAAAATGGTGTCACTTGTGGGGGTTTCCACTGTTTAGGCGCATCAGGGCTCTCCAAACACGACATGGCGTCCAATCTCAATTCCAGCCAATTTTAGTTTGAAAAAGTCAAACGGCGCTCCTTCCCTTACGAGCTCTGCCGTGTGCCCAAACAGTGGTTTTCCCCCACATATTGGGTATTGGCGTACTCAGGAGAAATTGCATAACAACCTTATCTGTCCATTTTCTCCTTTTACCCTTGTGAAAATAAAAAAAAAGTTTGTAAAAGATCATTTTTGTGGCTAAAAAGTTAAATATTCATTTTTTCCTTCCACGTTGCTTTAGTTCCTGTGAAGCACCTGAAGGGTTAATAATCTTCTTGAATGTGGTTTTGAGTACCTTGAGGGGTGCAGTTTTTAGAATGGTGTCACTTTTGGGTATTTTTTGCCATATAGACCCCTCAAAGTGACTTCAAATGAGAGATGGTCCCTAAAAAAAATGGCTTTGTAAATTTTGTTGTAAAAATGAGAAATCGCTGGTCAACTTTTAACCCTTATAACTTCCTAACAAAAAAAAATTTTGGTTCCAAAATTGTGCTGATGTAAAGTAGACATGTGGGAAATGTTATTTCTTAACTATTTTATGTGACATATTTCTCTGTTTTAAGGGAATAAAAATTCAAAGTTTGAAAATTGCAAAATTTTAAAAATTTTCGCCATATTTGCGTTTTTTTTCAAAAATAAACGCAAGTTATATCGAAGAAATTTTACTTCTAACGTGAAGTACAATATGTCACGAGAAAACAATCTCAGAATCGCGAAGATCCATTGAAGCGTTCCAGAGTTATAACCTCATAAAGAGACAGTGGTCAGAATTGTAAAAATTGGCCCGGTCATTAACGTGCAAACCACCCTTGGGGGTGAAGGGGTTAAGGCCTTTACTGTCAGCCAAGCAGTGGAGACTTCAATGCTGTGATGGAGCATTGTCCTGCAAAAAAATCACGGTTTTCTTCAAAGATTGCAGACTTTTCCTGTACCACTGCTTGAGAAAGTGTCTTAAAACAACTAGCAGTAGGTTTGGGAGATTATTCAGAGTCCATCTTCAACTTGAGAAAAGTCCAGCTAGCTCATCTTTAATAATACCAGCCTATGTACCCCACCTCCACCTTGCTGGTGTCTGAGTAGAAGTGGAGGTCTGTGCCCGTTACTGATCCAGCCATGGGTCCATTCAACTGGTCCGCTAAGAGTTTCTCTCATCTCATCAGTCCATAAAACCTTTGAAAAATCTGTCTTCAGATATATTTTGGTCCAGTCTTAACATTTCCTTGACGTGTCTTGCTCAGTGGTCGGGTTTCAGCCTTCCTTACCGCGGCCGTGTCTCTGAGCACTGAACACCTTGTACTTCTGGGCCTTCCAGGGAGCTTGTGGTTCTGGAATATGACAGCAGTGGAGGATCATGGCTTCGTGGTTGTTTCTTGTTCGATTCTTCTCAAATCTTTGGCAGTTAATATGCATCTTTTTTCTCAACACATTTTTGCGACCCTGCTGAGTATTTGCAACAAAACTTTTGATGGTTCTGTGATTACTCCTCAATATCTTAGCAAGTTCAAGAGTGCTGCATCCCTCTGTCAGACTTTTAACAATTTTTAGCTTTTCTGAGTGACTTAAATCTTTTTTTTGGACTATTTTGCTTGTGGAAAAACAATCTGCATAATAATTCTGCACACCATGATAAAGTGTATTGTGTCCTTAGGCCACAGCCTCCCTTATGACACAAATACACATCACCTGATCTGCTTCATCCAATAAGAATTCAAGTTTATACTGCGCAGAATTGGAAAATCTGTATAAAAATAAACATATGGTTAAAATACCAACTTGCCTAATAATTGTACACAGTGTACATAAAACCCATCAAGACAATTTACAATCCTTCCCCTTGAAACAGCAGTACGTACCACACTTCTAAGTACATTGATCTTTGCAATTTATCTGTAAGACTACATGGGAAACGATAGACATTACTGGTATTATGTTTGCTTCGCCTTGTATTTTTTAACAATATATTGTTGTAGAGATCTATTTATTGCATATCTTTCCATACTTTATGAACTTTATTAGTCTATGTGCACACATTGCGGATTTTGTTGCGGATCCTCAGCGTTTTTTCCAAGCGGAATTGCAACAAATCCGCAAAGGAGTGCTCAAGCAACGTTAATCAACAGGAATCCAGAACGGTGTACATGCTGCGGAAAATTCCGCACTGATTCTCAGCATTTTATTTTCCACAGCATGTCAATTCTTTTTGCAGATCTGCAGCGTTTCTGCACCCATTGACTAACATTGAGTCAGTCAAATCCGCAGCTAAACCTCAGGTGTAAAAAGGTTTGCGGATTAGCTGCAAATTTGTGTGCCAAAAACGTGGAAAGGAAGGAGGAAGAGTGTGTGGGCGGAGAATATGTGTGTGGGCGGAGACTAAGTGTGTGGGCGGAGAATATGTGTGTGTGGGCGGAGACTATGTGAGCGGAGAATATGTGCGTGTCTGTGTGCAGGTGTCTGTCTGCGGAGGTCTGTGTGCGGGTGTCTGTGTGCGGGTGTCTGTGTGCGGGTGTCTTTGTGCGGGTGTCTTTGTGCGGGTGTCTTTGTGCGGGTGTCTGTCTGCCGAGGTCTGTGTGCTGGTGTCTGTCTGCGGAGGTCTGTGTGCGGGTGTCTGTGTGCGGTTGTCTGTGTGTGGATGTCTGTGTGCGGGTGTCTGTGTGCGGTTGTCTGTGTGCAGGTGTCTGTGTGCGAGTGTCTGTGTGCGGGTGTCCGTGTGCGGGTGTCTTTGTGCAGATGTCTGTCTGCGGAGGTCTGTGTGCGGGTGTCTGTTTGCGGGTGTCTGTGTGTGTGTGTCTGTCTGCGGGTGTCTCTGTGTAGCCAGGCATCATCTGATGGGACTACTAGTCCCCTCCGGCTATGTCTGCTGTTACATATAACAGTGACAGCATGAGCCGATGATGGGACAGTAGCCTCAATTTTTCGTAAGATCTCTTCAACTCTATTGTATATGGAGGCCTCCAGATTCTCCCTCAACTGAGAGTAAGATCAGGCATATTGAACTAGAGCACACAATCCATTTGTTCCCCACCAGAGTTGTGTACCAGCCAAGTACTAACCTTTCCCTATTAAAGGGAATCTGTCAGCAGATTTTTGCTATTTAATCTGACAGCAGCATGAGGTAGGAGAGAGAGACCCTGATTCCAGTGATTTGTCACTTAATTTATTGGATGCTGTGCTGTAGTTATGATGTTGAGCTGTGTATCCCCACCCACACCACAGCTTTCTGTGTACATTGTACAGTGACAGAGAGCTGCTAAACAGTGCTGGGGGCGGAGTTGGACTAGGATGTCATGTAGTGATAATCTCCTGCTGATAAAACACTTGCTGTATTGAAACAGCAAAACACAGCCCAGTAAGTGTCACATCTCAGGATTCAGGGTCTCTGCCCCTACATCATGGTGCTTTCAGAATTCATAGCAAAAACCTGTTGTCAGATTCCCTTTAAATACACATGCACACTTGGCTCATCAGTAGAGATCGCTGCCAGCCGAATAAGCTGGCCGTCTGCTACTTAAGCTGTATGGGTAGCTTAGGGCTAGCATCGGATGTGGGTGCTCACAATGACACCTCTGCTGAATACATGGACCCAACCCTATACCCTTGGTAATAGCAATATTAGTATCATTAACAATTTTTTTTTTGGAAATGAATCTTTAGGTATTATATATCCTGAATAATACTATTGTATTTTTTTATTCTTCTCGGAGTTCATCTCCCTTTAATGACCCATCTTTCCCAACATTGCACAGTCATCCCCACCTCATTAATCTGTCTATTGTAATTATGTCTGCGCGTATGACATTATCACTGAACAGCAACAGCAATTATGTAGTCAGCATTAACAGGATGTGTGCAAATAATGTCTCATTCTTTGCCTGATCTGCAGGTTAGGACATTATAAATGGGGAATCTGAGCTAGTGAGCTTATTTCACTGGAAGAAAGAAACCATATTTAAGGATCAGATGCACGAATCGGTCACCATTAAAGGGGTACCAGTATCTTCTATTGTTATGGTATATTGCTAGGATATGGGAGGTGGGAGTCCGTCCTCTAGGACTCCTGAAAATACTTTGAATGAAAAGACATAGGTTGATTTGGCATTTTGACTGCACATTAGTCCTCTCGTCTACTTACTGTGAAGGGAACTTCAACATGGCTCCATTCAAGAGAACAGACAGTAGGAGGAAAGAAGCATCACACTGTGGGGAAAAACTGTGAAACTAGTGTAGAGCTTAGCTAACAATGCCTATACTGAGGACACATAGTTAGACTCTCATTCAGGTTTGGACTGGCCCACTCGAGAATCAGAGAATCCTCCGGTGGGCCCCTGTGGAAGAGTGGGCCATCATCCTCAGGTTTGGACTGGCCCACTGGAGAATCAGAAAATCTTCCGGTGGGCCTCTATAGAAGAGTGGGCCTTCACCCTCAGGTTTGGACTGGCCCACTGGAGAATCAGAAAATCCTCCGGTGGACCCCTGTGCAAGAGTGGGCCACCAACCTCTATCAGCAGTACTTGGCACAATATACTTGAATCATTATGTACAGACAAAGGCGGCATCTTATTCATTTAACAATCTACCCAGTTCAGTTTTACATAAATTGGTGAATGAAGATAATGTCAAATTTGCATGCAGCTGAAAAGTGGGGCCTGGAGTTGGTTACTGGTGGGCCACTAGCACACCAGTTCGGCACTGCCCTCACGTGTCAGAAAGTGAAGGTATATGCTCTTGAAGGGAAAGCACATTTAAAGTAGCAAAAACAAATTAAAATATTCTTCTTGTATCTCACATAATCACACCAATAATGTGGTCACAAAACATAAGCATAACCTAGTCACCCTGGGGCCCAGGCACTATATTTCCCTTTCTGGCAGTTAAGACAAGAAGAGTCAAAGTCAAATCTCACTGTTTCTCATTGGTCCGAAAAGATCCCTTTCTTGGAACTGAGCAATAAATTTGTATTAACGGGATTGCCCAGGTTTGGAAAAAAAGAATTGATTGTTTTCACCAGAAAAAAGGCCACCCTCATCATGAGCAGTTCGCCCAAGTGTTTAACTACCCAAGCTAAACCATACATTTTTAAACATCAAAATACTTTTTTCAGGGTTAAACAGGGAGAATTATTAAAAAATGGTTGCGGAGGGGAACAATTCAACTTGAAAGGTGCTTCAGATGCTTAAAAGTTTGGGGACCCTTTAAAATGTTCTATATTTTGCATAAAATTTGACCTAAAACTACATCACATTTTAACACAAGACCTGGGAGATAAAGAGAACCAAATCAAGCAAATGAGTCATGAATACTAGGCTTTGTCATTTTCTTTTGACTAAAAAGATCCAATATCACATTTTGTGAGTTGCAGGTAGTGAAAACCCTTTTCTTTTAGTAACTGTGAGAGACCCCTTTTGTCCTCATAATGGCATCTAAACGTCCCGGTAATTGTTGATTAGCCTGTACATTGGCTTGAAGGCATTTTAGTCCATTCTTTCCCCACAAAACAGCTTCAAATCTGTTGTGCTGGTGGGTGTTCACATTTCAAAAAAGTTAGCTTTAAACAAAACGTTAGCTTTATTTTTCTTTAAAACCCTAGTTTTGTATAACAAGTTGTGTACTTCGGGTCGTTTCTTATTGCCTGACCCCAAATTTAAAAGCTCATGACCGATGTACTGACATTTTCCTTTAGAATTTGCGAAAAAAATTCTGAAATTTTTTGTTCCCTAAAAGATTGAAAACTATGATCTACAAACCCACCCTGTTCACAGATGGCATAAGTTTTTGTGCTACAATGCAGGCTGCTATTCCAATCTAACCTTCTCATTTAAACCCAAAAAAACTCTGTCCCAAATAATGTCCCAATAGTTTTGGCTTTTCCCGATAATCTTTAGCAAACGTACACATTCAGCAATGTTCTTATTATTGGAATATGTTTTTGGGGCAAAAC
>JARQOD010000006.1:360268619-360308745 GCA_033576555.1 Oophaga sylvatica
GAAAGGAGGAAAAGAGCCTGAAAGCGAGAAAGACTGAGAAAAGAGAGCAGAAAGAGCAAGAGCAGGAGAAAGATAAAATAAAGAGGCGAGAGCGCACTGGTGAGACAGGATGAGAAATAAGAGAGCGACGAAGAGCGCTGAGTGAGAAGGATGAGAATAGAGAGCGCAGAAAGGCGCACTAGAGCTGGAGAGGTGAGAAAAGAGAGCGCAGAAAGAGCGCTGAAGGAAAGGATGAGAAAAAGAGCGCAGAAGAGGCACTGAAGCTAGAGATGAGAAATAAGAGAGCCAGAAAGGCGCACTGAACCGGAAAGGATGAGATAGAGAGCGCAGAAGAGCGCACTGAGAGCGGAAGAAGATGAGAAAAAGAGAGCGAGAAGAGGAGAAAGCTGGAGAAAGGATGAGAATAAGAGGCGAGAAAGAGGATGAGAGCGGAGAAGAGGAATAGGAGCGCAGAAGAGCCATAGACTGGAGAGATGAGAAAAGGAGCCAGAAGAGCGACTGAAGAGCGGAGAAAGTGAGAAATAAGAGAGCGCAGAAAGAGCGCACTGAGAGCGGGAAAGGATGAGAAATAAGAGAGCGCAGAAAGAGGCAGAAAGCGAGAGAAAGGTGAGAAAAGAGAGCGCAGAAAGAGCATGAGCAGTGAGAAAGGATGGAAAAGAGCGCAGAAGAGCGAGAAGTGGAGAAAGGGAGAAAAGAGGCGAAGAGCATGAACAGTGAAAAGGCTGGAAAAAGAGAGCGCAAAAGAGCATGAGAGCTGAGAAAGGCGGAATAAGAGCGCAGAAAAGCACGAGACGAGAAGGAAAAAGAGAGCGCAGAAAGAGGCATGAACGAAGGATGAGAATAAGAGAGCCAGAAAGAGCGCACTGAAGAGGAGAAGGATGAGAAATAAGAGAGCGCAGAAAGAGCGCACTGACAGCTGGAGAAAGGTGAGAGATAAGAGAGCGCAAAAGAGCGCATGAGAGCGGAGAAGATGAGAAATAAGAGAGCGCAGAAAGAGCGCACTGAAGGGAGAAAGGTGAGAATAAGAGAGCGCAAAAGAGCGCACTGAAGAGCGGAGACAAGATAGAAATAAGAGCGCAGAAAGAGCGCACTGAGCAGCGAGAAAGTGAGAAATAAGAGAGCGCAGAAAGAGCGCACTGAGAGCTGGAGAAAGGTGAGAAATAAGAGAGCGCAGAAAGAGCGCACTGAGCAGCTGGAGAAAGGATGAAAATAAGAGAGCGCAGAAAGAGCGCACTGAGAGCTGGAGAAAGGATGAGAAATAAGAGAGGCAGAAAGAGCCACTGAGAGCGGAGAAAGTGAGAATAAGAGAGCGCAGAAAGAGGCACTGAGCAGCGGAGAAAGTGAGAAATAAGAGAGCGCAGAAAGAGCGCATGAGAGCGGAGAAGATGAGAAATAAGGAGCGCAGAAAGAGCGCACTGAAGAGCGGAGAAGGTGAGAGATAAGAGAGGCAGAAAGAGCGCACTGAGACGGAGAAGATGAGAAATAAGAGAGCGCAGAAAGAGGCATGAGAGCGAGAAAGGTGAGAGATAAGAGAGCAGAAAGAGCCATGAGAGCCGAGAAAGGATGAGAAATAAGAGAGCGCAGAAAGAGCGCACTGAGACGGAGAAAATGAGAATAAGAGAGCGCAGAAAGAGCGCACTGACAGCGGAGAAAGGCTGAGAAATAAGAGAGCGCAGAAAGAGCGCACTGAGCAGCTGGAGAAAGATGAGAAATAAGAGAGCGCAGAAAGAGCGCACTGAAGACGGAGAAAGATGAGAAATAAGAGAGCGCAGAAAGAGCGCACTGAAGCGGAGAAAGGTGAAATAGAGAGCGAGAAAGAGCCACTGAGAGCGGAGACAGATAGAAATAAGAGAGCGCAGAAAGAGCGCACTGAGAGCTGGAGAAGGATGAGAATAAGAGAGCGCAGAAAGAGGCACTGACAGCTGGAGAAAGGATGAGAAAAGAGAGCGCAAAGAGCGCACTGAAGCTGGAGAAAGATGAGAAATAAGAGGCGCAAAAGAGCCACTGAGCAGCGGAGAAAGGTAGAGATAAGAGAGCGCAAAAGAGCGCACTGAGCGGAGAAGGATGAGAAATAAGAGAGCGCAAAAGAGGCACTGAAGAGCAGGAGAAGATGAGAAAAAGAGGAGAAGAAAGAGGCCGAAAGCCGGAGACAGGATGAGAAATAGAGAGCGCAGAAGAGCGCACTGAACAGCTGGAGAAGGATGAGAATAAAGAGCAGAAAGAGCGCACTGAGAGCGAGAAGTGAGAAATAAGGAGCAGAAAGAGCGCACTGAAAGCGGAGAAAGGTGAGAATAAAGAGCGCAAAAGAGGCATGAAGAGCGAACAAGAAAAAAAAGGAGAAAGAGCGCACTGAGAGCTGGAGAAAGATGAAAATAAGAGAGCGCAGAAAGAGCGCATGACAGCTGGAGAATGAGATAAGAGCCAGAAGACGCCTGAAGCTGGAAGGTGAGAAATAAGAGAGCAGAAAGGGACTGAGCAGCTGAGAAAGATGAATAAGAGCGAAAAGAGCGCACTGAGAGCGGAAGGAAATAAGAGACCAAAAGACGCCTGGAGCCGGAAGGATGAGAATAAAAGGCAAAGAGCGCATGAAGGGAAAAGGATGAGAGAATAAGAGAGCGCAGAAAGAGGCCTGAGCAGCGGAGACAGGATGAGAAATAAGAGAGCCAGAAAGAGCGCACTGAAGAGCCTGGAGAAAGGATGAGAATAAGAGAGCGCAGAAAGAGCGCACTGAGAGCGGAGAAAGGATGAGAAATAAGAGAGCGCAGAAAGAGCGCACTGAGCAGCTGGAGAAAGGATGAGAATAAGAGAGCGCAGAAAGAGCGCACTGAAGAGCCGGAGAAAGGATGAGAAATAAGAGAGCGCAGAAAAGAGCGCACTGAAGAGCCGAGAAAGGCTGAGAAATAAGAGAGCGCAGAAAGAGCGCACTGAGCAGCCGGAGAAAGATGAGAAATAAGAGAGCGCAGAAAGAGCGCACTGAGCAGCTGGAGAAAGGATGAGAATAAAGAGAGCGCAGAAAGAGCGCACTGAAACAGCTGGAGAAAGGATGAGAAATAAGAGAGCGCAGAAAGAGCGCACTGAGCAGCGGAGAAAGGATGAGAATAAGAGAGCGCAGAAAGAGCGCACTGAGCAGCTGGAGAAAGGATGAGAAATAAGAGAGCGCAGAAAGAGCGCACTGAAGACCGGAGACAGGATGAGAATAAGAGAGCGCAGAAAGAGCGCACTGAGCAGCGGAGAAAGGTGAGAAATAAGAGAGCGCAGAAAGAGCGCACTGAGCAGCTGGAGAAAGGATGAGAAATAGAGAGCGCAGAAAGAGCGCACTGAGCAGCTGGAGAAGGATGAGAAATAAGAGAGCGCAGAAAGAGCGCACTGAGCAGCTGGAGAAAGGATGAGAAATAAGAGAGCGCAGAAAGAGGCACTGAGCAGCGGAGAAAGGATGAGAAATAAGAGAGCGCAGAAAGAGCGCACTGAGCAGCGGAGAAAGGATGAGAAATAAGAGAGCGCAGAAAGAGCGCACTGAAGCAGCTGGAGAAAGGATGAGAAATAAGAGAGCGCAGAAAGAGCGCACTGAGCAGCCTGGAGAAAAGGATGAGAAATAAGAGGCGCAGAAGAGACGCACTGAAGAGCTGGAGAAGGATGAGAAATAAGAGAGCGCAGAAAGAGCGCACTGAACAGCTGGAGAAAGGATGAGAATAAGAGAGCGCAGAAAGAGCGCACTGAAGAGCGGAGAAAGGATGAGAAATAAGAGAGCGCAGAAAGAGCGCACTGAGCAGCTGGAGAAAGGATGAGAAATAAGAGAGCGCAGAAAGAGCGCACTGAAGCAGCGGAGAAAGGATGAGAAATAAGAGAGCGCAGAAAGAGCGCACTGAGAGCTGGAGAAAGGATGAGAAATAAGAGAGCGCAGAAAGAGCGCACTGAGAGCTGGAGAAAGATGAGAAATAAGAGAGCGCAGAAAGAGCGCACTGAAGCAGGGAGAAGGATGAGAAATAAGAGAGCGCAGAAAGAGCGCACTGAAGCAGCTGGAGAAAGGATGAGAAATAAGAGAGCGCAGAAAGAGCGCACTGAAGAGCGGAGAAAGGATGAGAAATAAGAGAGCGCAGAAAGAGCGCACTGAGCAGCGGAGAAGGATGAGATAAGAGAGCGCAGAAAGAGCGCACTGAGAGCCGGAGACAAGGATGAGAAATAAGAGAGCGCAGAAAGAGCGCACTGAAGAGCCGGAGAAGAAAGGATGAGAAATAAGAGAGCGCAGAAAGAGCGCACTGAGCAGCTGGAGAAAGACTGAGAGATAAGAGAGTGCAGAAAGAGTGCACTGAAGAGCTGGAGACAGAATGAGAAATAAGAGAGCGCACTGAGCAGCTGGAGAAAGGATGAGAGATAAGAGAGTGCAGAAAGAGCGCACTGAGCAGCTGGAGAAAGGATGAGAAATAAGAGTGCCTAGAAAGAGCGCACTGAGCAGCTGGAGAAAGGCTGCAAATCCCTAGGACATCTGTAAGGATTTTTTATGCTCTCCCCATGTTTGTGTGGATTTTTCCAGTTTTCTCCAAAGAGATACTGGTTGGGGAATGTAGATTGTGAGCCCTAATTTGCACAGCGATGATGATGTCTGTAAAGAGCTGGGGAATATGATGGCACGATATAAGCAAAACATGATTAATAAAAATAATAAAGTCTCTACAGGCTTATGTAATGTGTGTGTAGGACACAAATACCCGAATACCCCAATGCGACCCTTTCAGCACTGCTGGGGAGGTGTGTTGCTTTCTTATCACTTACTTAGAATAAATAAATATAAATCATTGTGTTAAAAATATATTTTCACTTTTATTAATCGTAGATAATGTGAATTGGAATAATTGCATTATGTACACCGAAGCTCCAGGTGAGAAATCATGTTCACAGGATCTCAAAATATGTTGTAGGGAATATCATTCAATTATTTCACAATGCGCACACATTTTCCAGATTCTAGAATGACGAATATGCTCACATAATGTAACCCCATGTTTCAGAATAAGGGAAGAGTCATGCATAACTCAGAAAGGGGTTGGAATGCAAGGCATGGACTGAACGTCGGCTCTCCCGACCCGAATGTGACAGCCGATGGCCAGTCGGAACATTGCATTACGATCCTTGTCTGAGTTTTACGGCCTTTTGACTTTTACCTAAAAAGAATAAAACATTGTTTAAAGGAGTCTTCAGATGATGACGGCAGCTGGAGCCGTACCAGATTTTTGAGGCGACATTCCCAGAGAGCTTCAAAAAACCTTGAAAAACTTTTCCTGTTCAGTTCAATGGAAAATTCACTGTGATGTTTTTATATGAATTTTGAGCATTTTTTTCTCCCCTGTAAAAATGTCAGGTAGAAAACAAACTATGCATCACATCCTTAATGTGGGATCCTAATGGAATATGTGTAAGGGAGGGACAGGACTGTAGTCATGACTAGAGTTGAGCGATACTTTCCGATATCCAAAAGTATCGGAATCGGAATGGTATCGCCGATACCCAAAAAATATCGGCGATACCCGATACCGATACCGGAAATCCAATGTAAGTCTATGGGAACAAAATATCGGAATTTAAAAAACCCCATTCTTGCCTTGTTGGTTAATTGTACATGAAGGAAAACAACAAAGAGTAATGTAGAATGTATTGGGGAAGGTGAGGAGACATTAAAGGCATAGATGTTTAACCCAATCAAATGGAATAGCATAAATATTTTTTTTTTTAAAGATGTTCGGATTGACGAAGAAATTGACAATGTTGTTCACGTTTTTTCTATTTTGGCAAATATGTATGTTTCACAACTTCCATGCTCTTCACCTTTTTAACTTTTGACACACTTTCTCCTTCATAATCTTCAGCAGCATCATCTTTTTCATCAAATTATTCTTCATCTTCACCTTCTTTATCTTCTTCTTAAACTTCTTGCTATTCATCTTTTTGTTAACATTACTCATATTCTTCTTATTAAACTATCATTCTAATTCATATTGTACTTCATCTTCTTCATCATATTCTTATTTGTGACAGAGAATCCTGTACTTGTAATCTGTCAAAGTATGAATTTTTCATTCTTCCGTTCTTGCTGTCACAAAAGATTTAAATTACAACAGTATTTGTCCGTGTTCAGTTTAGCCTGCAGCAGCAGCAGGCATTTTCCAGGGGCACCACGAGGAGGAACGGACTCACCCCCATACACTGCTTAGTCTTCTTCTGCTTATAATTTAGAGCATATATTTTGCTCTTCATTTTGGTCTTATACTTCATGTTCTTCTGCTTTTAGATCTTCTGCTTATTGTTCTTGTGTCTCTTGTTCTGTATCTTGTATTTGTAGCACAACCTTGTACCAGCTGATGTTACTGGGACACGGTTACTAAGCAGGAGGTACCTGTGCTCCAAAGCACTACCAAGGACCAGCAGACGTTGCAGGAACTCGGATACCGAGATGGAGGCACCTAGGCCAAAGGCACTGCGGAGAACCAGTTGATGGTACTGGAACCCGGACGGGTAGCAGAAGGTACAAGAGCCAATGCAAGTAACGAGGACCAGCTGACTGTGCTGGAACCCGGAGGGGCAGCAGAAGGAAAAGAGCCAATGGCACAACCGAGGACCAGCTGACGTTACTGGGACACGGTTACTAAGCAGGAGGTACCTGTGCTCCAAAGCACTACCAAGGACCAGCAGACGTTGTTGGAACTCGGATACCGAGATGGAGGCACCTAGGGCAAAGGCACTGCGGAGAACCAGCTGACGGTACTGGAACCCGGACGGGTAGCAGAAGGTACCCATGGAAATTTAAGTTGACAGGCCGCGAGCCGGCTGCAGTTACCGAATCCCACAGTACTACAGTGGGTGATTGTCCTATTGTCACAACGGAAACAGCCTTTATTTGCATATCCCGCAGCACACATAGGAAGCACCTAAACTCCAAGCACCATAGAGTCGGCTAACCCGACCGCAACACGACAGGACAACTTATTGGAGGCTAAGTGACGTTTACACTGACAGGAAACAGATGGCGTGCTGTAACCAGTCTGGGCAGGAGTGAGTACCCGTGCCAATGACACTTCCGAGCAACAACTGGCGGTGTTGAAGCCCAGGGATGAGAAGACAACAGGGTGGAGGCAGCATGACTTTTTGCCGTTCACACAGCAGGGGAACAGCTGACATTACTGAACCCCAGTAACACTATAGCTTGTGTATTGGTCTGTGGACACGACACTTCTGAGCAGCAACTGCCAGTGTTGTAGCCCAGGGAGTAGAGTTCAGGTGGTAGAAAGATGAACATAACAGGAGACATGGATAACGTTGCGAACCAGTTATTTAATCTGAAAACGGACAGACAAATTCTGGCGAGATCCATGCCTTGTTCATTTTCAGAAAAGTAAGCCGGTCTACATTATCGGAGGATAGTCACATGCGACGGTCTGTTAGTACACCACCTGCAGCACTAAAGACGCGCTCCGATAATACACTGGCAGCAGGGCAAGCCAGCACCTCCAATGCATACTGGCTAAGCTCTGGGCATGTATCCAGCTTAGAGACCCAAAACTTGAATGGGGAAGAGCCATCTGGGAGTACACTGAGAGGGAAAGACATGTAGTCTGTCACCATCTTACGGAAACGTTGCCTCCTGCTGACTGGAGCCGTCTCGGATGGTGTAGACATTTGTGGCGCTGCCACAAAACTTTGCAACATTTGGAACATACTGGTCTTGCCCTGTGCAGAGGCACTGCTTGTGCTCCCTCTTGTTGCAGAGCTGTCTCCACTGCCTCGACGCACAGAGCTGCTTTGTAAAGCAGTAGCAGCAGCAGTGCTCTCGGCTGGAATGGAGAACATTATGGATTGCACCAGTGTGTCTTGGTACTCCCGCATTTTACGCTCCCGGTTCAACGGTGTGATGAGGCTTTGTAAGTTGTCCCGGTAGCGAGGGTCTAGGAGGGTGTACACCCAATAATCAGACGTGGTGAGAATGTGGGCGATGCGGCGGTCGTTTCTCAGGCACTGCAGCATGAAATCAACCATGTACTGCAGACTCCCAACTGGCCAACAAACGCTGTCCCCTGCAAGAGGCGTCATCTCTGCCTGCTCTGCATCACCCCACCCTCGCTCTACATACTGACTAGAGCGTTGTGTACCTCCCTCTGGAGCGATGTCTTCCTCCTCCATTGACTCCTCCTCATCCTCCTCACAAAGTGAGCCCTGCCCAGCCCTTTGTGAGGAACCACGTTGCGCTGACTGTCCAGAAGGTGATGGAATTTGTGACTCCTCATCCTCCACCTCTTCCAAAACCTCATCCCTTAGTGCTTGCAGTGTTTTTTGAAGCAGGCAGATAAGGGGGACAGTCAGGCTGACTAGTGCATCATCTGCACTTGCCATCTGCGTTGACTCATCAAACGCACGCAAAACGTGGCAGATGTCCTTCATAGAGGCCCACTCAGTAGTGGTGAAGTGTGAACGGCGCAAATTGCGAGTTGATTGCGCCTGATGCAGCTGATACTCCATTACTGCTGGCTGCTGCTCACACAACCGCTCCAACATATGTAACGTGGAATTCCACCTGGTGGGTACGTCACATATGATGCGATGTTCAGGAAGGCGAAATCTGCGTTGCAGAGCTGCAATGCGCGATCTGGCCATGCTGGAACGTCGCAAGTGAGCGCACTCTAGGCGGACCTTGTGCAGCAGTGCATCAAGATCCGGATAGTCCCTCAAAAAACTCTGCACGACCAAGTTGAGCACATGTGCCAGACATGGTATGTGAGTGAGGTTGCCAAGGCCCAGAGCTGCCACCAGATTTCGGCCATTGTCACACACTACCAAGCCTGGCTGGAGATTCGCTGGCAAAAACCACACGTCGCTCTCCTGCTTGATGGCATTCCAGAGCTCCTGCGCTGTGTGGCTTCGATTCCCCATGGAAATTAATTTCAGGACGGCCTGTTGACGTTTGGCCACGGCTGTGCTCATATCGGTCGCAACAGGTAAGCGTTCACGGGTCCATGTGGAGGTAGACCGTGACGGCTCCTGCAGCGATGATTCTGAGGAACTGGAGTAGGAGGAGGAGTCAATGTGGACAGACTTGATTCCTGCAATCCTTGGAGTTGGCAGAACACGTACAGCGCCACTCGCAAGATCTGTACCCGGCTCCACAACATTGACCCAATGGGCAGTGAAGGAAAGGTATCGTCCCTGGCCATGGGTACTGGTCCACGCATCGGTGGTCAGGTGGACCTTGCTACTGACGGCGTTTAGTAGCGCATGTTTAATTTTTCCCTCAACATGCTTTTGCAGACCAGGGACGGCTTGCCTGCTGAAATAAAATCGGCTGGGCACATTGTATTGTGGGACTGCCAATGCCATTAAGTTACGGAAACTGTCAGTCTCCACCAGCCTGAATGACAGCATTTCAAGGGACAGGAGTTTTGCAATGCCAGCATTCAGAGCCTGTGCTCGTGGATGGTTTGCCGAGTATGGCCGTCTTTTATCCCATGCCTGTGCTACCGATGGCTGTACAGTGGCCTGGGAGTGTGAGGATGACAGGGAACTTGCAGCTGTGGGTGGAATAACACTGGGTCTCTGGACAACAGTGACAGAGGTTCTTCCATGGCGATCCTGTGAGGAAGCCGAACCAGCTGTGTGTGAGCTGGAGGAAGAGGCTCCAACACGAGCTGAAGATGTAGGTGCTGCTGTAGGTTGGCCTACATCTCCAGTGTGTCTTTGGAACTCAACCACGTGCTTTGACCGCACATGTTTCCACATATTTGTGGTATTAAGGTTACTGACATTTTTACCTCTTTTTACTTTTTGATTACACAGCTTGCATTTGACATAGCAAATATCATCTGCAAGTGTGTCAAAAAAGGACCACGCAGTGCAAGTCCTGGGAGCGCCTGTTTTGGCTGTTGGAAGAGAACTGCTACAAACGGGTGCCAAACTGGAGGCTACAGGCAACCGAGTCTGCAGCCTACCTCTCCCTACTGTTTGGACCGTTGGGGCAATCTCTTCCTCAGAGCTGCTACCACCACCTTCCTGTTCCTCACGCCATGTTGGGTCTTGGACCTCATCATCTCCACTACCCTCTTCCAACACCTGCTGCTGTTGGGTGGTCTGGCCAGCACCATGCTCAACAGAAAATGGCACCTGAGTCTCATCATCATCAGATGCGTTCTGCGGTGTGCTGACCATCGGCACTGGCTCACCCGCCTCTTCACATTCAGAGAGACACAGCTGTTGCGCATCACTGCATACTGCCTCTTCTTCACATTCCAGAATGCTGCTTGGCTGGGCCCCTGTTTGCAAGCCAACAGATTCTTAGAACAGAAGCAGAGACTCAGCTGGCTCCAGTTCAGAACTCTCTGACTGCCTGGGCAATTTGGCAGGCAGTGAAGAGACAGATGGTTGTTCAACAGTGCTGTGGTCCTGAGAGGAGGTGGAAGGAATTGAAGTCGATGCATTGGCTGCCATCCAACCAACAACGGCTTCAATTTGTTCTTCCCGCAGCAGGGGGGTACGCTGAGCTCCTACAAAAGTGCGCATAAAGGAACGCTCACGGGGAAAACTGGTGGATGCTGTGTCACTGGGTGCGGCAGCAGCCACAGAATCCCGACGTCCTCTCCCTGCTGAAACTCCACGGCCACGACCACGTGCCTTTCTCCCTGCCTTCTTCATCTTGGTAGATTGATCAAGAAAGTCAGAAAAGTTATAAGGCCTAAGTGTGGTTATTCCTCAGAGACTGCAGTGAACACTGCAGACAACTGTTCACTATCTGTGAAAGGCTCCTTTCTGTACTTCTATAGTGTTTGCAACCAATGTATTGTATACGGATGGAAGCGCGTCACACTAATAGATTAGATTTTTTTCAAATATAATGGAGCAGCACCAATTGGAGATAAATGAAAAGGATGAGGCACTGAGACACGCTCAGCAGAGTACAAGCAGCAGTGCTTGAACAAGTAACTGGAGCGTGATGTGCACTCAAAAAATAAAAAACACAGACTGAAGTGAACACTGAAACACAACTGTTCACAATCTGTGAAAGGCTACTCCTTTGTCTACTTCTATAGTGTTTGCAACCAATGTATTGGATACGGATGGAAGCGCGTCACACTAATAGATTAGATTTTAAATGGAATGGAGCAGCACCAATTGGAGATAAATGAAAAGGATGAGGCACTGAGACACACTCAGCAGAGTACAAGCAGCAGTGCTTGAACAAGTAACTGGAGCGTGATGTGCACTCAAAAAATAAAAAACACAGACTGAAGTGAACACTGAAACACAACTGTTCACAATCTGTGAAAGGCTACTCCTTTGTCTACTTCTATAGTGTTTGCAACCAATGTATTGGATACGGATGGAAGCGCGTCACACTAATAGATTAGATTTTAAATGGAATGGAGCAGCACCAATTGGAGATAAATGAAAAGGATGAGGCACTGAGACACGCTCAGCAGAGTACAAGCAGCAGTGCTTGAACAAGTAACTGGAGCGTGATGTGCACTCAAAAATAAAAAACACAGACTGAAGTGAACACTGAAACACAACTGTTCACAATCTGTGAAAGGCTACTCCTTTGTCTACTTCTATAGTGTTTGCAACCAATGTATTGGATACGGATGGAAGCGCGTCACACTAATAGATTAGATTTTAAATGGAATGGAGCAGCACCAATTGGAGATAAATGAAAAGGATGAGGCACTGAGACACGCTCAGCAGAGTACAAGCAGCAGTGCTTGAACAAGTAACTGGAGCGTGATGTGCACTCAAAAAAAAAAAACACAGACTGAAGTGAACACTGAAACACAACTGTTCACAATCTGTGAAAGGCTACTCCTTTGTCTACTTCTATAGTGTTTGCAACCAATGTATTGGATACGGATGGAAGCGCGTCACACTAATAGATTAGATTTTAAATGGAATGGAGCAGCACCAATTGGAGATAAATGAAAAGGATGAGGCACTGAGACACACTCAGCAGAGTACAAGCAGCAGTGCTTGAACAAGTAACTGGAGCGTGATGTGCACTCAAAAAATAAAAAACACAGACTGAAGTGAACACTGAAACACAACTGTTCACAATCTGTGAAAGGCTACTCCTTTGTCTACTTCTATAGTGTTTGCAACCAATGTATTGGATACGGATGGAAGCGCGTCACACTAATAGATTAGATTTTAAATGGAATGGAGCAGCACCAATTGGAGATAAATGAAAAGGATGAGGCACTGAGACACACTCAGCAGAGTACAAGCAGCAGTGCTTGAACAAGTAACTGGAGCGTGATGTGCACTCAAAAATAAAAACACAGACTGAAGTGAACACTGAAACACAACTGTTCACATCTGTGAAAGGCTACTCCTTTGTCTACTTCTATAGTGTTTGCAACCAATGTATTGGATACGGATGGAAGCGCGTCACACTAATAGTTAAATTGCATGGAGCAGCAAGAATTACACTGAAGAAAAAAAAAGAGTCTGTGAGTGACACGTGCAGATGCCTACAGACAGCGTTGCATGCAGAGCAAACTGCAGCGTCACCTGCACTCTCACACACACCTTGCACAGAGCTGTTAAAACAACACTGACAAAAGGAAGCTTTACACAGCGGTTGGTAAACTAGCCTGCCTAAAGCCCAGTACACAAAATCGCAATATCTAACTGTCCCTCTAAGTCAGCAGAACAGCGTTCTGTCCCTAACTGAGTTCACAGCACAGTGATGCTAAAATGGCGGCGGCGCCTTTTATAGTGCATTCTGACATCATTTCAGCAGCCAATCACAGCCATGCCATTAGTTAAGATGACCGCAGCATTACAGGATGTGCCCACACTTCATAAGATTCCTCATTGGCTGACTAAAATCACATTGCCTCTCAAAAAATTATGGGAACTTCCGATTCCGGTATACGATATTGGAAAAATATCGGAACTAAGTATCGGAATTCCGATACAGCGAATATCGGCCGATACCGATACTTGCGGTATCGGAATGCTCAACACTAGTCATGACCTGAATTACTGCAACATCTATGTCCTGTCCTTCCCCTACAGAAAACTGTACTCTTCTCTTTAGCGTACCTGCATCTCCAAGTTCAGCTTTCCCCGGGCACTTCCCAGGTGACGACGGTCCCTCTTACAGGCGACCCTCAGTAATGTAGACACAGTCCAGGATAACTTGAACATGCTCTTTACTTAACTCTTCACAAGTTCCATCCACAGTTGGCACATCATGGGTTTCACTTGTTTCCTTATATTTCCCTGCTTTGCTGTCACTTCTGTGCAGTACACGCCCGAACTGGACAGTACTAGACTGTTTCCCAGTTCCTTCCAGGCCTGACCTCGCCATAATGACATTTCCTTCAGCTTGTTTTGCCCCAGACATGAATTCATCAATCACTACGTTTGGTGCCCCCTCGGTGAAGTATCCGGCCTGTCTGTACCGATCCCGTCAAAGTTCCAACTCCTTCCATCTCCTTAGTCCAGCCAACTTCTTTCCTAAAAGCATTGGCCCAGGCGGCAAGACGCCACATCTTCCTTTTCTGTTACGGCTTACTTATAGGATATTCAGTGGCCATGGGTATCGTGGGCTGCAGCACTTGAACGTTGCGTGGCTGCCGGCTGTCCAGGCCTATAGCCCATGTGGACACTTGGGTACACTTGCCCCGTCTGACCTAACTACCTAGGAACTTCTCACTACTATCCGACAGACCCTCCTACATGTAACTCTCTATGGAACATTCTATAAGCTATACCTAACAATGTCCACTAGTATGCCCCCACCTAGTGGCCCGCAACAGAACTACACTTACCCAGTGTATAAGAACTATATGCTAAGGTGCCCTCCTTTAGTGTTCCCAGAAGAAAGCACCTAACTTTCCCTAAACTGTACATATCACATATATTGTACTAAAAGAACACAACGCATATACAATTATTATACATAAAATGGTAACACAATAGAGAATGTGGCAATACCATTGCTATGTGTGGTAATACATGTTCCATGTAGCAGTACCACCGAAATATTTACAACAACACACAATAATTAGTACATATAAACATCAAGAACACTTAAGGGGGCAGGGCAAGACAGTAATACTCCTTCACCCCCTTACATATGCTCCAGACTAGGCTGATATCAAAAGGCTGCAATGAATGCTTCAGGAAAAAAAAACTTTTCTAAAATTCTTCAAAACTTCTGGAAAAGAAAATCTCCCCCCACAAAACTCCTCAAAAAGAGGAGAGTTTCCTTGAAAAACTTGTGATTTTTGAATAACTTAAAAACTTCAGTATGAACATAGCCTAAGGATATGTTCAAAGTGTGTCCTTTTCCGCTGTTTTTTTGAGTGGGACCACTCATAAAACCGCTGGAGATAAACATTCACCGAAAACTAGAAAGAGTTATCCCATTCATTCAAGAGTTATCCCGTTCTTAATTGTCCTTTAATACAGGAAAGATGTGTATCTTCATACCGTGTTAGCCAGTAGATAGAAAAATATTTAGAATTGAGAGTCCTCAGTGGTTGATACCTTTTAATGGCTAACTGAAAAGATGATGACAAATTGTCTTTTAGACACTTCAGGCTTTCAAAGATGCCAATCATTTAGAAGAAGTAACTTGCACATTCTTCTCATTCTTCTGGCGGATTCTACCAAGATGACGCTCAATACTTTCCAACACAAGTTAACTAGAAGGCTAAAATGATGTATGGAAGATGCATGGGTGTGTTTTTCAACATATTGTAAGCTTTTTTGATTGAAACTTTTTTTCTTCATTACTTTATGGATTTTCAAAAACATCCCGAAAACATGAGCATGAAAACACACCAAAAACATCAGAAAAAATACTGCAAAAAATGCTAAAAGAAGAAATGTTGAAAAGGTGCCCAGGAAACAACAAAAAAAAAAACACATGAAATAAGATGATTCAGGATTCAGAATACAGAATGTCAGCTAAAAGGAGAAATTCCTGAAAAAAATAAGTTTTTGAACATCGGAAAAAGATCCAGTGTGAACATACCCTATGAGTACATCTTCACAAAATTTACATGTATCACAGGCAGATTTTTGTTGCAGATTTGCAGATTTCATCTTCCACATTGCAAAGGGTCAAATCCACGGTGAAAAATTCCCCCACAAATATAATTAACATATTTTGGATTTTTTTTTGCATGTCTGACATCTGTCAGCTGCTACTCTAGCACACTGTACTTTTTCCACCCTAAATTTTGCTTGGAAAATGAGAAGTTTTTACCCTAAGGGTAGATCCACACTGGCCTTATTCACTCTGGATTTTACACAAATTATGAATTAAATTAATACATATTTTGCTGGGTAAATCCAAAAATATCATCTAAAGCAGCCGCCATTCCCAGGAATATGGTCTGGCAGCTCACTGCCCAATCATAAGGAACAGAAGCAGATCTGTCTTTTCCGCTGCTATTGGGGCACTGTGAACATCTATATATGGGCTTTTATGTATGCTGGTACTTGTGGTTTGTGTTCCCTACATGTGTATTTTGACCAGATTTTGGAAAATTTTCTGACAGGCTGTTTTTAGCTAAATATAATATGTGGAGAAATTACGGCAAAATACAACAGAGTAAAAATCATATACGTGTTACACTGAACCCAGTTCTAGCTGAATGTGAAGTGTTAATGGAGTGAAGGGCCAAAGGGTGGTAGACCATGCTATTGGGTTGGGCAAAAAACCACACCACCAGAAAGGTGGTCTACATATCTATATATTTTTACACTCCGTTTGTCTCATTCAACTGAATGGACACATCAGGGCATAACGAAATATTGTTTTTCTGCTATTCAGAACCCCCCCACCTGAAGCAATGCTCGGCAGAGAGCAGACACTTTTAGTTTTGCTGTAATTTTCTATCCTCACACAGCACTTTTTCAGGCAGACTGAAGCTTGTCACGTCCATCGATAGCAACAGCTTGCTTAATATTTACAATGGTCTGAGGAAATGGCCAAAGTCATGTATGAGCTGCTTTATTACAGGAGAGTCCTTTGTTCAGGGTCCTAATCTTTAAACCTAAGAAGAGATCACCTGCAAGAAGTGTCTCTTGATTTGGAGGACTGGCATACAGTATTCCTTCATCTCAGGGACAGCCAAATGATTTTAATGAAAACACTTAATTTCTCATCTCCCCAGACAGAGGAGTAACACTCAAGGCCTGCAGGCCGAATCCAGCCCTTATTGTCATTTTATGTGGCCAGCAAGGTCACGACACAGAAGGTCAAGCTCTCCTCTTTCCCTGTATGGAGAGCCAGTCCGAGCAGTGTGGAGGTGTGCACCACCCCCTCTACTAGTAACTGGCTGCGTTCTACGTCTACTCCACAATGACTCTGTAAGGAGGTGAACAGGAGCAATGTTGCCGGTTCGAGATACGCTCCGAAGAGGGAACTATTGGGGCTGTCATCACTGTTGTTGGGGGGTGACTTGTCTGTGTGGGAAGAGCTTGAGCACCTGACAGAAAGGGGCGTGGGAGACATAAAAAGGGCGGAGCACAGGAAAGAGGGAGACTTGGCGGGAAGGCGACTACAGAGCAGACAAAGGTTGACTCCCTCTCCTCAACTCCGATTAACGCCACTGACACCAGCCCTTAACAGACTGACCAACTCCTGCAGCCAATACTGGGTGTCCCTCCACGAACTCGGCCCATAGCGTACGTTACAGCAGACGTCCCGTCTTCTCCTGAACTTTGTGATTCCGTTCGAGGCCTAGTCACTCCTACGGCCTGTACGGCGTTGTGCTCCCGGAGTACTGCGTCACTCCCAAGGAACCAGAACGAACTGTATTCATTTTTCAGTGGACCTAAGATCAACGGACCCAAGGCCAACAGATACTGGATACTTCGGCACGTTCAGGAGACAGTGCATTTCGTTTCTACGCAGCAGAACCAGAGACTTTGTTCACGGATTGTGACGCCGTCCGGAGCTATTCCAACCGTTCCCCAACAAGAACTGCAATCGATAAGTCATTACTTTCATTTCCCCCTTCTCATGCTGTTTATTGTGTAGCTGTTGATGAGAGTTCAGTACTCTATTTGCATAATCATCTCCCTGTGTGGAGGTTTACCCTGAATACTTATTCTGAAACTGTTTTTTTGAGTAAATCCTTGTTAACCCCTTCTCTGCCGCCTGTTGTTTACTGCATTAGGGGGCAATGCCAGTGTAACGTGCTCCAGAGCATTAGTCGTGACCGAGCTGCTGTCTGGTTGTGCTCTGGCATTTTACAGACTAGGGGTGTCCCAGTCACAGTGTGCTGTAGGGTGTGAGGTGCATCACACTCACTTGTAGGCTGCAGGCCTCCGCTGTCTCCAGGCTTCCATCCTCAGGAGCCACCACACACAATGCATGGTATAACAAGTACTTTGTAACAGTCAAAATTTTACTAAGCAGTCCGAGTTCATCAGGTGTATACAGGTGGGATAGGGCACAGCAATGCAGATTTGCAGAAGGATCATCTTTATTCTCATTTGCACAAGGAAAGACTAGAAGCAATGGGATGAAACTGAATGGGAGGAGACAGATTAGATATTAGAAAAAACTTTTTGACAGTGAGAGTGATCAATGAGTGGAACAGGCTGCCACGAGAGGTGGTGATTTCTCCATTTCTCCTTCAATGGAAGTCTTGAAACAGAGGCTGGACAGACATCTGTCTGGGATGATTTAGTGAATCCTGCTTTGGGCAGTGGGTTGGACCAGATGACCCAGGAGGTCCTTCCAACTCTACCATTCTATGATTCTATGACAGCTCTCTTAGCCCTACTACCCATGGATAGCTGTCTTATCCTTACCACCCAGGGACAGCTCTCTTAGCCCTACCACCCTGGGACAGTGTAAGGAGGTGGCGGGGACCGTCATGTACCTTTCCTCTCCTGAACACTGTTCACCTGTGTCATGTGCGGCACCCTGACGTTTTATTTATGTTTTACTATTGTGTGTACTGTAATGCAAATGTATTTGTCATGTATTGTGCATAGTCTTAGGGATAGATTAGGAAGTAGTGTAGGATTGTAGGGGGGATTAGAATAGAGGGGAGCACATTAGAGATAGAGCATAGAATAGATGTGAGAGTAGTAAGGTATAGGCAGCATAGGGGTTAAGTAGAAGGGAGGGGCACAGCACAGAGCAGTATACAGTATAGAGCAGAAAGATATAGGAAAGGCACTTCCTGTTTAGAGGGAGACACCCGGGCACCCTGCCAAAGGGCAGTACGTATGCAGTGGACAGTAACAAGCTGTGAGGGATAAGTATGCATATGGCAGTAAGGCCCCCCCCCGGCTGGAGAATATTGTAAATGGGCACCAGCTTAAAGGAATCATCCCCAGGTAGGATTTGGGGTCTAAGACAGGGGCGGGAGCAGCTGAGATGGCGTTCCCGGCACCTTTCCCTAATGGAACCGAACAAGGGGCTGACAAAGGTACAGATGGGACATGGATTGTCCAAATGGACTGCCCAGATGGTAGGAGAAAGGAAGGAGCAGACAGAACAGAGTCTGGCTAGAGGTACGGCCGTGAATGCCGGGAGGAAAGAAAGAGATGACAGAGAGAATAGAGTCTGCCCGGAAAGCAGGGAAAGTACAGGAAACGTTGCCCTGTGTGAACTGTGCTACTGATGTTATGGATGCCTTGCTGTTTAGTAAAGTTCAACTATTGGAAAAGAACTGTGACTTTGTTGTGTTTCCTGGAACCTGGAAGCCAGAAGCTGGATTGACAGAGACTGAGGGGATTCCAGCAACCGAAGTGAGTACTCTGCTGCACCCGTCACACATACAGCACAAAAGACTTATTGTTTTCTCTTAAGGCCTGTTTCACACATCCGGCGGGCGCCTTGCGGCGCCCCCGGCATTTTCCCCGCAGCGCCGCATCTAAAAATCTGATGCGCCGCATGCGGCTTTTTTCGCATTCACATGCATTAGCGCCGGATGGCGCCGCATGTCAATGCGTTGCATGCGGTTTGTCCGGATGCAGCGCAATGTACATTGCGGCGGCCGGACAAAACGCTGCATGTAACGTTTTTTTTTTTGCCGGATGATTTCTTATCTCTCCAAGCATCAGAAATCATCCGGCAAAAAACCGCATTTTGGGCGCCGGAAGTGTGAAAGCTTTTCACATGCGGCGCTGCGGCAAAATGCCGGGGCGCCGCCAGGCGCCCGCCGGATGTGTGAAATAGGCCTTAGGAGTCAGGGGTGGAAACAGTAAAGCCAGTTGCCAAGACTACCACCCTGGCCGCCTTACAACAGCTCTCTTAGACCTTTTACCCAGGGACAGTTGTCTTAAGCCCCCGTTACACTGAGCGAGATCGCTAGCGAGATCGCTGAAACGTCACCGATTTTGTGACGTAGCAGCGACCTAGCCAGCGATCTCGCTTAGTGTGACACTGAGCGTCGATCAGCCCCCCTGCTGGGTGTCGCTGATCGTCGCTGAATGTCCTGGACCATTTTTTGATAGCTGGTCTCCCGCTGGCCAGCGCACATCGCTGCGTATGACAGGCGGGAGACCAGCGATCAGCGCGCTGGAGCTGGTAACCAAGGTACACATCGGGTTTCTAGGCACCGTGCGGTGCCTAGAAACCCGATGTTTACGTTAGATACCAGCACGCTTGTGCAGGGGAGCTGGTAACCATGGTACACCGTGGGTTTCTAAGCTCCGAGCGGCGCCTGGAAACCCGATGTGTACCTTGGTTACCAGCTCCCTGCACAAGCGCGCTGGTATCTAAGGTACACTTGCGGGTAACTAAGCGACGTGCGTCGCTTGTTACCCGCTGTGTCGCTGTCCTGATCGCTGCCTGAGCTGCCTGTTTGGCAGCTCAGCAGCGATCATGTAGCGACACACCAGCGATCCTGACACGTTCATATCATTGTCGGGATCGCTGGTGTGTCGCTATGTGTAACGGGACCCTTAGCCCTACTAGCCAAGAACAGCTTTCTTAGCCCTATTACCCAGGGAAAGCTGTCTTAGCCTTACTACCCAGGGACAGCTCTATTAGCCTTACTACCGAGGGACAGCTCTCTTAGCCTTACTACCGAGGGACAGCTCTCTTAACCCTACTACCCAGGGATAGCTGTCTTAGCCCTACTACCAAGGGACAGCTGTCTTAGCCCTACTACCCAGGGACAGCTCTCTTAGCCCTACTACCAAGGGACAGCTGTCTTAGCCCTACTACCCAGGGACAGCTCTCTTAGCCCTACTACCCAGGGATAGCTGTCTTAGCCTACTACCAAGGGACAGCTGTCTTAGCCCTACTACCCAGGGACAGCTCTCTTAGCCCTACTACCAAGGGACAGCTGTCTTAGCCCTACTACCCAGGGACAGCTCTCTTAGCCCTACTAACCAGGGATAGCTGTCTTAGGCCTCTTTCACACATCCTTTTTTTGTGTCAGGCATAATCCGTCAAATACCTGAAGGGACGGATCCGGCGCTGAAATGGAAAAACTGATGCAACGGATCAGGTTTTTTTGCTGGATCCGACCTAAACTTTTGAATCCGGAAAAAGAAGTTTTGCAGCCAGAAAATGCAGGTACGCATGTCCGGACCGAGGAGAGAGAGAGAGAGACAGAGAGAGAGAGAGGGAGAGAGAGACCTTAGTTTCCAGAATCCGGATCTTATTTCCGGCCGCCTGATGTGCCGCTTCAGGCACTATCAGGCGGCTCCGGAAAAAAACAAAAACATTGCAGTGACCGTTTTGTCCGGCCGCCGGAATGTACATTTCCGCCAGATCCGGACAAAAACGGATGCAACGCAACGACATCAGGCGCGATCCGGCGCTAATGAAAGTCAATGCTAAAAAAACGCATCTGGTACCGGATCCGTTTTTCTAACAACACGCCGGATCGCGCCTGAAGTCAAAAAATGGATGTGTGAAAGAGGCCTTAGCCCTACTACCAAGGGACAGCTGTTTTAGCCCTACTTTCCAGGGACAGCTCTCTTAGCCCTACTACCAAGGGACAGTTCTCTTAGCGCTACTACCCAGAGACAGCGCTGTTAGCCTTACTACCCAGGAACTGCTCTCTTATAGCGACTGGCTTTTACCGAGTTGCACGGACATCTGCATGAGCCCTTACAATTAGTCTTCTGTGAAAATTAATTTGACACCCTGCCTGCCATAATAGGTACAACAGGGTAATCGAACACTATCTGCCAAGTTAGTCCAGGTTTCACAGCAAAATAATGGATCCCATATATTTTAACCAAGAGAAAATTTTGAACAAAATAGACAACAACCTTTAAGTAACCTCAATCTTTGCCCTTCTGAAATTCCATGAAGTGCAAGACTAATATGGCATTCCCACATTTGTGTGTCAAGTTCGGAGTATGGACCGCAGTGTATGGACTGTCCGCAGGTCACCTGGCCTGAACTTGATAACCTATGCCTCTGAGACTGTAGAGTTTTGGTTAGGAGACCCGCTGCCAGTCCATAAATACTGGACCGTGACACGTGGATGTGGATAACTGTAACGCCAGCTTAGTTTCTCCTGAGCTTCCTTGTTGTGAAGCATAGAACTACCAGAACTACTGTGACACATAGGCATTTAAAAGGGGAAATGTAACTTTTTTAGACTTCTGCCCATGCATGTTATTCCGTGTCTGCATTAAGTTCTTGCATAAATTCCAACTGTCTTGTTTTTGCTGTTGGTCTTTTTGGTATTTAAATATCATGATTCTGGCTGTTAGATTGGTGGTAGGTAATGATGTGGCTGATGAGGAATGTCAGATTATGCTTGTAGGGTGTTGTGCGTCCGACCGCCTGACACGGTGCAAATGTCAGGAGGTGCTTCCATGGCAAAGCAGTGAATTTCCAAGTGTCAGAATGACTGATAATTGTCCTTAACTGCCAGACAAAACTGGCATAGAACAGCAGGGAACCTTGTTTGGGACCTTGCAGCTGCTACAAGGACAACAATTTCCAGGAATATCTAGTACATATGATTACATCACTAAGGGTTGTAACTAGCAACATGCATTCTGCTGACCATTGCCCGCAGAATGGATGGCATAGGACATAGAGCATGGAACGAACAGAGGGGCTGGTTACTTTATAAGCATGAGTGTTGCTTTACGTTTAATCGTTTTCATATCCTTCACTGGTAGTATTAGGAGATGGAGGTGTCAGAGTGTGGCCATGTGTTTAAACAGGGAACAGTCCAGGCTTGCAGAGATTTTATATGACAACATTATGTCCAGCTGTTAGGTGGGACAATGTACAGTATGTCCACATAGAGTTACTATAATGGAAACGTAGAATATCTAAACACAGGATTTTGGGTATCCCTACTTTAAACCAAATACACTTGGGTGATCTTGGTTGAGTTTTTGGGGACAGAATGCAAGGGTGGTACTCAATGGCACACACAAGGAAGCAAGAGTGGGTATCCTAAGTACTGTTAGAAAATCAGACTGCATGTATGTTTGGTATATCTACCTGTTGTACTGCATGTGCTTCAGTGAAGAGAGATCACACAGTGTAGTAAATCTTTTCGGTTTCAGCAGAAGTCAGTGATTATTTTCATTACCTCTTGCATGGTTTTCTGTTTACTATGACCTCAGTAGCCAACTGTTCTGTTACCTGTGTAATTTTTGGTTACCCTCTTAAGATCCTCATAAACATTAAATTGCCAGCTGACTCAGTTGATTTTGACTGCAGTGGCTGACTTTTTGATGCATATAGAGGTCTCCCAACTTCCAACTATTAATGAACTGCTGCAATCAATAAAAGAAATCCTGACTCTTTCGTTATTTAAAAATTGCTTGTATTCATATCATATATACAGTAAATACCGCATTCCATTTTATTCCATGTGTAATAAACAATGAATACTCAAAAAAGTGTATGAAATGCTCAAAGAAAGTGAAAAAAACCCAAGAGCTATAGCTCAGATTCTAAAGGCCTCAGCTTGTTAAATTTTCAGATTCATGACATAATTAGAGAAATACTAAACAAATGTGGCTTGTTTGGATGGGTTGCCAAAAGAAAGTATCTTCTTTCTGAAAAGAACATGGCAGCATGGCTAAATTTTACAAAGTTGCATAGCAAAAAAAGTTAATATGTTTAGCAAAAATGCCCTGCTTCAAGTTCGGCAGAAACCAAACAAAATATATCAGAACAAACACCTCATACTAACTGTGAAGCATAGTTTTGAATGGGGTGATGATTTGAGCTTGTGTTGCAGCCACAGGACCTGAGCATCTTGCAGTCTTTGAGAGGACAATTAAGTCATAAGTATGTAAGGTGCACAAGGCGGTAGTCATGGGTGAGGAACTACTCTGTTCCCACACCTTGGCACCCCACAAGTGAATAATGTTCTGTCTGTTGTATGGTTTGTGTAAAGTGGATAACACTCACTTTCAGTCCTGAAGACTCTGCTTGTTCAGCGATTCTGGATCTGGAGGCAACTATTTTGACTCCATGACTAAGCTGCAAGCATAGAGCACTGTGAGACACCATTTTTAGGCTGCCTCTTTTAAATTATACTCACACATAGTGATGTCCTCAGATAGTTTTGTAACTCGACTGTAGGAGGCACGTATGAAGATTCCAGAAGAATGTTTATTTTCCAGTTGAATTCTTGAAGATATGCACACATACAGCTGGTAAAAAAGACTTTCAGGAACAGGGCTGCATCTCATGAGCTTCTAAGATGGCTGATAGATGGTGAATGAGGAAGAAAAATTAGGAAGCAGGGAGGGGTTACCGACGTCAGAGCTACAACAGAGACAGAGAGAGGAAGGAAAAACTTCAAAAGAAAGAAAACCTTATTGCATAGTAACGAAACAGCAATATATAACAACATAATGATAATAAAATACTGTCTGTATTATACCCAAATTATGGGACATGACAGCAACCACACAGTCAACAATAGACTATTTCCTTTCTCAACAGTTCAACTTTAGTCTTAATCATGGATACAGCACAATATGCTACAGTTCCTTCAACCTGTGCTATCCCTCTCTTGGCTGGCAATTTGCCCCTGGGATGTCCGGAACCAGTCTCCACAGCTCCCCAGAATCACAACCCGATTTTGTCTGTAAATCCCCATCTGTTTCCCCTTTGGGGACGAAAGCAAGGCAGGCTCCTCCATACCTTTTTCAGGACGTTGGCCTCGGATGTCACAGGACCAAAATTTGACGTGGCCGTTCTCATGCTGCTTTTTCCCTCCATTTTCTTAATATCGACATGACCTTCAGGCATCAGGCTCTGAACAACTGCTTAAATAACTCCTATTTACTTCAATCAGTACTATCTCCAAATCTATCTAAAACCAGGAAATACTACCCTTTATATTACCTGTGCCCCTCCCTAACTAGGGCTGTTCCTATCTATATTAACGATTACTTTGCTATACTTAACTGCTTCTTGATTCTACTGTGCCCACCATTGCACATGCCAATACTAACTATGCTTATCTCTTTATCTTATTCCTATACTGTCACTATGTTCTATATAGCATAGAGTCACATACGAGGCCATGCATACAAAAGCTAAAGCTTGGCTAAAAAGGGAACAATTTTAAGACCTTCTAAGGTCCAAATGTTTCTTTTATTATTCCAGATATGTAAAACCATACAGCTGTGCTTGTAAGTTTGTGAAGCCTTCAGAATTTTCCATATTTCTGGATAAATATGACTAATACTACATTGGATTTTTACACAAGTCATAAAAGTAGATAAAGAGAATCATGTCAAACCAATGAGTCAAAAATATTAGATTTTGTAATTGTTTAAATGAGGAAAATTATATCATATTAGATTTCTGTGAGTGGCAAAAGTATGTGTACCCTTAGGATTAGCAGATAATTTGAAGATGGAATGAGAGGCTGAACCTCAGACAAAAAGTTGTTGATGCTTATCAGGCAGGAAAAAGTTAAAAAGCCATCTCTAAAGATCTAAAGAGATTAAATTTCACCAATCCACTGTCTGACAGATTGTGTACAAATGGAGAAAATTCAAGACAATTATTACCATCCCCATGAGTGGTCGACTAACAAAGATCACTCCAAAAGCAAAGCTTATAATAGTCCGAGAGGTTACAAAGGAACCCAAGGTAACCTCTAAGCAACTAAAAGCTTCTATCACATTAGCTAATACTAATACTCATTAGTCCAACAGCAGGAGGATACAGAACAATAAAGTTGTGCATGGCAGAATTTCAAGAAGAGATCCACTATTCTGCAAAAATAATGTTGCAGCACAACTTCAGCTTTCTAAAGATCATCTAGAGAAGCCAGAAGACTGTTAGAACATTGTTTTTGTGGACAGGTGATTCCAAAATAGAGCTTTTTGGTTTAAATTGAAAGGATTATATTTGTGAAAAGCAAAGCACTGCATTACCACATAAAAACTTCATACAGTCTGTGAAGCACGGTGGTGGCAGTATCTTGGCTTGGGCTTGTTCTGTTGCATTTTGGCCAGGATAGCTTATCAATGATGGAAAAATTAATTCTGAATTGTACCTTCAAATTCTAAGGAAAAATGTCAGGACATCTGTCTACGAGCTGAATCTTAAGAGAATGTGAGTTCTGTAGTAAGACAAAGACCCAAAGCACAAGTTATTCAACAAAAGAAGGGATAAAGAAGAATAAAAGTAAAGTTTTGGAATGGCAAAGTCATACTCCTGACCTTAATCCTATAGTGTTGTGGAAGGGACCAGACACAGGCAGTTCATGGGGGAGAACTCACCAACATAACGGAGTTGAACTGTTTTGTAAGGAGGAATAGGTTAAAATGATTCCAAGTCGATGTACTGGACTAATCTGCAATTACTGGAATTGTTTAGATGCAGTTATTGCTGCAAAAGAGGGTCACACCAATACTGAAAGCAAAAGTTCACATACTTCTGCCACTCACAGTCATGATATTGGATGGTGTGCCTCATTTAAAAAAATAATGACGTCTGTTTTTGACTCCTTTTTCCTCTTTATCTACTTTTAGGACTTTATGAAAAATTCTAACAAATTTTCAAGCACCTACAGTACAGACCAAAAGTTTGGACACACCTTCTCATTCAACGATTTTTCTGTATTTTCATGACTGTGAAAATTGTACATTCACACTGAAGGCATCAAAACTATGAATTAACACATGTGGAATTATACATTACACTTTACAAAAAAGTGTGAAACAACTGAAAATATGTCTTATATTCTAGGTTCTTCAAAGTAGCCACCTTTTGCTTTGAGTACTGCTTTGCACGCAGAAAAGGTGAACGGATGGACTCTACATGCCTGGTTCCCACCGTGAAGCATGGAGGAGGTGGTGTGATGGTGTGGGGGTGCTTTGCTGGTGACACTGTTGGGGATTATTCAAAATTGAAGCGGTGAGCGGTCCAGCTCACCCCAAACCATCTCGATTGGGTTCAGGTCTGGTGAATGTGGAGGCCAGGTCATCTGGTGTAGCACCCCAACACTCTTCCTCTTGGTCAAATAGACCTTACACAGCCTAGAGGTGTGTTTGGGGTCATTGTCCTGTTGAAAAATAAATGATGGTCCAACTAAACGCAAACCGGATGGAATAGCATGCCGCTGCAAGATGCTGTGGTAGCCATGCTGGTTCAGTGTGCCTTCAATTTAGAATAAATCCCCAACAGTGTCACCAGCAAAGCACCCCCACACCATCACACCACCTCCTCCATGCTTCACGGTGGGAACCAGGCATGTAGAGTCCATCCGTTCACCTTTTCTGCGTGCAAAGCAGTACTCAAAGCAAAAGGTAGCTACTTTGAAGAACCTAGAATATAAGACATATTTTCAGTTGTTTCACACTTTTTTGTAAAGTGTAATGTATAATTACACATGTGTTAATTCATAGTTTTGATGCCTTCAGTGTGAATGTACAATTTTCACAGTCATGAAAATACAGAAAAATCTTTGAATGAGAAGGTGTGTCCAAACTTTTGGTCTGTACTGTATATAGAATGGTGTAAAAAAGGTGTACTTGGTATTTCTCATGATTGTGCATGTCAGTCGAAACTAATTAAAATTATTGATTTGTCTGACCTTCGGCCATTTATTGGACACATTCTTATAACCAAGAGACTAATTACCATGCGACAATTAATTGAAAATATGATCTACCGCATTGGATCTTTCATCCGCCAGTTTATTTTAGTACAAAAATTTTAAAAATGTTAATAGCCTCAGCAGATTTCTAACATCTACAGGCAGATAAAACCTAGATTGCATGGAAGGGCCATGAAAAATATTACGAATTTTGCCATGTAGTTCAGATGAGTACTTTCCGACATCCAGCACAAAGTGATTGTCATGGGTGCATCGCCATGAAGATCGTCGCGATTGCACATTCTGACTTCTCACAGCTGAGCTGCTGTTTCTTTGTTTTTTGGTAATGAGAGAGTTAATTTTTCCTAGCTCTTTGCTAAGGCTAGGTGCAGCCTCGCCCGGCTGCTTTTGATTATGTTCTAATTAGTTTCCTTTATATTTCTGCCAGTCTGGGTGTTAGACGCCGGTGAAAGCATTCATATAGTTTAGCAGACTGGATCGGTTCTGGGAATACTTAAGCTAAGAGCTCCTTAGTTGTTTTTACTCTTACAGCTTATAGTTTATCTCTGAGACCTAAGGTGTTCCTACTGTGTGTGAGTGTTGTATGTAAGACTTTATTTACTTTATTTCTTATCTTTCTTGTATGTCTTTCTGTTCATTAACCGTTACCTGGTCATTCCCTTTGGTGGTAATCAGGGTCCTTCTTAGGACTAGATTACAGTTGGCAGGGATTGATAGGAGACAGGGTTTACGCTGGTGGCCTGGACCTCTGTACCTTTAACAGTACCTCCAGGTAGAGGGATTAGTTAGGACCCCAGTTTAGGGTCAGCATAGACCCCGGTCACCCTCTAGCCGGAGACAGCGTATAACGAATTCCGTATTGACCCACTGGACTTTCTGTCAGGTAAATCTATGTTATCATATAGCTATGCGCATGTTATATAGTATGTTGCCCTTTTGATATAGATTATTGTCATCACATATATATATCTGCTATACAGCGTGACATTTTCACCGGCCCATACTAAAGATTCTCCCCAGCTATCATGGATCCAGTAGCCCAGTTGGCCCGGCAGTTGCAGGGATTGTCCATGGAGTTGGCAGACATTAAGTCCAAGGTTTTGTCCCCCCCAGAGCAAACCAGATCTGAACCTAAGGTTGCTCTCCCGGACAGGTTCACTGGTGGGCGGGACAAATTTTTTACTTTCCGGGAGGCATGTAAATTGTACTTTCGGCTGCGGCCTCGGTCATCTGGGAGTGAAGAGCAGAGGGTGGGAATTGTTATCTCGCTCTTACAAGGGGATCCTCAATCTTGGGCGTTCTCTATTCCTCCAGGCTCCCCAGATCTCCAGTCAGTGGATCGATTTTTTACTGCCCTGGGTCTGGTATATGATGATCCGGATCGAGTCTCCCTTGCTGAAACAAGGTTACGTAAAATACGGCAAGGAAATCGTCCAGCGGAGGAATATTCTTCTGAGTTCCATAGATGGGCAACAGATACTCAGTGGAATGACCCAGCTCTTAGGAGCCAGTTTTGTCAAGGGTTGTCTGACAAATTAAAAGATGTGTTGGCTCAGTATGATTCTCCTCCATCACTGGAGGCTGCTATGGCCCTCGCTATTCGCATTGATAGACGTCTTCGGGGAAGACGCGAGGTAACTCCGCCCCCCGTGATGACTCCACCTACTACTAAAGTCCCTTATACTGAGGTTCCCCTGGTCTGTTCTGAGGAACCTATGCAGTTGGGAGGGACATCATTTTGTAGGAGGGAATCAGCGGTGCGCCGCAAGACTAGAAGGTGTTTCTTTTGCGGGAGAGAGGGACATTTTGTTGGGGGTGTCCATCCCGGACCTCTTTGAGCCAAGGAGTTAACCTGGGAGTGTGTATTTCGTCCCCAAATCCCTCTCAGTTTCTCGTGCCTGCGGAGGTGGTGATTGGTACTAGAACTGAGAGGATTTCTGTTTTTCTTGATAGTGGGTCCGGGGCTAATTTGGTGGACGCTCGGTTTGCCCAGGTGCATGGTATGCAACTGAGTGTATTGGCCAAACCGGTCCCTATACTCTCTATTGATTCTAGACCTCTTGGTCAAGGTAGCTTGGTACAAGCTGTTCATAACATAGATCTTCGAGTAGGGGCAATACATAAAGAGCAATTGTCTTGTTATGTGTTGGAGGGTCTACCTACTCCTATTGTGTTGGGACTTCCTTGGTTGGCTAAACATAACCCAGTGATTGATTGGCAATCCAGAAAGATAAGCCAGTGGGGTGAATTTTGCAAGAATAACTGCATGAGCACGGTCATCGGTGCGGTTGTGCCTAGGACTTTGTCTCCTTTTCTGGAGGACTTTGGGGAGATGTTCTCAGAGGAGGGGTGTAAAGAGTTTCCTCCTTATCGCGCATATGACTGCTCAATAAAGTTGCTTCCTGATGCCTTATCTCGTACTTTCCCAAGGGCCGGGAAGACGGATGATCCGGTTCCTATTCCTCAGGAGGGAGTTGTAGTGTCAGCTGTATGCTCTGAGCTTGAGGGGGAGGTATTGGGGGCTCAGGGGGACGCCCCTGTGGGACTTCCAGGGAGACTGATAGTTCCAGATCGCTTAAGACTGAAGGTTACGGGGAACCGTTACAAACGGATGGCTGATAGGAGGAGAGTTTCTGGTCTAGATCTGAAGGTGAACGATCTGGTTTGGTTGTCTACCAGGAATATAAAACGTAAAGTTTCCTCCTGGAGGTTGGGTCCCAGATTCATCGGGCCGTACAGGATCAGTTCCATAATTAATCCTGTGGCATTTCGTCTGGACCTCCCTCCTACGTTTAAAAATCATAATGTGTTTCACAAGTCATTACTTAAAAAGTATGTGGCACCAGTCATACCGTCACCTCTACCTCCTTCAGTGGTGGTCAATGATAACGTGGAAATTCATGGGTCGAAAATCATTGACTCACGTCTCAGTTGCCGATCTCTTCAGTACTTAGTTCAGTGGAGGGGGTATTGTCCTGAGGAGGGGACGTGGGTCCCTGCGTCTGATGTTAACGCAGATCGATTGGTTCGGACCTTTCACACAACTCACCCGGACAGACCTGGTCATGAGGGTCCGGAGGCCCCTCGTAGAAGGGGGGGTACTGTCATGGGTGCATCGCCATGAAGATCGTCGCGATTGCACATTCTGACTTCTCACAGCTGAGCTGCTGTTTCTTTGTTTTTTGGTAATGAGAGAGTTAATTTTTCCTAGCTCTTTGCTAAGGCTAGGTGCAGCCTCGCCCGGCTGCTTTTGATTATGTTCTAATTAGTTTCCTTTATATTTCTGCCAGTCTGGGTGTTAGACGCCGGTGAAAGCATTCATATAGTTTAGCAGACTGGATCGGTTCTGGGAATACTTAAGCTAAGAGCTCCTTAGTTGTTTTTACTCTTACAGCTTATAGTTTATCTCTGAGACCTAAGGTGTTCCTACTGTGTGTGAGTGTTGTATGTAAGACTTTATTTACTTTATTTCTTATCTTTCTTGTATGTCTTTCTGTTCATTAACCGTTACCTGGTCATTCCCTTTGGTGGTAATCAGGGTCCTTCTTAGGACTAGATTACAGTTGGCAGGGATTGATAGGAGACAGGGTTTACGCTGGTGGCCTGGACCTCTGTACCTTTAACAGTACCTCCAGGTAGAGGGATTAGTTAGGACCCCAGTTTAGGGTCAGCATAGACCCCGGTCACCCTCTAGCCGGAGACAGCGTATAACGAATTCCGTATTGACCCACTGGACTTTCTGTCAGGTAAATCTATGTTATCATATAGCTATGCGCATGTTATATAGTATGTTGCCCTTTTGATATAGATTATTGTCATCACATATATATATCTGCTATACAGCGTGACAGTGATGTCATTTCAATGTAAACATTAAAAATTCATGAAAAGCTGAAAAAATATTAAACTATGAGGCTGGTGTGAATGAGGCCTAAACGATGAGTTGTGAATGTAATCTGTCCTTGAGTAGAACCAGGGATTTTGCTGGCGGTGCAGATTAGCTGCAGCTGTATCATAGCCGGAGAGGGACATTTCTTTGCATCCTGATTGGTGACTGGGTCCGTGAATGCAGGGCTTTGTCCTCTGTATCAGTCCCCACCACCCTAATATTACAGGTCTAAAGTTAAGAAGACGTGAGATTCAGAGAGCTATTGAATGGAAAAGAAGGGCCTTTTTCATTCTAAATGAATTAATTCATATCGCTGCTTGTGTGCTCACCCAGAATAGCATATTCTGTACTCGCTCATGGTAAATGTCACGTGCAGTAGATCTATTTCTGCGGTGAACGATCAAACCTCCAGCTATGAAACTTTAATGTTTTCTAAGCCTCTAATGCAACAATGATACCAGTATACATATGGTTTCCATTAAACTTGTTTTTAGCGTGTATTAATCCGGAGGCCTCGCCGCGCGGCCCCACTTGTTTTTAGTGGTAGCCGGAGTCTCGGGGCTCAGTATGTTCACTTAGGAGGACTTTTTGTAGCACAATATTCTAGGCGCTTTTTACGATTAGATCTATAAAGGTCGTTGACTTGTGGAATGAACAAAAAAAATAGGTTTTAAGTTATTGTAGAATTGATATTTATGTATATCATTATTGTTTAGCAACAAAATCTAATGATAGATAGATGGATGGATGGACAGATGGCAGGATGGATGGACGGATGGCTGGATGGATGGATGTCCGGATCAATTAAACAGTAGAGTCCTTCCATTCCCTGAAAGTAGGCAGAGATCTTGAAAATAGTGAGACATAAACCATTGCAATATCTGATTTCTTAGTGCATAGCTGTATGGAGTCTTAGGAATTGATTCATGAAGACTAGCATTTTGTACTCCAGCCTTGATCCAGGATGCACTCTTACGAATGTGGTGCATTGTTCTGCTGCGCCTGCCAGTGTCAGTACATTCCTGCCGCAAATTAAACCATTTTAGGGGCATACATTATGATGAATTTGTCAGGCCATGTTCTGTCACACCCTTCAAAACTTCCCATTTTATCATTTAATAGTTTTTAAGGTTGAAGGTACACTTAAAGGGGTAGTCCCATCTCCAAGGTCCTATCCCAATATGTAATAGGTGTAATAATAATAATAATAATATTACCTCCAATTAGAAATGTTGTATAGTTTTTCTGATTCGCTATGTCTCTTTCCTCATGTGCAGGCATTGCAAGATCTTGGGTATCAATGGTTACAACCACTGATAAAGTGACAGCTAGTTGCTAGTGGACGTAACCATGGATACCTAAGGTCCTGCAATGCCTGCACATGAGGAAAGAGACATAGTGAATCAGAAAAACTACTACATTTCAAATTGGTGGCATTTGCTAATATTATTATTATTACAACAGCTACTACATATTGGGATAGGATCTTGGAGATGGGAATACTCCTTTAAGTCATCAAGTTTAACCTACTGTATAACCTAACATCTTGATCCAGAGGAAGGTAAAAACCAATGGAACAGACAGTAATAGCTCCATATTAGGGAAAAAATTCCTTCCTGACTCCACATACAGCAATCAGACTAGTTCCCTGGGTCAACGTCTCTTCAAAGAATGTAGTGCCCATAATCTGTATTATTATATTTTTCAATAAAGAGATCCAGACCCTTTTTGAACTTTTGTTGTGAATTGCCCATGACAACATCACATGGCAGAGAGTTCATAGTCTCACTGCTCTTATAGTAAAGAATCTGAGTCTGTGATTATGATAAAACCTTCTTTCCTCTACATGTAGAGGATGCCCCCTGTCATTGTCTCAGGTCTAGGTGTAAAAAGATAATTAGAAGACCTCTGTATTGTCCCCTCATATATTTATACATTGTAATAATATCATCCCTAAGCCTTCGTTTCTCCAAACTGAATGACCCCAAGTTTGATAGCCTGTCTTGGTGTTGCAGACCCCCCATTCCCTTAATAACCTTAGTCGCTCTTTTCTGCACCTGCTCTTGTTCAGCCATGTCCTTAGAATACTGTGGATGATTTTGGTCTCTGGTTTGTAAGTGTGACCGCACTAGTGGCTTATATAGAGGCAAACTATCTTCATGACATGAGCATCTATGCCTCTTTTAATGCATCCCATTATTTTATTAGCCTTGTCAGCAGCTGCCTGGCACTGGTCACTAAAGTTGACTTTGCCTTCCACCCATAGACCAAAGTCTTTTGAAGTGACATATTTACCCAGGGATTTATCATTTAGTACATAATTATACATTTCATTTTCTCTGCCCAAGTGCATAACCTTTATCTACTTTAGAATTAAATGTTACTAAGGTTGGCGGACTGGCGTAATAACAAAACAACTAAAAGTTGCAAGATGTACCACTAACTGCTTCTGAAAAGGCTCAGCTGACACACCTCTGCAGGGGCGGTTTTAGACAAAGTGGGGCCCCAAATGCTCACATATTATCACACAAAAACATTTTCTTTGTATTTACATGGCTGAGTTCAGGCCTTTAAACGAGCGTGACTGACAATATTGAGTTGTTCGACACCTGTTCCCGGCCTCTTTAAACCGGCTGAGGAACAATGATGTAGACAGAACATAACTAGTAGATCAATCTGTCCCCATACAGCATCATGTTATCAGCAGCATATCTGCAGTTTTCATCGGGCGATGTGCTGCTGAGAACAATGATTTCTGTTCCGGCATAAACAATCCAATCACTCGATGAATAGGCAGCACTTTGTTTATTTAATATTATACACCTCATAGTCCTCCACATACTGTAATACACCCATAGTCCTCCACATAATATAAGGCACCCATAGTCCTCTACATAGTATAATGCCCCTACAGTCCTCCATATAGCATAATACACTTTCTATAGTCCTCCATATAGTATAATACACTCCCCCATATTATGCCATATAGTATAATACACTCCCATAGTCCTCCATATAGTATAATACACTCCTCAGTCCTCCATATAGTATAATATACTCCTCATAGTCCTCCATATTTTATAATTCATCCCCCATAGTCCTCCATGTAGTACAATGTCCTCCCCATAGTATAATGCACCTCATAGTTCTTCATATAGTATAATGCACTCCCCATAGTCCAATAGAGTATAATTCATCCCCCCATAGAGTATAATGCAGCCACCCATAAAGTATAATGCAGCGCCGTTCATAGAGTATCATGCTGCCCCCTCATAGAGTTTAATGTAGCCCCCTTATAAAGTGTAATGTAGCCCCCTCATAGAGTATAATGCAGCTCACCATAGAACATAATGCAGCACCACATATATAAAAAACAAAAAAAATACTTACCTCTCCTCCTCGTTCCCCCACTGCTCTTGTTTCTGCAGAGTATCTTAGAAGCTCCACTGCCCGACACACAGCATGAAGTTACGTCATCGCGCACCCGCTGCGTCAGAGGCAGAGGTGAATGATGGGGAGGGAATCATCTGACGCTCTCTCCTCCATCATTGCTTTCAACTGTACCGGCATCTACCGATGCTGATACAATTGAATGCGGGGGGCACGCTGGTGTTGTGCGCCCCTGACTCACGAGTCCCATAGTGGACACTGGCTGGGGGCCCCTTGAGGAGTGGGGGCCCTAGGAAGATGCCTAGTCTTCCTGCCCTAATGCAGGCCCTGCACCTCTGCCGTGTGCATGAAGCCCAATATACAAGTTGTAATTGGGTTGTGTCAAAAAGACTGGCTGTTTTCATTGGCCCAGTTGGGAAATATTGACACCATAGAGAGGGTCCCTATTATTTATGAATCAGAATGGAGAGCTACTGTATGTTATACTACATTTTCCCCTTTTCATGGACCCTGCAGGAAAAATGTTGGTAGACAACCTCTGAGGAGGCTACTACTTTAATAAGCAGAACTATTTTTATACTGATGTGACCCAAATCAGTGATTCTTTTAAAACTGTAGAGTTAAAATAATAATATTCATAATGATCTATGTATAATAAAAAGAAAAATACAAAGCAAATCACATATGTATAGAAAGTGAATGCGAGACAGTCTGTATGTGAGTCGTGTCTTTATGCCGCACGTGAAATGAGGTAACTCTTCACTATAAGTTAATAAGGACAAAGTAACCTATGTCGTGTGAGATAAGATGACAACTCATACTTGGCATTCTAAGAAGTGAGACTGAGAAATGGCCCGTAATGTCACTGAGACTTCTTGGAAATGCACTGTTCACGTTGTGATTATAATGCTTCCATTCTTCTGAATATTGAATGAAACATGAAGAACAGCGTTGTATCAGGTACATATGTACCGCAATATGTCACCTTCTGAACATCACATTCTATATATTGGATATGTTATATATATATATATGTATATATCTATCTATATATCTATCTATATATATATACATATATATATATATATATATATATACACTGCTCAAAAAAGTAAACGGAACACTCAAATACCATATCCTAGATCTAAATGAATGAAATATTCTTATTGAATACTTTGTTCTGTACAAAGTTGAATGTGCTGTCAACATTATAACACAAAAATCATCAATGGAAATCAAATTTTTGAACCAATGGAGGCCTGGATTTTGAGAGACCCCCAAAATGAAAGTGGAAACAAGTCGAAATGAAAATCAAAACAAGACAAAATTAAAGTGGAAACAAGTCAAAATGATGCTCAGTATTGTTGTGGCCTCCACGTGCCTGAATGACCTCCCTACAACACCTGGGCATGCTCCTGATGAGGTTGTGGATGTTCTCCTGAGGGATCTCCTCCCAGACCTGGACTAAAACATCCGTCAACTTGTGGACAGTCTGTGGTGAAACGTGACGTTGGTGGATGGAGCGAGACATGATGTCCCAGATGTGCTCAATCGGATTCAGGTCTGGGGAACGGGCGGGCCAGTCCATAGCTTCAATGCCTTCATCTTGCTGAAATTGCTGACACACTCCAGCCACATGAGGTCTGGCATTGTACTGCATTAGGAGGAACCCCGGGCCAACCGCACCAGCATATGGTATCACAAGGGGTCTGAGAATCTCATCTCGGTACTTAATAGCAGTCAGGCTACCTCTGACGAGCACATGGAGGGCTGTGCGGCCCTCCAAAGAAATGTCACCCCACACCATTACTGACCCACTGCCAAACCGGACATGCTGAAGGATGTTGCAGGCAGCAGATCGCTCTCCATGGCGTCTCCAGACTCTGTCACGCCTGTTGCATGTGCTGAGTGTGAACCTGCTGCCTGCAACATCCTTCAGCATGACCAGTTTTGGCAGTGGGTCAGTAATGGTGTGTGGTGGCATTTCTTTGTGTGATTATGTTGACAGCACATTCAACTTTGTACACAACAAAGTATTCAATGAGAATATTTCATTCATTTAGATCTAGGATGTGTTATTTGAGTGTTCCCTTTATTTTTTTGAGCAGTAATATATATATATATTAGTGATGAGTGAGTATACTCATTGCTCGGGTTTCCCCTTGCATGCTTGGGTGGTCTCCTAGTATTTGGAAGTGCTCAGAGATTTAGTTTGTGTCGCCGTAGCTGCATGATTTGTGGCTGCTAGACAGCCTGAAAACATGTGGGGATTGCCTGTTTGTTAGGAATTCCACACATATATTCAGGCTGTCTAGCAGTCGCAAATCATGCAGCTGCGGAGACACTAACTAAATCTCCGAGCACGCCCAAATACTCGGAGATCACCCGAGCATGATAGGGAAAACCTGAACAACGAGTATACTCGCTCATCACTAACATATATATATATATATACATATATATATATATAGTAGTTGCTAGAGAAGAGGCTCAAGAATTGGGTTGTGGGTGTTTTTTGGGGGGAGGAGTTTGAAGTGTGGCTTGTTGAAAATTTGAACAAACTAGTTATTTCTGCTAGAAAGATTTAATAAGTTGCAAAGAGACTATTTCCCCATTTGTTGGAAGCACTGTATGTGTTAGGGACTGGATTGTCATGGGTTTATTTAAATAAGGGGAGTTGTACTTCTCCCTGTGGAGACCACCTGCTGGTGTAGGTAGTTTTACCTTCTGAGAAAAAGGTATGCAAATTAACTTCTCCCTCCAGAAAGAAGTGAAACAATCTCTCTAGTGCCACCTATTGGAATTGTCTGACAGCATCAGAGAGTCAGTAAAGCTAGGGTCATCAAAGAAAATCAGACCGATAATGCTAATCGCACTCTGATCAGAGTTTATTCAGAGTGGGTCCCAATTTTCTTGGCGGTAGAGAAAAAAAGTTTCCCTACCTTCTCTATATTGTCAGCGCGTGAAAATTGGACTACACTCGAATGTTACCTGAGTGCGGTCCAATTTCTTTCCACGGATCCATAGTGTTGAATAAGCCAATGTCATCTAACTCTGTCCAAGGAAAAAATCGAACATGTGCACGACCCCATAGAATAACATGGGGACGAGTGCTATCTGTCAAAACGACGGATAGCACTCGTTCGATCATGTGCATTTAGCCCTAAGACTTACTTACAGAGCAGTAATGTTATTTTTGGGATGTTGCTTTCATAATGACTTCATTAGAGAAAATAATTAGAAACCTGTTATAGCGCATAAAGTGGAATTTAAAAATTATCTTTTGTGTGGATGAGATTTTTACGAATCCTTTTTACTACAGTGGCACATACAGTATTCATGATAAGCAACTGTATGGCCTATGTGGGGGTTCACACTATGGGGTAGGCATTAGGTAGCATTTACACAGGCTCTGAATTCTTTTGTCAAAACAATGTGACATTTATTTCCACAGGTTGCATAGCACCAAAACAAACTCAAACATATATCTCGAGCCTTACCCGGGTGCTAACTAGACAGAACAGACCCTGGCTACTCATACACGGCTGAGCTAGTCCCAATCCGGTCAAACACAACAGTTATTGTCCATAACAACCACTGATACTTGCAATTTGGTGCACACTCTTCTCAGAGAGAGATTCTGGCTTGTCTCCCTCTTCAGCTCCAACACAAATCCACTGGGTCAGTTTCCAACCAGCTGACTGACATAGATGAACATATAGCCTGGTTATATGTAGAGCTAGCCAGGTGCACCTAACCAGAGCCTGCACAGCTAGGGTTTAGCCCTAGCCTACCTGGCATTGCTACACCAGCAATAGACTCCTATCTTCCTTATGCACCCTGGTGAAAAAAACAAATAAAGGGGACATGTGGAAGCATTGCTAATCATACTGGTACAGACATTGCCACATACTGTATTTGTGTATTGTAACAAATTAGAAAAAATAAAATCATGGAGTCTTCTAGGTGGTTGGTAAATGAAGAACTTTCATTCCAAGACAGTTAACAGTACAAGATACATCCTAGACTGTCCTGCCACTAACTAAACACTTAATACAGTGCCTCTTGCTAATAGACTCTGGGGAAAAGGCAGCAGGGATGATGGGAGGTAAGAGAAGGTCCCCAGAGTTTTGGTCCGTGGCTACGGACTACCTACATGTCCGCTGGTTCAGTGCCTTAGAAATGTATCATCAGAAAGTGGCCTATTATATATCAGATTTGTGTGTTGAATGTATTTAAAAAATTTGTATTTAAAAAAAATGAGAAATCTTGCAATTTTCACACTGGCCACTGGAGCTATTTTAGACTTATACTTTTTGTTCTTTACAGACGACATTTCAGAAGTCTCATTATCTTCAGAGGCAAGATTATAATGACTGGTGACATTCCTATACACAGCTAATAACACTGGTTGCACCAATCACAGTAAGTGACACCACCGCGGACCCTGCTCTTCCTCCCTTTACAATAACTTTTTCACACGCTCATGAGATGCTTCAATACAGAAAATAGGGTCTAAAGGTACTGTCACACTAAGCGAGATCGCTAACGAGATCGCTAAAGAGTCACCGATTTTATGACGCAGTAGCGATCTTGTTAGCGACTTAGCTGTGTGTGACATGTAGCAGCGATGTGGCCCCTGCTGAGATGTCGCTGATCGCTCATGAACGTTCTGAGACGTTTTTTGGTCGTTGGTGTCCCGCTGGTGAGCCTGAATCGCTGAGTGTGACACCCTTTATGAGCGACTTTACCAGCGTCGCAGGTGGGACTAGGTTTTCCCAACGACCGCAGAGGTAGTTATACAGATCGCTGATCTCTGATGAGATCTTTGTGTTTGGAAGCTAACTAGCGACCTCATAGCGATCGCACTAGCGATCTCGCCAGGTCGTGTCGTTGTCGTGATCGCTAGTGTGATCGCTAAGTGTGACAGTGCCTTTAGTCAGTCTATTGTTGCTAATGTACATGTGAGTCTCGCAAAAGAACAGCCCTGGTGGCCAGTATGAAAATTGCAAGATTTCTTTTTTTTAGATCCGGTAATTCCTTTAAAAAAAATTTTTAACAAAGAAAGCATTGTTCACATGGGCTTTTGTTCATTTTTGTTATTTTTTTTTTAAATTAACAAAAAAACAGAAAGGGATTTTAATTTGGGACAAAAGATTACGTAAAGACAGTTTTCGGTTTTAAACCTTAAAAAAACCCCCGAACTGCACTGGTAAGCAAATCAAACCTTCTCTAATGGTCATTACTGAACCAAATTTCTTTTCCCACTTACTGTCTTAGCTGTTCCCTCCTACTACGGCTTCTCAGCATGTTTCCCCCATCACTATGGTCTTCTCAGCATTTCCCTCACACAATGATCTTTTTCAGCATGTTCCCCAACACATGGGCCTTTAGATGTCCCCATCACAATTTTTTGCTTAGCATTTTCTCTCATCATTACGGTCTTTTTAGCATGTTCCCCCATCACTAAGCTTTTAGCAGTTTCCGATCATTACTGTCTTTTTTGCATGTCCCCACATTACGTTCTTTTTTTGCATTTCCCTCATCACTACGGGCTCTTTGCATGTTTCCCTATCATTACGGTTTCTTACAGTTCCCCAACATTACAGTCCCCCTTAAAAGTTCCCCCCATCATTTTTTTCTTCTTAGCAGTTCCCCTCATCACTACGGCTTCTTTGCAGTTCCCTGATCATTACGGCTTCTAAGCATGTTCCCCACACACTGCTCTTGCATGTTTTCCCCCATCATTCGGTCTTTTTAGCATTTTCCCTCATCCTAAAGCTTATTAGCACGTTCCTCATCAATACTTCTTCTT
>JARQOD010000006.1:360308845-360434376 GCA_033576555.1 Oophaga sylvatica
ATATATAAAATTGAATGTGTGTGTGTGTGTGTGTGTGTGTATCACCAACCAATCATGAAGCATCTTTCATTTCACCAGAGCTGTTTAAAAGAAGCAGAGCTGTGATTGGTTGCTATGAGCAACAGTTTTCCTTGCAACCAATCACGAAGCATCTTTCATTTCACCAGAGCTGTTTAAAAGAAGCTGAGCTGTGATTGGTTGCTATGAGCAACAGTTTTCTCACTCCACGACAACACCTCAGCAGACAGTGACTGGGTGGGAGAAATCTAGCATCCCCGGGAACATAAGCTCCAGCCATTATCTGTCCCCCAGAAAGGAGCAGAGAGCACATGACAGAAATGAATCCCCCCTCCCGTGCCCATATCCCCATCACACATCCTCCATCCCATAGGCACATCTTCCCTCTTAAAGGGATCCCCGGTATGGAAGTCAGGGCAAATCCACTCTGCGCTTTGGTACTGACCCCAGGCCTCTCTTAAAGGATCTTCGGTATGGAAGTTAGGGTAATCCCTAGCGCTCTGATTCTTACCCCAAGCTTCTATTAAAGGGATCATTGGTATGGAAGTCAGGGCAAATCCACTCAGTGCTCTGGTTCTGACGCCATGCCTCTCTTAAAGGGATCCCCAGTATGGAAGTTAGAGCCATTCTACTCAGCGCTCTGGTTCTGACCCCAGGCTGATGGGATGATATAGGATATTAGGGGTAGTAGTCCGGTGGCTCTGGCTGATGGGATGATGTGGGATATTAGGGGGATTAGTCCGGTGTCTCTGGCTGATGGGGTGATGTGGGATATTAGGGGTAGTAGTCTGGCGGCTGTAACAGAATGATGTGGGACATTAGTGGTAGTTGTCCGGTGGCTCTGGCTGACGGGACGATGTGGGATATTAGGGGTAGTAGTCCGGTGGCTCTGGCTGACGGGACGATGTGGGATATTAGGGGTAGTAGTCCGGTGGCTCTGGCTGACGGGAAGATGTGGGATATTAGGGTAGTAGTCCGGTGGCTCTGGCTGAGGGACGATGTGGGATATTAGGGGTAGTAGTCTGGCGGCTGTAACAGAATGATGTGGGACATTAGTGGTAGTTGTCCGGTGGCTTTGGCTGACGGGATGATGTGGGATATTAGGGGTAGTAGTCTGGCGGCTGTAACAGAATGATGTGGGACATTAGTGGTAGTTGTCCGGTGGCTCTGGCTGACGGGACGATGTGGGACATTATTGGTAGTTGTCCGGTGGCTCTGGCTGACGGGATGATGTGGGACATTAGTGGTAGTTGTCCGGTGGTTCTGGCTGACGGGATGATGTGGGATATTAGTGGTAGTTGTCCGGTGGCTCTGGCTGACGGGATGATGTGGGATATTAGGGGTAGTAGTCCGGTGGCTCTGGCTGACGGGATGATGTGGGATATTAGGGGTAGTAGTCTGGTGGCTCTGGCTGACGGGATGATGTGGGATATTAGTGGTAGTTGTCCGGTGGCTCTGGCTGACGGGATGATGTGGGATATTAGTGGTAGTAGTCTGGTGGCTCTGGCTGACGGGATGATGTGGGATATTAGGGGTAGTAGTCTGGCGGCTGTAACAGAATGATGTGGGACATTAGTGGTAGTTGTCTGGTGGCTCTGGCTGACGGGATGATGTGGGATATTAGGGGTAGTAGTCTGGTGGCTCTGGCTGACGGGATGATGTGGGATATTAGTGGTAGTTGTCCGGTGGCTCTGGCTGACGGGATGATGTGGGATATTAGTGGTAGTAGTCTGGTGGCTCTGGCTGACGGGATGATGTGGGATATTAGGGGTAGTAGTCTGGCGGCTGTAACAGAATGATGTGGGACATTAGTGGTAGTTGTCCGGTGGCTCTGGCTGACGGGACGATGTGGGACATTAGTGGTAGTTGTCGGTGGCTCTGGCTGACGGGATGATGTGGGACATTAGTGGTAGTTGTCCGGTGGCTCTGGCTGACGGGATGATGTGGGATATTAGTGGTAGTTGTCTGGTGGCTCTGGCTGACGGGATGATGTGGGATATTAGTGGTAGTTGTCCGGTGGCTCTGGCTGACGGGATGATGTGGGATATTAGGGGTAGTAGTCCGGTGGCTCTGGCTGATGGGATGATGTGGGATATTAGTGGTAGTTGTCCGGTGGCTCTGGCTGACAGGATGATGTGGGATATTAGTGGTAGTTGTCCGGTGGCTATGGCTGACGAGATGACGTGGGATATTAGTGGTAGTTGTCCGGTGGCTATGGCTGACGAGATGACGTGGGATATTAGGGGTAGTTGTCCGGTGGCTCTGGCTGACGAGATTGTGTGGGATATTATAGTGAATGTGGCTATGCGGAGTGGGCTATACACTCAGATTTATATATATAAATATAATCATTATAATTTGTTATAACTAACCGTAGTTAGTTACTATGCCTGGGCAGCGCCGGGCTCTTCAGCTAGTAGTCTATATGAATCGAAGCCTGGCTGCACGATTGCCGCCAGTTATATTTTTCTCTGAAACGCTCCAGTGTTTCAGAGAACATATAGTTTGAAGAGCTACACGTGGACTATAGAGGGAGCTCGGACTAGTGTAGCAGCGCCATCGGCTCGCTTCTTCCCATTCTGCTCCACTTGATTGATTTGTTCCTCCCTATGTGTGCACAAGAGAGAGATCGGTCAATAAACTAGAACGAAGCAAGAAGAAGCCAGACGAGGACAACACCCTATTAGTCTGGTCTCTCACCATAGTCCCCGCTGCTTCTTAAAACTCAGATTTTTCTGAAATACTCCAGCGTTTTAGGCCACATTTATGCGTTCACTATTTGCTCAGTATTTTACATCACTATTTATAAGCCAAAATCAGGAGTGGAACAATCAGAGGAAAAATATAATAGAAACATGTCACCACTTCTGAATTTGTCTTATAGATACTGATGTAAAATACTGACCAACTACTGAACACCTGAACGTGAACTCATAGACATACCCGGCTGCCATCATGTAGCCAGTTTCTAATTGAAGCTGCCCGTAGATTGAGCAGCATGAATTGAGTGACAGGTTCTCTTGACAGCAGACAAATAAATCTAGAAAAAAAATAATCCATGTGGCCAGATTGGATGTTCGTTATATTCAGAAGTGCTCAATATTGCATTTTCCCACATCTGCTGTGATTCTGCTATTCCTCCGCTGACTCATATGGCAGTGCACATATTATCTGTATGATTATTAGGAGGGCCATGCCATGGGCTGACATCGCTGTGAGCAGAGCTGGGGGCTTAGGAACAGGGAACGTCTTACCATCATCATCTGACCATGTATGGCCAAATTACTCCTCAGCTTTCCTTCACCGAGAAAACCTCATTTTCTACTTATCCATTATTCAATATAATATAATGTGCATATTAAATGTATTGCAATATCATACCACCATGTTACCTCTAGCTAGGCACGAATGCTGGGAATCCTTACATGGATGTCATCTCAAGCTGTCTTAGATCCATTTTGTTTCATACAGAAGAGCTGGTCAGATTATTTTCAGCCATCGTAGGAGAGTAACAGGTTAATATTGCAATATATAATGCATGCAGCAGCCTTCACAACAAGCCACAAGGTGTTCCACTTAATCATGTCATCTCCTGTGTACGTGCTTCTCCGCGTTCCTTCTTTCCATTTTACTGACATCTCATGTGATGTATTTATTTGTGGTCAAATTATGCAGCACCTCTCTGGCTGCCAACAAATTGCTAGAATGAACAGTGTCAGGAAAGCTGCATGTATTAGAGATGACTCTGCCCCGGGCAGATTTGTATTGATAGCTCTACATAGGAACCTATTGATCATGTTGCGCAAAGTCATGAAAAGCCAAAATACGCTGCAATTTACTGAATTTTTACATTCGGAAACTTTATCGTAATTTATCAATCTGACTTGTAGAATTGTGCTGAGGTTTGGAGGCCTCTGTGAGTAAACTACGATGCGCCAAAATACTGATTACTAGAATAAAAATATACCACTAAAATATCTGGTAGAGAATATGTCATCCGACTAAGGATTGGTCTACACTCTGCGTAATGGAAAGTCATGGGACCTTATCGAGGGCTTATTAAAAAAGAGAGCTAACACATCGAGGGACAGACAGTGGTCTCGTTTTTATTAAATGAGAGTAAAGGACTCAACAGGTGCCAGATTATAACCCAGTATGAATTATCACCCTGAGTGAGTGATTACTGCCCTGCATTATATGCTAGTGCCATAAATATGCAGAGCAATATAGAGCCATAAAACAGGCAGCTCCCTCAGAGAACATCCATCACTATGGAAGTTAGTGCGTAGCTGAAAGTTGGGTCAAAAGTAACATTTCTTTAATATCGTACACACGGACCAGACAGGATTGGGATTTTCAGATACTCCGGACTGTCAGGTACTTGGTCATTGCTTCTCTATATCTAGTCGTTTGAAAATGTGAATTATATTTGAGTTTCGTTCTGGCAATATGTGCCAGATTATCAAATTTTTCAGAATTTGGACTGTTACACTAGAGGAATTCCCTATACCACAAGCTTTTCTGACCCTTGTGATTGGTTATCTCCAGTGTCTGACCGGTGTTCTTCGGACCCACCAGATATTATTTTAGAAACCATCTGCCAATGATACAGAACATGTGCACAACCATTGTTATTTGTCTTTCCTGTTATTACACATAAGATGTAATCTGCCCAATCTGAACAATTATTTGCAAGTCAATCCGAAAGAAAAATACTTTGGTGGCAAGTGACTGGCTAGAGAAATTAGCGCCAAATGGGGTTGTCTTCTGATGGACCTTTTGGGCTTTTTTGTGAGATCTTGGACCCCTGATCAAAGGATCTTCTATCATTCTGGTGAACTCTGCATTTCTCTGCACAATAAAGGAGATGTATAATGAGTTTACCATAAAACATGTAGAAATACACTTAATTTGGTAATGGATATTGAATACACTTTCCATATTTTATTATTGCATGTTAAATATATAAAATAAGTTTCAATACAGTAACAATTCTATACCATGGGGAAAAAAAGGGAAAAATCAAAATTTTCTGGTGAATATAAACATCAAATGGACTCTCTTCAGTGTAATTGTCAGCAAAGGCAAAAAAAAGAACACATGGTAATAAAGGTTGGGTTTTTTCCAAATAAACTAATATATTCCAGACCCTTATCTCACTATACCGTTCCTCCTGTAAAGGTGCCTAAAAATAGTAGACTGAAGTGGTTGAAAATGAATGAGTTCAACCTTAAAGAATGAGATATAACTTCAAATGCATTGTAGTATACAGCAGCTGCAGGCTTATGCTAAGGGCCTGTATTAAGCAGACAGCAGATGGCGCTGTCTTAATTCTAAGTTTGTCAATACTGATGATATGACTTCTTTTGATTTGTTTATGTCACTTCTCTCCTGTAATCTTCCATCCTGATGATAATGATGAGGAATAAAGCAGATACTAATTGCCCCTAGTAAAAAAAAAACAGTTCATTCCTCTACAGTGTATGAAAGCTGATGATTCTGCTGAAAGCTGAAATCTGCAACAGCACAATCGTTATAGCTGACTTATAACATACCATCATTATCTGGAATGAAATCAGCCATGTTTGAAATCTTCATCAGATTAGGTGGACGTAAGATCTTTTGCTGGTGTGGAAGATCTTTGGTCCATGGACGCATCAGTGTTCATAGAATTGTAGATTGTGTGTCCTTCATCCAGTGTCATTGATCACGCATAGCTAGTTTCAACAACTGCAATGGCCAGTATGGACTAATATGTGTTATGTCTATACTGACATACTCATCGTCATTTGACATTCATTCATTCAGAGATTGTCAACGATCAACCTATTTCCATCTAATGAAGACCATTTGACAATAACTGTACGTCTTCAATTTTGGTAGCCTCAAAATTCTCAGAGATCAGAAGCTGTTTAAGACATAAATTTTTTGACCACTCTAAAAGATTGTCCAAATTCCCTTGGTTTGTCTCCAGCCCTTCCATATAACATTTCATATTGTTCCCATAACTTCCGTAATGTTAATTTTCTAGTTGTTCAGGATTAAAAACTCAGTTGAAACTATTTTTTTTGATCGAGGAGTAATCAGAACTATAGAGAATAATACAGCTGAACACACACATCCCCATATATTTCTGTTGCAATATCATGCTGTAGAGATACCGCATATTTACCTCATATCAACCCAGTGTCTGTTAAATTTAAACTAAAATAGGACACTTGTAGAAAAAGTTATAAAGATAAGAACAAATTAAGATAGCTAAGGAAGAACAGACATTTATCTACAGTTATTCAGTGATTAAGATAGAATATCAGGACCATTGCCAGCCTGTCAATATCTAGGCAGGAACTAGATCATTTCGAACTTTCAAACTGGTTATTTCACCTTTCCACTTATCTTTCAAGGTGGAGGAAGTTCATTTAGTTCTCACAGGTAATCCAACATTACATTAACATCATTATGATACTAGGTCCTGCTCTATGCATAAATAAACCTATCAACCACTGAGGACTCTCAACTCTAAATATTTAAATGATCCTAGTCATGGCATCCAGCGTGGGTCTTCTAGCTACCTAATAATGCTTGGGCTGTCATGTAATACTACTTCTGCCCAGTAGTGGCCATAGCGGTTATGCGCCATACTATCTGCATCCTTCCTGCCATTGTTAAGTAGTGATGCCATGTGACTGCACACCTGCTGCCACTGATTGGCTTACCGGGGGGTGTCAAGACTTAGCTTAGAAGTGCTCATTTTGTTACTGGATGCTATTTGCATATGTTATATTCCTGTCCACCTCTTCTATGTCTTGAAAACAAGGTACCTCTGACACAGTAGATTTCAGTAAGGATGGTGCTAAAGGTCAAACCTCCAACTAAATCTGTATTTCATTTTTATTACTTACTTTATACAGTGAAGGTTCTTTGAGACTGAAAAATGTAAAGACAGCAAAGTTGTCAGGCCAAGAAAAGATAATTTTTTACATGATTGTATACAGGTTTGCCTGTGTTTGCATGTTGGGGAAGTTGCTACTTTTCTTGGTTTGTAGATGGGTGCTTAATAAATGTCTGGGTGGTCCACTCTTTACTCTGCAGTGACGTTTGAAAATGTCAATGCAGTGTAAGCAGCTTGTAAAAGATCTTGCAGCTGTGGGGGTGGGAAGCCTTCTCAATTACCTTCTCAATCTTTGTATATACAGCATTGATCTTTCTCAGAGCCCTGTGGTCATGTAATCACTTGGTGTAAGAAGGAAATCGTGAGGTGCTGGGTCCTATTAGACTCAGTCGGTTCTACCGTGCAGATAGGAGGCAGCATATTCTCCTTAACTGGGAATAATATATCAGCCCCAGTTACAGGGGAAATCAGCATTGAAAATAATGTATTAATATGTGAAAATGATCCCCAAAGGTCTTTTAACAACTTATTGGGGCCACAGTGTATGAAATAAATGAATAAAAAGCAGAAACAAAATAGAAAGAAATGCATATATAAACAAAACAAAAGTAGAAAAAGAGACACTGCCAGTCACACTTGCTGTTTCTTACACCGTCCTTATTGAAAAAATGATGTCCGATATATAAAAATAATTTCTATGGAAAGTGGAACAAATTCAAATGTTTTTTAGCAAGCCTTTGGGTCGTACAAAAATGTGAAAGATAGACATATTTTTTCTATTTTCCCCCAATATCAGCAAAAAAAGGGATATAAAGATGACATAAAAGCTTAATACCATGTGTTGTAAAAAATAAAAAAGTCAAATATTTTGGGAATATTTGAACGAGAACATTTTTATAGAGCCGTTAGAAACATGTACGATAAAACTCAAAAATGTGCCTGGTGTGGAATGGGATAAAATGTCCTAGTCCTGAACTGGTCAGTTAGGTATCCTAGAAAAAGTGTCCAGTTGTCAAACCTTCTCAGAGATGATGACCTTTGGTCCTGACCTATAAGTGTTGGCATGCTAAAAAAAAAAACATACCCTAAATTAAGCAAAGTTATAAATGAGTGAAATGACACCAGAAGTCATAATGTCGGAGAGAAAATGTGTTTTTTTCAACTTTCTGCACAATAAGAGACCTGCTGGAGTTCACGTCAGATGGCAGCAGTGGATCGCCTGCTCCTGTACCGTCACGCACCACGGATTTACACTGTCCCCCTGATTTCTGTGTGATGGAAGTAATACGGTGGATGGTAGCTGGCTTAGGATATCTTAATTTACAGGTTAGGGTTGTCTTGGGGTTAAAGAAGAGGATCAATTTTAGGCAGAGGTTAGGCTAGGGGTTACATTTCGTTGCAATTTTTGGCATTGGGTCAAGCCCAATGGATAATAGATGACATCAGAGTCAAATATATTTCCCTTCCATTTAGATTTTAAAGAACACAACTTGGAAAGAAATGTGAGCTGCAGATATATAGTTAATGGGTAAAATATTTGAATAAAATCACCACTAATAGCAGCCCAAGGTAAGAAGGCAAATCTGTATCCAGAATGATACGGATGCACAAAGGGTCAATGAATAGGCCACCCAATTAAAGGAGCTGTAGTCGGTTGCAATGCTGCACACATAGATGCTTCCTGGCTGTTTTTAATCATTAAAAGCTAATTACAGTTTTCAGCCTAAGGGTTAGACTGTGTTTGGCTTGATTTTCTGGAAGTGACAGGATGTTAGAACACCTCGTTTTATTTACTATGAACAGAAATATACGCACACGTCCAACTCACAGAAAGCAGAACAGACCTGTGCATCAACTTCTTATCGTATGCAAGGGCGTACATACATCCCGCTGAGGGGCGGCCGAACCCTGGGTGGTTCAGTTCGTTTTGTATGGATCATAAAGAGGTTGTCTGAAACAGGACGACGTGCGCTTTAGTTGTTTATTGCAGTTTGGCTTTAATAAATTAAGAATGGCTAGCTACACGCAACCTGGAAATAGAGGGGTCATTGTCACAGGAATAATGCAGCCGCGTTTTAGTTGCTGTAAACAACCCTTATAATATAAGCACGAAACCTTAGATCACTTTGAGGCTGTCAGGAATGTCTACCTTCTGCAGTGCTGGAAACTCTCTTTTTATTCCTGCAATAAATCGTTTATTATCCAAATTTTTAAAACACTTTCTTTAGCATCTGTACAAAGCTTCTTGTCTCTTGTTTTTTTAGCATGTTAAGAACCAGTAGTAGATTACCCCTCTATTGTGTGTCACAGCTTTTATAATCCTGTACTGTGACATCACTGTGTGTATTCGCCCTGTACTGTGAGATCACCGCGTTTATTATCTCTCTGTACTGTGACATCACTGTGTGTATTCGCTCTGTACTGTGACATCATTGTGTTTATTATCTTTGAAATGTGATATCACTGCACGTATTATGTCTGCACTGCAACATCACTGTGTATAAAATATCTGTACTGTGACTTCACTGTTTATTATCCCTGTACTGTGACATCACTGTGTTTATTATCTCTCTGTACTGTGACATCACTGTGTGTATTAACTCTGTACTGTGACATCACTGCATTTATTATCTCTCTTTACTGTGGCATTATTGTGTTTATTATCTTTGAAATGTGATATCACTGTGTATATTATGTCTGCACTGTGACATCACTGTGTTTATTATTTCTGAAGTATGACATCACTGTGTTTATTATTTCTGAAGTATGACATCACTGTGTGTATTAACTCTGTACTGTGACATCATTTTGTTTATTATCTCTCTGTACTGTGACATTACTGTGTTTATTGTCTCTGAAATGTGATATCACTGTGCGTATTATGTCTGTACTGGGACATCACTGTGTTTACTATCTATACTGTGACGTCACTGTTTATTAACTCTGTACTGTGATATTAGTGTGTTTATTATCTCTCTGTACTGTGACATCACTGTGTTTATTATCTCTCTGTACTGTGACATCACTGTGTTTATTATCTCTCTGTACAGTGACATCATTGTGTTTATTATCTCTTTGTATTGTGACATCACTGTGTTTATTATCTCTCTGTACTGTGACATCACTGTGTTTATTATCTCTCTGTACTGCGACATCACTGTTTATTATCTCTCTGTACTGTGACATCACTGTGTTGATTATCTCTCTGTACTGTGACATCACTGTGTTTATTATCTCTCTGTACTGTGACATCACTGTGTTTATTGTCTCTTAAATGTGATATCACAGTGCTTATTATGTTTGTACTGGGACATCACTGTGTTAATTATCTCTGTACTATGACATGTGTTATGTTTTGGTAGCTGAGGAGGACAGTGAGCAAAAAAACGCAAAGGCAGCCAAACACCAGAGAGGTTGGAACTAATAGGTTGCAGACCCCTAAACTAACCGCACAACTAGAAGCAGCCGTGGGACGTTCCTACGGTGCCCTAGACGCCTCGTCACAGCCGGAGAGATTAGCTACCCCTGAAGATGGAAAAAGGAAAGCTAACTGCCCCGGAGTAGAGCCCCAAAAGAATAGGAAGCCCCCAAACATATAATGGCGGTTAGACAAGATGAAAACACGAACACAGACAGAAAATAGAAGGAGCAAACGCTGGAGCCCAAAACTGTCTAGATAGGACAGCACAGGAGAAAATACTGTCTGCAACCCAGAAAAACCTTAGGAAAAACTCCAACACTTCTGAATCCAAAAATGCTGAGACCACACGGTCTCGACCACCTATATCAGATCTCTGATGAGAACATGCAGCTACCCAGCAGTACAAAAATTACAAGAACTGAGCAAAAGAACAAATACAAAAAGAGAACAGAGACCAGCACAAGCCCCCAAAGGGGACACGGCTGAACTCAAAAAGCAAGGCAACAAATACAAGGAAAATCCAACCACAGAAAAAAAAACAAAAGACAACTTATCTGAGTGATAGCAGGAGACAGCAGAAAAGCAAGCTGAATTCCAACCTAGACCAGGAAGAACAATTGATCACCGGCGAGGATCATGGGAGGTCAGCTCACTTATATCAGGCCAGTCCATCCCACCTGATAACCATTCATCCATTGCAGGTGGTGGACTTTTGTTGTTCAACATAGGTTCAATACCCTCAGCAACCACCAAAGGGAGCCTCAGCTCCGAAGTCATCTCCAACATGTTCACAACAGTACCCCCCCCCTTGAGGAGGGGTCACCGAACCCTCACGTGCGCCACCAGGCCGATCAAGATGAGCTCGGTGATAGGCACGGACCAGTCTTTCAGCATGAATGTCAGAAGCAAACACCCAAGAATTGTCCTCCTGACCATAGCCTTTCCACTTGACCAAGTCCTGGAGTCTCCGCCTAGCCAAATGAGAATCCAATATCTTCTCAACCTCATACGCCAAATTGCCCTCAACCAAAAGAGGATCAGGAGGCGCAGCCATAGGAACCACTGGCTCGACAAACCTCTTCAATAAAGATTTGTGGAATACATTGTGAATCTTAAATGTTCCTGAAAGAAGCAAATGGAAGGAAACGGGATTAAGAATTTCCACGATCTTATAAGGTCCAATGAACCTTGGCTTAAATTTTGGAGACGCAACCTTCATAGGGATATTTTTTGAGGACAACCAAACCAAGTCACCCACTTTAAACCGAGGACCATCAGTCCTATGCCGGTTGACAAACCGCTGGGCCTTCTCCTGAGAGAGAGACAACTTATCCACTACTTGATCCCAAATCTGCTGCATTCTCTCCACAATAGAGTCAACACCCGGACAGACAGAAGCTTCCACCTGCCCTGAAGAAAATCGAGGATGAAACCCGAAATTGCAGAAAAAAGGAGACATCAAGGTGGCGGAACTAGCCCTATTATTCAAAGCAAACTCAGCCAAAGGCAAAAAAGAGACCCAATCATCTTGATCAGCAGACACAAAACATCTTAAATAAGTCTCCAAGGTCTGGTTTCTTCTCTCAGTTTGTCCATTGGTCTGGGGGTGGAACGCAGAGGAAAAAGACAGCTGAACTCCCAGTTTGGAACAAAATGTCCTCCAAAATCTGGAAACAAACTGGACTCCTCTGTCAGACACCTGTTGAAAAAACAAGGGCACCAACTCGGAGGAGGATGGCAACTTAGGTAGTGGCACAAGATGTATCATCTTGGAAAACCTATCACAGATCACCCAAATAACGGTCATTCTCTGAGAGACAGGGAGGTCGGAAATAAAATCCATAGAGGTATGGGTCCATGGCCTCTTGGGCACAGGCAATGGCATTAACAAACCACTAGAGCGAGAGCAAGGTTTGGACCGAGAACAAGTTCCACAGGACTGCACAAAGTCCCTGACATCCCGAGACAAAGTGGGCCACCAAAAGGACCGAATCACCAAATCTCTGGTACCAAAAATACCAGGAGGGCCAGCCAACGTGGAGCAATGAGTCTCAGACATCACATTCTTCCTCCACTGGTCTGGGACAAACAATTTCCCAACAGGCAGCGTTCAGGTTTATCCTCCTGAAATTCCTCCAAAGCCAGTCTCAAATTGGGCAAGATAGCAGAAAGAACCACACTCTCCTTCAGAATAACAGCAGGCTCAGTCACCTCAGGAGAATCCACAAAGAAACTCCTCGAGAGGGCATCCGCCTTAACATTCTTAGTGCCCAGGAGAAAAGAGACACAAAATCAAAACGTGTAAAAAAACAAGGCCCACCTGGCTTGTCTAGGATTAAGTCGCTTGGCTGATTCAAGATAAACCAGGTTCTTATGGTCCGTGAGGACCACTACCTGATGTTTGGCTCCTTCCAGCCAATGTCTCCACTCTTCAAAAGCCCACTTCATAGCCAATAACTCCCGATTTCCCACATCATAATTACGTTCCGCTGGGGAAAATTTTTGAGAGAAAAAGGCACAAGGGTTAATCTTAGAGGTCTCCGGATCCCTTTGGGACAAAACGGCTCCTGCACCAATCTCAGAAGCATCAACCTCCACCTGAAATGGTAGAGAAACATCAGGTTGCCGCAGAACAGGAGCAGAAGTGAATCTCCGCTTAAGCTCCTGAAACGCAGAAACTGCTTTAGGAGACTAATTCACCACATCAGAACCCTTTTTGGTCAAATCAGTCAGTGGTTTCACAATACTAGAGAAATTACCTATAAATTTACAATAAAAATTAGCAAAACCCAAAAATCTCTGAAGAGCCTTCAATGTAGTGGGTTGAACCCAATCACAAATGGCCTGAACGTTGACCGGATCCATTTCAATAACAGACGGAGACAAAATGAATCCCAGAAATGAAACCTTCTGTACGCCAAAAAGACATTTTGATCCCTTCACATACAATGCATTTTCTCTCAAAATCCGGAATACAGTCCGAACATGTTCCACATGAGAATCCCAGTCATTGGAAAAAATCAAGATATCGTCCAAATAAACGATCAGAAATTTATCCACGAAATCCCGGAAAATATCGTTCATAAAGGATTGGAAGACGGAAGGAGCATTAGTGAGCCCAAAAGGCATCACCAGGTACTCAAAATGCCCCTATGAGGAGGTAAGGATGCAGACTTACTCTCACTAAACACATCAGAAAAATCAGTCAAATAGTCAGGGACATCTTGAGACTGGGGAGAGGCAGAAAAAACAGGAGTGTCAGCACGAACACATTGACAACCCTAACTGGTCACAGACACAGATTTCCAATCCAAAACAGGATTATGAGTCTGTAACCAAGGAAAACCCAGTACAACAATGTCATGTAAATTATGTAACACCAAAAATTTGCAATTCTCTTGGAGGCCCGGGTCAACCCGCATTATAACCTGGGTAGAAAACTGGGGTTTATTCTCCGCCAAAGGGGTAGAATCAATGCCCAGCAAAGAAATAGACTTCCGCAGGGGTATCATGGGAAAACCACAACGTTTGGCAAAATCAAAATCCATCAGGTTTATAGCTGCTCCTGAATCAACAAAAGCCTGAGCCGAAAATGTGGACATAGAACAAATCAAGGTAACTGTCAACAGAAATTTAGTCTGAACACTACCCAAAACAACTGAGCGCGCAAAACGTCTTCCCCGTTTGGGGCAGACGGAAATAGCATGAGAAGCGTCACCACAGTAGAAGCACAACTTATTACGCTTTCGAAACTCATGACGCTGTGCCCCAGAAATCACTTCATCACACTGCATGGACTCAGGGGCTGGCCCGCAAGGCATCACAATCTCACGCATATTTTTACTCTCACGCAAACGTCTGTCAATCTGAATAGCCAATGACATAGAGTCATTGAGACCAGAGGGGATAGGGAATCCCACCATAACATCCTTTACAGTCTCTGCCAGAACCTTCCAAAAAGAGCTGCCAGAGCATCATCATTCCATTTAGTAAGGACTGCCCACTTTCTGAATTTCTGACAATACAGCTCTACGTGTTCTTGACCCTGAATCAATGCCAACAAGATTTTCTCAGCTTGATCAGTAACATTAGGTTCATCGTACAACAACCCCAGAGCCTGAAAAAACACATCAACATCATTCAAAACAGGATCCCCAGGTGTCAGGGAAAAGGCCCAATCCTGAAGGTTGCCACGCAACAGGGAGATGACAATTTGAACCTGCTGCGCTGCGTTCCCTGAGAACTTAGGCTTCAAAGCAGAAAACAACTTACAGTTATTTTTAAAATTCAAAAATTTAGACTGATCCCCCAAAAATAAATCCGGCAGAGGGATCCTAGGTTCCACAACCGGCAACCTAGCAAAATAGGTAACAATACTCCGAACTTCAGCAGCAAGCTGCTCCGCACGATCGGACAAATGCTTGACTTCCATTGGGGAAAAAAAAAAAATTCCTCCTCAGCCCCCAGAGAAAAAAAAGGGAAAAAATGTAACAAAAAAAAAAAATTCTGACAACTCTGACAACTTTTTTTTTTTTTACTATTTTTTCCCTTCTGTTGAGTACCATAGAATTTCAATATGGCCGGTGATTCTGTTATGTTTTGGTAGCTGAGGAGGACAGGAGCAAAAAAAACGCAAAGGCAGCCAAACACCAGAGAGGTTGGAACTAGTAGGTTGCAGACCCCTAAACTAACCGCACAACTAGAAGCAGCCGTGGAACGTTCCTACGATGCCCTAGACGCCTCGTCACATCCGGAGAGATTAGCTACCCCTGAAGATGGAAAAAGGAAAGCTAACTGCCCCGGAGTAGAGCCCTAAAAGAATAGGAAGCCCCCAAACATGTAATGGCGGTTAGACAAGATGAAAACACGAACACAGACAGAAAATAGAATGAGCAAACGCTGGGGCCCAAAACTGTCTAGATAGGACAGCACAGGAGAGAATACTGTCTGCAACCCAGAAAAACCCTAGGAAAAACTCCAAGACTTCTGAATCCAAAAATGCTGTGACCACATGGTCTCGACCACCTATATTAGATCTCTGGTGTGAACACGCAGCTACCCAGCAGTACAAAAATTGCAAGAACTGAGCAAAAGAACAAATACAAAAAGAGAACAGAGACAAGCACAAGCCCCCAAAGGGGACCTGGATGAACTCAAAAAGCAAGGCAGCAAATACAAGGAAAATCCAACCACAGAAAAAAAAACAAAAGGTAACTTATCTGAGTGATAGCAGGAGACAGCAGAAAAGCAAGCTGAATTCCAACCTAGACCAGGAAGAACAATTGATCACCGGCGAGGATCATGGGAGGTCAGCTCACTTATATCAGGCCAGTCCTTCCCACCTGATAACCATTCATCCATTGCAGGTGGTGGACTTTTGTTGTTCAACATAGGTTCAATACCCTCAGCAACCACCAGAGGGAGCCTCAGCTCCGAAGTCGTCTCCAACACGTTCACAACAGACATCAATGTTTATTATCCCTGTACTGTGACATATCTGTGTGTATTATCTCTGTACTGTGACTTCACTGTGTGTATTATTTCTGTACTATGTGTGACAACTGTCACAATTCCACTGCTCAGTCATCCAATCTAGAACAGGGGTGTGCTGAGTTGTAGGTATTTTGATTGACAGCTCAGTCATCCAATCTAGTGCACATGAAGATGAGTCGCCCTCCAGAGCAATGGGAACTCGGATCTGAGCCTATAGACTTCTATGGGGGATGTCACGGTAACACAGCTCAGTCCGTGGCTCTGGCGCTCACCCGTTAATGTGGGATATTTACAGGGGAGTTGAATATTGGTATGGGGATTCGTGACACCACCTGTGGTACCTTGTCAGGGTGACCAGCGCTGCAATGCAGATCCACTGAAGGTTTGGTGTTGTGCAGCTATAGGTGTTAAGCCTCCCACAGGTGAGGCTGAGTCCTTCAGGGCAGATAGATGGGAGGGATGCAGGACAGAAGGGAACCCGGCAGTTAGGGGTCAGAAATAGGACACACACACAAGTCACCTTGGTACCTTTACTGAAGATGTTGCAGGCACATCCCGGAGCACTGTAGGGTGAAGGGTGCACATCCAGATTCCTCCACTGAGTAGGTGTGTGGCCTCCTGTTCCTTACCTTTCCACAATGAAGTCCAGGCCTGCGTGTAGCTGAGCCTAACTTAGTCTCCGTCTTGCACATGGCTGACCTTGTGATTGGACCTTCTCTGAAAGGACAGGGTCCCTGATGGCCGGATCCCGTCGGACTCCGTCCTCCTGATCCTGCTACGTATCAGCTCTGTGGTACTCCTGGGACTTGTAGTCCTCCAGGAACTCCGGTGTTCTCCTAATGGGTCGTGGAGATCCCTATAGGCTCGGACCCTGGCGTCCGGTAAATACTTGTTGAGGTGAACTATGAAGGCTCCTCTGCCTCTTTCACTTCTCTTTCCACTCGCCTTCGGCCTACTCGGGCCCTCACACGATCACACACACTGGTGGTTGGTGGGCCGCCTCTTCGCCGCTCTCTGAGCGTCGGCACGCTCCTGGCTCTCAACTTGAGCTTTGGAGTCTCTTGCTCCAAACTCCACTCATCTGCTCTGTCTGCAGACTACTCGCTTTTTTCAGCTCTGACTAGACTGGGATGGATTCAGTTCCACTCTACTAGCCTCCACTTTGCTGAACTGAACTGTTCTGCAGTCTCTCTAATCTCCTTCTGACTGAACTTCACCTTACTGCAGACTGCAGCCTTCAGACTGACTGACTGAGCTCTCTTTCCTGTCTTCACCCTCCTTTTATATACAGTAACTATCGGAGCTCCCTCTGGTGGTCTTAGGGATGGGTGAAGGTGTGTGAATGTATATTGTGACCTCTAGTGGTGAATTCCTTCTGTGCACCCTTCTGGGAGATATGAATCCAGACGCAGCTGGGCTCCACACATACTGAGCTGAAGGTGTTTTGATTGACTGCTCAGCTGTCCAATCTGAGACTGGCAGGTGCTGAGCTTCCTTCAGGTGTTCTCTGTTCCAATTGATTACCCAGCTACTTAACTGAGTTGTCAGTCCCAGATCTCTGCCAGACATAGCTTTAAGCTCAGGGTGTGTTTCGCTGTGCCTTGTACTCTGAATTCAGGCATTCTGTTGCTGGACCCTGTATTTTCGTATTGACAACCTGTTTGTATTTCCCCTTTTGCCTTGTCGCACTCTGACCTTGGAATTCTGACTCTGGACTGTGACCTCACTACGCCTTTGTCTCTTTCCTCGGTTTATGATGTATTCTCCTGTCTAATGACCTCGGACTCCTTGACTACCTTGACTACCTTGACTAACGGCTTGTCTGTGAGAAAGGATTCAACGTCACAACATCACTGTGTTCATTATCCTTGAACTGTGACATCACTGTGTTTATTATCTCTGAAATGTGACATCACTACGGTTATCACCACTGTACTGTGACATCACTGTGTGTATTATCCCTGTACTGTGACATTACTGTTTATTATCTTTTCACTGTGACATCACTGTGCTTATTATCCTGTTTTGTGGCATCACTGCTAATAATATTCCTGTACTGTGACATCACTGTCTGTATTATCCCTGTACTGTAACATCACAGTCTGTATTATCCCTATACTGTGACATCACTGTCTGTATTATCCCTGTACTGTGACATCACTGTCTGTATTATCCCTGTACTGTGACATCACTGTCTGTATTATCCCTGTACTGTGACTTCTCTGCTTATTATTTCTGTACTGTGACATTACTGTGTATTATCTCTGTTCTGTGATATCACTGTTTATTATTTCCGCACTGTGACATCACTGTGTGTATTATCCCTGTACTGTGAGATCACGGTTTATTATTTCCACACTGTGACATCACTGTGTGTATTATCCCTGTACTGTGACATTACTGTGTGTATTATCCCTGTACTGTGAGATCACTGTGTATTATCCCTGTACTGTGAGATCACTGTTTATTATTTCCGCACTGTGACATCACTGTGTGTATTATCCCTGTACTGTGACATCACTGTGTGTATTATCCCTGTACTGTGACATCACTGTGTATTATCCCTGTACTGTGAGATCACTGTTTATTATTTCCGCACTGTGACATCACTGTGTGTATTATCCCTGTACTGTGACATCACTGTGTGTATTATCCCTGTACTGTGACATCACTGTGTATTATCCCTGTACTGTGAGATCACTGTTTATTATTTCCGCACTGTGACATCACTGTATGTATTATCCCAGTACTGTGACATCACTGTGTGTATTATCCCTGTACTGTGACATCACTGTGTTTATTATTTCTGTACTGTGACATCACTGTGTGTATTATCCCAGTACTGTGACATCACTGTGTGTATTATCCCTGTACTGTGACATCACTGTGTTTATTATTTCTGTACTGTGACATCACTGTGTGTATTACCCCAGTACTGTGACATCACTGTTAATATTCCTGTACTGTGACATCACTGTTTATTATTTCTGCACTGTGACATCACTGTGTGTATTATCCCTGTACTGTGACATCACTGTGTGTATTATCCCTGTACTGTGACATCACTGTTTATTATTTCTGCACTGTGACATCATTGTGTGTATTATCTCTGTACTGTGACATCACTGTTTATTATTTCTGCACTGTGACATCACTGTGTGTATTATCCCTGTACTGTGACATCACTGTTTATTATTTCTGTACTGTGACATCACTGTGTATATTAGCCCTGTACTGTGACATCGCTGCTTATTATCCTGTTTTGTGGCATCACTGTTATTAATATTCCTGTTCTGTGACATCACTTACCTGTAGTTACATATTATTATATTATCCACACTGTGTGACATAACTATAAGACGTATTTCTAAGGCACTGACATCACTGTGTGCATGCATTTTCAGTAACCACTACTATACCAACATGTAAAGCTACAGATTTTGCAGTCAGACAGGAATGTGAGGTTGTGCTTCTGCTTATCATCAAGGACTCCTGTTGGGCAGCAGAACAGAAGATTGGCTGAAGCTCTGTAATGGAGGATACTAATTATATCTTTCAACTTTCTTAGCCGATTTGTAACTTTCCATTATAGATTTCTCTAATTCCACATGGCTTCTTCTCTCAGTTTCTGTTAGCTGACTACTATCAATAACCCAATTAACCCCTTTATGCACCCTCATATACAGCACCTAATACCAGTGCTGGTGGCTCCTATTGCCTATTTCAGGGGCTTGCTGACAGTAAACCCAAGCATTTGCCTATGTACAGTCATGGCCAAAAGTTTTGAGAATGACACAAATATTAATTTTTACAAAGTCTACTGCTTCACTTTTTCTAATGGCAATTTGCATATACTCCAGAATGTTATAAAGAGTGATCAGTAGGGTTGAGCATTCCGATATTGCAAATATCGGGTATCGGCCGATATTGGCTGTATCGGAATTCCGATTCCGAGTACTGATATTTTCGTCATATCGGATACCGGAATCGGAATTGTCCTGTCACGGTCAGTGTCCGTCGGTCGGGTCTGTCAGGAGTCAGCGGCACTTACCTGGCAGAAGATCTCCGGCGGTCACGTCCTGGACTGCTTGATGGCCGCCATCATCTTCTCCCTGGCGGTCACATGCAGTTTCTCGCGATAACTGCAGTGACTGCTGGGTAATCGCGGCCGTAAAGCAGTCCGATGACGTCACCGCCGGGGAAGCAGGTAATCAGCTGTGCTGCGCCGGGATGTTAGGCCCTGCCTGGCATTCCGATGAAGCAGAGCTGGATCGTCGTGGGACACTCGTTAATATGGACTGCGTCGGACAGGTGGTATACTGTTGGTTTGTTTTTTTCCTTTTTTTACAGGAGATCGATGGCGTCGCAGGAATGAGAGTATAATAAAATTAATGAAAACTGTGTTGTCTCTTTTATTTCATTAAAATACTTTTTTCTTGCTGTGTCTTTTTTTAAACATTTAAAAACTTTGGGATTAATAATGGATCGGTGTCTTATTGACGCCTCTCCATTATTAACCGGGCTTATTGTCACCGTGCAATCAACGGTGACATTAACCCCTTATTACCCCGCTTGCCACCGCTACAGGGCAAGTGGGAAGAGCCGGGTAAAGTGCCACAATTGGCACATCTTTTGATGCGCCAAATGTGGGGCTGCTGTAGCCTGGTATTATCAGGCTGTTGAGGGCCAAAATCCATGGGCCTTGACAGTCTTTTAATACCAGGCCGCAGCAGTCTGCATTTTACTTGGCTGGTTAACAAAAATAGGGGTACCCCTACGCCATTTTTTTTTCAAGGGGATCCCCTATTTTTGTTAACCAGCCAAGCTAAGCAGACTGCTGTGGCCTGGTATTATCAGGCTTGCAAGGTCCATGGATATTGGATCCTTACCAGCCTGAAAAACCAGGCCTCAGCAGTCTGCTTCATCTGGCTGGTTAACAAAAATAGGGGGGACCCCACGCCAATTTTTTTCGAGGGGATCCCCTATTTTTGTTAACCAGCCAAGATATGCAGACTGCTGTGGCCTGGTATTATCAGGCTGGCAAGGTCCATGGATCTTGGCTCCTTACCAGCCTGAAAAACCAGGCCTCAGCAGTCTGCTTCATCTGGCTGGTTAACAAAAATAGCGGGGACCCCACGCCAATTTTTTTCGAGGGGATCCCCTATTTTTCTTAACCAGCCAAGATATGCAGACTGCTGTGGCCTGGTATTATCAGGCTGGCAAGGTCCATGGATATTGGCTCCTTAACAGCCTGAAAAACCAGGCCTCAGCAGTCTGCTTCATCAGGCTGGTTAACAAAAATAGGGGGGACCCCACGCCAATTTTTTTCGACGGGATCCCCTATTTTTGTTAACCAGCCAAGATATGCAGACTGCTGTGGCCTGGTATTATCAGGCTGGCAAGGTCCATGGATATTGGCTCCTTAACAGCCTGAAAAACCAGGCCTCAGCAGTCTGCTTCATCAGGCTGGTTAACAAAAATAGGGGGGACCCCACGCCAATTTTTTTCGACGGGATCCCCTATTTTTGTTAACCAGCAAAGATAAGCAGACTGCTGTAGCCTGGTATTATCAGGCTGGCAAGCAGGGTCGGACTGAGCCACCGGGACACCGGAGAAACCTCCGGTGGGCCCCAGCTCCTGCGTGGTGGGCCCTGATTTGAAAGGATAGGTCGCGGGGCAGAGGGGGCGGTGGCCCCGGGCCCCACGCTCTGAGGGGGCCCACCCGGAGCTACGCTACAGTAACTGTATCGGCGTGCACAGCACGCCGATACAGTTACATTCTGCGGCGGAGCAGGGAGAATCGCTCTCCCTGCTCTGCCGCCCGGAAGCTATGGGGCCTGAACAGGCGGTGGGGGGGCCCGGTGCCAGCAGTGGGCCCCCCACCCGTCATCGGAGGGTCAGCTGTATCGGCATCCAACCGATACAGCTGACAGCATAGAGAGAGAAGGAGCGAGCGCTCCTTCTCTCCTATAATCCCCCTCTCAGCGTCTGACAGCGGGCGCGATGACATCACCTGCCAGCGCCCACTGTCAGACGCTGAGAGGGAGAACAGTGAGCAGCACAGGAGTCGGGAGGTGAGTATTGTTTTTTTTTTTTTTTAATGGGGGTGCATTATACTAGAGAGGCTGTATATGGGGGATGCATTATACTACAGAGGCTGTATATGGGGGCTGCATTATACTACAGAGGCTCCATATTGGGGTGCATTATACTACAGAGACTCCCTATGGGGATGCATTATACTACAGAGGCTGCCTATGGGGGTGCATTATATTATAGACTCTGCCTATGGGGGTTTATTATAATATAGAGGCTGCCTATGGGGTGCATTATACTATATTGAGGACTATCTGGTGTATTATGCTGTATGGATGCTATCTAGGGGCCATCATACAGTGTTGGACCCATTAAATAGTTTGGGGACATTAAGGGTCAGTATATATCCAGTGAGGGGCATTATTCTGTGTATAGGGGAGATGTACAGGGGGAGACTTGGGACATTATTAAATGTAAAGTGGACACTTATTGTTATAGGGGAACTCGGGTTACTGTGACTGTCAAAGGGGCACACAGGGCATTATTACAGTCTAGGGGACAAAATGTGGGCACTGTTTTCTAGGGCACTTGCACCCGGCATTACTACATTCTAGAGGGCTGCTTTAAAATTTAGAGGTCACACAGAACCACACAGCAGGTGCAGTAATAGGGACACATACGGCAGCAGCAGCTCAGTATTGGGGTATCAGGTGCAGAAATAGGGACACATGGCAGCAGCGACTCAGTATTGGGGTATGAGGTGCAGTAATAGGGACACATAAGGCAGCAGCGGCTCAGTATTGGGGTATGAGGTGCAGTAATAGGGACACATACGGCAGCAGCAGCTCAGTATTGGGGTATCAGGTGCAGAAATAGGGAAACATGGCAGCAGCGGCTCAGTATTGGGGTATCAGGTGCAGAAATAGGGACACATATGGCAGCAGCGGCTCAGTATTGGGGTATCAGCAGGATGAGGAGTTTGTGCAGGTTGAGAATAGTCCAATTGGTGACCGTGACAGTGCTAAAAATATGAGAAGTGAAATGTGTCTTTGTTGTAATCTCTGCAGTCGAGTCCTGGCTGGAGAAGTCGTCATGTCGGTCTGGGCCAGATGGTAAAGACATGAAAAGTGAACAATTCCATTAGAAAGAACATCAGCGGTAAGTCATTATCTGTACCTGTGCTGTAATCTATTATATGTTCTGTAGGACTGGTATTATTTACCACAGACCATATGGCGGTAATATCAATATTGGTCTTTTTATATATAGATTATATTATTTTTGGCAACAGCGCGGTCATTTGCTGAGGTTCTCTGATTAGGGGCCCACTCAGAAGTTTCGCCCCCACTAAACCAAAACCCTAGCTACGCCTCTGGCTCTCTCTCTAGTCTTTCTTTCTCTCTCTAGTCTTTCTCGCTCTCTGTTCTTTCTTTCTCGCTCTCTGTTCTTTTTTCTCTCTGTTCTTTCTTTCTCTCTTTTCTTTCTTTCCTCTCTTTCTTTCTCTGTTTGTTCTTTCTCTCTCGCTGCCCTTTCTTTCTTTTCCTCAGTACCAGCCACTGTGCCGTCATTACCAGTCAGTGTGATCAGCAGTGCTAAATGGGTACGCTTGGGGCGAGGATATGGGTGTGATTAGCTGTGAAATGGGTGTGGTCGGGGTGTGGCCTAAAATTTGCAGCGGTGCGCATAGCGCGCCGCAGCCTTTAACCCTCTTTCCTGTCTTCAAAATTTGGGAGGTATGCTGTATGACCTCCCTACAACTTCTGGCCATGCTCCTGATGAGCGCGACGGATGGTCTCCTGAGGGATCTCCTCCCACACCTGGACTAAAGCATCCACCAACTCCTGGACAGTCTGTGTTGTGCAACGTGGCATGGCCTAAAATTTGCTGCAGCAGGCACAGCGTGCCACAGCCTTTGTCCCTCTTTCCCTTCTTCAAAGGTTGGGAAGTATGATGGTGGGCCCCAAGAATAATTTTCTCTGGTGGGCCCAAGGTACTCCAGTCCGACGCTGCTGGCAAGGTCCATGGATATTGGCTCCTTAACAGCCTTAAATACCATGCCTCAGCAGTCTGCTTCATCAGGCTGGTTAACAAAAATAGGGGGGACCCCACGCCATTTTTTTTTCGAAGGGAACCCCTATTTTTGTTAATCAGTTCCCTCTGACGTCACTGATTGTGTCCCTGGCTGACCTGAAGTGAAAGTGGAAAGCAATCAATTAAGCTTTCCACTTCCTCTCCTGTCAGCCAGGAGAGGAGATCATTAATTCGGGGGTTTACTGTGAGGCTGCAGCATTAGCTGCGGTCCCTGCAGTAAACATTAACCCTTTCTGAAGGATTACACCGTGGGACCTGACTGAACATCGGATAGGTAAGAATAATTTTGCTTTTTTATTTTATTTTTATTACAGGAAATGGTTTTTGCAGTAAAATAAAAGATGGTCAAAAACATGTGTCTTTATTTCATTAAAATGATTTTTAATTAAAGTGTGTGTGTTTTATTTTTATTTCATGCAATAGGATTAATAATTGATAGTTGTCTAATTGACAGCTCTCAATTATTAACCTGGCTTAAGGTCACTTTTCAATAGCAAGGTGGCTTTAACCCCATATTAACCCATTCGCCACCGCTACAGGGCAATGGGAATAGACGGGCAAAGTGCCAGAAAGGGCGAATCTAATTATAGATTTGTCTTTTCTGGGGTGTCTGGGGGCAGATGTTAGTAGCCAGGGGGGGGCAAAAAATAATGGTCCCTCTCTGGGCTATTATTATCTGCCCCCACTCGCTGGCTTTGTCTGTCTGGTTGCGAAAATAGGGCGGGAGCCCACGCATTTTTTTTCAACAATTTTACACCTCATATATATATTATATATATATACATGTCATTGAATTTGTGACACATATATATATATTTATATTTATAGTTCATACACTTCTACATAGTATAATAGCCGCTAATTCAATTGCCGGCTTTTGTGAAAATGCAGAACCCGACATGAAATGACACATGGTTTACATAGAGTTAACCATGTCATTTCAAGTTGTTTGATCTATTGTTTTCACTAACAATTACATGAGTGCAAGTGTGCAAAATTTCACACCTGTAGGGGTTAATTAAAGGTGTAAATTCGTAGCAAAAAAGTCCGTTTTTTTTACAACGAATTTACACCTTTAATTAACCCCTACAGGTGTGAAATTTTGCACACATACAATCATGTAATTGTTTGTGCAAATCAGATATCAAACTACATGAAAAGACATGGTTAACTCTATGTAAACCAAGTGTCATTTCATGTCGGGTGCTTCTGTCTTTTCACAAAAGCCGACTTTACCCGGCAATTGAATCAGAGGCTATTTTACTATGTAGAAGTGTATAAACTATAAATATATGTATATATATGTGTCACAATGACATGTATATATATATATATATATATATATATATATATATGTATTCTATGTGTGTATATTTAGTGTTTACAAGGAAAGAAAGAGGTTTTTTTAGTTACGATATTTTGTTCCCATAGACTTACATTGGATTTCCGGTATCGGTATCGGGTATCGCCGATATTTTAATGGTATCGGCGATACCATTCCGATTCCGATACTTTTGGATATCGGAAAGTATCGCTCAACTCTAGTGATCAGCTTAACAGCAATTACTTGCAAAGTCAATATTTGGCTAGAAAATGAACTTTATCCCCAAAACACATTTCAACATCATTGCAGCCCTGCCTTAAAAGGACCATCTAACCTCTTTTCAGTGATTGCTCCATTAACACAGGTGTGGGTGTTGATGAGGACATGGCTGGAGATCAATCTGTCATGATTAAGTAAGAATGACACCACTGGACACTTTAAAAGGAGGCTGGTGCTTGGCATCATTGTTTCTCTTCTGTTAACCATGGTTATCTCTAAAGAAACACGTGCAGTCATCATTGCACTGCACAAAAATGGCCTAACAGGAAGAGTATCGCAGCTAGAAAGATTGCACCTCAGTCAACAATCTATCGCATCATCAAGAACTTCAAGGAGAGAGGTTCCATTGTTGCCAAAAAGGCTCCAGGGCGCCCAAGAAAGACCAGCAAGCGCCAGGACCGTCTCTTAAAAGTGTTTCAGCTGCGGGATCGGGCTACCAGCAGTGCAGAGCTTGCTCAGGAATGGCAGAAGGCAGGTGTGAGTGCATCTGCACGCACTGTGAGGCGGAGACTCTTGGAGCAAGGCCTGGTCTCAAGGAGGGCAGCAAAGAAGCCACTTCTCTCCAGAAAAAACATCATGGACAGACTGATATTCTGTAAAAGGTACAGGCAGTGGACTGCTGAGGACTGGGGTAAAGTTATTTTCTCTGATGAATCCCCTTTTCGATTGTTTGGGACATCAGGAAAACGCCTCATTCGGAGAAGACAAGGTGAGCGCTACCACCAGTCTTGTCTCATGCCAACTGTTAAGCATCCTGAAACCATTCATGTGTGGGGTTGCTTCTCAGCCAAGGGAATCGGCTCTCTCACAGTCTTGCCTAAAAACACAGCCATGAATAAAGAATGGTACCAGAATGTCCTCCAAAAGCAACTTCTCCCAACCCTCCAAGAGCAGTTTGGCGATCAACAATGCCTTTTCCAGCATGATGGAGCACCTTGCCATAAAGCAAAGGTGATAACTAAATGGCTCAGGGAACAAAACATAGAGATTTTGGGTCCATGGCCTGGAAACTCCCCAGATCTTAATCCCATTGAGAACTTGTGGTCAATTATCAAGAGACGGGTGGACAAACAAAAACCTAAAAATTCTGACAAAATGAAAGCATTGATTGTGTAAGAATGGACTGCTATCAGTCAGGATTTGGTCCAGAAGTTGATTGAGAGCATGCCAGGGAGAATTGCAGAGGTCCTGAAGAAGAAGGGTCAACACTGCAAATATTGACTTGCTGCATTAAACTCATTCTAACTGTCAATATAAGCTTTTGTTACTCATATGTTAGCAATTATTATATTTCTGTCTGTGATAAAAACATCTGTCAAACACACATAAAAACCAGAGGGCAGCAGATCATGTGAAAATATAATATTTGTGTCATTCTCAAAACTTTTGGCCATGACTGTATTTAGTAATACCAAGTCTAAGGTGCTGCCAAGACTGTGCCGTACCAAAAAGATATACAGCTTCATTGCAAAGTTCAAACTTCTTACGCACCTCGTCTTCCTTATTTTCGTGTTGGGTTTTGCCAGCTATAAAAATGGGTCTCTTGTTTTTTTTCCCTTCTCCAACCAATTTCCATGACATTTTGGTCAATTCTCCACCCTCTTGTTCTGTTGTAATACAGCTTTTTTGGATCATAGTGTCCTGCATAGTGTTCCTCTCCCACTAAACATTATAACAGAAAACAAGACACCATAGCTCCCCCGACCACCACCACCGGGCGGCAATCGCACAATGGTCCGTCGCCATCATGAGATCGCACGCATGCGTCGTGAAGACGTCACGAAAATGGTGCTGGTTCTGTGCGCATGCGCAGTGTGCTAGGCTTCAGCACTCAATGTTCTGGCCATCTATGATGAGACGCGCGCATTAACATGACGTCAGAGTGGTGTTTTCACCACGCATGCATGCGATCTCATGATGGCGATGGACCACTGTGCGATTGCCGCCCGGTCACACTGGGCATGCGACGACATGATTACCAACACCTGGGATGCTGCATTTATATACCGGGTGGTTGACGCTAGGCAGACACTTCCCCTTGATAAAGCCGAGGCGAAACGCGCGTCGGGTACAGCGAGGCATCCCCTTTCACATTTGGACATGGGTAAGCAACAGTTGGTACTCTGGACACGATGAGTACCATCTCATTGAGGCCACTGCTTTATATTTGAATACCACATAACGGCAGGTCTAATATTGTGGCTAATGGGCAGCACCCTTTTGATCTGTGAATGGACAAGGTCTATGTATATTGTATTGCTGATTGTTTATGGGTCTGCTCTGGACACATATCATGATCTGATCTGGTGCCCTCTTGTCCTGTCCAATATTCACACGGGCTGTTTCTCGCTTTTTTCTAGAACGCTTCTCCTGATCACTTCTTATATTTATGTATTTATAAATGTCTGACATTTTATAGCCTTTGTAATAATAAAGATTTGTATTTTATTCATCACACATTTTTCTCTTGTGGTTTCTGGTTCCTCCATATTTCTTTTCTTTTGCATGTTGTTAGGAGTACTCCACTGTCATTACTGTTTGGTCCTTATCTCTGAGTGGGGGAACTATTAAGAGTGAGCGGGTTCCTGGCCACATGTAATAAGTATAATGTTTTTGAATATTTATTACACATAGCGTAAAGGTAAATTTTCAGCTGCGTTTTACAGTACCAGCTCTATCTATGAGATTTCAGAAATCTCATGCACACACTTTGCTTTTTCTGTCATCAAGGATTTTGTGCTTTGCATGTTTTTTTGCACAACGGAGCATGTCACTTATTTCATGTTTTTTCCAGCGTTTTTCACCCATTGACGTGAATGGTTGGTGATAAAACGCTGAAAATCAACTGCAAAAATGCAGGTATCAGGTTTTGCTTTTTTTTGTGCCAAAATCTGATTCTGTAGAATAGGACTTATTTTTTCGCACTAAACTTTATCAGCATGCCAAAGAGACCAATCTAGCGTGCCAAAACCGCGTAAAAAAAGGCAGCAAAAAATGCCAAAAAAACTGCTTTTTTTTCTGCAGCTTCTTTCCTGCCAAGAGATCAGGAAAAAAACGCCTAGTCTGAACCGATGCGCCCGACAATGGGGGTCAATGGCAGCGTTAACGGACTGCACTAGCGCAATGTGAACCCAGCCTTAGACACCTTTCTCCAAAGGCCCAGTGCAGACACATGGACTGCCTCTATGGCACGTACACCTTTTGTACTAGGTTATAGTTTAAAAATAAAAAAAAATTTAAAATGTAAATAAATTGCAATTAATGTGATTTTAGACAATATAATGAAAACAAAAATAAAGGTTGCTGAAAAATGACCTGTGTTCATGCATCTACAAGGCAGCCACTGAAGGCCAATACTATAATGCTCCCAATACCAGTGTTATATTGGGGGATGTACGCCCATGCCCAATACATGTTGAAAGGCCGGGATAACACATGTGAGAAACTCGTACGAGTCTCGCACCTCAATACCCGGCACTGCCGCCGGCACTAAGACCGGAGTGTGCGGCTGCATGTATTTCTATGCAGCCGCACGCTCCGGTCCGAGTGCTGGGTATTGAGGTGCGAGACTCGTGCCAGTTTCTCGCATGTCTGACCCTGGCCAAAGGCAGATCCTAAGGTGGAGCTTCATTTTACCTTTGCAATGACTTTTGGTAGCAGAGACACATAAATAACCATGTCAGTTTTCTGCTGGAATAGTACACTTCAGATTTACAAGCTGAGCCTGGGGCTTCCTTGTGTAGCTACTGAGCAAACTAGGAGAGGAAACACCAGAAAAGAAGCAGAGCCAGAGCCAGGGCAGGTCAGGAGTCAGACAGGAAGCCAGAGGTACAGGAGCCGGCAACATGATCCAGAGGTCACTGTGGTTGTTGTACCAGCAGCAGCTCTCCCTGGTCTGGAAGTATTTATAGACAGGCCTGACCTTTACAGGACTAATAATCAGGAGTAATTGGGCATATGCAGACAATGTGTAGTTAGAGCTGCTGCTGCTGGGATGTCACCGATGCTGCATACAGAGCTAGTCCACGCCGCCATGTGCACGCCGCGTCTGATCGTCACACATGTTCATCACCAGCAGGGACCAATCTCTTTAGTGATTATATTATATATCAGGGCAAGTCACATCTTAGATATAACAACGTCATTAATATTCCTGCATTAGTACACGGCTGTAAGTAACGCTCAGGCTCCATTCACACTGCATTTGGGGCAATTGCCAGGGAACGCTTCCAGCATATAACTATTCAGCTGTCTGCAGTTCATAACCCATTGACTCCGATCATGAAAGAAGGAACTCCACGAGTACATTAAATTCAGGAAACGAAAAACCCCAACAAGGTCTACACATAAACACTCGCTAGGCGTGATAATAGACTCTACGCTGTAATGTTTTTATTACCGTATGTTATTTTTTATATGAACGGGACTAACCTGTGGTTATAGAAATATGGGCTGGTGTTAATGGATGGACATGCCCAGAAGAAGCCGGTAATGGTGAAACTCAAGATGCTGGATTTATCTGTTTTTATTCCTATTTCAATCATCTACTTTTGGGCTGCTGGATTTCTGTTCTTCATCCTTAAAGGAGAAAGAAGGGAAGATTTGTTTCCATGAGGAGAAGCACTTTGATAAGTAACTGACTTGAATGTGTCAACAACAACAGTGGATACCGCATCTTATGTGGCTCTTGGTTGATGAGTCACCAGCGTGTGCGAAACCTAGCCTATTGTGCAATACATTATTTTTTTTCGAGATGCCTCTGTCTGCCTTTAGAAAATTGGGAGCCGCTGACATCACAACAGGAGTATTTGAGATGCATGCTTCCAGTTCAAGGACCCAATAGAACCACAAAAGTCCTAAAAATATATAAAGCAGCATCCAGTCCAGGTGAAAAAGTAAAAAAACTTCTTTATTCTGCCATCAAAAACATCAAATACAACGTTTCGGCCATAATGTGGCCTTTCTCAAGGCCACATTATGGCTGAAATGTTGTATTTGATGTTTTTGATGTCAGAATAAAGACGTTCTTTTACTTTTTCACCTGGACTGGATGCTGCTTTATATATTTTTATGGCCTCTGTCTGCCTTGTCTCCGGTAAGAAAAAAACTTTTTTTTATACATGCATACCACTCATATGTATGTTAAAAACTGAGAATTTTGGGAAAACATTGAGTAAATGAGGCCCTATAGACATGGTCGGAGCATTTCCCAGTGCACACACCAATGAGTTATGAATCTTATGACAGTACGTTATACCAGTAGCAGTGGCTGGCTAGTACCTTCGCACATACATGATGTTGCTTGCTGGAGGTGTAATTCCTAATACTGCTTTGAATCTCAATATAAAATGAATCAATTTTGCTGAACTGCATGAAGCAAGAAAAAAAACCAAAAGCTAATTTTCATCTGACCAGGAGATGAGTGAAACGCGGCCTTCAGAGTCATTAAGACCCCGATCAGCCCATGCAGCGTCCCAGCTCCATTACCGCAGTCTATCACTGTCGTTCTGCAGGAAGTGCTGGCTGAGGTCCTACCGGCCGGTCAGGACAATAGCCTCATTTTCTTTGACAATCTCCATGAACACCATTGACATTCATCTGAGGCTCCTGTGTGGGTCACTGATTTATTAATGAATATACTTGTGTCACAGCCCAGTTTTCACATAGATGCTATTAGTTTTGACTTTGCATGCCATCGATGTGCAATGTGCGCCTTTTTTTTTTCTTTTTTTTTTTCAGAAATGTCATGGCCAATTCTTATCTTTTTCACATTCCTTTTAGACAAATAAGTAAATAAAATATGGAATCCCATCTCTACTTTGTTCATTTATGTGACTCAGGACTAACACAAATTCAACAATCTGTCAGCAGGTTTGTGCTATGTAATCCAAGAGCAGCATGATGTGGGAGCAGAGAGCCCTAATCCAATTATGTGTCACTTACTGGGCTGCTTTTTTGTAGTCTCAATAAAATCAGTATTTTATGAGCAGGATAATATCACTAGAGGACTAGTTGTCTCGTGCCATGTAGTCCTCCTTCTCTGTATAACCCTGCCCTTCCACTGATTTACAGCTTTCTGCCTATGCATAGTGTACAGAGAAAGTTGCCAATCATTAGCGTGGGCGGGTTATACACAGTTCGGCATTAAGACAACTGCTAGATCTGCGGCAGATAAAAAAGTGACTTTATCAAAATGACAGCAAGTAGCCCAGTAAGTGACACATCACTGGAATCGGGGTATCTGCCCCTACATCATGCTGATCTCAGATTACATAGTAAAAGCCTGGTGACAGATTCCCTTTAATAGAAAGCAGAATTACTGTCCAAGTTCCTCATCAATATCCAGAATGGAGAATGACACTCATGCTGAAAGACCCACATTATGTGAACAGTGCATTGATTTTAATGTAATGCTTAATTTCCCCAGTAGTGGCGCTGCAGGGACATTGAACGCTTGTAGCGATGTTCCCCCATAAATTACAGAAGAAGAAAGCCCTGTGGTTAGTTTGTGATTGGAGTCCCTGCAAACTTCTACTTTTTATTGAAATTTGGTGAATTATATTCTTATCTAAAACTATAATTTTTCTATTTAAACAAAAGCAAAATGTGTCTTAATATTTATTCCAATGTCTAGTATACGTGACAGACTTTTTATAGTGTGCTGGTTTATAAAAAGATGTTGCTATTTTCATGTTTCTCACGAATCTCTTTTCATCAGCACTTCCTGCCCTTCCTCCACAATATGTCTCTGGCATACTTGTATATGGAGCGGCATTCAGTTCACTGGCAAGTTGGATTGCGATCATCTTATTTTTCATGTAGGAGTTATTATATAATGATTACAACTGTTGGGTGGAGTAGTGCCCTAATCCCCAATGGGGGATGTCTATTAGGTCATCGGGTGTATCAGGAGGTTTATCCTCTCAATTTTCAGTGATTTCTGACTTATACTCAGTTGTTCTCCATGCGGAAATCTTGGCGTCACTCACAGGCGTCATTTTTACTCCAATGTTGTTCCTCATGCCTTAAAAGAGTATTTTTCATGTTTTAGGAGGCTTGTCCTTTTTTCTACGTGAACATGAGAACGTCATGATTTATCCATTAAAGATAATATAGCACTCAGAAATATTGTTCGTATCCATTCGTTATACTTTACCGTCTTATGCTTTCAATGCAACTAAATTGGAGCCGAGCAGCAGTTCTCGGCACGGCCATTACACAGAGAAGGGAGCTGTCCTCTGACTGCTCAGAACACTCCTTACATCCGGCGACCACGAGAGCTAATAACAGCTGATAGGTGGTGGGAGTGACAAGTGTCAGGTCACACGATCTGGTATTGATGACCTATCGCCATGGCGATACCGTAATAGAGAGTTGTTTTCTCTATTTCAGTGTTCAGATCGCAGTGCACGTAATGGTTGGATCTGTTTGGCTTTACAGTTCGAGGTGCAGATTTCCCCTTTTCCTGTTTGTCTCCTAAAGCTTTCCATCCTCAGTTATCTTAGCTGTTCTGATTTTCTCCACTTCTCTCTGGTATAAGTACTCACCTCTTAGCTGGGGTAGTTGCCAGTGATAGCTTGCTATACCTTGAAATTAGTTTAGAGCTGTGAACCGTGGAAAGAGAAGTCGTTTTGAGTCTTCTCTGGAGATTGCTGTTTGGGAGTTTGGTGTCTTCCTTTTCCTTATCTCCCGTTATATGCCATTCCATAGTCCGGATGCACGCTGAGTGATTGCTGTTTTCTTTTACTCTTGCCTGTTTCCCTTTGTGTCTTTATTATATATCAGGACTAGAGTTCCTGCTACCCCACACATTAGCCAGGGCAGTGCTAAGGGCAAGGCAGGAGTAGGAACATCATCGCCGCACGAGGTGAAAGACCCCCGTCTAGGGTCATCAGGGAGCTCAGGGTTGCACAGGGAAATATTCAGGGGTTCTCTCTAATCTTTCCCTAGTGGCAGTGCTCCCCTCCATCCGTGCGTTGCTTGGCTCCTTGGTGGAGCGTGACATCACCTATCTGATACATACGTGATCAGTATCAAAGTAATAGACAACCCCTTTAACGTTAGCTCAGTCCACAAATTTGCTCCACATTGAATAGTCACTTATGGCCAGATGGCACGTTGTTTTTAGATGAATATACAATAGGGCTTGCAGCATACAAATAACCTCTTCAGATGATATGTGGCACACAGAGAAGTGCGGCTAATTACCCCATTATCATTCATACTGGACATACTGTAATGGTTGTTATGCACTAAGTGTAGCAATAGCAGTTAAAGGGCTTTTCCTATGAAAGACATTGATCCAAAGATTGTTAAATATCTGGATATGGAAGAGACCTCCATAGATCACGAGAATGGGAGAAGGGTCTGCTGTTCTTCCTCTCTGCAATCAGGATTTTATTTATTTGTTTTACTCATTATATAATGCCATTAAATGCACAGCACTTTACAGACATCATCATCACTGTCCCCATTGGGACTTACAATCTAGATTCCCTATCAGTATGTCTCTGGAGTGTGGGAGGAAGGCGGAGAACTGGGAGGAAACCCACACAATCAGGAGAACATACAAACTCCTTGCAGATGTTTCCTTGGTGGGATTTGAACTCAGGACACCAACGCTGCAAAGCAGCAGTGCTAACCACTGAGCCACCGTGCAGTCCCAATTTGATTGAATAGAGCACTGTATTACAGCATTGTGGTTTAGTCGTTTGCACTGTTGCTTTGCAGTGATGTGGGTCTTAGGTGCAAATCCCACAAAGGACAACATCTGCAACTAGTTTGTATGTTCTCCCGTGTTTGTGTGGGTTTCCTCTGGGTTCTCCGGTTTCCTCCAACATTCTGAAGACATACTGATAGGGAATTTAGATTGTGAACCCCAGGGCTGGACTGGCCATTTGGCAATTCTGGCAAATGCCAGAAGGGCCTGTATGGTCATGGGCCACCTTGTCTGCTATGTTGTTAACAGAATTGGTGTTCTCAATACACCAATACTGTTAAGAGTTGTAACAAAGGTATCATTAGAAATATTGGTCTTGTAGTAAATCATGCTTTCCTCCATTCAGGGTAATATTAGAAATATCCCATCTAATGCTTGTGGATGGGGACAGCATGGGCCTGTGTGATTTCAAATGCCAGGGCTGAATTTTAGCCCCAGTCCGTACCTGGTGAACACCAATGGGGACAGCGTTGAAAAATATTTGTAAAGTGCTGTAGAATAGTCGGCTGCCTCTAAACTCCTATCCTTTACATCATCTTTTGGACTTACCCAGTGGTCCTCCTCAGCCACACACACAGACGGGCACACACACAACCTGGTCTTCACCCGTCTCTGCTCCCTATCTAACTTCACAACCTCCCCTCTCCCCCTATCTGACCACCATCTACTCACTTTCTCATCCCTGTCCTCCTCACCTGTCACCCATGTCCAGCAACATGCGCACCCCCGCAGAAACCTTGCTCACCTAGACATCCACAAACTCTCTGACTCTATTCTACCACTGGCATCCATATCCTCACTCCACGACACAGACACTGCCACTAGTTTCTACAATGCCACTCTTGCATCAGCCATGGACTCGGTCGCCCCTGTCATGCATAACAGACTGCGACAAATCAATAGCAACCCTGGCACAATAACACCACAAAAAAGCTTCGGCAAGCATCCAGAATTGCTGAACGGCGCTGGAAGAAAACGCATTCACAAGACGACTTCACTGCACTCAAACAAGCAACACTTGCATTCAAATCAGCTCTCACCTCTGCTAAACAGGCCTATTTTACATCCCTTGTATCTTCCTTATCCCACAATCCCAAACAATTGTTCAATACTTTTAACTCCCTCCTCTGCCCACCACTGCCCCCTCCTACCTCCCTTATCTCTGCTGAGGACTCGCCATGCACTTCAAAAACAAGATAGACCAAACACGGCATGTCTTTATTAGTCAACCACCACAACCCCTTTGTATATCTGACCAATGCCCAAACCCCATAACCTCCTTACCCAACATCACGGAAGGGGAGCTTGCTCATCTTCTCTCCAAATCACACCTTACCACTTGTGCACTCGACCCCATCCCATCCCACCTCCTCCCCAACCTCACCACCACTCTTATCCCATCACTAACCCACCTCTTCAATCTATCACTAACTTCTGGTACCTTCCCTTCTGCTTTCAAACATGCCACAATCACGCCTATCCTCAAAAAGCCAACCCTCGACCCAACCGCTATGTCCAGCTATCGCCCAATATCGCTGCTCCCACTCGCTTCCAAACTCCTGGAACATCACGTCCACGCTGAACTTTCCTCCCATCTCTCATCTAACTTGCTCTTTGACAATCTACAATCTGGTTTCCACCCCCATCATTCCACTGAAACAGCCCTGACCAAAATTACTAACGACCTACTCACAGCCAAAGCTAACAGACAATACTCTATACTCCTCCTTCTTGACCTGTCCTCTGCTTTCGACACAGTTGACCACTGCCTTCTACTACAGATTCTCTCCTCCTTTGGCATCAAGGACCTTGCCCTATCCTGGATCTCCTCATACCTTTCCAACCGCACATTCAGCGTCTCCCACTCCCACACTACCTCCTCGTCCCACCCTCTCTCTGTTGGAGTCCCCCAAGGCTCTGTTCTAGGACCCCTACTCTTCTCAATCTATACACTTGGCCTGGGGCAACTCATAAAGTCCCACGGATTCCAGTACCACCTTTATGCTGATGACACTCAGATCTACCTCTCTGGCCCAGACATCACCTCTCTGCTGTCCAGAATCCCTGAGTGTCTATCAGCCATATCCTCCTTCTTCTCCTCCCGCTTCATCAAACTCAATGTGGACAAATCTGAACTCATCATCTTTCCCCCATCTCACAGATCTTCCTTACCTGACCTATCTATAACAATTGACAACACCACGCTTTCCCCCGTACCGGAGGTCCGCTGCCTCGGAGTAACCCTTGACTCTGCCCTGTCCTTCAAACCACACATCCAAGCTCTTTCTATCTCCTGTCGCCTCCAGTTCAAAAATATTTCCAGAATCCGGCCCTTCCTCAACCCTCAATCTACTAAAATGCTTGTGCATGCCCTCATCATCTCCCGCCTCGACTACAGCAACATCCTTTTCTCTGGCCTCCCTGCTAACACCCTCGCACCTCTCCAGTCCATCCTTAACTCTGCTGCCCGACTAATTCATCTCTCTCCTCGCTACTCCTCCGCATCTCCCCTCTGCAAATCTCTTCACTGGCTCCCATTCCCTCAGTGAATCCATTTCAAATTACTAATACTGACCTACAAGGCCATCTATAACCTGTCTCCCCCATATGTCTCTGAACTAATCTCCTGATACCTTCCCTCACGTAATCTCCGGTCCTCCCAAGACCTCCTTCTCTCCTCCACACTTATTCGCTCCTCACCCAACCGCCTCCAAGACTTCTCCCGAATATCCCTCATCCTCTGGAATTTTTTGCCCCAACACGTCTGACTATCAACCACTCTCGGATCCTTCAGACGTAACCTGAAATCCCATCTCTTCAGGAAAGCCTACAGCCTGCAATGACCCCGCTGCCTCCTCACCACTACCGGAGATATCACCTCAACCAACACCGGAACTGCTGCAATCCCCCAACCTGCTGTCTCCGTCCCCCATCCTGTAGAATGTAAGCCCGAAAGGGCAGGGTCCTCTCCCCTCTGTACCAGTCTGTGATTGTTAGTTTGTTTACTGTAAGTGATATCTGTAATTTGTATGTAACCCCTTCTCATGTGCAGCACCATGGAATCAATGGTGCTATATAAATAAATAATAATAATAAATGAGCATAAAAAAGAATTGGTTGTCTTTGACTATCGCTCCATTCCATACACATAAGATCAGTAAATGACCCCACCAACACAATGCCATACTATAACTGACAGATTAGGAGCGTAATCAAAGAAAACAGCTCAATACAAGTGGTGAATGATCGACTGTGGGAATCATGCCATATGTGAAGCCAAAACATCCAACCGAAGAGAACATGTTTTTTGTAGACAGAAATTAGTGTGGTCAGCCCATCTCATACATACACTTGCACAGAATTTTTACACACAGGGTAGATAGGTGGGGTGTTGTTGATTGCTGGGAGTTCAACTTCTGGACCCGCCTCTGATCCCATGAACTTGGCTCTATAGCCCTTCATTTAAATAGAGTGATGATCCAGCAAGCTCACCACCATTTTCTATTACCTATGAGACTGAAGGAGATACCATGTTTCCCTGAAAATAAGACCTTCCCAGAAAATAAGCCCTAGCATAATTTTGAAACATTTTTGAAGTATGCTTGAAATATAAGCCCTACTCCAATAATAAGCCCTAGTTAAAGTCAGGGCCAGCGTTAGAGGGGGTGAACAAACTGGTCAGTTGCCCAGGCCCCTCACTCTGTGAGGGGCCCCAGCGTTTCTATTCTGAGGTTAAGACTGCTTAAGGACCTTTGGTGACATCAAGTTCATGTGACTATAGTGTCACCAAAGGTTCTTTATCCGTGGGAGTCTAGAGGAACTGAAGAGGAGACAGACTAGTCTGTACCGTATATGCAGTGTCTGTATATACATGTGTATGCATGTGCAGTGTGTTTGTATATACGTATGTATGTGCAGTGTGTGTGTGTATACATGTGTATGCATGTGCAGTGTGTTTGTATATACGTATGTATGTGCAGTGTGTGTGTGTGTGTATACATGTGTATGTAAGTGCAGTGTGTGTATATACAGTCATGGCCAAAAGTTTTGAGAATGACACAAATATTATATTTTCACATGATCTGCTGCCCTCTGGTTTTTATGTGTGTGTTTGACAGATGTTTTTATGATAGACAGAAAAATAATTGCAAACATATGAGTAACAAAAGCTTATATTGACAGAATGAGTTAATGCAGCAAGTCAATATTTGCAGTGTTGACCCTTCTTCTTCAGGACCTCTGCAATTCTCCCTGGCATGCTCTCAATCAACTTCTGGACTAAATCCTGACTGATAACAGTCCATTCTTGCACAATTAATGCTTTCATTTTGTCAGAATTTTTAGGTTTTTGTTTGTCCACCCGTCTCTTGATGATTGACCACAAGTTCTCAATGGGATTAAGATCTGGGGAGTTTCCAGGCCATGGACCCAAAATCTCTGTTTTGTTCCCTGAGCCACTTAGTTATCACCTTTGCTTTATGGCAAGGTGCTCCATCATGCTGGAAAAGGCATTGTTGATCGCCAAACTGCTCTTGGAGGGTTGGGAGAAGTTGCTCTTGGAGGACATTCTGGTACCATTCTTTATTCATGGCTGTGTTTTTAGGCAAGACTGTGAGAGAGCCGATTCCCTTGGCTGAGCAGTTGGCATGAGACAAGACTGGTGGTAGCGGTCACCTTGTCTTCTCCGAATGAGGCGTTTTCCTGATGTCCCAAACAATCGAAAAGGGGATTCATCAGAGAAAATAACTTTATCCCAGTCCTCAGCAGTCCACTGCCTGTACCTTTTGCAGAATATCAGTCTGTCCATGATGTTTTTTCTGGAGAGAAGTGGCTTCTTTGCTGCTCTCCTTGAGACCAGGCCTTGCTCCAAGAGTCTCCGCCTCACAGTGCGTGCAGATGCACTCACACCTGCCTGCTGCCATTCCTGAGCAAGCTCTGCACTGCTGGTAGCCCGATCCCGCAGCTGAAACACTTTTAAGAGACGGTCCTGGCGCTTGCTGGTCTTTCTTGGGCGCCCTGGAGCCTTTTTGGCAACAATGGAACCTCTCTCCTTGAAGTTCTTGATGATGCGATAGATTGTTGACTGAGTGCAATCTTTCTAGTTGCGATACTCTTCCCTGTTAGGCCATTTTTGTGCATTGCAATGATGACTGCACGTGTTTCTTTAGAGATAACCATGGTTAACAGAAGAGAAACAATGATGCCAAGCACCAGCCTCCTTTTAAAGTGTCCAGTGGTCTCATTCTTACTTAATCATGACAGATTGATCTCCAGCCATGTCCTCATCAACACCCACACCTGTGATAATGGAGCAATCACTGAAAAGAGGTTAGCTGGTCCTTTTAAGGCAGGGCTGCAATGATGTTGAAATGTGTTTTGGGGGATAAAGTTCATTTTCTAGTCAAATATTGACTTTGCAAGTAATTGCTGTTAAGCTGATCACTCTTTATAGCATTCTGGAGTATATGCAAATTGCCATCAGAAAAAGTGAAGCAGTAGACTTTGTAAAAATTAATATTTATGTCATTTTCAAAACTTTTGGCCATGACTGTACATGTGTATGCATGTGCAGTGTGTGTATATACATGTGTATTCCATGTGCAGTGTGTGTATATACATGTGTATGCATGTGCAGTGTGTGTGTATACATGTGTATTCCATGTGCAGTGTGTGTATATACATGTGTAGGTATGTGCAGTGTGTGTATATACATGTGTATGTGCAGTGTGTGTATATACATGTGTATGTATGTGCAGTGTGTGTGTGTATACATGTGTATGCATGTGCAGTGTGTGTGTTGTGAGACAGTGAAGGGGTGCGTACTGGACGGGGTGTACATCTCGCCCAGGTTTCTTAGCTGGGTGGCATGAGGAATGTAGGAGTGAAGGTAGCTTGGCAGTGCGACGTTCACTCCACTCCCCATCCAGTACAGCCTTGGAGCCCAACCCTGAGTGCACTCAGCTGCCCAATTAAGCAGCCAGAAGTAGGTGGTTGACTTTCACAGACGGAGCTCTCAGTCTGAATCTGGCTTCAGACGCTGCTCGAGTCTCCTGGAAGCCAAGTTCTGGTAATTACAAATCTGTGTTGTTGTGGCCAGGCTGTTAGAGCCTAGACTGCGGTAGTGAGGGAACTAACTGTGTCTAGCTAGCAGCCTGCCAGGCTTAGGACTTTGTTTTATGGTTTGGTTTATGTTTTGTTGCTGTGGACTTTAATAAAAACTGGTTGGCGCCAGTTTACACCCGTACTGCTGTCTGTGCTTGGACTCTTTATGCCACTCCGTCTACCCGAGACGGCGATCCCAGAGCTATACCCCCTGAACTGTCTACAATTGGTGCTCGAATGCGGGCAATACAGTGGCTAAAACAGCAGCAAAGAAAAACGTCTGTCAAAGCAGCCTTAAAGAGACAGTAGCCCTAATAATGTCTGCACAGCAAAGCTGAACTTGCTGTGGAAAAGACTTTGGAGTGTGCATGTCCTGGGTAAAGGCTGCTGTAGCCAGGACAGACAAGTCTGACAGCATGAAGGAGCTGCTTAAACATATGGCGCAAGCTAGTGTGCAACAGCAGGAGACTAACCGATTATTAATGGAGCAGGTTGCAGCCCTACGCCAGGCTCTCAGCACCTCGTCCCAGAGTGATGACGCAAGGACGCCTGCGTTGTCCGCTGTAAAAAAAGCGGTAAAACAGACCCTGCAGAAGATGACGCCTCATGACGATGTGGAGGCTTATTTAGCAATATTTGAAAGACTGGCAGAGAAGGAGAATCTGCCACCATCTGAATGGGCCATGGTGGTCGCGCCCTATCTGACTGGGGAACCCCAAAAGGCCTATTTTGACCTTAGCGAGCAGGACAGCAGAGACTATGCCAAGCTGAAAGCAGAGATTCTTGCCCGCCTGGGTGTTACGGTTGCAGTCCGTGCCAGGAGAGTCCATATCTGGAGATACAGTTGGGACAAGCCGGCTCGCTCACAAATGTATGACCTGATTTATTTAGTAAAGAAGTGGCTGGAGCCTGACGTCAGCACCCCTGCCCAAATGGTCGAGAAGGTAGTGGTGGACTGGTACATCTGGGCCCTTCCTCCTGAGGTGCAGCTCTGGGTCGGACAGGGAGACCCCAAAGACGCCAATCAACTGGTCAGTCTGATAGAGAGGTACTCCGCCACCAAAGACTACCTCCGTGACCCGCCATCCGAGCGGTCGTCACTTCGGAGTTCCCGGCCTCCGACATCTCCCGGTAAGAGAGTTCCAGCTGGTGGGCCCAGGGGGACTGCTGATAGACGGGGTCAGCCCCGAGGGGACATGTGTGAGGCAAGGGCCGATGCTTCCCTGTCGGGAGTCCCCAGGCCTAGAAAGGTCTCCCGTCTGAACCACCAGACCTGAGACAGTGTTGGAGATGCCGTGAACGGGGTCATGTTTCAGCCAACTGTCCAATAGTGGGGGAACCTATGGACTGTGATGCTGGAAGGTCTCTCTCTCTCCTCGCAGAACCCGTGTGCGTGGCAACCCCAGCCAAGGAGAATGGCCCACAGGTGTCCCCGGTGGTTATAAATGGCTGCCCCGTACCAGCCCTCCTAGACTCAGGAAGTCGAGTGACTCTGGTACATGCCAGCCTGGCTGATAGGGACTTCATCCCCGATAAACACCTGAGCGTGGTGTGCATCCATGGAGATACCAAAGTCTACCCGGTGACTTCCGTGGACTTCGGTACAAAACTCGGGGAGATCTCGTATGAAGTGGGGGTAGTGAAGAACCTGATGCACCCAGTCATATTGGGTTGTGATTTTCCCCTCTTTTGGGGTCTCTGGGAGAAAAAAGGTTCTACCGGACAGTGTGATGAAGCTCCTACTGAGGTTGCGCGGTCCATAGGGGCGGAACACAATGCTAGTGTGTTGTTGAACGTAGGGGATGATAATGATAATGATGAATTTCTATTTCAAATGATGTTGGGGGAGGGGATAATGGTTCTCTGGAACAGAATGTCCCTGACCTACCTGTGTCCCTGTGTCCCTGTGTCCCGTGGCAATTTTGGGAGTGAGCAGTTGCGAGACCCCACTCTTAAACATGCCAGGGAAAGTATAACTGTTCTGAATGAGATCCCACAAGAGCCCGGCTCTGATGAAAGATTTCCCCATTTTGCCATGAACCTGCTATATAGGGTCACTAAGGTCAAAGGAGAGGTCGTGAGTCAGCTCCTGGTACCTAGGCCATATAGAAGTATGGTGCTAGGTTTGTCACATAACCACGCGCTTGGTGGGCACCTGGGGATGGACAAGACCCAGGAAAGAATCCTCCAGAGGTTTTACTGGCCAGCGGTTTATCGAGATGTGGGGGATTATTGCAAATCCTGCCCCACGTGTCAGATAAATGCTCCGGTTTCTCACTTCCGCAGTTCATTAGTCCCGCTTCCGGTTATAGAGATACCATTTGAAAGGGTAGCGATGGACTTGGTAGGTCCTATTGTGAAATCAGCCAGGGGGCACCAATACATACTAGTGGTACTTGATTATGCAACCCGGTACCCCGAGGCTGTCCCTTTAAGAAATATGGCGTCCAAAAATATTGCACGGGAACTCTTTCATATGTTTTCCAGGACAGGAATCCCTAAAGAGATCCTCACGGACCAAGGCACACCTTTTATGTCCAAGGTGATGAAGGAGCTGTGTAAGTTGCTTAAAATCTCGCACATCCGAACATCCGTGTATCACCACCAGACGGATGGGCTGGTTGAACGTTTTAATAAAACCTTAAAACATATGTTAAAGAAAGCAGTGGAGAAAGATGGCCGGGACTGGGATTACCTGTTACCCTACCTAATGTTTTCGGTCAGAGAGGTGCCCCAAGCCTCTACGGGGTTTTCTCCCTTTGAGTTGGTATATGGGCAGCACCCGCGGGGCTTGCTAGATATAGCCAAGGAAGTATGGGAGACCGAGGCAACCCTATACAAGAGTGTTATAGAGCATATTGCCCAGATGCAAGATAGAATTGCTAAGATTATGCCATTGGTTAAGGATCACCTGCAGAGAGCCCAAGAAGCTCAAAGCAGAATATATAATCGGTCAGCAAAAATTAGGACTTTCAACCCCGGGGATCCAGTCCTAATCCTAATTCCCACGGTGGAAAGTAAGTTTTTGGCCAAATGGCATGGCCCATACCAGATAGTACAAAAAGTGAGCGAGGTCACCTACAAAGTACACCAACCCGGGAGACGGAAGCCCTACCAGGTCTATCATATCAACTTAATCAAGCCCTGGAGGGACAGAGAGTCATTGTCGGCCTTGGGTGAATTAGAGAAAGGGTTAAAACCACCTCTACCTCCTGTGATAATTGGTGAGACATTGTCAGTACACCAAAAACAGGAAGTACGAGAGTTTCTGCAGTAAAATTAGCAGAGGTTTTCAGACTTGCCCGGACGGACTTCTCTCGTGAAGCACCATATCGAGACCTAAGGTCAAGCTGAAGCCGTACAGGATACCGGAAGCCCGTAGAGAGATAGTCTCCACTGAGATCAAACGGATGCTAGCCCTCGGGGTCATTGAGGAGGCCCAAAGCGAGTGGTGTAGCCCGATTGTCCTGATCCCAAAACCTAATGGAACCTGGAGGTTTTGCAATGATTTTAGAAAGTTGAACGACGTGTCAAAGTTTGACGCATACCCGATGCCACGGGTAGACGAGCTAATCGAGAGGTTAGGGTGTGCCCGTTATATTACAACCCTCGATTTGACAAAAGGGTACTGGCAGATACCCCTGTCTGATGAGGCAAAAGAAAAAAGGGCCTTTGCAACCACTGACGGTTTGTTTCAGTATCTTGTGATGCCATTCGGGTTGCATGGAGCCCCGGCTACCTTTCAGAGGTTTATGGACCTGATCCTGCGCCCGCATCGAGCCTATGCGGCTGCCTACCTGGATGATGTGGTAATTTTCAGTTCCGATTGGAAGAGCCACCTTGCTAAGGTGCAAGCCGTCTTAGACTCGATAGGTGGAGCTGGGCTGAACATAAACCCAGAGAAATGTGCCATTGGCCTAGAAGAGGCCAAGTACCTGGGCTACGTCATTGGCAGGGGATTGATTAAGCCACAAATCAATAAGGTAGAGGCGATTCAGAACTGGCCTACACCCCTCACAAAACGACAGGTCAAAGCGTTTCTGGGCATCACTAGGTACTATCGCAGATTTGTACAAAATTTTGCCTCCATTGCTGCCCCGTTGACTAACCTGACAAAGGGTGGGAAGTCAAAAATGGTAGTTTGGACTCCGGAGGCAGAAAAAGCCTTCCAGTCTTTGAAAATGGCTTTATGTCAAAGCCCAGTTCTGGTCACCCCTAATTTCAGGGAGGAGTTTCTTGTTCAAACTGATGCCTCTAATGTGGGGTTAGGGGCGGTTCTGTCGCAGGTCGTGAAGGGTGAGGAGCACCCGGTCATGTATCTAAGTCGAAAACTGACACCGGCTGAACAAAATTATGCCATTCTGGAGCGAGAGTGCCTCTCAATCAAATGGGCACTGGACTCGCTATGTTATTACCTCTTGGGCAGGAAATTTAAATTACAGTAAGACCATGCTCCTCTGGCATGGATGAAGCAGAACAAGGAAAGGAATGCCAGGGTGACAAGGTGGTTCCTTTCGCTTCAAGAATTCAATTTCTCGGTAGAGCATAGGCCTGGGAAGTTACAGGGTAATGCCGATGCCTTGTCCAGAGTTCACTGTCTCTTTGGAGTTGTTGACCAGCCCTCCGGTCTGGAGAAGAGGGGGGATATGTGAGACAGTGAAGGGGTGCATACTGGACGGGGTGTACATCTTTCCCAGGTTTCTTAGCTGGGTGGCATGAGGAATGTAGGAGTGAAGGTAGCTTGGCAGTGCAACGTTCACTCCACTCCCCATCCAGTACAGCCTTGCAGCCCAACCCTGAGTGCACTCAGCTGTCCAATTAAGCAGCCAGAAGTAGGTGGTTGAGTTTCACAGACAGAGCTCTCAGTCTGAATCTGGCTTCAGACGCTGCTGGAGTCTCCTGGAAGCCAAGCTCTGGTAATTACAAATCTGTGTTGTTGTGGCCAGGCTGTTAGAGCCTAGACCCCGGTAGTGAGGGAACTAACTGTGTCTAGCTAGCAGCCTGCCAGGCTTAGGACTTTGTTTTATGGTTTGGTTTATGTTTTGTTGCTGTGGACTTTAATAAAAACTGGTTGGCGCCAGTTTACACCCGTACTGCTGTCTGTGCTTGGACTCTTTATGCCACTCCATCTACTCGAGACGGCGATCCCAGAGCTATACCCCTGAACTGTCTACAGTGTATACATGTGTATGTACATCGTGTGTGATGACATGACTATATTTCAATAAATGTACATTTTTTTGTTCAAGAATAAATGTGGATTGTTGTTCATGGGAGAAAAATAAGACATCCCTGAAAATAAGCCCTGATTCATCTTTTGGAGCAAAAATGATATAAGACACTGTCTTATTTTCGGGGTAACACAGTAGTCCTGTAGACAGCAAAATCCTTCTCATAGACAAAAACATGAAGTTAGTGTGCAGAAAGGAGGGGTGCAGGGGACTAATACTTCATTCCAATATGTTTCTGAAACCTTGTGCTCAGACCGGTGGGTGTTGCACTGGTCGGACCCCTGCGAGCAATAACTTATAGCCACAAAAGAGGAGATTGTCAGTGAAGCTGTAATAACTATTTAATTTTTTTGTATGTCACTAATATATTAGTAAGTGTAACAAAATCTTAGCCCCCTCCTTACTTGTTATAGATTAAGTGGCCACTGCCTTTCACAGTAAACATAATGAAAACGATATATTCATTTTTGGGATTTTCGCGTGACCTTTAGTTGAAGGAGATGGAGCGATGAGAGCCTTCTAGCTGTCTGCTGTGCCTTCCACGTATCTCTAGAAATGACTTTTTTAACATCCAGTTGTAAGTTATAATTTCCGTCTACGTGATCTCGTTCTATACTATTATTTTTCATTTTAGCAATCTGAGTGATTAGCTGAATGCGGCCTTCAGACTGTACAACGTGCTATTCAGCTAATCACATTGTGCAAAGCTTGTTTCACTGTTAAATTAACAAAGTAATTATATATTATACAATCACTCTTCTACTATTATTACTACAATCCTAAATTGTATTATCATGGACCGAGCCGGTCGTGTCTTTATCCACTTTATATATATAGAAGGCTACAAGCACACATCCCTGCACGGGAGGCCGTTGTTCACAATTCTTTATTTAGGAGATTTAAAGGGTTGTTGTCATGGGTGCATCGCCACGAAGATCGTCGCGATTGCACATTCTGACTTCTCACAGCTGAGCTGCTGTTTCTTTGTGTTTGGTAATGAGAGAGTTAATTTTACCTAGCTCTTTGCTAAGACTAGGTCCAGCCTCGCCCGGCTGCTTTTGATTATGTTCTAATTAGTTTCCTTTATATTCCTGCCAGTCTGGGTGTTAGACGCCGGTGAAAGCATTCATGTAGTCTAGCAGACTGGAGCGGTTCTGAGAATACTTAAGCTAAGAGCTCCTTAGTTGTTTTTACTCTTATAGCTTATAGTTTATCTCTGAGACCTTAGGTGTTCCTACTGTGTGTGAGTGTTGTATGTAAGACTTTATTTACTTTATTTCTTGTCTTTCTTGTATGTCTTTCTGTTCATTAACCGTTACCTGTTCATTCCCTTTGGTGGTAATCAGGGTCCTTCTTAGGACTAGATTACAGTTGGCAGGGATTGATAGGAGACAGGGTTTACGCTGGTGGCCTGGACCTCTGTACCTTTAACAGTACCTCCAGGTAGAGGGATTAGTCAGGACCCCAGTTTAGGGTCAGCATAGACCCCGGTCACCCTCTAGCCGGAGACAGCGTATAACGGATTCAGTATTGACCCACTGGACATTCTGTCAGGTAATTCTATGTTATCATATATCTATGCGCATGTTATATAGTATGTTGCCCTTTTGATATAGATTACTGACGTCACATATATATATCTGCTATACAGCGTGACATTTTCACCGGCCATACTAAAGATTCCCCCAGCTGTCATGGATCCAGTAGCCCAGCTGGCCCGGCAGTTGCAGGGGTTGTCCATGGAGTTTGCAGACATTAAGTCCAAGGTTTTGTCCCCCCCGGAGCAAACCAGATCTGAACCTAAGGTTGCTCTCCCGGACAGGTTCACTGGTGGGCGGGACAAATTTTTTACCTTCCGGGAGGCATGTAAATTGTACTTTCGGCTGCGGCCTCGGTCATCTGGGAGTGAAGAGCAGAGGGTGGGAATTGTTATCTCGCTCTTACAAGGGACCCTCAATCTTGGGCGTTCTCTATTCCTCCAGGCTCCCCAGATCTCCAGTCAGTGGATCGATTTTTTACTGCCCTGGGTCTGGTATATGATGATCCGGATCGAGTCTCCCTTGCTGAAACAAAGTTACGTAAAATACGGCAAGGAAATCGTCCAGCGGAGGAATATTCTTCTGAGTTCCGTAGATGGGCAACAGATACTCAGTGGAATGACCCAGCTCTTAGGAGCCAGTTTTGTCAAGGGTTGTCTGACAAATTAAAAGATGTGTTGGCTCAGTATGATTCTCCTCCATCACTGGAGGCTGCTATGGCCCTCGCTATTCGCATTGATAGACGACTTCGGGGAAGACGCGAGGTAACTCCGCCTCCCGTGATGACTCCACCTACTACTAAAGTCCCTTATACTGAGGTTCCCCTGGTCTGTTCTGAGGAGCCCATGCAGTTGGGAGGGACATCATTTTGTAGGAGGGAATCGGCGGTGCACCGCAAGACTAGAAGGTGTTTCTTTTGCGGAGAGAGGGACATTTTGTTGGGGGGTGTCCATCCCGGGCCTCTTTGAGCAAAGGAGTTAACCTGGGAGTGTGTATTTCGTCCCCAAATCCCTCTCAGTTTCTCGTGCCTGCGGAGGTGGTGATTGGTACTAGAACTGAGAGGATTTCTGTTTTTCTTGATAGTGGGTCCGGGGCTAATCTGGTGGACGCTCGGTTTGCCCAGGTGCATGGTATGCAACTGAGTGTATTGGCCAAACCGGTCCCTATAGTCTCTATTGATTCTAGACCTCTCGGTCAAGGTAGCTTGGTACAAGCTGTTCATAACATAGATCTTCGAGTAGGGGCAATACATAAAGAGCAATTGTCTTGTTATGTGTTGGAGGGTCTACCTACTCCTATTGTGTTGGGACTTCCTTGGTTGGCTAAACATAACCCAGTGATTGATTGGCAATCCAGAAAGATAAGCCAGTGGGGTGAATTTTGCAGGAATAACTGCATGAGCACGGTCATCGGTGCGGTTGTGCCTAGGACTTTGCCTCCTTTTCTGGAGGACTTTGGGGAGATGTTCTCAGAGGAGGGTGTAAAGAGTTACCTCCTCATCGCGCATATGACTGCTCAATAAAGTTGCTTCCTGATGCCTTATCTCGTACTTTCCCAGGGGCCGGGAAGACGGATGATCCGGTTCCTATTCCTCAGGAGGGAGTTGTAGTGTCAGCTGTATGCTCTGAGCTTGAGGGGAGGTATTGGGGGCTCAGGGTGACGCCCCTGTGGGACTTCCAGGGAGACTGATAGTTCCAGATCGCTTAAGACTGAAGGTTACGGGGAACCGTTACAAACGGATGGCTGATAGGAGGAGAGTTTCTGGTCTAGATCTGAAGGTGAACGATCTGGTTTGGTTGTCTACCAGGAATATAAAACTTAAAGTTTCCTCCTGGAGGTTGGGTCCCAGATTCATCGGGCCGTACAGGATCAGTTCCATAATTAATCCTGTGGCATTTCGTCTGGACCTCCCTCCTATGTTTAAAATTCATAATGTGTTTCACAAGTCATTACTTAAAAAGTATGTGGCACCAGTCATACCGTCACCTCTACCTCCTCCTTCAGTGGTAGTCAATGATAACGTGGAATTTCATGGGTCGAAAATCATTGACTCACGTCTCAGTCGCCGATCCCCTCAGTACTTAGTTCATTGGAGGGGGTATGGTCCTGAGGAGAGGACGTGGGTCCCTGCGTCTGATGCTAACGCAGATCGATTGGTTCGGACCTTTCACACAACTTACCCGGACAGACCTGGTCATGAGGGTCCGGAGGCCCCTCGTAGAAGGGGGGGTACTGTCATGGGTGCATCGCCACGAAGATCGTCGCGATTGCACATTCTGACTTCTCACAGCTGAGCTGCTGTTTCTTTGTGTTTGGTAATGAGAGAGTTAATTTTACCTAGCTCTTTGCTAAGACTAGGTCCAGCCTCGCCCGGCTGCTTTTGATTATGTTCTAATTAGTTTCCTTTATATTCCTGCCAGTCTGGGTGTTAGACGCCGGTGAAAGCATTCATGTAGTCTAGCAGACTGGAGCGGTTCTGAGAATACTTAAGCTAAGAGCTCCTTAGTTGTTTTTACTCTTATAGCTTATAGTTTATCTCTGAGACCTTAGGTGTTCCTACTGTGTGTGAGTGTTGTATGTAAGACTTTATTTACTTTATTTCTTGTCTTTCTTGTATGTCTTTCTGTTCATTAACCGTTACCTGTTCATTCCCTTTGGTGGTAATCAGGGTCCTTCTTAGGACTAGATTACAGTTGGCAGGGATTGATAGGAGACAGGGTTTACGCTGGTGGCCTGGACCTCTGTACCTTTAACAGTACCTCCAGGTAGAGGGATTAGTCAGGACCCCAGTTTAGGGTCAGCATAGACCCCGGTCACCCTCTAGCCGGAGACAGCGTATAACGGATTCAGTATTGACCCACTGGACATTCTGTCAGGTAATTCTATGTTATCATATATCTATGCGCATGTTATATAGTATGTTGCCCTTTTGATATAGATTACTGACGTCACATATATATATCTGCTATACAGCGTGACAGTTGTGCTGTCATAACTGTAAGGCCACATTCATATGATCAAGATCAGTATTCTGTAAGCCCAAACCAGGAGTGGGTGATAAATACAGAAGTGGTGACGTGTTTCTATTATACTTTTCCTCTGATTGATCCAATCCTGATTTTGTCCTACAAATACTGATGTAAAATACTGACCAAATACTGACTGTGAACAGGCATGGAACGCAGATGCAAAGTTCAGCTCCATTCAATGTGTAGTGGCCGCTGCTGGGTACTGCAGAACACCTCCTACTCTTCACTTTGCAGCTTCTTTCCACATGTTTACAGCCGGCCGCGGGCAGAGCAAATAACAGCTGATCGGTGGGGGTGCCCGATATTGGTTAGGTTGGATAAGTCATCAATAAGTTATGATAAGAAACCTAAACTGCAAATTGTAGAGTAAAACTCTATGTGGCACAATTAAGTTCAGGGATGATAACTGTGTTGCATGTTAAGCAGAATTTTTGGGGGGCATTTATATTCAACTATTAGAACATAGAAGCTTAGGCCATAATCCTATTTATAATCTGCCATACAAGCCTGATGGATCCAGGTTTCTACCGCAAATCCTTAATCAATGGAAATTGAGTCATATCTGGTGTATATTCTATAAATACTTAAGATTTGAGTACCCCTTTAAAACAGATGGGTTTTAAGTGTGGAAATTGTGTTGAACTGGATCAGACTGTTAAACTTTGAATAAATTTACTTTCTATGGTGCCATTTCTGCGTTACCGCTGACAGTAGAAGAGGCAATGGTGTTATTATAGTGTTGATGCACTGCCAGCCTGATGGGAAGGTCTCCTGTAATTGTGATCAGACACAGTGAATCGTCCTGCCCACACACAGACTCTGCCCACACACAGACCCTGCCCATACACAGACCCTGCCCACACACAGACTCTGCCCACACACAGACCCTGCCCATACACAGACCTACACAGACCCTGCCCACACACAGACCCTGCCCATACACAGACCCTGCCCACACACAGACTCAGCCCATACAAAGACCCTGCCCATACACAGACCCTGCCCATACACAGACCTACACAGACCCTGCCCACACACAGACCCTTCCCATACACAGACCTACTCAGACCCTGCCCACACACAGACCCTGCCCATACACAGACCCTTCCCATACACAGACCTACACAGACCCTGCCCACACACAGACCCTGCCCATGCACAGACCCTGCCCATACACAGACCTACACAGACCCTACCCATACACAGACCCTGGCCACACACAGACCCTGCCCACACACAGAGCCTGCCCATACACAGACCCTGGCCACACACAGACCTTCCCATACACAGACCTACACAGACCCTACCCATACACAGACCCTGCCCACACACAGACCCTGCCCACACACAGACCCTGCCCATACACAGACCTACACAGACCCTACCCATACACAGACCCTGCCCACACACAGACCCTGCCCACACACAGACCCTGCCAACACACAGACCTACACAGACCCTACTACCCATACACAGACCCTGCCCACACACAGACCCTGCCAACACACAGACCCTGCCCATACACAGACCTACACAGACCCTACCCATACACAGACCCTGCCCACACACAGACCCTGCCCACACACAGACCCTGCCCATACACAGACCTACACAGACCCTACCCATACACAGACCCTGCCCACACACAGACCCTGGCCACACACAGACCCTGCCCACACACAGACCTACACAGACCCTACTACCCATAGACAGACCCTGCCCACACACAGACCCTGCCAACACACAGACACTGCCCATACACAGACCTACACAGACCCTACCCATACACACACTCTGCCCACACACAAACCCTGCCCATACACAGGCTTACACAGACCCTGCCCACAAACAGACCCTGCACACACACAGACCCTGCCCATACACAGACCTACACAGACCCTGCCCACACACAGACCCTGCCCACACACAAACCCTACCCATACACAGACCCTGCCCACACACAGACCCTTCCCATACACAGACCCTGCCCACACACAGACCCTGCCCATACATAGACCCTGCCCATACACAGACCCTTCCCATACACAGACCCTTCCCACACACAGACCCTTGCCACACACAGACCCTTCCCACACACAGACCCTTCCCACGCAGACCCTTCCCACACACATACCCTCTCTATGTCTCCTTGCTCTCATCTCTTATATTAATTAAAGTCCTTGTTAGTGTAACACTCCTATAATAATAGGTGCACACTCCTGAAAATTCATGAACCAAGTAATAATACCCTAGGAGCAAATTTGACTGTACGACAAGGGAGTGGCTAGATTAGAATACAGATACATTTAAAATACATTTATTAATGACATGATAAAACAAAGTAAAGTTAAAATTAAGAAAGATGCAAGAATAAAAAGATGGAGGGACATAGGACTCAGTCAATAATTGCTAACCATGATGAAAACTTCATGTCTTGAACAGTGAAATGCTGAGTACAAATGCAACTAAGGTATGAAATCAGAGTTCAGCAGTGAAAAAAATTGCAAAACAAACCACACAAAATATCAGTGAATACATCGATATTAAAGTGCCTGGTGCATATAATAAAGTATAACCAGAAGCATATAAAAATATATTGCTAGACAGGTGTGAACTTAGGTAGGTTCAACATAGCAAAGAGACAACAGCAATTCATTCATGCCATTCATTGATGTAATTGTAAGAGAAGGTGTGAAAGAATCATGATTAAATAAATAACAGCAGAACTGAATCAAGACTGGTGAGATCAGTTTCACAGGATGAGAAGCACTAATGGTGCAAAAAATATATTACTTGGCTGCATCAGCATAACCGGGTAAAGTAACATGCAGCAAAGCCTGTGCAAAAGAAAGCACCATAGAACCTGCCATAAAGGGTATTGAGCATGAAGATTAGAGGCAAAGGAATGCCGGTCACACACTCACAATAGAATGCAGTAAGCATAACCGTGATTAGAGTCAAGCAAAATGAGCAAGGCACGAAGTTTCTATCTGAGTCGGGATAGCATATGGAAGTGTAGAGGAGTCCTGTCCCTCTGCCCTGACATGCACGTTTCGCCCAGCTTTTTCACGGCCCCCTAAGTTCACACCTGTCTCGCAGTATATAGTGGTGTGGCTTCAGAAAGTGACGAGAAAATTTAATCTCTCACTGATATATGAGTGTCTGGGGTGAAGATGCTCTGGAACAAAGAAATATTCATCATAATGTGTATATTTATCAATGTACAGAGATTGCAATGTTGGAAACGAGTATTCGCTAAGTTGCTGTTGGGCCTGAAGCCTCATTAACAAATCCAAAATGTATCCATGACCCTTTGCCATCTTGGTTGCTTGAAAGCTTACAGGCATTGTCAGTACTTTGATATTGATGCTCTGTCCTTAGAACAGGTCGTCAATATTAATAGACTGGTGGAGGTCTGTCCGCTGTGTACAGATCCTTGGTGGCCAGAAAACTATACATCCCAACACGGGACTTACCTTGAAAATGGGGCACCATCTAATGTTATCAGGATTTAGAGGTGACTGAGCATCTGCAGCTCTCCATTCTCCTCTATGGAAGTTACATAAATTGCCTTTGAAAAGGAATCTCTCACCAGGTTTTTCTATGTAATCTGAGAGCACCGTGATGTAGGGGAGGAGAGCCTGATTGCCGAAATGTATCACTTATTGGGCTGTGTTTTGCTGTATCAATACAATCAGTGTTTTATCAGCATGAAATTATCACTACAGGACAACTGGCCTTGTGCCTCCTAGTCCAACCCGCCCCATCACTGATTAGCAGCTCTCTGTCACTATACAATGTACAGAGAAAGCTGTCAATCCATGATGTGAGCGGGGTCATCCGCAGCTCAACAGCTGAGCTCTGCTACATCTGCAGCAGAGAAAACTGAGATTCTGTCATAACTGCTGCATCCGGTAAACTAAGTGACACATCGCTGGAATCATGGTCTCTGTCCCTACAAAATGCTGCTGTCAGTTGACTTAAAAAAACAAACAAAACCCAAGACAGAAACAAAACAAATCCCCTGCTGTAAGTAAATAAGTAAAAGCAATAGTGCATATTAATAACATTGGGCACTTAGTAAAAAACGTTTTTGATAAATAGTGCAATAGCCATCCCACCAGCATCAAGGGGTACCCAAATTCGAGATTGTCCTAACCTCTAATATTAAAGCCTTATTCTGCGTCATAATGACGTCCTGTGAGAATAAGAGCTGAGCAGGACCGAGTCCCAAACATGGACACCCAGCTAGTGGGGAGCTGTCAGATTACTTGGCAAAAACCCACCCATAGATTCCCTGTAAATATAGTTTATTACTATGGTTTATAGTCTTCAATGTTGAGTAACGCACGTTCATTTCTGGTCTATGTTATTAAATTAACTGTATGACTAATAAATAATGACGCTTCCTTCATGAAGGACGACATTTACAGACTTTCAGATATGCAACCGGCTCGCTCCAAAATTCTATTTAAAAAAATTGGGGATGCTGGATTAGGAAATACCATTGAATGGGGCCGGATCATGGGGCAACTAGAGAGAGCATGAGCAGAACGCCGGACAGAAATCCTAACAGCCTTCCCAACACTTTGTGCTGTATTCCTCCGTGCGGAGCTGCGCGGGGCCGGCGTACACAAGGGCATGTCACATCCAATTCAGGACAATGAAGAAAAAGTCTTAGAGACAGAAACACAAAGTGTAAAGTGGTCACAATGCTTTGGAGACTATACAAGTCATGTATTTCCATGCATTTATTAATATTTTATATGCCCCATATTAAAGGGGTTAAAAGAGATGGAAAAAATATGGCTTGGCTGCTTTCTACCACGACCAGTAGTCTATGGGCTACGTCTGGTGTTGTAGCACATTAGTCACATTCCATTAAAGAGTAACCATCCTTTTAAATAAATAAATCGTACACATAAACATAATTCACATTGTAATGTATCTTTTCAGAGAATTCTGCCTCTTTCTCTCTCAATTCATGGGTGAAATCTGTATTCTGTAGACAGATTTTCCCATTACTGAGATAGGAGAGGACAGTTGGTGCTTTTAACATTTTATAGAGGGAAGAACTGAAGGCAAACGCAGATATTCTGCTGCTAGTTCCCCTAAGGCTGAGGTCAGACATGTGAGAAGCTCGCACGAGTCTCTCGCATGTCAATACCCGGCACGGCCGCCGGCACTCAGGAGCATTCGGCTGCGTGTATTTCTATGCAGCCGCACGCTCCGCTCCCGAGTGCCGGCAGCCGTGCCGGGTATTGACATGTGAGAGACTCGTGCGAGCTTCTCACATGTCTGACCCCGGCCTAAAACTATGGTTACCGTTCTCCATAGAACCTAATGCGCACCAAATGGTCATCTATCTAATTGGAAAGGAGATTCACTGAAGGCAGATTTTACCTAGGAGCTGATAATTTTGAGAATGAAATATCAGTTCAGGAGAAAGATGCAGATTTCTCTAATAGATATAATATTTCTTATTTTCATGTATACTATTGATTTATGAAAAAATAAATAAAACGACTGTTAGGCCTAATTCAGACGTCAGGTTTTTTTTGACGGACGAGAAAGATGGACTGAGTTTCATTAGGTTTTCATCCCCGTGTCTTCAAAGTGTGGTCAAAGTTTCATCAGTTTTTTCAATGATGAGAAAAAAAAAATCTCCACCTTCTCCTATCAGTCACTGAAAAACAGACAGCTTACAAATGGCATCTAAGTACGGTCTGATGTTTTCATGCACCCAGAGATTTTCATTGCTGAGTTAGATCTGACACTCGGATCATTATCGGACATGTCGCGGCGATTTTGCACAGACCACTCAGTTGTCAAAAAATCACTGACGTGAACAACCCCATAGATCACAGGTCGCACTTGTACGTGAAACTGATGTGTGAATGAACCCTTAAGGGTATGCCACACTAAACAACATCGCTAACGGGATCGCTAAAAAACTTCACTATTTAGCGATCCCGTTAGCGATGTTGTTGTGTGCGGCATGCAGCAACAACGTGGCCCCTGCTGTGATCTCGTCCGTCGTCCTGATCGTTCCGGACCCTATTTTTATCGTCGGCGTCCCGCTGGGTAAGTATCTAATCGCTGAGTGTGGCACCTTTTTTAGCGATTTAGCGGTACTTTTGTACCGCTAAAGTCGTTAAGGAGATCGCTAACGGCGATAGCGTTCTTAACGATATCGCTAAATGTGGCCGACACTAGCGATATTGTAAACGATCCCGCTAGCGATCTCATTAGTATGCGACTCTAACGAGATCGTTAGCGGGATCGTGTAGTGTGCAGTACCTTTACTCTCTAAATAGGGCTGAGCTACAACACTATAGCCTTTGGAAGTAAGCAGCCATGTTTTTCTAATCTAATACAAGCCAGTTTGGTGAACAGCTGATCACCACAGTCTAGCTCCTCTGGTTCCATCATCTAGCTGCCTCTGACCATGTACAGTGGCTTGCAAAAGTATTCACCCCCTTGGCTTTTTACCTATTTTGTTACATTACAACCAGTGTTTAAATATTTTTGTAATCTGATTTGTGTGTGATGCATCTGCACTAAATAGTCTAAGTGGCTGAAGTGAGAAAAATATAGGCAAAGATTACATTTATAGGATCAAATAACTAAAAATTGACATTCACATATGTATTCCCCGTTTTTGCTATGAAGCCCCTAAAAATTTCTGGTACAAGCAATTACCTTTGTAAGTCACATGCTTAGTAAAAGGAAGTCCCCCTGTGTGCAATCTAAGGGTGAGTTTCCACGGTCAGGAAACGCTGCGTGTTTGGCGCTGTGCGCTGGCGCAGCGCCAAACACGCAGCGTCCAGATGTTACAGCATAGTGGAGGGGATTTCAAGAAATCCCGTCTCCACTATGCGTAACAATATGCAGGTGGCAGACCTGCGTAAACGGACATGCGGCGCGTCTTTTCAGACCGCAGCATGTCCTCGCGTATTGCGGCGACGGTGCGTCGCCGCAACAGAATTAACACAGGGCTATGTAGCCCTGCGTTCTTTCCGGAGGTGTTCCGGAGGTGTCCTGAACACCTCCGGAAAGAACGCGCGTCATAAAGGGGGCGGGGCTTAGACGGAGCGGAATTTCCGCTCCGTCCAAAGCGCTGTGGTTCCGGACCGTGGAACCACAGCCTGAGTGTCTCATGGTCTGTCAGTATATACACACCATTTCTGAAAGGCCACAGAGGCTGCACCACCATTAAGCTGAAGGCCCCACTAACCAAACACCATGGAGACCACGGAGATTACCAAACAAGTCAGGGACAAAGGTGTGGAGAAGTACAAGTCAGGATTGGGTTATAACAAAAAATTCCGATCTCTGATGATCCTCCGGTGCACCATCAAATCCATTATCAGCAAATGGAAAGAATATGGTACCACATCAAACCTGCCAGGAGAGGGCCGCCCACCAAAACTATCAGCCCAGGCAAGGAGGGCATTAATCAGAGAGGCCAAAGGTAACCTTAAAGAAGCTGCAGAGTTCCGAAGCAGAGACTGGAGTATCTGTTCATACGACCACAATAAGACGTACTCTTTATGGAAGAGTAAGCAGAAAAAAGCCTTTACTTACACACAAAAATTGTAAGGCTCATTTTCAGTTTGCTAAAAGACATGTGGGAGATTGCCCAAATATTCGGAGGAAGGTGCTGTGGTCAGATGAGATGAAAATTGAACTTTTTGGCCACCAAGGTAAATGCTATGTCTGGAGCCAAAGCAACACAGCTCATCAACCGAAAAATACCATGCCCACAGTGAAACATGGTGGTGGCAGCATCCTGCTGTCGGGATGTTTTTCAGCAAAACCTGTTTCAGTCTGTCAGTAATTTGAGAATGGTACGGAGATTCGCCTTCCAACAAGACAATGACCCAAAGCATACTGCTAAAGCAACACTCGAGTGGTTTAAGGGAAGACGTGTAAATGTTTTGGATTGGCCGAATCAAAGCCCAGACCTTAATCCAATTGGGAATCTGTGGTCAGACTTGAATATTGCTGTTCACCAGAGGAAACCATATAGCTTGAAGAAACTGGAATAATTTTGCGTAGAGGAATGGGAAAAATCCCAGTGGCAAGATGTGGAAAGCTCATAGAGACTTATCCAAAGCAACTTGCAGCTGTAATTGCCACAAAGAGAGGCTCTACAAAGTACTGACTTTAGGGGGGTGAATAGTTATGCACACTGAAGTTTTTAGTTATTTTGTCCTATTTGCTGTTTGCTTCACAATAAAAAGGAAACCAAATAATCAAAGTTTTAGGAATGTTTTTTTTACATGAATTGATGCAAACCCTAAAAAAACAGTGAAATACGTTCACAATTCACTGTATTTCACTGCAGCGGCTGACCATATCCCAGACTTCAAAATTAGTTTTCCAATCTGTGGCAGAAGTCTGCTGATGATTTGTTCTATAGGACTTTGATATATGATAAGAATTCATTCTATAGATAGACCAAAACATCTGACTCTAACACTGTTTTGCCTACAACAATAAAGTCCAGCTATTAAAATGCTGCTTTGACTGTCTTTACTGACTGGACATGATAGAATAACCTTAAAGACTATGTATAGAATTTTTAAATCATTCATTTGCTTCTTAAATGCTCAGTTAAGCAACTTTCTAAATAATCATTCATTACAATTTTTCTGCTGCAGAGTGTCTGTAAGTCCTTTATTTAACTGAGTGCTTTACAAATCTGTCAGACCTCCTGCTCAGTTCCGATAGCTCTTTACTCTCTTCTCTCAGTGTTAGAGATATCAGCAGGGCAGCGAGGGAGATGTACACAGATCTCTAGAATACAGACAGGTGAGAAAGCATGTAGTCTCAGGGAGGGCAGATAAAACAGGCTGTAGAAAAGGGGGAAAGCACATGAAGAAGAAATAAGTAACATTTGGAACTGTGCTGATATATGAGCTAAAGAAGACAGCAGAATGCAGGATACACATATTGCTCACATCCAACCTATATTACTGGAGGGACATTACCACAAGAGAAAAATGTGAAACTTGGATTTGATTACAAAGTTCTTATCAAGAGGTCTGTAAATGAATGAACAGGTGAAGATTGTATAAAGAAACAGTGCAGTTTTATTAACTGGAGGTTACCACTAACATATGTAAAAATATTTTTTCAATGTGGAAGGTACTGATATCCTGTAATGTGCAAACTCACTTTTCAAATTCCCTGATGTCATTTTGATATGTAAGAAATCAATAGCTGGTGCAAGTCAGTGTCGATGTCTAAGGCCGGCGTCACACACAACTACAAAAAATCGGACCATTTTAGTCGGTCGATAATCGGAGCAAAATTTAAACATCACACATCCGCCTGGCATCCGATTTTCCTTCAAAGATGCGATTTAGTCGCATGTGTGTGTACCTTGTAACATCCGATTTTCAACCGACCACCGTTTTTTTGTTGCAGCTTACCAAAAAGGACCAATAACGGTTTGAGGCCTGATAGTGATTGAAATCATCAGGCAGAGCTATATTTAAGTGCTCTGCTACAGGTGTGACTCTTCCACCTTTGCACTGGTGTCATTTTGTTCCTTGTGCTTAGTGCTTGCTAGCTGCTTTATCCAAACATGAGCGACACACTCAGATTTTCTCCCACTGAGCGTGTGCTGTTCCATTTGGTTATATCCAGACGTTTTGGGGAGCCATATCCTGTAATAGCAGATCCCAGAAGACGCAGAAGAATGTGGGTACATCCACTTTTGACAAGAAGGATAACTAAAGGCCATTTTCACCGCCTATATTTGTCACTGCGTAGGCATGGAGATAAGTTTTTCCAATATTGTCGAATGAGCATAGCTACCTTTGATACGTTGCTTGACATTGTGCGCCCTGGGATCACATTTCAGGACACCAGGATGAGAAAAGCAATTTCTGCTGAGGAACGCCTTCTCCTAACAATAAGGTATGTGTGTCAACAATATGTTGATGATGTTGGCCTCGACATAGTCACTTTGCAAGTATTGGAGCACACTTCTTGGCAAATTATCATGTGAGTAATGTATTTCTGAAGCTTACCTATCTAAATTATTGCCTTTGGTGTATTCCACAGAAGGCATGGCTTGTAATCTAATTTCCAGCATGTGTGCTCTAAGAAACTAAAGCATTGTAAGTGTTGTGCATGCTGTGTTTGTTGTTTTTGGTGCTGATTTCTCCATGTTCTATGTGTGTTACAGGTTCCTTTCTACTGGCATGTCCTACGCTGCTCTGCACTTAGAGTTCTTAATAGGGCGATCAACAATTTCAGGCATTGTGCGGTCAACTTGTGTGGAAATTTGGAACAGACTACATGAAGACATCATGCCTGAGCCAAAAATGAGTGACTGGTTGAGGATAGCACAGGGTTTTGCAGAAAATTGCCAGTTTCCACACTGTATAGGAGCCCTGGACGGCAAGCACATACGTGTTTGTAAACCTCCTAACTCAGGCTCACAATTCTTCAATTACAAACAATATTTTTCCGTAGTTTTGTTGGCCTTGGTCGACACAAACTACAGGTTTATAATTGTAGACATTGGGGCCTATGGAAGGACTGGAGACTCCAGAGTCTTCAATACTTCCATAATGGGTAGGCGGATACGCAATAACCAACTGGACCTACCACCAGCAAGTCAACTTACTGACTCTATTCCAGAACGTGTGCTTTATGTATATAGTGGATGAGGCCTTTCAATTAACCAGGAATGTAATGAGGCCATATCCCCGTCGCTATCTCACCCATCGGCGTAGAATATTTAATTGTCGCCTGTCACGTGCTCGACGGCTGGTGGAGTGCACATTTGGAATTCTTAGTGCTAAATGGCGGGTACTTCAATCTGCAATTCAACTCAGTGAAGACAATGTTAATGTGGTCCTCAAAGCATGTGTGGTCCTACATAATTTTTGTAGAATCCATGAATGCTCCTCACAACATGTGGATGAGTTAGCCTCTGTGAATGTGTCTTTGCCTATGTCACCACCCATCCATCCCCGTCGTCCACCTTCAGGCCTAAAAGTACGTGATGTGTTCACTCAATATTTTGTGTCCCCTGAGGGTGCTACTGCCTGGCAAGAGGAGGCATTATTACACATGTAGTGTGCCTATGTTGCTCTGTCATAAAGATATTTAGGCTCAATTAATTGTATATGTTGTGTTTGTTTTGGTGTCATATTGTGTGTAAGTTATAGGCAGACCATCACATATTTAAATAAACAGTTACATATTGAAATAATCACATACAATCAATGCGACTCAAAACATTTTTTTATGTATTAGGTAATGTTTTGTCGCTGTAAACATAATGACAAAAGACTCATGTGTCATAAACTGTATTCAACATATTTCCTGAGAAACTTGCAGCAGTAAAAATATTTATAATGTTCATAACTTCAAACAAATAACAAAAAAATACATTACACCTATAACTGGTGGTAGGTGTGGGGTGGTGAAGATGGAGGGCCAGATTGTGAGGGCTGCCTAGACTGCTCTCCAGCCACTGTGTCACCATGAGTGGTGGCTGAGTGTGTACTTTGCTGACTGCTTCTTGCTTGCTCTGTATGGGGATTTGGGTAAGGGAAGGTTGGAAACTGTTGTGGGTAGTCATAATATCACTGCCCACTTACACTGTAGCCCCCAAAATGCCCATGTCGACCATACCCATGTTGTGGCCAGCATTGAACATTGGGTATGGTCGAGTGGGCATATTGTAATGGCCACTGTGTCCCATGTGTGGTACATGTTGTGTCACACTTTGGTAGGACTCACTTAGAGGAGGAGGAGTTGGTCTCTGTGGTCCACAAGGAGGAGGTGGAGGAGGAGCATGATGATGAGGAGGAGGCTGATCAGAGGCTGATGCAGACTCCCCTTGCTGGGTTCCCATCAAACGAAGGAGATTTTCACTGGAACGTTGCCACCTTTCCAGTAAATCTAGAAAGTTGTTGGGATCATTTGGTGGGGTTCCTGCATCCAGCACAATTTGTACCCCAGCTCTGATCCGCAGTCTGTGCTGTCGGGGAATGGCCCTGAGGTACCGAGCCAGACTGCGCCCAAATGCCTCCTCCCCATCATCATGGGCAACACTGGACAAGTAGTCAAGAACTCCTCTGTCCACCTGCCTCCTTGTGCCAGAACCAACTCCTTCTCTTCTACGCCTGGGTCGCCGTGAGACACTGCAGGAGGCGAAGCCACATCCTGGGGCCTACCAGGGCTGCTGCTGAGGGGAGGGTCTTGGGACTCTAGAGGCAAGCTCTCTGACTCCACTGCTGGTGGTGGTGGTGGTGATGCTGCTGCTGCACATGCTGCTGATGACGGCCCAGCCTCCTCAACATCCCCCACGGGGTCGATCACTGCTTCTGAGTCAGAAGCTGCCTCTCTCTCTGTAAGGTTTGACTCGGTGCTAGAGAAGAAAAAAATTTTATTACAATTTATTTGAAAATATAGCAATACACTTTGTACAGACATGAACTTACGGTCGCAAATCCATAGCTGGAGCCAGAAAATTCAGTCTATCATAATAGACATATTTTCTTTTGCTGCTTGCTGCTGCCCCACTGCGCCCCCTCAGCTGTCTCTCTCGCCTGTAGCAGTCTCTACAGCTGCGCCAACGCCTTGTAACATCTGACACTGAAAAAGTAACAGATACAATCCAAAATTATACTTATCTGCCCTTGTAACAGAAGTAACGTACACCAGCAATATGATAATTTTTTGGCCTTTTAGGGGTACAGAACACCACTACAAATTGTATGTAGGTAATATAACAAGTTAATATTACAAGGGTTCATACATACAAAGCTCTATGACATATGTGTCACAATAATGACCATTTATTTGGGACACAGCGATGAGATTACCAAAAGGGACACATATTAAGTACTTCACCTACGCATTTATTGCGTAGGCAAACATTTTTAAGGTTCAGTTGGCGACCATTGCAGTTGGAGCTAAATATTAGATGTTCTTGGAGTACTGACATAGCACTGGGGGTTCAACAGTCATAACTGTTGTTTTGGCCACATTTCTGTTTCACATATAAGGCTAGAGGGACATTATAACACATTGTTGGTGGTAGATACTGAGTAGTCATACAGTATTGTAAGTGTTTTCAAGACGTTACTTACTGATGCGTTCTTGGTCCTCCCTAGACCTGTCGCCAAAATCAGGAAACATCTGGGAACATATTCTCCGCCAAGCCGCATCCTTCCGCAACTGGTTGGAATAATTGGGATCCCGCTGGTCCCAAAGTTCTGGTCTCTCCTGGACCAGAACGATCAACATCTCAACATTGATGTGACTGGCCATGGTTCTGGACTCCGTGGAGGCGGTTTCCTGTTTGGGTTTGAATTTTCGTAGCCTAATTAGCATGTCAGCCCTTCCTGGCAATTATCCTGATGCAATTTCCTGGCACCTGGGATAGTGGTGTGATTTAATCGCAAGTCACACGTGCGGTCCGTTTGTAATCCGATTTTTCATCGCTCCCATAGACTTGCATTGGCGATAGTCGACCCACAATCGGTGACAATCGTAGCATGCTGCGATTGCACTCGGATCGATTGCACTCGAACGATTAAAACGGACCACAAAAAATCGGATACTGGGAGCTGCTCCATAGATTAACATAGGGCAGACTGCAATGCGATATTTCATCGTATTGCAGTCGTCCGATTCTGTCGCCAGTGTGACGCCGGCCTAAAAGTGCCCATACATGACTCCATAGTTGTAGAAAATAGATGATCTCAGCAATAATGAACATTCGAGTGAAATTTAACATCGGTTTAGCCAACTGATCACAATCATTGTCAAAAATAAAATACGATACGATACAATTTATTGATCCTGAGGAAATTATGGTATTACAGCAGCGTTACAAACATTACAACATTACAGACAGCATTACATAAATCATCCATGGTTGAATCTTTCATTCACCCATCTGTCATTGAGAGAATATTCCCAGATGGAACTGTTACCTGTCCGGGCTCCAGCCCCAGTCCACGAGTCTTACTTCCCCAAAGCCGACTGTCTATGATCTAGTGCATGTCAGGCTACCATAGTAAATCCAGCATACATTTCTGATGTCATAATACTGCGCCATTTAAGACTGACTCAGGTGGATTATTAATACCAAGTTCCTATACTCAGCCTAGCTGCATGACAAACCCAGCGCTGCTATCTTTGGGCTCTGTTGTAATGCTCAAACTGTGTGACAAACACGTCTGCTGTTCCAAATTGTTGTCTGCACACTCAGCTCTGTTACATCAAGGAGCCTATTTTCCAATCCAAATTTGTTGCTCCAAGGTGCTGTCCACACTGTCGGCTCTGTTATACCGAGCTGCTTTGGTATAGTAGAACTGACTGTACCAGTTTGGTTTTTACTGTTCAAAGGTGCTGTCCAAGGTACCAATCTGTCTACACGACGCTACTGTTCCAAGGTCCACACACTAGGATCTGTGGTACCACGGTACTGTTCTCTCTAAAAATGTTTCTGCTATTTGCATGGTGCCTGTTACTCACGGTGCCTGTCTAAATTATTATTTATTATTATATATTTTATATAGCGCCATTTATTCCATGGCGCTTTACATATGAAAAGGGGAAAAATATAGACAGAAAACAATAAAATGTGCGAGACAAGGGACACATAAGTACAGAAGGAGAGAGGACCCTGCCCGCGAGGGCTCACAGTCTAAATCTCATGCTTTTTTTTTCTCTTGTTTGAGAGAACCCGAATAAGTCTAGATAACACGTGACCACAACAATGCAAAACCCACACGTATGTGCATGAGATTTTGTGACCAGCACGGGAAACATAAGGAAAGGGACAGCGTGCACATGGCACAATCTCACTATTCTGCAGTCATATAGAGTCCCTACAATTTTTTGTCCTAAAGCCTGGCTAACCCCTTTGAGACTAGATAGTCTAATTGATGCAGCAGATTTATCAACCAACATGAATTATTCTAAGTTGAAACTGTCTAAATGTTAGTTTTAGTAAATCAGGCCTCTGCCCCTTGATGGCCATTAATACAAAATCATAAAATATAAAGCGATGTATGAAATGTGTGTGTGTATGTATCAAGCCACGCCCACTCCCAAAGCCCCGCCTACTCCGCATAGCCACAGGGAAAGAGTCCCTGGTCCAGGGACAACCCGACAACAGTTATGACACACAGCTTGGCCTCACATACATTGCACACACAGCTCTGCTGCAGGGACCCTCTGATCCCATGTATACGGTGTTACTCTACTTCCCCCAGATGTGACATAAGCCCCTGCTCTGTGACACGAGTGACTCTTCTACTCCAGCCCCCACACAGCCATGATCTAACTCCTCCTCCCAAACACGTGATTGGTCACATGGCTGTGATATCATCACAGGTCCTTTAGCTGCCAAAAATCTCGCATCTACCAAGATTTTCAGGCAGGGAAGAGAGGAATAAGCACAGCAGGAGAATGTGGGGTGTGCCATGCTTTCCGCAGCAGTGACGGCCCCTCTCCAAGTTTCACTCTGTCTGTGCAGCTGCTCTCCGCTGCCGCCAATGTGCTGATTGGGACATAAAGTCCAGAACTCTCCAAAATTCGGGGATTGGATCTGTGCACCAGCTGCTGGGCCCGGCAGAAGGGAAAGAAGAAACCCACCACCACACAGGGGAGCCCCTGCTGTTAGTCTATGCTGGAGAAGAGCAGCGACATGAACACCAACATCACATATACCAGCAGAAGAGGCACATAACCCCGTGCAGAAGGCGTAACATCCCCCGTGACTCGCTGCGGGTCCGCGCAGGCCTAATACCGGGGGTGCGCAGCACCTACAGCCGTGGGAGTCCGTTGTTGGCACAGGCACTCAGGAGTTACGGGGATGACCTGAGAGCGGCGAAGGGCCACTGCTGGCATGGGGGGGTGGGGCAGTGCTGTCTGCCCAGTGACACTGCCGGCCCATGTGGTTTTTCTATAAATAATATATAAAAAGCTGAGTATGTATGTATTGTGTGTATGTATCAACCTGCCACCCAAAGAGCCCAGCCCACTCCGCTTTGGCACTGTCATTCCAAAAAAAACACAAAGCCCCGCCACAGGCCCACGTGTTGCGCACAGGCAGAGACACATTTACCTCGAAACCACCCTGCAAAACCACCGGCTGCGACGTCCCGCCGCAAAAAAAGCAAAAATCGGGCCGATCCTTCAAGTATCGTGCGCGGCGGCACAGGCCACATTAGCTCCGTCTTCTAGATTGGGGAAATTGCTCCTGGAGGCATGACGTCAAGGGAAAGGGAGGGCCCAGGATGTGCTGCGGAAGAAGTGCGTGAATATGATACACTTAATTGAAAAAGTGCAATTTCTCTTGGGTCAAGTGGGTTTCAATGGTATAGGGGAAAAGGAGTGTGGGTGTTTCTGGAGGGGCGTATAAAGGAGACAACGGCTGCCCGAAAAAAAGCTGTGTATAAAAAGGGTGTGGGGTGCAGGGAAAAAGGCCCCTTAACTCCGCTGTTTAATGCCCGAGCAACGCCGGGCCTACAGCTAGTATAAATAAAAGAGAAAAAAATTTAAAAAAAATTTTCCTTTTCATAAGTATTTAAGGTTTAAATTTTAAAGAACAAGATTATTAGCAAAGCAATTTTCGAACTTTTGGGCAAAAATTATTTTTCTCCCTAAAGATTCAGAAAATTGGAAAATTGAGCTCCTCTGTTGCTAAAAGCAGATAACACAATGCTTGCTTTTGTTTCCCTTTTTCCAAAAGCCGTCAGGGATATTTGCCCGCATCAGCTATTTTGTTGTGTATGCAAAACTGCATGCTCCAAAACTGTCATAAACCAAAATTTTTCAAAATTACCCAAATTTAAAAATTTTACCTTTGCAATGGAAATTGCATGAAGTCGGAATTCCACGGGTCCTCTTGGTTGAATTCAGCTTTAATCGCTGACAGCCGGTTTATCAGTTGCGGAAACAATTAAAAGGGTTTCCATGCCACCCACCGTTAACATTTCCATGAGTGTGATGCACTTCACACCTCAGTTTAAAAATTCCTACTTTTTTTACTCGCAAAAATATGTTTTAAAAAATTTTTTTTTAAAAGGTTTTTATGAAAAATTCTGCTTTTTATGGGGCCAGTGACGGGCCCCAAGGGGGCCCGCAAACATAACCGGTTGGGTATCCCCCAAACCAACCCCTTTCCCTAAAAATTTTTTCCGGGGTAGTAAATGACATTGAAAAGCTTTTCGCCCCTTATTTTTATTCCCTTTTCCCGGGGCCTCGGGTTTCTTTTAATAGAGGCGGGCCCCAACGCGGTTTCAGAAAAAGGCCCCAAAACTATAAGCGGTGAACTGTAATGCCCCTTTTGCATGACGCCCCACCCAGGGGGGGACTGAAACTGAACCCTGGCAGGGGACGGCCGGTCGCATGACTATAATTGTTTTTGGCCTGACTGACACCGGGGCCCCGCGGTACTGTAACTCCCCCCGGCTTTTATTACATTTGGCTCTTGGGGGTGACGAAACTACGCCCGGCCCCCACTGCACCCCGCCCCGGGGGTTACTAAAACCTGCCCCCCCCACCCCGGGAAAAGCCGGCTCGCGGTGATTTTTAACCTGCCCCGGGCACTGACCCCCGGTCAAAAATTTGCCCAAAAACTGCTCTTGGACTGACTGCCCCCCCGGCTCAGCGGTGAGGGGAAAACTGCACCCTGGCACTGACTTACAAGGGTTTTCCTTGGTGACTAAAACCCCCCCTGGCACAACGACGTCCCTACGGTGACTGAACTGCGCCCTGGCCCTTACCCCCGCCGGTCCCGGTACTAAAACGTCCCGGAAACCTGACGGGGGGCTCAGCAGTGACTAAAAACTGCCCTTTTGGCACGGAATGACAGCCACCCCCGGGTCCCCTTAAAACTGCATCCTGTACTGACAGCTACCCCCGCGGGACAAAACTGCATCCGCACTGATGACAGCCAGCTCAGAGGGGCCTGTAACAAAAACCTGGCACGACTGACAGCAACCTCAGCAGTGACTGTAACGCCTTCACTGACTACAGCCAGTCAGAGGTAACTGTACCAGCATCCGGCACTGCAGCCACCAGGGTGACTTAATTTTTCCCTGGCACTCACTGACAGCGGCCCCTCGGGGGTGACAACCCCTTCACCCCGGGAAAAGACCCCCCAACTAGTCATAGGGACGTAACTGGCCCGGTGCTGACAGCCAGCCAGTTCAGAGAAATTTTTACACCATGACAGCCGGGGCCCGGGGTGTTGAAAAATGTCCCCCTTTCACGGGGCAGCTAGCCCGCGGGGGACTTAACTGCGCCCTGGCCGACTGCCACAATTTCAGCGGGCACGGGAAAAAACGCCCTGTCACGGTTGGGGCAGCTGGCTCCGGGGTGACTGTAACTGCCCCCCTGGCCGGGGCACCCCGGGCCCCCGGGGGTGACTGAAACTGCTCTCGGGGGCAAAAAAGCCGGCTCAGCAGTGCATCAGAAAAAAAACCGGCTGTCAGTCATTTTTGGGGGGGTTTAAAAATTTCTGCACCCTTTTGTACAAAGCCTTAAAAAAAACCCCCCGGGGCCCAACCTTAAAAACTGAAAGGTTGTACCCAAAAGGGGGGCTTTAATTTTAAACTCTTCCTAATACCCCGGCCCCAGTGCGGTGGCAGCTTTGGTTTTTTAAAAAAGCTATTAACTTGGTTTTTTTAACCCCAAAATCTGCGGTTAAAGGAAAATTTTTAGGTTCCCTTTTCCAAAACCAAAATGGGGGGTGTCTGTTTTTTACCAAGCAAAAACGGGTTTAAAGGGGAATTTTTTCGGGGGGGTTTTTTCTAGGTGTCTGAGAGCAGCTTTTTGTTGGGAAAGGACCCCCTTTTTTGTGATGTTCCCCTTTTTTGGGGTTTGGGGCCAAAAGTAAAAAAAAAAAGGGGGGTTTTTTTTTTGAGGGGGAAAAAAATCACTGCCTACCAAAGGGGGTTTTTTCCCCAAAAAAGCCCCCCTTATCTGTGAACCCCCCCCCCCAAAAACTGTTTGTAAACTTGCTGAAAACGAGTGTAAAAGGGGAAACTATAAAAAGGGGTGGGCGCGGGTTATACAAAAGCACAGCTTCCCTAGAAAATGCTACAGTAGAGAAAACAAAAGATTCAAAAAAAACTCCCCAACCCAAAACCCAAGTGACACATCGCTGAAATCAGGCCTCCCCCAAAATACATGCCTTAGATTACATAAAAAAACCTTCTGAAATATACCTTTAAAAGGGCCCAAAATTTTTTAAAATAGTTCAGCGGGTTTTAAAAACTCTGCCAATTTTTTAAATCTAATTTTTCGCACCAAATTTCGGGGTATTTTTTTGGGAAGAAATGTGGCACAATCTTGGCACTTGTTTGGGCATGGGGTCACACTTTGGGGCCCGAAAAGTTAAAAAAGAGTTTAAAACTTTTTGCGGGCTTCTTTTAAAGGCCGGGAAAAAAGGGGAACCCCTCCCCCCAAGTTTAAAGGGGAAAAGTCCTACAAGGGGAAACCCCCTATCATCCCCTAAAAAAGCCCCCAAAGTGGAGCCTTTTGCTTTGCACTTCTCAAAACTTTTTACTGGTTTTAATTTTTTATTGCAGCAGCCCTTTTTTTTCCCCTTTTTCCTGGCGGCCCCCATTTAAGGTCTGGTTCCCTTTTCCTATAAAAAACCAGTAAACCTTTTTTTTCTTTATTCAGGCACTCATCAAAAAGGGGAAAATTTTTGGGGGCATATTGTCCCCTTTTCCTTTTAAAAATTTCCATCTTTTATGAAAATTATTGGAAATTGCCCCCAATTGTTTTCAGTAAAAGGGGTTTACACCCACCTTTTGGGACACAAAAAAAAGGGGGGGTTAAAAAATTTTTTTTTTTTTTTTTTTTTTTTTTTTTTTCCCAAAGGGCAAATTTCCCCGGGAAATTTTGGGGGGAAAACGGGGGGAAAATGAAATAAAAATTTGAAATTCTAGAAAGTTTTGGGAAAAGGTTTTTGGGGGTAAAAACCTGAATCTGTGAGAAACCCAACCCCGGGGGAAACCCCATTTTACAAAGAGGGTTTTTCCCATTTTTTTTGACGGTGCTTATCAAATTTTTGTGCCCAAAAATATGCCTTTTGGGGGGGCTCCCTTTTTCCCCCCAGTATTCATCGTTGCTGGGGGGTTTACTTGAAAGCTGTGATGCCTTGACATTGGGTTTTCCCTATTACAAAAAATATATTTTCCATTTTCCCGGGGCTGAACCAAAAAATTTTGGGTGGAAAACAGAGAACTCCAATCATTATCACCCTTTTCCGCAACACGGGGGGCAGGCGGGGCATCTAGGGGCCCCAAAAAAAAAAAAAAAAAGGAATGATAAAAAAAAGGGGTGGTCCCGGGTTTTTAAAGAGGAAAACCCCGGAAAACTAATAATTTCCCCTAAAAAAAATTCGTTTGTAGCAAATTTCATGGAATTTTCGGATTTGCCAAATCGAATTTTTCAAGATTCGAAAATATCCTTTTCGGTTTTCGCCCCTCACATCCCGGTTTTGCGCAGCGCCCAAAACTGGTCAGTGAGGGGCCCGGGAAAACCCCCCACTTGACCCATTCACGCAAAAAAAGCCCCAAAAGTAAGCCCAGAAGAAGAACAGAAAAACCCCTGGAGAAGGGGGCGGGACGGTGAAAAATTATTTTTTAAAATTTTTTTGTTTTTTTGAGAGCTTGTTTAATCAAAATTTTAACCCCCTTAAAAAAGGGGGGGAAAAAAATTTTTTTAAACTTCTTTCCACTACCTATTAATATAAAACTGCTCAAAAAAAAAAGGGAACACTCAAAACCCCTTTCCCAGATCTAAAAAAAAAGAAAATTTCTCATTGAATACTTTTTTCTTTAAAAGTGAATGTGTGAAAAACAAAATCAAAACAAAAAATAAAAAAAAGGAAATCAAATTTTTAACCCTTTTGGGGGCCCGGATTTGAGTCCCCCAAAAAATTTTAAATGGAAAGTAATGCCAAAAAACCCCTTTAATGCCAGTGTGTGTGGGCCCCCCACGTGCCTATTTTACCTCCCCTGTCCTGTTACCCCCCTACAACCCCGGGCTGCCCTGATGAGGCAGCAGATGGCCCCTGGGGGATCTCCTCCCAGCCCCGGCAAAAGCATCCCCAAAATCCGGGGGAATCTTTGGGAAAAGTACGTTGGGGATAAAAACGAGCATAAAGCCCCGATGTGCTAAAAAGGATTCGGTTTGGGGAACGGGGGGCCCCCCCCCTAGCTTAAAACCTTTTAAACTTGCGGAAAATGCTGACACACCCCAGCCACATGGGTTTTTGGGGGTTGTCCTGAAAAAGGGGAACCCCGGGCCCCCCCGAAACAGCATATAAACTCACAAAGGGGTTGAGGATCTAATCTGGGGGCCAAAAGGGTTTTGGGCTACCTCTGGAGAGCACTGGGGGGCTGTGGGCCCCTAAAGAAATGCCACCCCCCCCCCTTCCCCAAAACCCCCTCCCCAAAGGGGCATGCGAAGGTTTTTTGCAGGCGGGAGATCACTCTCGCCCGGGTTTTTCAAATTTTGGGGCACGTCTGTCACTTTTTTCCCCCCGGGAACCTGCTTTTTTGTGAAAAGCACGGGGGCGCCGTGGGGGAAATTTCCAAAACCTGGTTTTGTGGCAAATCCCCCAAACGCCCCGGGGGTTTGGGGTTTTTGAGCACAACCTCCAATGTGGACGTCGGGGGACTAAAACCCCTCCTCAGGGGGTGGGGTTTCTAACCGTTTTTGCAACCCCTGCACTTTGGGGCCTTCTGGGGGTCTTTTGGGGGGGCTCTGGCACTGCTCCTCCTTTTCCCCTTTTCACAAAGGGGAGGTAGCTGTCCTGCGCGGGGGGTTCCCTTTCCCCACGGCCCCCCCCACGCCCCCCGGGGGTACGGGGGCCGGGCTCTCCTGGTAGCCCTCCGCCTCGGAACAAAAACTACCTAAAAAACAGCAAACCTTCTTGCCCCACTCGCATTGATGTTTTTTAAACCCGGATGAGTTTAAAATACCGGGGGATTGGGGGTGGGTTTTAGACCCCTGTAAAAAAACCCCCGAGTGTAAAGGGGGGAACCAACTTTTTAAAATTTTCCAAAAAAAATCAGCCAAAAAGAAAATTTCTACTGAATGTAGTCGGGTCTCCCCTTTTAGAACCCTCCTTTTTTGAGTGGGTTTGATAATTGCCAATTTTTTCCCCTCTTTTGTCTTTTCCATTTGCCCCAACAGCATGTAATTTTTGATTGTCAATCGTGTTGCTTCCTAAGGGACATTTTTTTTTAAACCAAATTTTTTGGATTTATTGGAGTTATATTTTTTTGTTTAAGTTTCCCCTTTTTATTTTTTTGGGGCAGTGAAAAAGAAAGGGAAAGGGGAAAATCTATCTCCCCCCTTTTTGGGGGAGCGGATTTACTTCTTTTTTTTTTTTTCAATGCCTTGATGCATTTTTTCCCTTCCTTTTAACACTCAGGATAAAATCACAGTGAACGGCTAAATATAAAAATAAAAAATGGTTTTGGAAAAAATTAAAATTCCCACATCCCCAAACAAAAAACCAGTTGGTAAAAATTTTTCTAAAAAAACCCAAAAAATCCCTTCCTGCCCCTGCAGGTTTTGGGGGGTTTAAAAAATTAATTGAAAAGGGCGTTCAATATAAAACAGTGTGGAGATCAATTGGGAGGTCAACAAATTGAAAAGAATGGGGTGCCTTTGTAGGGTGAACCCCAAGGGGCCCTTTTGCCCCAGCATTTCCCTTTTGGAAGCATGAAAAAAAAGGGTCGTTGGAAAATTTTAAGAAGAACAGTGCCCCTCCCTTGTTAAAAAGGGTTGATTGGGGGGGGGAAAAATTTTAAAAAGAAGTGCAGCCAGAAAAAAGGGGCTGTTCCCCCAAAGATGTTCCAATAAAATTAAAAGGGAAGAAAACCCCAGAGAGGCTTGGAGCAAAAATGTAAAGACCATTCTAATGGATGGAATTAAAAGCCAAAGGGGGAAAGGCTCACCAAAATGAGGGGGCTCCAGGAAACAGAGACATTCTCAAGCCCCCTGTAAAAATGTGGGGGAAGACGCCGGGGTGACGCTAATCTCTTAGAAGGGGAAGGGGCCCCCCCCAATTTCCCACTTTAAAAAAGAATGAAGGGGTTTTAAATTTTTTCCCAAACACCACAAAATCCAAAGGGGACAAAGGGGGGAAACTTTTTTGGACTGATGAAAAGAAAAATTTTTTGTTTTTTGGGCCAAAAGGGGGCCGAAAAAAAAATTTTCAGATGACCCCCAAACTCTGTTTTTAAACCCCCCCGTACACTCGAAGACAGTGCCCCCTGATGGTGCAAAGCGCCGTGATATGAGCATTTTCTTTTACTTAAAAACCGACCCTAAACCCCAGAAAACGAGCAAAATCGGGTTTCCCTTTTTCCAACAAAATTGAGATTAAAAAGTCCCCAGTCCCCCCCGGACTTAAAAACCGAAAAAACACTAGGGGGGTTTGACAAAAAAAAATGCTTTTTTTTCAAACAAAGCCAAAAAACCCCAAGAAATTGTGGGATGTGTCCAAGCCCCCCTGGGCGGAAAAACAGGGAGGGGGCCCGGGGGAAGGGTTTTTGCTCTATGAACCCCTAGTTTTAAAAGCAATCTCAAAACCGGTGTGAAAAAACAAAAAAAGGGGTTTTTTTAAATTCACAGGAATGAAAATCGTAAAAACAATAGTACATTTGGGAGTTTGAAAAGGGCAAATCCCCGACACTGAAATTTTTTAGAACACCCCAAAGTTCATTTTTTTTTATTTTCTGTATTAAAAAAATTAATCCTTTTTTTTTCAGTTTTGAAGTAAAAAACAGTGTAATTTTCCCCGCGGAAAAAAAAACTATAAAAGATTTTGTGATTATCTCATTTTTTGACCAAAATGTTTAAAATTTTGAACACTGCGTAAAAGTAAGCATAAAAAAAAAACAAAAAGTTTGGGAAAACCGGGGTAGCGAAAAGTTGCCCCAGCTTCTTTAAAATTTTGTCCCTGTATTAATTTGTGTCATTTTTTTATTGGGGGAAAAAAAAAAAACACAAAGGGGGTTTTCCATCCTGTCCACTTTTTTCCATAAGGTGTCATTCTGGACCCGGGGGTGCTAGTTTTTGGGGTATTTCCAAGGGGTTACAACCCCCGTGAATGCCATTATGCTTTTTGCGTTTGTCCCGGGGGAAAAAATACTCTGTAAAGTGGACTTTTGGCCCCCCCGGTCCAAAAATGCGGGGAAAAATCCAAACCCCCAAAAAAAGAAAAAAGCAGAATAAACTCCCTTTGGGAACCAAATAAGGGAAAGGATTTTGGGAAAAAAATTTTCAATAAAAAGCTTTTTTTGGGAGTAAAAATTTTTTTAGAAAAAAGGGGGGGGTTCCTCGTGACAAAAAAAAGGGGTGGGATCGTACATGAAAATTTTTTTGGGGCAGAAAAAAAATTTCATTGTGGGGCCGGAAAAAGCAGGGGGAACCTCGCGCCACATTAGTTTTCCCCAATTTAAAGATTTTTTCTGTGATAGATGACCCCTTTTATGAGGCAGTTTAAGAAAGGCATCGACTCCCCCCCCGCCGCAGAAAGGCCTTTTCCCCAATTGGGGTTTGATGACAATTTATTTTAATATTGCCATTAGCGTAACTTTTTGACTCTAAAAATCATAGTAAAATTTTTATTTTTATTTAAAAAGAAAAAAGGGGGTTCCCCTCCGGGCATAAAAAAACCCCCTAAAAGCAGACTGTGCAGAAAAAATTAAAATTTTTAAAAATACCCCCTATTTTTCCCCGCATTCGGGGAATTTTAATCTTTATTTTTTTTTTGGATCTTCGGTAACTCCTCGTTTCGGGGTCGGGGGTATGACCCCTTCATCCTTACGGGGTTCAGAACTTACGGGGGAAAAAAAATTCCCCCCAATACATTTGGGGGCCAAAATTTTTAAAAATATTTGGGCCTTTGGGTCTGATGGAAAATTTTGGGTTTGACAGATTTGGGGGAAAAAACCCTTACCAGACTCCCCCGTGCCACTAAAAAAAGGGGGGGAGGGGGGAAAAAAAAAAGGGTTGGGGGGGGCATTTTTTTGGGAACCCCCCTTTCCCTTTTTTTTTTTTTAAATGAGATCCTGTCCCAAAAAAAAACCCCCAAAAAAAAAAAAAAAAAATGGTTAAAAAACCCGCAGCCCCGAAAATTTAGGGGGAAAAGGGGCCCCCACATAGAAAAAAATGTAATTTGAAGGGGCCACGTTCTCTGCCGGGGAAAAATGATGTTTTCGGTTTTTCCAATAATTTTCCATATACTTTTTGAACATTTTTTTTACATGCTTTTTTTTTTTTTTTTTTTAATTTGTTTATTAAAGGGTTTTTGGGCCCCGGCCCTTTCCCTTTTTAAAAGTCATTTTTTTTTCAAGAAAAGCATTTTGGGGGCCCCCAAAATTTTTTTTTCCTTATTTTTTATAATTTTTTGAAACCTTTTAAAAAATGTTTTCCTTTTTAACAAAATTTTCAAATCGACCCCATACAGTATTTTTTTTCAATTAGCTCATTACAGTAATTTTGGCCCCAATCCTTAAAAACCTCTCCTGCCCGTAATCATGTCCCCAATCCTGAAAAATTTCCTGCCCCGAAAAAAATTCCCCCCCCCCTGTAAAGTCACCCAAATTGTAAAAAACTGCCCCCGCCCCCGTAAAAATTTCCCCAAAAACCCGTAAAAAGGTCCCTGCCGTAAAAAAACCCCCCCTTTCCGTAAAAATGTCCCTTAACCTGAAATGCCCCCCCTCTTAATAAGGGGGCCCCTCTTAAAGAAAAGTCCCATTTTGGGAAATTGTAACAATGTTTTACTTTCTGTCCGTTTTTAAAGACAAAAAAAATTTCCCCTTTCCCTGACCTCGCCCCTTGGGGGAAAGTGCCCCTTTCCACATCCAGGGGGGTGCGGGCAGGTTTTAAAAGCAGGGGCCGACAGAGAGGTTTTAAGCGGTCCCCGTTCCCCGTGGGGTACTTTTTTTTTCTGTGCAAAGAGCCGGGGTTTTGCGCCGCAAAAATATCGGACCCCAACATTCTTTTTAAAAGGCACTTTTGACCCCGGCGTCCCAGGGGGTTACCCCAAGGTTATGTACATAGAACTAACCCAAAAGGGGTTTTTTTTTAAAACCCAAATATGACCTTTCAAATTTTAAAAAATTTTTACACAAATATGGCTTTGATACAAAAAACCCCCAAATTTTTTTTTTTTAAGGGGAGAAAAAAACCAAAAAACCCACAGATTTTTTACTCAAAACCCCAATAATAGGGGGTGTTTTTCAAGTACTCTATTTTCCAAAAAAAAAGGGGGGGCCCAAAAGCCCCCCCAAATTAAGGTGGAGGGGAGAAAAAAACCCCGTTTCATATTTCTAAAGTTGGGGCCCCCCCAATTTTTATTACCGACTTTTCAGAAAAGTCAAAGCCATCATTTGGGGGTTTTAAACTATCATCAAGGGATTTTACAATCATGGAAATTTCCTTGCAAAGTGCAAAAAAAAGCGGGTTTTTTAAAAAAACATATTCAATTTTAAAACCCATAAGTTTGGAAAAGGAAGACCCCGAGATGCACAAAAACTCTTGAGAAAAACAGGTGTATGCTTTTTTAGAGTTCCTCAATTCTAACACTGATCGTCAAAAAAAGAACTTTTTTTTTCCCCCCTCCACTAACCTACCCCCCAAAAACCCAAATTTTTCCAAATTTCCCGTGGTTCTAGCCGTACTCCCCCCCAGGCATGCCCCCGTCCTTTGGGGGGAAATTTAATTTTGATCTTTCATTCATCCCCTACATCAAACATCAATCGCTCATGAAAACCTACACCTCAAAAACTTTTAAAATTTAAAACCTTAATTTTTTCCCTTTTTTTTTTTTAAAAACCTTTTTGGGGAAGTGCACCCCCCTCAGGAAAAATTTTGTTTTTTTCGCGGGGGTTTTTTTCCCGGTTTTTTTTCCTGGGAAAAAACCCAAAAAAAACCAAGATTAAGCAACCAAACATTTTTAAGATTCCGATGTTTGGCCACAATTTTTGTTTTTTTTTTCCCCCAAAAAAACGCTTCGGGAAAAAAAAACAACATGTTTTTTAATTTTGGGAAAAATAAAAGGGTTTTTTAATGCGGTGGTTCCCAGGGTCTGGAGGAAGGAGATCTCCCCCGGGGTGGGTACCCTATCCCCGGGGAAAAAAATAAATTTTAAATAAAAAATAAAATAAAAACCCCCCCTTGGGGGCCCCCGCAGCCTTTTCCCGGCCCCCGCAGCCCCTTCCCCCCCTTTTTTTACCCCCCCCGGCAACTTTTCCCGGCCCCAAAAGGGTGCTTTGGGGAGAATCACCCGAAAAGGATAGCGGGCCGGAGAAGGAACGCATCGGTGTGATTGTGCAAAGCATCCTGGGACCGGAGTTGCCGGGGGGGTCACTGAGAGGGGGAAGGCGCGGGGGCCCGCCGGAAGGTGAGAATATCATTATTTATTATTTTTTTTTTTATTTTTACATTAGATCTTTTTACTATTGTTTGCGGCATAGGCGGCATCAATAGTAAAAATTGGTCACAGTGTCAAACAACTAGTGTGACTCGTGTGACCAACTGTCAAATCAGTTTTCCAAGCGATGCTACAGATCGCTAGGAAAACGTAGCATTCTGCAAGCTAATTACGCTTGCAAAAACGCTATTATTCTGGCGGGAATCAGCATACAAAAAACTTTGCGTATTTCCTGCGGGAGAAGTGCGGGATTGCCGCGGAAATTTCCGCGGCAATTCCGCAACGTGTGAACTTACCCTTTTACTGTTGCTCTTATTCATTTCATCTGGACTATTGTAACTCTCTACTAATTGGTCTCCCTCTTAGGCCTCTTTCAACATCTGTTTTTCCTTTCAGTCACAATCCGTCGTTTTGTGAAAAAAACGGATGCTGCAATTGTTGCTGCAGGATCCGTTTTTTCTCATAGACTTGTATTAGAGACGGATTGTGACGGATGGCACATATTTCATCCGTCTTTTGAGGGATCTGTCGAAAAATCTTTGTCCGTCAGCTGGATACAACGGACTTTGGAACGTTTTTTGTGTACGTCGAAAAGACATACAACGGATCCAGCGCCATCCGTTGTAGGCTGTAATGGTAGCCCATGGGCGCAGGATCCGTCACAAGACAGATGCATGCCCAGAACAATTCCTATTGCTTTATTTTAACTATTCTGGCACATAAAATTCTCTCATTCTTTCTCTCTCTCGAAGCGCATGTGTCAAGGTTGAAAAGTTCACCTCTTCACCATTACAGATCCGTCAAAATAACTGATCCGTCACATCAGTTTTTTACAATCTGCACTGATCCATTTTTTTTCAACTGTGACGGATTGTGACTGATTGTAAAAAATGGATGTGTGAAAGAGGCCTTACTAAACAGTCACCTCTCCAATCCATCCCTAATGCAGCAGCCAGGAATATATATTCCTCTCCAATCGCTACACCGATGCCTCCACCCTGTGCCAGCTATTGCACTGGTTGTCCATTTGCTACAGAGTCCAATATAAACTTATTACTCTCACCCACAAAGCGTTCCACGATTCAGCATCACCTACATCTCCTCCATTATCTCTAATCACCCTACCTGTGTGCTCCATTCTGCTAACGACCTAAGGCTTTCATCCTCAATAAGCCAACCTCCCACTCCCATCTCCAAGATTTCTACATGGCCAAACAGCGCTTGTTAAGGTGAACTGAAGTGCCAAAATCGTCAAGTCTTATGTAAAAATTAAAGCCCCCATACACATTAGACTAACAGTCTGTGTAACGGTACAACAGTAATGTGTATTGACTATCCTCCAACTCATGTCCGATTTCAGCCTGGCAATACCTTTGTTCCCTAAGCGATAAGCAGCTCATAGAGAACACAAAACTTTTGGCGAGCTAAGCACTCCTGCGAGTGGGAGAGTCGGTGGTGGTGGGGGGGGAATCACTACAGGCTAAAGGGCAAATAACCAACTTTTGGCCAACAGCTATTTAAAAGTGTTGAGAGGGGTAGGGGGCGGGTATTGGGCCTTAAGGGTATGCCACCTGAACAATATCGCTAACGGGATCGCTAAAAAAACGTCACTATTTAGCGATCCCGTTAGCGATGTTGTTCAGTGCGGCAGCTGCCAGCGACCGAGCTTCCTGCTGTGATCTCGCTCGTCGCTGGAATCGCTCCGGACCCTATTTCATCGCTGGCGCTCCCGCTGGGTAAGTATATATCGCTAGTGTGGCACCTTTTCTTAGCGATTTAGCGGTACTTTTGTACCGCTAAAGTCGTTAAGAAGATCGCTAACGGCGATAGCGTCGTTAACTATATCGCTAAATGTGGCTGCATTTAGCGATATAGAAACAATCCCGCTAGCGATCTCATTAGTATGCAACGCTAACGAGATCGCTAGCGGGATAGCTTAGTGTGGCAGTACCTTTAGACTCCAGAGTCAGTGATTATACATTGCATGCGCAGCCTTAAGGTACTGCCACACTAAGCTATCCCGCTAGCGATCTCGTTAGCGTTGCATACTAATGAGATCGCTAGCGGGATTGTTTCTATATCGCTAAATGCGCCACATTTAGCGATATAGTTAACGACGCTATCTGCCGTTAGCGATCTTCTTAACGACTTTAGCGGTACAAAAGTACCGCTAAATCGCTAAGAAAAGGTGCCACACAGCGATTAGATACTTACCCAGCGGGAGCGCCAGCGATGAAATAGGGTCCGGAACGATTCCAGCGACGAGCGAGATCACAGCAGGAAGCTCGTCGCTGGCAGCTGCCGCACTGAACAACATCGCTAACGGATCGCTAAATAGTGACGTTTTTTTAGCGATCCCGTTAGCGATATTGTTCAGTGTGGCATACCCTTTAGAGATGCTGGCTTGTCTTTTATTCTCATATCTACGACACTCCCAAGGACCACAACTCATTACTGCCCTTGCTTTCATGTGCAGTTTGGAACTTAGTGTGTCAACTAACGATAGAGGATTTCTGTGCAATGTTGTCCCTTTCTGTGAGTCTTTGTGGCCATACGTTTGCCAACACTTCCACCTCAAAATTATCTTGTTGGCATCTTATAATACACTCCTGAACATTGACACTGCAACATCAAGATCAAAGTGTCATGGGATAATTAAAATCACATGATCCATGGACATGTTAATGATGGAAAAAAGAGAACATTTTCAAAATATCTCGATTTATTCAGCATGGAGCATGAGTGCCATGTGCAGAAACCCCTGCACTAACACGCCTTGCCATGCTATCAGGGAGGTTATTAATGGAAAGTTCTGCCACGCTCAATGCACTTGGGAAGCAAACCATCAAAATCTGCTGTTGGCAGTTACCTTTGCACTTGCAGACCAGCGATGTCCCAGATGTGCTCGATGAGATACAAGTCCAGAGATGCTGCAGGCCATGGTAGCACATTTAGGGCACACAAGCTGCTCACTGTAGCAGCAAGAGCAACATGAGGCCTGGCATTCCATAACGAATAAATTGAGAGGAGGTTCTGAAAAGGTTTCCATTTTTTCATCATTGATATAACATTAACATGACTTTCACTACCTGTAATTTTCATAATTCCACAACAGAACCTTCTTGGTTTAAAATTTACCCCTTCACGACCTATGACATGTATATACGTCATAGGTAGTGTCCCTGCACTCCATGCGAGCTCTGTCAATGAGCCCATGTTTTCCGGCATGACAGCTGATTTAGTCAGCTGACATGTGCCCATAACAGCCGTGGGTTGAATCACAATTCACCCGCGGCTGTTAACATGTAGTGTTGGAAACGCATCACTAATCTCGCCCATAGGGGCCCCTGTCACATTATGGTGGGGCGCCAATGCTATGAGCACTGCTCAGTGATGAGTATTTCTGCTACAAATAGCTGGACTGAAGCGCTGCAATGTGTAGCACAAGTGATCAGATGATTGCAGCTTCAAGTCTCCTAAGGAGACTATTGAAGCAAGTGAAAAGTAGAAAAAAAAAAGGTATTAAAAATACAAAAGTTCAAATCTTCCCCCTCTCTCCCCATTGAAAATAAAATAAAAAATACACATTTTGTATCGTCGAGTTCAGAAACGCCCAATGAATCAACATATAAGAATAATCGGATCGGTAAAAGGCGTGACGAAAAATCAACAACTCAAGACTCCAAAACGTTGTTTTTTTTGGTCATCGCAACATTGTAATAAAATGCAACAATCAGCGATCAAAAAATCGTATCTATCCCAAAAGGGTATCAATAAAAACAAACTCAGCGCTAAAAGCATAAGCCCTCACCCAGCCCTGAAAAATGAAGAAGCTACAGGTCTCGGAAAATGGTGCCTTTTTTTTTTTTGCAAACATTGGAATTTTTTCACAACTTAAATAAAAAAATAAATCTGTACATGTTTGGTATCTGCAAACTTGTAATGACCTGGAGAATCATAATGGCAGGTCAGTTTTATCATTTAGTGAACACGGTATAAAAAAATAAAATAAAAATATAGCTATGGGAATGGAGCAAAAAATGAAAACAGACAAGGTGGTGAAGGGGTTGATGTTGAGGAGTGTATATAAACATCTGATAGGAGGGAGGGGTGGCCAAATAGAAGTCATGATACGTTTAACATTACCTTTCCTACTCCAGACATTACCTTGAGTGAAACATTATGAGGACAAAGACCTGTTGTGGGTTTGTGTTTATTGCAACAGATTCCAATAAAAATAATGGAGAAAATCAAGATGCCGGATTTCTACCACATTGCTTCAGAAGCCATCACGGACAGAAAAAAATGACATGTTGAGAAGTCTGATCCCTATAGGACATGGCTGTAGGGAACTGCAAAATCACTTTGGGGAAAATTGAACATTTTTTTCAATAAAATCATTTTCGGTGATAATCGGCCAATTACGGTGCACCCGACTGACAATGGAGCTGATAATAAAGGAGGTGATTATATACAGGATACGGCTGTAAAGCGCCAACAAGTAAAAGAACAGCAGTTACTAGAGAGGTGCTTTACAATATTAAGAAAAAGTACTTTATTTAGTCTTGAGTTTTACATTTATGACATCATATTCGGACACATTGAAAAATCCACCTGAACAAAGATCTAGATGAAAAACTTACATTGTTTTTAACACAAAGAAAAATATATAGCCTTCCATATGTAAAAGCCTGTAATCACCATGCCTTGACAGACGAGTCGCTGCGGCCCCTCAGACCGCTCTGCCGGTTTCCCAAACCATTGTCACACATCTAGTTCAACTCGTATGCTAAAGACCATACTGTACGATAACAGCAGCCTGGCCTGGGAGGAACATGCCGAAGCGACTCCTACAGCAATGATCCGCAGAAGCTCCAAATGCTAAGAAGTGAATTCATCGCAACCTTCGCTTGGCGTACACACCAAGGCACGTCATCTGACACATTATTTACAGCATGTAAAGATAAATACAGCATTAAGTAGAATTATTTTATTATAAGGGACTTGCATTTACTCATGTACGTCCACATATGCCGCGTGTAAAGGATGGGACGGCTGACGCCAGCTTTTGACAATGACCTCTTATAAAGTGTTGAAGCCATACATTCAGATTATCAGCTCGGCTGAGAAAGTGATTGGCCGAACGCCCCTCTAACCCTCGGGAGATCTCCATTCAGACTCCACTCCAATGGGAATTAGTTCCGTGAGACCCCTCTGATAGCGCTTTATTTCATGGGAAGGAAAAGAAATTGGGCATTTTGAAATCCATCATAAACATGACATCCTCATCAATTCCCATCCAAATCCGCTTGTTAGCCAACTTGTCTATGAAATGTATGGCCAGCTATCAGTTACTAGGTACATGTAACATGGCCACAGATGGGACAATGACTGAGCTGCATTTCATGACTTGGGTAAAGTTGAATATTTCACTTGTGACTCTTCTAAGTTTTACCATGACTGATTAGTCTTGATTTTAAAGGGAATCTGTCACCACGTTTTAACGACCTCATCGGAGGGCAGCACAATGTAGAGAAAGAGATCCTGATTCCAGTGATGTATCACTTACTTTACTGGGTGCAACGATTGTGGCAAGAGTTCTTAAATGTAGCAGAGCTCAGAAAGCTGACCCTACCCACAGCACAATTTTCTGTGTATACTGTATATTGAGAGTGAGCTGTTAAATCAGTGCTGGGGCAGGGTTGGAAGCGGATACACATGGGAGCTAGTCTGGCAGTTATTTACTGCTGATAAGCACAAAGCCTAATAAGCGACATATACCTGGAATCTGTGTCATGGCCCCTACCTCATGCTGCCTTCAGATTACATAGCAAAAACCTGCTGACTGATTCTCTTTTAGGAAGAATCACTGAGTCGGTGCCATGTGATAGTGTGAATGGATGATGGGACACGCACAGACTCAGTTCTCCAGGATATGTGGAGCACACGGGTACTCCCCAGATGTGATGTCATGTAAAGTGGTGGTGCCTTAGGTTGATGTCACAAACAAAAACGCCTTCAACCTCAAGTTCTCACAAGGTTACAGTGAAAGAAATCTTTATTTCAAACACAGAGCACAATAATAAGGCAAAAGAAAGGATTTCCAGTAGCAGTAAACCATGATCATGCCAGGATTAAAGAGAAAGCATTTAGAGATAACATTCTTAGTTATAAAAATATCCCACGTATTTACAGACATGATCTACGCAAACTAAATTCATGATGCTAAAGAAAATGTAAAGAGTGTAGATTAGGGGTGTCGCTGCCGAGCATACAATACTCACCACTCCCAGCCCTGCCGTACCTCCGCACAGTAACTAGCTGCATCACTCCATGTTTACATCCTAAACACACTGATTATTGTCATTTCCAATGGCTTCTACCACAGTGGGTCACCCCCTCCAGAGCCTGGAATGTATCATACATTAAAGTGCACACGTAGTGGAGGCAACGACCATGATTGAGGACGAGGCTCGGCCACTTACATGGAGTTAGAATTGCTACATTTGTCCTAGTGTCTACGTGGACCTCCGGGAAAGTCATATACAGAAGTACAAGTACAGGGCTACAAAAACCTGGCTGCTTTTCTTTCCACAAACAGCGCCTGTCACGGGTTGTGTCTAGTACTGCAGGGGATGAGCTGCGCACACACAAGCTCTGGACACGGGTGGCACTGATTCTGGAAAAAAGCAGCCATATTTTCCTAGTCCCATAACACTACTTAACAGTGATCAATATAATCATATCCTATGTATTGACAAGTTTATTAACTAATTCATAATTTTTTTTTTTTTTTTAATTATTCAGGTGGCCAAAAGCAAACCAGTGGCAGATGACTTGGTGTGAACTGGCAACATTGGCGAGCGGCATTTATATCCAGACATCTCTACTAGGCATGGGATCCTTGTATCTGGAGCAATTACCCATAGTCCTGACATGGGGAACAATAGGGCTAGGGTAGTTTATCAAAGCTATACAACGGTTGTCCACAGCAACCAGTCACGGCCCAGCTTTCTTTTTTACAGGACAATTTAAAAACAGAAAGCTGAGCCCTGATTGGCTGCGATGGGCACTAAGGCCTAATTGTGATACACTAGGCCCACTATTTTGCCAATGCCATCACACTACAAATCACTTACATGTGGAAGTAAAGCTGCAGATTCAAATGCATACACAGGTCATGTAAAAGCAGCACATTTCATCAGCACGGTCACCCCAATATTACACCGACAAGTCACTTCAGTCACAATAAGATGTGCAAAATAACAGTGCAAGAAAAACAACAGGAATCTGAAATTAAAGGAACTGTCAGCACAGAATGACTGTGCAAACCTCGTACAGGCGCTCGCTGCACCCTTGGCTTGGCCAAACATTTAAATGGAATCTGTCACCCCATTTTAGCCCTATGAGATAAAGATATCATTGCATAGTGCGTCCCATAACTAATCTACGGGTACCTATGATATCTCCGGACACCCCAGTTTTCATGTATAAATACCTTAGTAAAGTTCGTATTTCTGTATGCAAATTTGTGCGGTCAGGTCCGGTGGGCGGCGCTTTTTTTCTTCCCCCCACCCTCGCTCCTCGGCTTCTCTTGCGTATCGCCGTCTGTGAATAGCACAGACGGGGTTCGGCTTCCCGCGATTGCGCTTTTCAAAATCCCCTCGCGCTTGTTCAGTGTGCTTTGCCCACCAGTGGGCAAAGCATAAAATCATTACAGCGCATGCGCAACTATTTTCCTCCACTTTCCTTGCCCCGGAAGTTGTCCAAGGCAATCAGTCATTTCCGGGGCAAGGAAAGTGGAGGAAAATAGTTGCGCATGCGCTGTAATGATTTTATGCTTTGCCCACTGGTGGGCAAAGCACACTGAACAAGCGCGAGGGGATTTTGAAAAGAACAATCGCGGGAAGCCGAACCCCGTCTGTGCTATTCACAGACGGCGATACGCAAGAGAAGCCGAGGAGCGAGGGTGGGGGGAAGAAAAAAAAAAACGCCGCCCACCGAACCGGACGAATTTGCATACAGAAATACGAACTTTACTAATGTATTTTTACATGAAAACTGGGGTGTCCGGAGATATCATAGGTACCCATAGATTAGTTATGGGACGCACTATGCAATGATATCTTTATCTCATAGGGCTAAAATGGGGTGACAGATTCCCTTTAAGTGCACCCTTCTATGGCTCTATGAAGCCAGAACTGCCAATCCAACAGAGGAGGGGGGTGAAGATGTGGATAGAGGGAAAACAAGTAGGAGGGAAGGTGCACTTAAATGTTTGGCCACACCAACGGTGCCCCGAGCGCCTGTGCTTGGTTTGAACAGTTGTTCTGTGCTGACCGAGTCCCTTTAAATGAAAAGCACACGAATGTTCTCACTAGTTCAGGTAATGACAATACAACTGGTTTACTTCATGACAAAAAAAAAGCAGGATTAGAGCAGATTAGGATTATTGTCTCCAGTAATTTAACAGGTTTAATACAATTTTGTGTTCACTCCATCACCTTGATTGTATCAGTTTGGCAGCATTACATGTCAGGAATATGCACACTATACATGAGTAAATTGGATATGGATACATTTTGGTTACAGTCGTTTTTCATGTCCACCAATATTTTACATTTAAAAACAAAAAAACTTCTTCCTTCCCACTACTTAAGGCTCTCCTGTAAGGGAAGTCTGTGATGTTCACAACAATACAATTTGGCAGTTTGCGTATCGTGCCCCAACCATCAAAAAAAAAAAGTTATAAAGCCGTAAAATCAACCGTCCTTCGCCTTCATTGGTACACATTGGTTAAATGTATATCGGTTTTAACAAATAAAAAGTATTCACTGTGTCATGAAAAGTTTGACAACTTTGGTTTTCAAGATCTCGACTTCCCCGTGAAAAGGAAACTTCCTTTTTTTTTTTTTTTTTTTAACTCCCAAGGTATAAGAATCTCTGATATGACGATGACACTGGCACATGGCTCTTTATAAGCCCCGCACAAGTGTGATCCCACCATCAGGCCGGATTCTTCCAATGGGTCATGTTCAACAGGAAATGCTGAAAACTGCCACTCAACGTCTATGAGAGCGCTGCGTGTCATTGTAGAATGAATAAGCTTTATTTGACAAAACTAGAGTTACCCGAAGGGTAGATTGTCATGGAGATGTCCGGTGCGAAAAATCCACAGAAAATCATTGCTGTAGAAAAACAAAGGAGTTCCTACACGTCATCCTTTGCATATCAACAGTGAGAGATTGGAAGAACTTCACTGTAATGTAGCAGGTTTTCTGCATGCAATTCCATGGTGGAAAATGGCCCGGATATGGCCCGTGGGAACGTACCCTTCAATGACCTCAGCAGGTGAGCATCTCAGTTACTAGAGTAGTGTCCACCTATAAGACAGACATTCCTGTACAGGCAGCTCTCATGGAAATAATCAACATTTATTTTAACATGCACATGAATGTTACTTCTTCAATATCGTCCCATTTCCTTCATTAAAACCATATTGATAGAGAGAAAAAAGGCGTCTCCAAATGTCCTTTATTACTTGATGCCATGTCCCTTGGAACAGGCGACCGCAGATCTGTGAATCCTAGCTACACAAGCCATTTAAAATACTATGAAAACATTTTAGTGTTGATAATTCAGTTCTTAGTCAAGGGAACAAGACGACATTTAAACAACCACAATCAATAAACCTAGAAATCAAAAGCAAATAGATACAGTATGAATACAATTTCCAAACTCTTTCTCTTTAAAGTGAACATTGAAACTCTGGAGGAAGGGCAGGGTAAAAGTACATGTAAATAGCCTATGAACAAGGTAAGGAGCCACAGGAGGCGCCTCAGATGGAAAAAACAAACAAAAAAAAACAAAACAAAAAAGAAAACGCAGGTTCAACAACAGCTGCCACCCGCTTGTCCTGCATTGTGCGGTCCGGTTGGGCCAGGCATTGGGTTTTGTGGTCCAATTTTAATGCCATTTGCCTAAAATAAAATAAAAAAAGATTGTTAAGTATTTGAGGCTTGCATTATTCACCAAACAACACTACCTACATCATGTGCCACTGATGGCTCCGGCCGCTGACACCCAAATGACCGGCCCTAAAAGTCCAGAAAACCAGAGGTAGTCACACCGTTCTGTCTAAGTATAGCAAAGCCACTTCCCGTTATATCTACTACAGAACCGTCTTTCCAGGGAACATCAGGGGCGTTTTGGAAAAACAAAAAAGACCCCCATCCCCTCCATCTACTGCTTTGTCTGAAGTTCAGATGAAGCTCTCAAAGCCTTCTGCCATAGTGGAGTGTGGAAATAACCATGAGAAGACAGATGGCAGCTTTTCCTGAAAGGCCAAGATCACACTGAGTTTTTTTTTTAGAAGTCAATTATTATTTTATTTATTTTTTTTTAACTTTTATTCAGAACACATGGTTTTTGAAGCTTTACTGTAAAACGAAAAAAAACCCCTCACCAAAACTGCAATAAAAACCTTCCGTTATGTGGCAATCTATGAAAGGAAAGCGCACCAAAGAATTGACATCATGCTTTTTTTCTAAAAAGTAATAGCAGATTTTCTTTTTAAGTGTATATTTAGAGCGGAATCAACGTAAAAAAAAAAGGTGTGAAAGAAAACCTATGTGAGCATGCCCAAAGACTTCTACAAGGCTGCTTTTGTCATACACTTTCTAAAAACTGCAGATTGTTATCATTGAGGATGAAGCGTCCTTTTTGTGGCATTTCTCATATTGAATATTATGGTTTGGGGGAGGGAGATACCTACAGCTGTCCTGGGTACACCTGAATGCACTGTGACAAAGCTGTGACATAGCCGTCACCTGTGTGAGCAGGGATAAGTAATAAGGGCTTCAAAAACCCGGTTTCCTGATGAAAACTGTTTAATGTCTACAGGGTTAAAGGGAATCTGTCAGCAGGTTTTTGCTATGTAATCTGAAGACAGCATGCTGTAGGGTTAACACACAGATTTCAGTCATGCCTTGCTCATCAAGCTCAGTGGTTTTGTTTGTTTGCAATGATTGTTTTAGCCCCAGGAGCTCATCATTGCTGGGACACAGCAGCTCCTGTCTCCTGGTCTGACACGCCCCCTCCTGGGATAAGCAGCTCACTGTCTATAGACATTGTATATACAGAGCCTGGTGTGGGTGGGGGTAGCTTTCTCAGCTCTGCTTCATGCTAAATCTAAAAAGTCTGATTATGTCATGACCACTGCTCCCAGTAATCTAAGCGATACCTCCTTGGAATCAGGGTACCTTTGCCTACATAAGGATGCTCTCAGATGAGTTGGCAAAAACCTGCTGACAGATTCCGTTTAAAGAACCCAATGGCATCTGACAATTTTAAAAAGAACCAATGTTTATGGCCATTTTTAGGCCAATCTGATCGTATGAATCAGTAAACTATAGGCACAGTATTTTACACAGTCTCACTGGGTCACCAAAGCTCACATTTAAAGGTGTTTTCCCTTAGTTTTAAAGTTTTTGTCAATGTGCCCTGGGTGGGCTCCAGTGGGAGTGACATGTGATTGATTCAGACTTCACATCCTATTTAACCTAAAGAAACCGATTCGTATAGAATGTGAATGCTGTAGTCGATTAGCAGCCATTGATTGGCTGCAGCAGTCATGTGACACCTCCTCTGGATATTGATAGCCCAAAACTGACAGGGTTCACAGTAGCAAATTTGGAAGAGTACCCCACCCCAGGCCCAAAGGTGGCAACTTCTAAAGTAGGGAAAAGACCTTTAAGTAACAACAGTGATTTCACTGGCTGGTGGACAGCATCGTAGGTTAAAAAAAATCTCTCAGCTTTCAAATCTTTAAAAAAAAAAAAATGAAAAACAAACTAAATCTGAAAATTCTTCATAAGAAACTAGAGGTTTGGTGCAGGAAGTCCGAAGTCTGTGCTGCAGACGGCTGCTTACATTACAATACACAAAGCTGGCATATTCATAGACCTAAGGCAGGAAAATAAATGCATACATTGTACAGCGAAAAAGGCACCGCTCTGCAATTACCGATGGGTGAAACGCTACTACGCCTATTACATAGGGCAAGCAGGTACACACAGAGGTAGCAGAGTTAGGACTGCCATGTAACAACACACCATTATATCACAGCCAGTCAGGCACAAAAAAGCACATCATGGTGTGATGACCCCCGACAAGCTCAGTTACCCGCAGAACTCTGCTACATGCAGACACCGGCTAAATGGTTCCCTGTACGATACTCTCGACCTATGATTAAACTTCTCCTAAAACTTTCACCAGTATGAAACAAGTGGGGGAAAGGCCGGGAGTTTTCCGGCAGCTGCGAGTATTTTCTGTCTTGAGTCAGCTGTGTGGATGCATACAAGTGTTCAGTGTCATCAATAATTTCTATGATCCCCAAAGACATGGCAGCTCGCCAACAACCCACACACGGCGCAGCTCCTTTCATTCATCACGATCACACTCCTATCTTAGCGCTCGCTACCTCAAGTGGGTTTCGCTGGGGAACACTTTGGGTGGGGGTGGAGTAATACAGGAGCTTTCAGAAAGTAAGCTCTTAAGGAAAGTTTGCGTCACAGTACGGCTCAGATTTATGGTGCTTGGCAGTTGTTCTGCAACTGTAGTAGCCTTGGGGGTTCTGGCAATGGCTGGGTATTGACAGCAGCTGAAGTGGTTTCGGGGCTTTCTTTGACTCTGCTTTAATAAAAAGCATGCCCTATGGCTCTTTGGTTTTGCCCCCTCTCAGCTGGTACAAGTTTGGAGCACTCGGAGAGCCAGACCTGGCGCTACGCCAGCTAAGTAGCACAGACGGCTGGCTCTCCCAGCAGATTGCAATCAGAGCTCCAGAGAGGCACAGGGAAGCAGTCAGGTGCTGTATTAAGCTGCACACCAAGAACCAACTAGGAGCCGCGACCTGCCCAACTTTCCTACAGCTTTTTATATTCGCGTTGCTGGCTTAGAATAATGCATGATCTCCCCTCCCCCGTGTGTCATATCCACTCTCACTCCCAAAGACAAAGAGAATGAGATAATAGCCGAGACACAGGGAGGGAGCGCTAACAGCAGTACAAAGACACTGGGGGAGTGGTGGAGGATGCGGGCAAGTGGGGCATCGGATGGGATTACACAAGCAAGTCATCTGAGAGGAGATGGTGAACACTGGCGGGAATGTCCGTGCGTCTGATGGAAGAGGCTCCACAGACAGACCCCTGTACACCATTATTGATCTGGGTGTTAGCTGCCATTGTCATAAATGAGGCAATATGGTTCTGTGATAGGAGCACTGTCACTTGGGAAAGAGATATTTGGCAAGAGGAAAATAAAGGTGCTCATACACGTTGGATGAATGTCAGCCCAACCCTCCTATCTTGGTGGGGCAGTCATCCATCCTTCTCACGAGATATGTCGCAGTCAGGGGTCTCTGCCAGCAGCTTACCCCCCACTGAGAACATATGCATGCTCATCCGAGCTAAGCATGCATGCCTCAGGGAGGAGGATCAGGATAAAAAGCTGCAAGCCAAAAGCAGATATCTAGTGTACAGCCACCATGAAAATGACTGATTGTTTAATCAAGCTTTTATGTAAAACGTATTTATTTTACATATTGGTAATGTTTTTTTTTTAAATCTATATATAAAAATACATAAATCTTGCAAATCTAACACTAGCCAAACACATGAACATAGGGATCAAAATGATGAAAGACCCTAGTGACTTATCATTGTGAATGAAGAGGGAGGAGGTGAGCTGTGACATCGCCTATTGTGAATCCACTGTATATAGAGGTGTTACCTGTCATTGTAATTTGGTCTGTACTGATGGGGGATAACAGAAAAGTCTTCTGTACAGAGCAAGGAATACGAGTTTAATATAAAGATGGTGATGCACATTGGATGGCTGTCGGACAAATGACGCTCGGGCTGACAGTACGGCCGACAGCTCTCCCATCCACAGGAGCGTCACCCAGACGAGACGTCCTGTGCCCTCTGTGAAAAAGCCACTGACTGACACGTCGGCTAATGTCTCAGGTCAGGGAGAGCAATGCGATTGGCTGAAATTGCACATGTGTGATTGACATCTCTTCCAACCATCAGTCGGCCTGCACTCTCATATACATTAGACAGTCAGCTGAACAAGGCAGACAGTCTAATGTGTATGGGGGCCTCTAGGCTTAGTGGCCAGTGTGAAAAATGCAAGATTTCAGATTATTTTTTTTTCTAGGCGTTAGGAAATAAAAATGTAAAAAACAAAAGCAAAAATCTTAATGTAAACAATAGGTAATTGTATGATGAAAAGCGATGTTACAGCAAAGCAGTGTGTAATAAGGAGTGAGGAGGGCAAAGTATAGGACAAGCTGGCCCTTCCGAACCTCTAGAATCTATCTCCAGCATTTCCTGGGCCACCTTACACGTACAGCAGCGGACACTACTGCCTTGCTTCAGGCTGTATAGAGGGGTGTAATGCAACATCCATTAAGGAGAGTCTCTCCTGCCATCACTGCTTGAGCGGTCCATAAATATATAGTATTATGGTACATATTCTGCAACTGCTCGGGACAAGGAAGATATATTTGCAATTGGTGGCAGGGAGATTACGGTTCTGAGCCGTCGGCACGAGACCGCACTACACCCCAGGGGTCCTGGGCTCGTCCCCCGTGTGGACGCTTATTCCCGTTTTCTCACGTGCGCACTTTCCTTACTGCGCTGCTGACAGTGAATGAACGCACAGGAAGGAGCGAGGGAATGCATGCAAAGGGGGAAAACATAAGGTGAGATAATAAAGATGGCAAGCGAGAAGGACATGGAAACTGCGTGAAAGAGAGCAGCAGAGGAAGAGGAGGGGGAGGGGACCGCACCGACCAAGAGCTAGAAACAGAAAATAAACAGATGACAGGATATTAGAGGTCTGTGCGTCTCCATGTGGAGAGGATATTCCTGCAGCTAACTTGATAACCATTTTAAGGGCTAGAGAACACTGACATTAATCTGATGCCATCAATGCGCATGGATCACATCAGAAGTAGAAGGTAATGTATGGAAGATGTCCATCTCCACCTCTACTTACACTACTAGTCCACAAGCGTAAGAGAAATGAAAATATACTGACATCAGATGCCAGCTCTATTCTGCATTTCCCTGCAGATGAGAATTGTTGCCTATTGTATCTGGGGGTCCCAGATTATAACAATCCTATAACAACACTACAAGAGTGAAGCGAGACGCTGGCGCACCTGAAGCACTATAGTGAAGAGTACTACAAGTATTGAATAGCGACAATCTGGCACTTGTCTCCAGCACAGACCCGCACAATCGTGTTGAATTTCACAGTATTGGAAGCAGAAGAGGTCGCAGCAAGAATCAAGGAGACTCAGCAGATGAAATAAGGCGACAGCAGGAAATATTGTATCACTCTTTCGTTATGTTGGGATGTCTTCTGGAGGTGTCTTCATGAAGTATACCAGCGAGTTCAAAATTAGTGGTGGGCAAACCTGAACAGTAAAGTTCGTACCCGGGCCCCAGACAAGGACTTCTTACAGAAGTCTGTGTTACTGTTCGGGTTCAGCAGCCCAAATCAAGCTTGTTGAAAGGCTGCAGCGCAGCCTATCAAGAAGTATTTCTGGTGTGGTAATGCACCAATTCTGGAGCTTTGCCTGGCTCTTCCCGCTTGCCCTGGAGCGTTGGCAAGCGGGGTAATATTTTGGGGTTGATGTCAACTGCGTAATGTCCGCTGACATCAACCCCAGGGGTTAGTAATGGAGAAGAGTCTATCAGACACCATCATAAACCAATAAACACACAAACACAAGTCCTTTAATTTTAAAAAGCCCTCCTCAACCCTATTTTATCCATTTATTACCTTTAAAAAATAAATGGGTAACGGGTAATTGTTGGAAAGTGCTTTTTCACAATGAGGCTGGAGTCACACTAAACGTATGAAAAATTGGTATGAGTCTCCCTTCTGAGAGTTGCATGAGTGTAATGCAAGTGTCATGGGAGTACAATCCGATTACTGTACATGTATTTAATTAATGAAAGATTATTTTTCTGAAAAAAAATGGCGTGATCCAGAGTAATTTTCTTAACCAGCAGAGGGAAAGCTAGCGCTGACGTCATAAAGGTGAAGTGAGTTCATTGGCTGTGAACCCAGGACCTGTCTGACGGCACCGCGAGCAGGAAACTTTCTACGCTCGCGGTGCCCTCAGAGAGGGAAGAGGAGTTCACAGGAAGACACTGAGCAAACGCTGATCAGTGTCTCTGCTGGATGGCAGGCTGCATAGTTGCATCATGCAACCTGCCATCTAGATGTAGCAGGGCTAGACCCATCGTGGGACAAATGGATTATCATCTCTGCGGAAAGGTGAGGAATATTGTTGTTTGTTTTTTTAATTGTTTTGCAGACGACAATGGCGTTGGAATGGACGAGGTTGTAAGTATGATTTAATTAAGATTTATTAAAGGAGTCTGTGTCATTCTTTCAATTAAAGGACTTTTTTTCTGGGTGTGTGTTCTTATAAGATATAACTAATGGGGGCGTTTTATTGACGCCTTGACATCACCTAACAATACAAAGGTGACATCAAACCTCCAATCATCACCCCACTTGCCACCGCTACAGGGCAAGTGGGAAGAGTGACGATAAGTGCCAGAATTGGCACATCTTAGAGATGTTTTTAGCCTGGGTGGGGCCAGTATCCATGGACCCTTCCTAAGCTATTAACATCAACCTGTAGCTGTCTGCATTTCCTTTGCTGGTTATTAATTATAGGGGGAACCTACGTTATTTTTTTTAGGGTCCCCCATTTTAATAGTCAGTAAAGGCTAACTATACAGTTGTGAGCGGATATTAATAGCCTGGGAAGCTCCATGGGTATTACCCCTTTCCCAGGCGATAAACATTGGCCCCCAGCTGTCGGCTTACCCTCTGCTGGTTAAGAAAATTACGCGGGAGCCCACGCCATTTTTTTTTAGAAAATTAATCTATTAATTAAATACATGTACAATAAGCTGCACACACACTGTACTAATTGTATTTGTCACTGACATCCGTTTTATCTACCCATTCTATTTGTATTTACTGAATGTAATCCATCTATTCTATGCTGTTGGCTCCTGCTGTGATTTTACACTACACGTCTGCTGAATTACCAGCTTTTCATCTATGTAATGTCACTGAAATTAAATATTATATATATATATATTAGTGTTGAGCGATATTGCTCGATATCTAAAAATATCGTATCGAAATTGTATCGCCGATAGCACTAAATATCGTCGATATCCGATTTCGATCCCGGGAAGTCCCATGTAAGTCTATGGGAACAAAATATCGAAATTAAAAAAAACCATTCTTGCCTTGTTGGTTAATTGTACATGAAGGAAAACAACAAAGACTAATGTAGAATGTATTGGGGGAGGTTGAGGAGACAATAAAGGCATACATGTTTAACCCAATGCATTGGAATAGCATTCATATATATTTTTTTGGAAATACGTTTGGATTGACTAACAAATTGACAATGTTGTTAACCTTTTTTCTATTTTGGCAAATATGTATGTTTAACAACTTCCATGCTCTTCACCTTTTTAACTTTTGCCAGTGCCACACTTTCTCCTTCATAATCTTCAGCAGCAGCATCATCTTTCTCATCAAATTATTCTTCATCTTCACCTTCTTAATTTTCTTCTTAAACTTCTTGCTATTCATGTTTTTGTTTACATTACTCATATTGTTATTATTAAACTAATTAATCTTCTTCATATTCAAATTCTTCATCTTCTTCCTCTTCATCTTCTTCATCATATTCTTATTTGTGACAGAGATTCCTGTACTTGTAATCTGTAAAAGTATGAATTGTTCATCCTTCCGTTCTTGCTGTCACAAAAGATTTAAATTACAACAGTATTTGACTTTGTCCGTGTTCAGTTTAGCCTGCAGCAGCAGCAGGCATTTTCCAGGGGCACCACGAGGAGGAACGGACTCACCCCCATACACTGCTTAGTCTTCTTCTGCTTAGAATTTAGAGCATATATTTTGCTCTTCATTTTGGTCTTATACTTCATGTTCTTCTGCTTTTTGATCTTCTGCTTATTGTTCTTCTGTCTCTTGTTCTGTATCTTGTAGTTTGTCTTAACCTTCTTTGTCCTGTTGGTGATCTTCTTCTTGGTAATCTTTTATTTTTTCTTTGTGATGGTGTTCAGGCTGGTTGGCTTCATGCTCGTCGTCCTTGTTGTCGTCATCTTCTTCTGGGTGGTCTTTAATGTCGTCTAATTTCCGAGAAACAGCTGACGTTACTGGAACCCTGACGGGTATCAGATGGAGCAAGAGACAATGGAAGTTACAAGGACCAGCTGACTGTGCTGGACCCCGGACGGGTAGCAGAAGGAAAAGAGGCAATGTCACAACCGAGTACCAGCTGACGTTACTGTGACACGGTTACTAAGCAGGAGGTACCTGTGCTCCAAAGCACTACCAAGGACCAGCAGACGTTGCTGGAACTCGGATACGGAGATGGAGGCACCTAGGCCAAAGGCACTGGGAGAACCACTTGACGGTACTGGACCCCGGACGGGTAGAAGAACGCACCCATGAAAATGTAAGTTGACAGGACGCAAGCCGTCCGCAGTTACAGAATCACACAGTCCTACAGTGGGTGCTTATCCTATTGTCACAATGGAAACCGCCTTTATTTACATATCCCACAGCACACATAGGAATCACCTAAACTGCAGGCACCATAGAGTCGGCTAACCCGAATGCAACACGACAGCACAACTTATTGGAGGATAATTGACGTTCACACTGCCAGGAAACAGCTGTCGTGCTGTAACCAGGCTGGCCAGGAGTCAGTACCCCTGCCAATTACTTACGAGCAACAAATGGCGGTGTTGTAGCCCAGGGAGTAGAGTTCAGGTGGTAGAAAGATGAACATAACCGGAGACATGGAAAACGTTGCCAAACAGTTATTTAATCTGAAAATGGACAGGCAAATTCAGGTGAGATCCATGCCTTGTTCATTTTCAGAAAAGTAAGCCGGTCTACATTCTCTGAGGATAGTCGCATGCGACGGTCTGTTACTACACCACCTGCAGCACTAAAGACACGCTCAGATAATACACTGGCAGCAGGGCAAGCCAGCACCTCCAATGCATACTGGCTAAGCTCTGGCCATGTATCCAACTTAGAGACCCAAAATTTGAAAGGGGAAGAGGCATCTGGGAGTACACTTAGAGGGAAAGCCAAGTAGTCTGTCACCATCTTACGGAAACGTTTCTTCCTGGTGACTGGAGCCGTCTCGGATGGTGTAGACCTTGCTGGCGCTGTCACAAAACTTTGCCACATTTGTAACATACAGTTCTTGCCCTGTGCAGAGGCGCTGCTTCTGCTCCCTCTTGTTGTAGAGGTGTCTACACTGCCTCGACGCACAGAGCTGCTTTGTAAAGCAGTAGCAGCATCTCTCTCGGCTGGAATGTACAACAGTATGGATTGCACCAGTGTGTCTTGGTACTCCTGCATTTTACGGTCCCGGTTCACCGGTGTGATGAGGGTTTGTAAGTTGTCCCGGTAGCGAGGGTCTAGGAGGGTGTACACCCAATAATCTGACGTGCTGAGAATGTGGGCGATGCGGCGGTCGTTTCTTAGGCACTGAAGCATGAAATAAACCATGTGCTGCAGACTCCCAACTGGCCAACAAAGGCTGTCCTCTGGAAGAGGCGTCATCTCTGTCTCCTCTGCATCACCCCACCCTCGCTCTACATACTGACTACAGCGTTGTGTACCTTCCTCTGTAGGGATTTCTTCCTCCTCCATTGACTCCTCCTCCTCCTCACAAAGTGAGCCCTGCCCAGCCCTTTGTGAGGAACCACGTTGCGCTGACTGTCCTGAAGGTAATTGAATTTGTGACTCCTCATCCTCCACCTGTTTCAAAACCTCTTCCTTTAGTGCTTTCAGTGATTTCTGAAGCAGGCAGATAAGGGGGACAGTCATGCTGACTAGTGCATCATCTGCACTCGCCATCCGCGTTGAGACATCAAACGCACGCAAAACGTCGCAGATGTCCTTCATAGAGGCCCACTCAGTAGTGGTGAAGTGTGAACGGCGCAAATTGCGAGTTGATTGCGCCTGTTGCAGCTGATACTCCATTACTGCTGGCTGCTGCTCACACAACCGCTCCAACATATGTAACGTGGAATTCCACCTGGTGGGTACGTCACATATGATGCGATGTTCAGGAAGGCAAAATCTGACTTGCAGAGCTGCAATGCGCGATCTGGCCATGCTGGAACGTCGCAAGTGAGCGCACTCTAGGCGGACCTTGTGCAGCAGTGCATCAAGATCCGGATAGTCCCTCAAAAAACTCTGCACGACCAAGTTGAGCACATGTGCCAGACATGGTATGTGAGTGAGGTTGCCAAGGCCCAGAGCTGCCACCAGATTTCGGCCATTGTCACACACTACCAAGCCTGGCTGCAGATTAGCTGACAAAAACCACACGTCGCTCTCCTGCTTGATGGCATCCCAGAGCTCCTGCGCTGTGTGGCTTCGATTCCCCATGGGAATTAATTTCAGGACGGCCTGTTGACGTTTGGCCACGGCTGTGCTCATATCGGTCGCAACAGGTAAGCGTTCACGAGTCCATGTGGAGGTATACCGTGACGGCTCGTGCAGCGATGATTCTGAGGAACTGGAGTAGGAGGAGGAATCAATGTGTACAGACTGGATTCCTGCAATCCTTGGAGTTGGCAGAACACGTACAGCGCCACTGGCAAGATCTGTACCCGGCTCCACAACATTGACCCAATGGGCAGTGAGGGAAAGGTATCGTCCCTGGCCATGGGTACTGGTCCACGCATCGGTGGTCAGGTGGACCCTGCTACTGACGGCGTTTAGTAGCGCATGTTTAATGTTTCCCTCGACATGTTTTTGCAGAGCAGGGACAGCTTGCCTGCTGAAATAAAATTGGCTTGGCACATTATATTGTGGGACTGCCAATGCCATAAAGTTCCTGAAACTGTCAGTCTCCACCAGCCTGAATGACAGCATTTCAAGGGACAGGAGTTTTGCAAGGCCAGCATTCAGAGCCTGTGCTCGTGGATGGTTTGCCGAGTATGGCCGTCTTTTATCCCATGCCTGTGTTACCGATAGCTGTTTTTTGTACTGGGAGTGTGACGATGACCTTGCTGCAGTGGGTGGAATAACAGTTTGTCTATGGACAACAGTGACCGAGGTTCTTCCATGGAGATCCTGTGAGGAAGCCAAAACAGGTGTGTGAGAGCTGGAGGTAGAGGCTCGAACATGACGTAAAGATGTAGGTGCTGCTGTAGGTTGGCCTACATCTCCAGTGTGTCTTTGGAACTCAGCTACGTGCTTTGTCCGTACATGTGTCCACATATTTGTGGTATTCAGGTTCCTGATATTTTTACCTCTTTTAACTTTTTGCTTACACAGCTTGCATTGAACATAGCAAATATTATCTACAAGTCTGTCAAAAAAGGACCACGCAGTGCAAGTCATGGGAGCGCCAATTTTGACATTTCTAAGAGAACTGCTCCCAACAGGTGCCAAACTGGAGGCTACAGGCAAGCGAGTCTGCAGCCTACCTCTCCCTCCTCTTTGTACCGTTGGGACAATCTCTTCCTCAGAGCTGCTCCCACCACCTTGCTGTTGCTCACGCCATGTTGTGTCTCGGACTTCATCATCTCCACTACCCTCTTCCAACACCTGCTGCTGTTGGATGGTCTGGGCAGCACCATGCTCCACAAAACCTGGCACCTGAGTCTCATCATCATCATAAGATGCGTTCTGCGGTGTGCTGTCCATCGGCACTGGCTCACCCGCCTCTTCAGATTGAGAGAGACACAGCTGTTGCGCATCACTGCATACTCCCTCTTCTTCAAATTGCAGAATGCTGTTTGCCTGTGCCCGTGTTTGCGAGCCAACAGATTCTGAGAACAGAAGCAGAGACTCAGCTGGCTCCTGTACAGAACTCTCTGACTGCCTTGGCAATTTGACAGGCGGTGAACAGACAGATGGTTGCTCAACAGTGTTGTGTTCCTGAGAGGAGGTGGAAGGAATTGAAGTCGATGCATTGGCTGCCATCCAACCAACAACGGCTTCAATTTGTTCTTCCCGCAGCAGGGGGGCACGCCGAGCTCCTACCAAAGTGCGCATAAAGGAACGCTCACGGGGATAAATGGTGGATGCTGTGTCACTGAGGGCGGCAGCAGACACAGAATCCCCACGTCCTCTCCCTGCTGAAACTCCACGGCCACGACCACGTGCCTTACTCACTGACTTCTTCATCTTGGTAGATTGATAAAGAAAGTCAGAAAAGTTATAACTTAAGGCCTAAGTGTGGTTATTACGCAGAGACTGAAGTGAACACTGAAACACAACTGTTCACAAATCACAATCTGTGAAAGGCTACTCCTTTGTCTACTTCTATAGTGTTTGCAACCAATGTATTGGATACGGATGGAAGCGCGTCACACTAATAGTTAAATTGCATGGAGCAGCAAGAATTACACTGAAGGAAAAAAAAAGAGTCTGTGAGTGACAGGTGCAGATGCCTACAGACAGCGTTGCATGCAGAGCAAACTGCAGCGTAACCTGCACTCACACACACCTTGCAGAGCTGTTAAAACACTGCAGGCAAAAGGAAGCTTTACACAGCGGTTGGTGCTAGCCTGCCTACAGCACAGTACACTAAATCGCAATCTCTAACTGTCCCTCAGAGTCAGCACAGCAGCGTTCTGTCCCTTACTGAATTCACAGCCCAGTGACGCTAAAATGGCGGCGGCGCCTTTTATACACTGAAGAAAAAAAAATAAGTCTGTGAGTGACACGTGCAGATGCCTACAGACAGCGTTGCATGCAGAGCAAACTGCAGCGTCACCTGCACTCACACACACACCTTGCACAGAGCTGTTAAAACAACACTGCAAGGCAAAAGGAAGCTTTACACAGCGGTTGGTGCTAGCCTGCCTACAGCACAGTACACTAAATCGCAATCTCTAACTGTCCCTCAGAGTCAGCACAGCAGCGTTCTGTCCCTTACTGAATTCACAGCACAGTGACGCTAAAATGGCGGCGGCGCCTTTTATAGTGCATTCTGACATCATTTCAGCAGCCAATCACAGCCATGCCATTAGTTAACATGGCCGCAGCATTACAGGATGTGCCCACACTTCTTAGGATTCCTTATTGGCTGAATAAAATCACATTGCCTCGCAAATAATTATGGGAACTTCCGATTCCGGTATTCGATAATACGAAAATATCGAAACGAATTATCGAAAGGCCGATAGAGCTAATATCGGCCGATAGCCGATATTTGCATTATCGTATCGCTCAACACTAATATATATATATTATTCTATGTATACATATCTATTCTATCTATTGTATTCTAACCTGTCACTCTGTGATTTTACTGTATGCGGCACATGAATTTCAAAGGACACCGATGCGTAAAAATCAGACAGCACTCGCATGGTCTGAGTGCTGTGTGATTTTTTCTCGCACCCATAGGCTTACATTGGCGAGTCTAGGCGCCAATAGCAGCATGCTGTGATTTTACACACGCCAAATACGCCTGAGAAAATAAACGGTGATGTGAGCTGCCAAAGAGATTAACACTGGGCTGAGTGCGGTAGTGTGACTCCGACCTTAAAGGACTTTTCTGTGTGTGTTTATTGCTTTTGACTGCGGTGTTAGTAATGGGGTGTCTGACAGACATCTCTCTATTACTAACCTCTGGGCTTGATGTCAGCGGACATTAGATGGTGACATCAACCCTAAAACCATTACTCTGCTTGCCAACGCACCAGGGCAATCGGGAAGAATTGAGGCTAAGCCCCAGAATTGGTGCATCTAATGGAGGGCTGGTGTTATTATTCTGGCAAGAGGTCATGGCTTGTCTGGGAGGTGGCCAATATCCATGATCCCTTCCCCAGGCTATTAATATCAGCCCGCAGCTGTCTGCTTAACCTCTCCTATATATTAAAAATAGGGCATATTCAACGTCATTTTTTGTGTGTGGAGACGCCACTTTTTAATAACCAATAAAAGCTACGCAGACAGCTGTGAGCTGATATTAGTAGCCTGGGAAGCTTCATGTTTATTGCCCCCTTCCCAGAACATTAACACCAGCCCCTAGCTGTCTGCTTTCCTTCAGCTGAGTATTAAAAATAAGGAGTCCTAGGCCATTTTTTTTCCCTTTTAATTCTTTATTAGCTAAATACATGTACAGTAAGCTACACGCACTAATTATGTCATTGGCATATTTCTTACTTTTGAATACGCTCATCAGCGTCGCCTGCTATCAACGAGACCAGGCACATGATGACGAGAGTAACCTTTTCAATGCTGGTCACATGCTGTTCTCTGTGTAACAGAGTGGAAACCTTCAGCGCTCAGCGATACCTAGCGGCTATGACTTCAGTAAGGTTACCGCAGGTCAGAGCCGGTATTTCCCACACTGTCACACAGAGGATAGCGTGAGAACCGCTGGATGTTTGGGCCCCTCATTCACTTGAATGGGGTTCATGAACCAATCTGGTACCCAAACTTTTTAATTTTTTTTTTTTATACCAGCCCACGGGCAGCACGGTGGCTCAGTAGTTAGCACTGCAACCTTGCAGCACTAGAGTCCTGGGATCAAATCCCACCAAGGACAACATCTGCAAGGAGTTTGTATGTTCTCCTCGTGTTTGCGAGTGTTTCCTCCGGACTCTCCAGTTTCCTTCCTCATTCCAAAGACATACTGATAGGGAATGTAGATTGTGAGCCCCATTGGGGACAGCGATGATAATGTGTGCAAACTGTAAAGCGCTGCGGAATATGTTAGCGCTATATAAAAATAAAGATAATAAAGAGAAAGTTCAACCAAACCCGAACATCCGTCCATTCCTTGTCAAAATACCTATCTTTAGACATTTAATAATCCACCTGGCAGACCACCCATTATGTTTATTCGGTATATATCGCAGGTTGCAACTAGGGTGTATTGCTGGATCACAGGATAATGGATTTATCTGAAAGTTACAGGAGGCCATAGCAATAAAGTTGCCAGGTAGTGGGGATAAAGGGTTATTGCCACTGTTCTGTCCTGACCTTAAAGTTGAGGGTCATGGACACATAATGAGCCCCCCATCTTGTGACATCCAGACATGCCACTTATGTGGTATGCAGTGTCTACTGCTATGTCCCCCTCCTGCAGACGTACATATATGTGCCATTCCCTGAGTGGAACATCTTGTTTGCTTGCCAGCAAGTACTAAGGCCCAATCCATAGAGAGTTGGACTGGACACAATATATTACTTGTCAAACTGCGACTTATCAATAAGAAGTCACAGGCTGACAAAGCTCAGCTGCAGATTACTGCCAGTCACCAACCAGTACATAGTGAATCTTTACTGGTCTTGACCTGACACTGTGCAAAACTCTTATTTTTAGTGTAAGTAGTATTTGTACTGAAAAAGCAAATGGCATGAGCTAATTCTTGTGTCTATCAAGTTGCAGCCACTTTAAAGCCAATCTGAAGTCTGCACAAATTCTAAGTTCATTATTTCAATAACCTGGTGCAGCATAGGACACTGTGCTCAGGGGAGGGCGCTGAGGCTCTTACAGGGAATCTATTAGTAGATTTTAGCTATGGAATTTTGCAGCGTATAAGAGCAGCATGCTGTAGGGACAGAGATCCGAATACCAGAGATGTGTCACTTACGGAGATGCATGCTGCAATTTTGATAAGAACAGTTTTGTGGCTGCAGACCTAGCAGTTTTCTGAATGCTGAGCTCTACATAACCCCGCCCACACCACTGATTGGCAGCCCTCTGTGCAAAGGCAGAAAGCTGCTAATCAGTGGTAGGGGCGGGGTTATACAGAGAGGGGCGGGGTTATACAGAGAAGGAAGACTATATGGCACGAGATATCTTGAACTCCTGCTAATAAAACACTGATTTTATTGAAACTATAACAAGCAGCCTAGTAAGTGACATCGCAGGAATCAGGGTCTCTGGTCCTATATTAATTACATAGCAAAAATCATGGGTACATGCAGGAAGCCCACCCCATACCTGGCAAGAAAATTGTTGTGTATTAAGGCTAGGATCTGCCACTAAGAATCGCGGGTGGAGTGGAGCTCTGTCTGTAATTGTCAAGATGTTAAATGCCCTGTCAATCCCTGAAAGTGGCATTTAACACGAGCCTGACGTGCCCACGCGTCATTACCTCCTCCCATCGGCTCCGCAATGGCGTGATCGCTGATGGGTTGTCATGACAGCCGAGGGTCAGCTGATGACCCCCGTGACTGTCATTAAGGAGCTCCTTTGAAACCCTGACTGGGACTTCTGCTATATGCAACAATGCTGTGGCAATGCTACATATAGCATAAGATCGCACCTTCAAGCCCCTAAGGGGACTAACAAAATCAGTAAAAAAAAAAACAAAACAAAAAAAAAAAAAAAACAAAGTTCAAATCCACCCCCTTTCTCCACATTAAAAAAAAATGTTGAAAAAGAAAAAAAAACACACAAGTATCGCCGCGTTCAGAAAAGTCCAATCTATCAAAATATAAATACAATTAAGTAGATCGGTAAACACCGTAATCGGGAAAAAAATTCAAGAATTAAGTTTTTTTGGTAGCCACAATATCACAAAAATTCTGTAACAAACGATCAAAAAGTCATATCTATCTGAAAATGGTACTAGTAAAAATGTAGCCTCACCCCGCAAAAAATAAGCTACCATACAGCTCCATTGGGCGAAAAATAAAAATGTTACGGGTCTCAGAAAATGAAAATGCAAACTTCAGTTTTTTCATCACTAAAATAATAAAAAAAACTGGACACATTGGTCATCGCCGTAATTGTATTGATGAGTAGAATCATATTGCAAGGTCATTTTTACCGCAAAATGTACACCGTAAAAACAATTCCCCAAAAAAACCAAGTCAGAATTGTATTTTTTTCATAATTTCACCTGAGTTGGATATTTTTTTTCTAGTTTTTGTGTCGAAAAAAAAAAAAAAGTTATCGCTGTGGGAAGAAGGGAGGAAAAAATGGAAATGAAAACAAAAATGGCTGCAGGGTGAAAGGGTTAACTCAACTCAAGTTAGGATGGGCAATAACTTGCTGATCGCTGGGGAACCAGCACTGGGTTCTTTGTTGAGCCAGGTGCCCAAAGGAATGGAGCAGTGGGACGCACAATTTCTTGTCCATGAGACTGCTGGGGAGCGCCATGTACAGTGCTCAGCAATCTCTGCTAGTCCCATAAGCAATAGATGGAGCGGTGGCTTACATGTGCTTTTCCATCCCAATGGGGCATTTCAGACCCCAATTCTAGAAATCAGTGGAGGTCCAAGAGGTGGAATCCCAGCAATCAGTTATCACCTAACCCGTGTAGAGGTGATAAAGGGTTATTTCCAAATTGAGAAGTTAATGCCACCACTCCATTAGGCCAGGTGCCCGATCCTCCTGCAGCTGCTCGATCCTCCTGCAGCTGCTCCAATTCAGGCCTCGGCTTTTGCTCTTCTGCATTTCCATCAATGGAGCGGACTTGCTTCACATGATGAATGTCCGTCCTGCGTCAGGACTGGTGATTGCCGGGACCTGAGAGTGCGGCTACAGGAAGCTGACGGCATCAGCCTAACAGAACTAGATTATCCACTTAGGCAATGGACTATTTAAAGTGGATTTAGAAATATATTTCTTTTTCCTGGAAAACCCCTTTAAAGAAGTGTAACAGATAGCAGGGAAGCATTTACTGCTCTCCATCCCAGGAGGCGTGGGGCGGCCATTGTGAAGTCCTGCATTTAGTAATGCTACTACAGCTGGGAAGTTTGTCTTTCCAGCTACACGCTGCGCTACACAACAGGTGAAAGAGGAGACGGAGATGGGACGGAGAAGCAGTCGCTGCCGATAAATGAGTTATTACAATCGCTACAGTGTATTAGCATAATGATCCCATTCAGAGCAAATGGATAATAAATGCTAAGAGAATAGAGGCGGATTCACAAAGAAACTTCAAAGATCTCACTAGAAACAGTAAAGTCTGGGGGGGGAAATGTATTTGAGCAGACTGCAAACTGTTAATGATCCAAAAGCAGCAGTCAATCTTGTATCAAAACGGGAAGACAAAGGAGAACAAGTCATGCGGCGGTCCGCACTGGGCCAGGTGGCGACCCTTCTATCAGTGCTTTACAACAGCTAGTGCTTGAAATTTAAGTCCTCCATTTACTCCCAGGCCACATGTAGTGTAAGCAGCTGCAGGGCTGCCGGAGGATTCCCAAAATGCCCTGCCAACGCCTGCAACCCCTGACCCTGGCAGGCACCACAGACCTCCAGAGAGCGCTTCCAGGGCGCCTCCTTGTGGCCGTTCCCATCTAAGCAACCAGGAAACCGGGTCAGAAAGAAAGCTCAGATCAGGACTAATGTCACAGATTATCTAGTCCAGAAGAATCTGTGGATTCATGGAACAGGAAGAAAAATGGCAACATTTACAACCAACACTACTATGTGTAGGATATTCCCTCTTTTCCAGGTGTTGCCATCTTTAGTCTCCTCTGTGCTGTCTCATGTTGTTATAAAATCTGCTTTTGTACATTACTTGTATAAACTGAATTATTGCATATTCTAATTGGCCTGAGGGAAAATTTTCTTTTCTTTATAGTTCTTTATCATTATGATTTTTGGCTCATCCACATGGATTGTGGTTTTAGGTGTTGTGGTGTAGTGACCCCTGATGCAGCTAGGGGGCACTGTGTATGCTCCTCGGGATATGCATGGAGGCATGTCATGGATGGACGGTATGTATCGCAGAGGTGGGTGGCCCTGTGATGGAAGCCTGGGCGTGTTTTGTTCAGCAGATCTACTGCTGAGAGTTGTGCTATACATTGGGAGGCTTCCAGGTGACTTGGAGAGCTGGGTGGGTCCAGTCACCTACAAACCCACCCAAGGGGTATGTGTCTGTATACCCGGGATAAAACCTGTATGTAATAGTGTGTTGTGGTAAAGGACCTGTCCGACAGGTCACCTGTGATGAGGTCATGACCAGGTGACCTAACCATGTGATTCTGACCTCATCGGTGGGTGGGGTTACACCTATGTAACAGAAGTGTGCTTGACACCTGAGAGAGTGTGTGGGAGTCTGCCAGTGTGGACAGACTTCCATGTGGGACTTTACAGAGAGGACTCTGTGACTGAGGAGTGAGGCTCCAGGCAGGAGCTGAAACATTGAAGATTTGTATTGCCTGTTACTATGTGGTTTATGAAGCAATAAACCTAAGGACTTTTTGCATAAGAAAGTGTCTCCTGATTTACCTCTGAAGCAGCCGAGTGAGTAAAAACCTTACAGTGTTTATTTCTGTAACTATCAGGTAGGATCTAATTCAGGCTGATTTTTTGGTCCTGTTAAACGGGATACAGCGAACAGATTCTGGTATTAAGATTTTTTTTAAATAAATGAATGCCAACAGGACTAATATCTAGTGATAAGCAAATGTGCTGGGTAAGGTGATATCTGAGCATGCTCGGGTGCTAACCGAGTGTCTTCGGTGTGCTCGAAAAATATGTTCAAGTCCCTGCGGCTGTTAGACACAGCACATGCAGGGATTGCCTAATAAACAGGCTAGACAGCCGCAAAACATGCATGGATAACAGCCGTGAGACATGCAGCCATGAGACATATTATTCAATCAAACCGTAGAGACACTGCTGGCACCCGAGCATGCTCAGATAACACCTTCTCCCAGCACGTTCACTCATCACTACTAATATCCTGCTGCATCCTGTTTTAGAAAGTGGAAAAACAATATCCCTCATCAGGATGCAAATAAGTGAGCCCAGCCTAAAAGACTCGACACACATTAGATAAATGTGGTCAGCCATCTGTAGAGGAGGCAAACCAAAGGCCCGCACGCCGAATCCGGCCCACTATATCATTCTCTGTGCCCCACAAGGTTAAAACACAGAAGGACCATCTCTTCACATTCCCTCGTATGGAGAGCTGGTTGGAGCAGTCTTGAAGTCTGTGCTGTAGCCCCAAATCTAAGATGGCAGCCGCCCTTTGTGCTGGATCTGCCCCCTCTACTAAAGTGCTGGCTTCCTACTACGTTGACACAGCCAGTGCTTAGCACAGGGGGCAGAGCCGACACAGGGAGCTGATGCCATCTTGGAATCTGACATGATGCAGTAAGTGTTTCATAGAGATGCAGCACCAGCACATGAAGCTGGTGCCATCTTTGTGCACACCACGACAGCAGTCAGCCTGCACAGTCCGTGCACGCTGGCGACAGCAGTCAGCCTGCACAATCCATGCACGCCGCAACAGCAGTCAGCTTGCACAATCCATGCACGCCGCAACAGCAGTCAGCTTGCACAATCCATGCACGCCGCAACAGCAGTCAGCCTGCACAGTCCATGCACGCCGCAACAGCAGTCAGCCTGCACAATCCGTGCATGCCACGACAGCAGTCACCCTGCTAAATCCGCGCACGCCGCGACAGCAGTCAGCTTGCACAGTCCGTGCACATGACGACAGCAGTCAGCCTGCACAATTTGTGCATGCCGTGACAGCAGGCAGCCTGCTCAATCCGCGCACGCCGCGACAGCAGTCAGCCTGCACAATGCACGCACGCCACGACAGCAGTCAGCCTGCACAATCTGCGCATGCGGCGACAGCAGTCAGCCTGCACAATCTGCGCATGCGGCGACAGCAGTCAGCCTGCACAATCCGCGCATTCTGCGACAGCAGTCAGCCTGCACAATCCGCGCATGTGGCGACAGCAGTCAGCCTGCACAATCCGAGACAGCAGTCAGCCTGCACAATCCGCGACAGCAGTCAGCCTGCACAATCCGCGCATGCAGCGACAGCAGTCAGCCTGCACAATCCGAGCACGTAGCAACAGCAGTGAGCCTGCACAATCCGCACACGCCGCGACAGCAGTCAGCCTGCACAATCCGCGACAGCAGTCAGCCTGCACAATCTGCGCACGCAGCGACAGCAGTCAGCCTGCACAATCCGAGGCACGCAGGCCGACAGCAGTCAGCCTGCACAATCCGCGCCAGCAGTCAGCCTGCACAATCCACGACAGCAGTCAGCCTGCACAATCCGCGCATGTGGCGACAGCAGTCAGCCTGCACAATCCCGACAGCAGTCAGCCTGCACAATCCGCGCATGTGGCGACAGCAGTCAGCCTGCACAATCCACGACAGCAGTCAGCCTGCACAATCCGCGCATGTGGCGACAGCAGTCAGCCTGCACAATCCGCGACAGCAGTCAGCCTGCACAATCCGCGCATGTGGCGACAGCAGTCAGCCTGCACAATCCACGACAGCAGTCAGCCTGCACAATCCGCGCATGTGGCGACAGCAGTCAGCCTGCACAATCCGCGCATGTGGCGACAGCAGTCAGCCTGCACAATCCGCGACAGCAGTCAGCCTGCACAATCCGCGCATGTGGCGACAGCAGTCAGCCTGCACAATCCGCGACAGCAGTCAGCCTGCACAATCCGCGCACGCAGCGACAGCAGTCAGCCTGTACAATCTGAGCACGCAGCGACAGCAGTCAGCCTGCACAATCTGCACACTCCGCGACAGCAGTCAGCCTGCTCAATCCGCGACAGCAGTCAGCCTGCTCAATCCGCGACAGCAGTCAGCCTGCACAATCCGCGCACGCCGCAAGAGAAGTCAGCCTGCTCAATCCGCAACAGCAGTCAACCTGTTCAATCTGCGACAGTAGTCGGCCTGCACAATCCATGCACGCCGCAACAGCAGTCGGCCTGCACAATCCGCACACAATGTGACAGCAGTCGGCCTGCACAATCCGAGCATGCCGTGACCGCAGTGAGCCTGCACAATCGGTGCACGCATGCTCAATTGCGGAGCTGCTCAGTCTCTCAGTCACACATGCTCTGCTACACATCAGCCTCCTATTAAAATCAATGGGAAATACACTGTGTTCCAAATTATTATGCAAAAATTGTTTAGGAGTGATAAGGTAAGAATTTTTTTGTTTGTCAGTTAAACTCATTGATGGTGATGTGTGTCAGGGCTCTTTATATCACTGTAAGCAATTGCAGACACCTGTGCTAATTAGTTTGGCAGGTGTGTCCAATGAAAGGCAAGACTACTTAAGAAGGCTGTACCACATTATTAAGCAGCCTACATTTTCTGACAAAATGGGAAAGAAAAAGGATGTGTCGGCTTCTGAGAAGCAACAAATTGTGGAGTGTTTAGGTCAAGGCATGACTACAATCAACATTGCCAAGACTCTTCATCGTGATCATCGCACAATCAAGAAGTATGTAGCTGATTCACAGTACACACGTGTGCGTGCTGATGAAGGAAAATTGAGGACTCTTTCCTTCAGGCAATTACGTCAGGTTAAAAGAGCAGCGGCAAAAAAAGCCTTGTCATAGCAGCAGACAAGTTTTTGAAGCTGCTGGTGCCTCCAACGTCCCCGAACAACAAGATGCAGGGTCCTTCAGAGGTTTGCAGCTGTGCGTAAGCCATCCTGTTGACCTCCTCTATCCACTGCACACAAGCAGAAACGGCTCCAGTGGGCCAAACAATACATGACGACTGACTTCAAAACTGTTTTGTTCACCGATGAGTGTCGTGCAACGCTTGATGGTCAAGATGGATGGAGTGGAGGATGGCTGGTTGATGGACACCCCATGCAAACACGGCTATGGCGCCAACAAGGAGGAGGTGGAGTAATGTTTTGGGCTGGAATCATGGGGAGAGAGATTGTCGGCCCTTTAGGATCCCTGATGGGGTAAAGATGAACTCCATAGTGTATGTTGAGTTTCTCAAACAGCACTTCCTGCCATGGTTCAAGAAGAAGAACCGTGCATTCCGCAGCAAGATCATTTTCATGCATGATAATGCACCGTCTCATGCTGCACATAACACATCTGCATCTCTGGCTGCTATGGACATAAAAGGTGACAAACTTATGGTGTGGCCCCCATGCTCGCCTGACCTCAACCCCATTGAGAACCTCTGGAGCATCATCAAAAGCAGTGTCTATGATGACGGGAGGCAGTTCACATCTAAGCAACAGCTCTGGGAGGGTATTCTGTCCTCATGCAAAACAATTTAAGCAGAAACCATCCAAAACCGGACAAATTCAATGGACGAGAGAGTTCAGAAGCTCCTTTCGAACAAGGGGTCCTATGTGCAAATGTAACATCACCTAGAATAAAGTTTTGAGTTGAAAACTGTTTGATTTCAGTTTGTAATAACCTGCTAATGCTTATGATTTCAAAAATGACCATTTTTTTGTTCTTTATTAAAATGAAAAGGTTGAAAACTCTGCTGTGCATAATAATTTGGAACATGCATTTTGAGTGCAGTTTGAGTGTTTTATTTTTTAAAAAATATACTGTTATCAAAGGCAGTTTGAACAAAAACCTTTCAATTGTACTCTAATAGTTATTTGACTGGAAAATAACAATGACTGAAATTCATATAGGTAATTTGGGAAAATCTGAGAAAATATTATTTGCATAATAATTTGGAACACAGTGTAGATGTGTAGTACCTGGCCACGGCCACTATCAGAAGACAGAGCAGCTCCGCAATGGAGCATTTCTGGCTGTCAGCCGCCGACACAGAGAACAGCCAAGCGGGAGTGCTGGGTGCAGGACACTAACCGATCAGACATTGATGACCTATCCAAAGGAAAGGTCATCCGTAGAGATGGGCGAACCTGAACAGCAAAGTTCGGCGTCCGTATCGAACACCAACTGTTCAATCACGAACTTCACCAGGAAGTCCGTGTTACTGTTCTCGTTTGGCCACTCGAAAACTGGGTGTTTGTCATGCACATGTCAGCGCGGCAAATATTGCTTCTGATCGGCTGTAAAATCATTACCTCTGGTCAGACAGCCGCGGTTCCCACGCTGTCAAATGATAGCGTAAGGCTGCAGCTGTGATCAGAGGTAAAAATGTTACGTCCAGTCACTGGTGTCGGTAATAACAGGGAGAGCAGGGGCGGCTGATGGTCGTATTCATTAGCCGGCGCTCTAATAATTAAAAAAAAAAAATGTGGAGCCCCCCCCCCCATTTTTGACAACCAACCAAGCTAAAGCAGGCAGCTGGAGGCAGATAATCTCAATGCTGGTAAGGGGCCATATACATTGCTGCCCCTCCCCCCCCAGCCTAACAATAGCAGCCCGCAGCTGCCCAGAAAAGGCACATCTATTAGTGAATGGGGTCCGGGTACTGTACTGGTACCCGAACCAGCCGGTCCCTCACATCCCGGGGTCCGCTTGTCTCTAGTCATCAGTGATAAAGTAGTGGACAATCTCTTTAAGCTCTGCATTATTCCAAGTAGACCCGAGATCTGTCAGGGCAATGTGGTTGGTATAAGGACTGTGAAACACGAGCATCTGAATTCAGCCCAAGACACTAACTGTGAGCTCTAGTTACATTTTGTTAATACCTGTACTGATATACTGAGCTTTTCTCTCCATTTTCTGTAACAACCCTCTAATTCGCCAAGATCCGCCTGCTCAGCACTTCTTGACTTGTACATTTTGCCCTTAATTAGGGAAGCACGAAGAGAATGACAGGCTGCTTTATTCTGAGGGCTTTGGTGAAATGGAATCCATTGAAATGGCGGATTATTGATAGGCAACCTTTTTAGAGAAACAAATATTCTAAAGCGCTTCACTTCTTATTGACAGAAGTACTGTAAGAAGTCATTGCCTCCCTATCACTGTAAAGGACAGCTGGCATTACCTAATTACCTTCTAACCAAATTGCACTAGATTATTAAAGCTTCCCAAATTAATGGTTCAATTAAAGGGGCTGTCTAGGCTTTTGATACTGATGAACCAACCTTAGGATAGATCATCAATATCAGATCGACTGCCTTTAACACCAGCGACCTCCAAATGTAAACTCTTAACTGAACTGTACTATGCAGCACCTTTGAATGTGTAGTGGCCGCTGCAGAGTGCTGCAGATCAGCTCTTATTCAAGAGAACAGAAGCTGATCTGCAGTACTCAGCAGCAGCCGCTACACACTGAAAGGGGCTGTGCCGGGTAGCTCCTGTCATTGTGTACATCTAGACATCAGTAAAGCCAATAGCAGCTGATCGGTAGGTGTACTGGGTGCCAGACCCCCAATGATGTAATATGGATGATGACTAGAGATGAGAGATACCACCGGACAGTTCGTGTCCGGTACTAAACGCCGAACACTGACTACACCCAGAAGTCCGGTGCAAAGTTCGGAGTTCTGGGGGAAGAGAGAGAGAGAATGAGATTTTTTTTTCCAGCTGCAAAGTTGAGGTCCCCATACATTTCATGTTCGGGGTTAAGTTCATGTACCCGAACCAAACTTTGAACTAAAGTTCAGGTCAAGTACCAGAATTTGAACTTCCATGGGTCCACTCATCCCAAATGATGACCTATCCCAAGATGATTACCTAGGTTAGGTCATCAATAAATACCTTTAAAAATATATATATATATAACCCGCTGTCACTGTAAAATTGCACTGCAACTGTCGACGGAACTCAGCATTTCCATTAGGCCACGTTCACACAGTCAGTATTTGGTCAGTTTTTTACATCAGTATTTGTAAGTCAAAACCAGAAGTGGGAGAGAAATACAGAAATGGTTACGTGTTTCTATTATACTGCTGGTTTCGGCTTACATCAGTATTTGTAAAATACTGACCAAATGCCAAACGTGGCCTTAGAAGACCATGGAGCCTTATTCATAATGTTGCAGTTGTGATTTAGTCAATAAATGTAACCATCTAACACATGTGAGTACATAAAAACATATAAAATTACCTCATTATTAATGTCAAAGACGCCTTCTTGAATTTTTTCGTAAATTTCTTTTGCTGTGTTTATGAATGCCTGGAAGACAAAAATTAGAGGAACATATGAATTGCTATGAAGTGATAGTTATCACCATCATGTCCGGAAATGAAAGGTACGAATCTATGCGATCATAAAAAATACAATGAGCAGATACAACCATGAATTTAAAGGGCAAAGATGAACAACATAGGGCGAGCACACCAACAGTCAACCAGCAGACTATGGAAGCAACTCCAGCGAAGACTGTCTAAATAATAATGCCTGTGTTCCTATGAATGAAAAGATTTCCTGTTTAGTAGTAACCATCTATCAGATGTTGAATATATTATTTATTATGCTTCGGCATATAGCACCAACACATTATCATCACTGTCCCCATTGGGGCTCACAATTCCCTACCAGTACGCCTTTGGATTGTAGCCGGAAACAAGGAGGAAAACATACAAGCTCCTCGCAGATGTTGTCCTTGGGATGAGAAATAAGAAGGCTGGATCTTGTAGCAACTCTGAAGTGCTGACATGGGGGGATAAATCCAGAGGGAAAATCTTTTCAGCAACGTCAAATACCACTAGACAGGACGGCAATAGTAGAGTGTTTTCGTCACATTTGTGGGGTGCTATATTGGCTTGTGTAATTAGTTATTTTAGGGAACAGGTCACCAGTGATTCTGCACATTCTCCAATCTGGAGACAGCATGGTAAGCAGCATGAAATACGGATTATTCATTGGATTCAGGAGTCCAGTAGGCGGTCCTAGCTGTGATCTACAGCATTTTATGTATAGGTATGCATGCAGAGATACAAGTCAGCCACCATGAATCATGACTGAATAATGAAATAAGTCATTTACCAAACATCCTCCGTGTTCTGCTCAGCTCCCTCATTTTGTGGAATCCTACAATATTATATTCAATATCTAGCACAGATTCAGTTGGGATCACACAGAAATAAACACTAAATTCTATATAGTCTCTAAAACATCTGAATAGCAACAAATGCTTGCAGAAAGAAGAGAAAATAAATAATTTGCAGGTACTACATAACATGTGCCCATGTAAGACAGCGAGCATCCCAAACCACCACCATAGGGAATGACAGGCTTCAGCCGTGGAAAGTGTTAAATTGGGCTTTGAAGCATCGATTCCACAGCCCGGAAATCTTTCCTGATCTGTCAGGGAAGGCAGCTATATTAACCAATGGTGAAATTACAGAGCAGCTATGAAGTCACCGCAGTAACAGATAGTAGGCACACACTTTTACGAGCTGCCTGCTGCCGAGCTAGATCCATTAAATATTAATGGTGACCTACTAACATTGGGCAGCAGACACTAGAGACGTTCCGCTTCAGCAGCGTGCACAGGGGAAGATGACACTTGCAATGGTTTATGTGCTGTACAGTGCAGCCGCATTTGCCTGCAACAGTTTTGCAGGGGAGGACAATGATTACTGAGCCCCTATGTCCCCAGTCTTCACAAGATGCTTACATGTAGATTTAGAAGATGAATACAACCGTGCCATGCCGAGCAAACGGCAAAGAGCATTTTCCAGCAAGAGGATATTTTACGGTGCCAATTAGAAATCGAGACCCAGCACTACGTCCCATCCATGTATTCACTGTATACAGGTGTCAAGCTCCGTAGTATCTAGAACAAAGCTTTAACCCTCAAAAATGCTTTTCTTTGGCTTTGGTCTTACATCTTATTGCAAACTTCTGAGTCCTAACTATAAATGACCTAGGAACTCGCAATTCACCTCTCCCCCCCCTTGGAGAGGTCACAAGGCATGCCTAGAAAACACTTCCATAGTCAAATCCTATATAATGTTGCTAATGGTCCATGTGACTGCTGTAAAGCAGATTGCTAAATGTCGTTAACAGCAGCACAAGCAAAATCGCTGTCCTTCATAATAACTATAGAATTTTGGGGGAAAAAAGCGAATATTTAGAAAAATAACGTATTATATAAAAAAAGTGTGATCTGGTTTTAATTATTCAATATAGATCATCTATTACCTTTATTTTAAAAAAATAAAAGTGTGTTCAAAGTCCAAAAAATTTAATTACCGGCAGATATAGGGCTAATCAGCAGGTAAACGGAGTTGCAAGTTCCCTAGTATTACACTTCATAGAATCATAGAATGGTAGACTTGGAAGGGACCTCCTGTGTCATCGTGTCCAACCCCCTGCTCAAAGCAGGATTCACTAAATCATCCAGACAGATGTCTGTCCAGCCTCTGAAGACTTCCATTGAAGGAGAAACTCACCACCTCTCTTGGCAGCCTGTTCCACCCATTGATCACCCTCACTGTCGGTATGGTCTCCCTTTCAGTTTCATTCCATTGCTTCTCGTGTTCCCATGTGCAAATGAGAATAATGATGATCCCTCTACATTGTGACAGCCCTTCAGATATTTGTAGACAGCTATTAAATCTCCTGTCAGTCTTCTTTTTTGCAAGCTCAACATTCCCAGATTCTTTAATCATTCCTCGTAGAACATACTTTGCAGTTCGCTCACCATCCTGGTCGCTCTTCTCTGAACGTGCTCCAGTTTTTCAATGTCTTTTATAAATGTGGTGCCAAGAACTGGACACAGTATTCCAGATGAGGCCTGACCAAGGAGGAGTAGAGGGGGATAATGACTTCACGTGATCTAGACTTTATGCTTCTCTTAATACACCCTATAACTCTTTTGCCTATTTTGCTGCTGCATTACACAGTTGACTCATGTTCAGTCTGTGATCTATTCGTATGCCCAAGTATTTTTACATGTGCTGTTGTTTAGTTCTATTCCTCCATTCTGTAGATGTAATTTTTGTTTTTCTTGCCCAGATGTAGCATCTTGCATTTCTACCTGTTAAAATACCATTCTATTAGTCTTTTCCCATTGTTCAAGCTTATCTAGATCCTTCTGAATCCTCTCTGTCTTCTCTAGTGTTAAGGGTATGCCACACTAAGCGAGATCGCTAGCGAGATCGCTAACGAGATCGCTACTGCGTCACCATTTATGACACAGTAGCGATCTCGTTAGCGACTTAGCTGTGTGTGACATGTAGCAGCGATGTGGCCCCTGCTGAGATGTCGCTGATCGCTTATGAACGTTCTGAGCCGTTTTTTGGTCGTTGGTGTCCCGCTGGTGAGCCTGAATCGCTGAGTGTGACACCCTTTATGAACGACTTCAACCAGCGTCGCAGGTGGGACTAGGTTTTTCCAACGACCGCAGAGGTCGTTATACAGATCGCTGATGAGTTGTGTTTGGAATCACAGATCGCTGATGAGTTGTGTTTAGAATCTAACTAGCGATCACATAGCGATCGCACTAGCGATCTCGCCAGGTTAAGTCGTTGTCGTGATCGCTGGTGCGATCGCTAACTGTGGCAGTGCCTTTAGCTATCCCTCCTAGCTTTGAATCATCTGCAAATTTGATCAGTTTACCTTCAGTTCCCTTGTTTAGATCATTTATAAAACTGTTGAACACTGTGGCAGGACAGAGCCATGTGGTACCCCACTTGAAAAACACTTCAAATTGAATTTGCAACCATTAATTACCACTGTTTTGAGTACGATCATTGAGCCAGTTATGAATCCACCTAATAGTAGCCTTGACAATCCCATATTTAGTCATTTTTAATAAGGATAGTATGAGATACTTTATCAAATGCTTTGCTGAAGCTGAGATATACTATATCAACCACATTTCCCTGACCCGCACAGTCAGTGATTCCAACATAGAAGTAAATTAGATTAGTCTGGCATGACTTGTTTGCTACAAACCCATGCTGGCTCTGGTTAATTACTGTATTCTTATCCAAGTATTTAAATATATGCTGTATAATTTGTTCAAAGATCTTCCCTGGTCTAGAAGTAAGGCTCATGGCCTGTAATTTCTTGGTTCCGTCTTCTTTCCTTTTTTGAAGATAGGGACATTTGCCATTTTACAATCTTCTGGGACTTCTGCTGTTCTCTAGGTTTTTTCAGAGATTCTGGCTAGTGGTTCTGCAATTTCCTCTGCTAACTTTTTCAGTATCCTAGATGTAATTCATCTGGACCAGGAGACTTATATTCATATAAATTAACTAATGTTCCCTTCCCTCACCATCTCTCTGTTTATACATAGTGTGGATTCTTACCAGGCTCTGTCTTCTGCACTTCTGGTGAGTGGTCCATGCATAGTCGCAAAGACAAATTCGATTTTGATTTGAGTGCCAGATCAGAACTGGCAATGCAAGTCTATAGGTCCGTGGGAAAAAATAAAAATCGGATAGCACTCAGATGACATCTGAGTGCGGTTTGATTTTCACATAGGAGAAGTGGAGAAACTTTTTTTCTCCATGTAAGAAAAACTGATGACATTCAGACCACACTAAAGATATCCAAGAAAATCGGTCCTAGACCAGACAGTAAGCCTGAACGTACAACATGGCCCTGTGAATAAAAAGTATCAAACTCTTACCCCATTGCTAGCGTGCAGACCAAGAAACTTCCCAACGTGTATGGAACACGCAGGAAACTATGACGCCCTCTCCCCTTCTCCTATTGCTAATTCTGGTCATATGAGGGAGATGTAAATGATTGCGGACTAATAATACACAAATGCTGATAGACAATACATGGCCGGGCAAATCAATCAATCTATACATCAAGACAGATCTTCTCAGATTCTTCAGAGGATTAGCTGTCTTGTGGTTTGGGCTCCTGTCTCTGAAGTTTGAGATGCCTCTTCAGCATAATCCTTTACCCACAGAGTCTGTGGAGTGTTTTATATAGTTTTGACTCTTATTATCAACATTTCCATAACTACCAGACTAAACAATAGCACTAAGCAATTTCACTGCATTTCTGACCAGGGTGTTTGCTTAATTTTTTCCTTTAGGCTATGTATACCTTTAAGCAGCAGGATTTTTCCCAGCCACGTAATACACACCACTGGACTAGGCATAAATAACCCTGTACAGCAGACATATACAAACAGCAACACTGCCCCCAAGAGAGACGTTCAGGGACCACACTGCAGCAGCCATAGCAGGGTGATAAATAGTAGTGCCAGTGTACGGCAAAACACTGTGCGTATGTACAACGCTACATCTCTTACTGGGCTTACAATCACTTAAATTCCAAGCTATTGTACAGGAGATCTAGAATGAGAGAAGTAGAAAATTCAGAATTCTGTGAAGCAGCAGGATGGCTCAGTGGTTAGCACTGACGCGCTGAGTTGTGGGGTTCCCACCAAGGACATCAGCATGGAATTTGTATGCTCTCTCTGGGTTCTCTGGTTTCCTCCCACACTCCAAAAATATACTGATTGGGAATTCAGATTGTGAGCCCCAAGGGGACAGGGATGTATATTGGATTAAAATAACTAAAATGAGTTAGATGGTACTGTCCGATAATAAAAATGGAAGCAGGAATTGTGTTCATCAAATTTCACTACTCTGAAAGCTGGATGGGCTTAAAAAATGGGCACTGCTGGGAGTGACTGGCAAATCAAAAGTGTCAGACTCGCAGAAGAACGAACCCGTAATTAGCTGCTATGACTCAAATCGCTGCTATAGCTGCTGAAGGGTCTCTTAATATTTGGCTGCTTGTAAATCAACCAAATGATCTCACATTTGCAAGTATGGATATATCTGTAGATCCGGTATGAACCTAATGAGAAGCTCCTTTATGTATTTTCTCCCAGAAACCACATTAATCACCTATCTAGAACATAGATAAGTGTATGATCATTGGGCCCTGGCTATCAAAGCAGTAATCCATCTCTGCTCATCTGTAGACCTGACATCCACAGCCCCACTCGCCTCCTGATGAAGAAGTGAGAGGGGCTGGGTTACCCCTTTAAGATCTACACCATTGAGGACCAGGGAATTGAGTCGCAGGGAGCATGTGCAGTGAATGCAGCAGAGGTCGCACATGCTCTCTACTGCTCCATTCATACCGAGGACTCTGGAGACCTTGGTTTTCGTTAGAGTTGGACTTCCAAGGGTCGTGCATCCAGAGATCAAACATTTATCACTTGTCATGTAGGCACAAGATATGTTAACAGGAGGTTTTAATAATAATTTTTGCTTCTATAGTGCCAACACACTCCGCAGCGCTTCACATTACAGGCTTTCCCTTTATACTAGGATACACAGGGATAAGAAGTATTGAACGATGAATCATGTTTTTTTATCTTGTGGTGCTGATCCCATCCAATAATTGGATATGCCCTGGAAATGTCTGCACATAGAGGGATCTCACGCACATCTATGAAAGTAAACAAGGTCCACAGTGGAAAAACTCATCATCGTCCTCCTCGTTTGAGCAGTGGCAGCATTTGACTGTTGAACTTGCCACCAGAGCTTTGTTTCCTAATTAACAGGACTGATATGTTTTCACCTTTAAAGGCCTTACAGCTCCCCAGAGCAATCAATCTACTGCAGCTCAATTACTGCACCGCGCTCGGGCCGCAGCTAAATAAGGCAGGGAGGGTGGCTGCAGCGGGCGGAGGGCAATATGAATATGCATGGCTTCTAAGTGGGTGATCGAATCATCGCAGAGGGGTCAGGAGAATTTGCAGAAAAATAATGAAAGGAATTAATCATCTCACACTTTCGTCAAGCACTTAGGAAAGCAAGTGCATTTTTCAGGCGTGCCGCTAGGATAGAGAAGACCTGGCCCCGAGCCAGTCGTGAATTGATTCACAATTCCTGAAATGGAAGTTTTTAATTTTCAAATAACGATAGCGGGGGTGGGGGGGAATTTCCTGGCTTGCGATTAACATACCAATTATCGCGATGGCCTAACAAACCGTGCTAATTGAAAACGGCGGTCAAAAGCTGCACAAATCCGAGCAGCTGGGATCCGTAGGGGTGTTCAGTTGTTCGCGTTAAGTAAAACATTGAACAGAGCCATGAAATCCTGAAAACGTGTAGATAACTTCATGTAAACAAGCACTTAACAACTGGCACACGAGGAAGCATTACAGCGCGCGCCGCTTCCTCCGCCCTGATTCATTACGGGGAAAATCAGTTACATTAAGTCCAAGGCCTCAGTTTATTTTAGGTCAAGAGAAATTAATGCTGATTTATGGCTCCACGAATCTCGTACTGTAAGTGTGACAGCGCCAAGAATGGATCACTGTAACTGTAAGCAATATTCCGTTTAGGCCGCAATTACCCACAAATAAACATCAGACAATTCCAATTTTCAATGGCGGACATCAAAAACAACATAGGAAAGGGCTCTTTCTAGCGCATATGTTGTCGCCAGCTTAAACAACCAGCTTTGTTAGGAGAACGAGTACCAGATGAATCCCCGTGCAGCGGTGGGGTCCGCCGGCCAGATGTTTGGAATCACATGCACCACTACTCTAACGTGCCTTAGCATTCCCCTACGTTCAGCGCTAATATATTCAATCTTTCAACACGCATCAAGTTCAATTACAAAATCTATGTCTCTGTGTGCTCTTTGTCTGGCTTCCTGCTCCAGCCTACTATTCCTCTTGGCGAGTAAAACCTCAATTTGTTAGATGCTTCCGGGCTGCACGTTTTGGCTCAAGAGAAAAGAACACCAAGCTGGCGAAGAAAGGACTAAAACCATGGCTGCCAGGACACAGACAGTGCTCAACGTTCTTAAAGGAGAATGGGCACAAAGACCGTCTCTTTTTCAGCTCTATACCACCATGACAATGCCCGCGATAAAGGGTTGCCCAGGTAATAAGTACTTTTACCGGGGGTTTGGTCTTGTATAAAATTAGAATTGATATTCTTCCCTGTTCTGACGCCTACCTGGTCTTAGCTGGTTTTTGCCCAACACCCATAATTGTTGGAAATTATAGTAAGCTAAGCTCCAAAAAACCCATGGGTGTCAGTGAGGGCGAATATCAATTCTTTACCTAGTTTATAATCGGGCTGGAGCTGCTTAAAAAAATATTTGTTGTCTTATGGTCTTCATAGAAGATGACGGGAGCGATGACACGAGCAGGTATCTAGGGTTATGTGTAAACCTCCAGAGTATGCAGTGAGGAGCCGTGTGGTGCTAGTATGGGCACAAGGTTTAACCCCGGGGCCCAATGCCAGCAAGCATATACTCAGACTTTGGAGACTTATACAATATTAGTTTTATGATGAATACTCAGGGTGCAGCTTCACTGATCACTGTCTTCAATGTGTAATCCAGGAACGATTGGCCAGTAAACAGGCAGTCAATCATTGTAAATGAGCAAAATGCTCTCTTATTGGGTTAACTGATTTTTAAGCAGGCTTAAAAAGAAAAAAAATTCTTCTCTGCTGCACATCATCTTGTGTAAACAGGACATGTGATGCCGAGAACAATGACTGCATACGCAACCGAACGCTGACCGCTCTGTGTGCATGGGTAGTGCAGTCGGCCTCTCTAAACAGGGAATTAAATGACCATCCAGTCAGGAGCCAGTTTATGTCGTAAGGAGCTGAAAACAACGGATTTTGGTAAAAGACTTACCTGTAAAATCCTTTTCAGCGAAGGAAGGAAGAGAACACAGTAATTCATTACTGATGGTAGGGGAGCCCCAGATCAGGATGTTACCTCAGATCAAAAAGTGAAGACTGGCTGGCCCCTCCAGCTCGGGTCCTCCTACTCACCTCCATCGTATCAAAGCTTTTAGGAAAAGAGCCAAGATCACCAGCGGAGCAACATAACCCCTTCTGAAGGAACTTCAGAGAAAAAACACAAGGATACAGGTTATGCATGCAAAGAAGGCCAAAAACCACAGAGTTTTCCCGTACTACCCCCACGGAACCTGACTACTGCGATGAGCTGGCATGCTGAACAGAGCCTTAGCGCGCTGACCTCAGCCCAGATAATCGCTATCAATAAGGTCGCGCTGCATCTAAAACATCAACACACTTCTGCCGTGGGAGGGGACTGTGTCTCTCTTCCTTCCTTCGCTGAAAAGGATTTTACAGGTAAGTCTTTAACCAAAATCCGTGTTTCAGCTGCAGATGAAGGAAGAAGCCACAGTAATTCATTACTGATGACGTCCCAAAGCAGTTCAAAAATAAGGGTGGGAAAAAACCAACAAAAGGCAGAAACCCAACAACCTTAACAACAAAGCGCAACCAGCGCTAAACACAAGTTCATCCAGAACTTTAAACTACAGCTGCCTGCAGGACCCTACGTCCGAGGGCTGCATCAGCGGAAGCACTGACGTCCACTTTATAAAATCTTGTAAACGTGTGGACAGAGCGCCAAGTCGCCGCTCGGAAAGCTGCACTGCCGAACACCTTGATGAAAAGCCCACATGAAGCCACAGCTCTCGTGAATGGGCTCGAATCTTAATCGGCAAGATTCACCCCGAAGACGGTAAGCTTCCAAAATAGCTAACCGATCCAACGAGCTATAGAAACCTGGAAGCTCGTTGACCACGCCGACGACCTGCCGAACCACAAACAGGGAGTCCGTCTTTAACGAAAACCTTGAGTAATAGATAGATAAAACTTCAAGGCCCGCACTAAATCCAATGTGTGTAAATCTCGCTCTTTCGTATTCTTCGGATCCGGACAGAGTGAAGGCAACACAATATCCTGGTTAACATGAAATTGTGACACCACTTTAGGCAAAAAATCACCCCGAGTGCGAAGCACTACACATCCGGAAAAAACTCCAGAAAAGGAGGCGAGCAAGAAAGAGCTGCCAATTCAAAACTCTCCTCAAGGAAGTGACTGCAACAAGGAAAGCCACCTTCCAAGAAGTAAAGAAAGGCTAGCAGAAACCATAGGTTCAAAAAGGTTATGCTGAAGAGCTCCAAAACAAGTTGAGCCGCCAAGGAGACACGGGTGCCTTCCGCGGCGGAAACTTACGAGGATACCTCGGAAAAAAGAGATCACGTCTCTATTCGAAGCAATGGTTCTCCGAATAAAAGGACAGAGCAAAATCTGACCTTTCAAGTGCTAACTGCCCAACCCTTGTCTAGCCCAGCTGCAGAAAACCAACAGGTTGGGAATGGAAAATTTTCCGGTTCCGAGAAGACCCCAAACACCACGAAAAAGAAGGTTTTTCCCCCCAAATTTTGGGGGAAACCTAGAATAGCGGACACTTCAGCACGAAGGGAGCAAGCCTCGGGTGAAAAACCTCTACGGTCAAGATCCGGCTCAAGAGCCACGCCTCAAACGCAGGGACATCAATCCCGATACAAATGGGCCCCTGATCACAAGTCCTGTTAAGAGGGAGTGGAAACGGAGGTGCCGCCAACACGACTTTTATTGTCGAAACCACACCCTTCTTGGCCAGTCTGGAGCTATCAAATAGCTGGAATTCTCTCTAGTCTGATCCGATGCAGCCTAAGGAAATAAGGATATCGGGGAAATACATAGACCTTGAACTGATCCCACTACCACTAGGCACCACCGCCACCGCCTTCGGGTCCTTGTACCGGGAAACATAAAATTCGGTAACTTTGGCATTGGGACCGGGAAGCCACAAACCATTTTGGGGGGTTCCCCAGCGAGAGCACAGTAGTGCAAAGACTCCGGTGGAGACCCATCCCCGGGATCCATCCTTCTGCGCAAAGAAAGTCCGCTGTAATATTCAAACCCCTGGAATGGAATCGCCGAAATGGCTGGACATTGGCCTCTGCCCAAATCAGAATTCGGACCCTCCCATGAGTCTGGAACTCCTTGCCCACCTGGGTATTGATAACGCACAGCCTCGCATTGTCTGTCTGCACACGGACCAGACCGCTCAAAGGACCGTCCAATGTTGGAGGCAAAGAAAAATCGCCCTCAATTCCCCGGAGTTGACGAAGCACAGACTCTTCCGGGACCATACTCAACACCCCCCCAGCCCGTCAGCTGCATCGGTGGTTATACTGACCACTTCAGAGGGAGGGAAAAACTCCCCAGGGAAATGCCCCTGGACGTAACCACCATTCTAGAGAATCCCGCACCGCGCAGAATGGTGACACGCAATCCAGCATTGCGACTGGTTCCATCGCTCAAGATGAACCTTAAGAGTCCGGTGGAACTGGGCAAAAGGAATTCTCCATGGACGCCACCATCATCCCAGAAGACCATACACTTCCGTGGGACATTGCCATTGAGGATTCATAATCTGTACATGTCGAAGAAGACATGACTGTTTGTCTGGTGGTAGGGAAACTACCGACCGAAACGTTCCGAATGCATTCCAAAAAGAAATTGTCCTCGATGGTTCCAGGGACGACTTCTCCCAATTGACCACCAACCGAAGTCTTTCAGAAACTGAAAGAAAAATCCCGAGCCGTCAATGCCCCTCCCCGAGGAACCACGATCAAAAATCGTCCAGATAAGGGAGAATCGTAATCCCCCTGTCTTCGAAGGAGTGCCATGAGGGGCGCCAAACTTTTGTAAAGACCCTTGGCGCTGAGGCAACCCCAACGCAGAGCCACGAACTGGAATATTCGACCTATGGCAAATCGAAGAAAGCGCTGATGACCTTTCCGATGGGAATATCAAAATAGGCGTCGCGAATTCCCTTGCACCAGAAAAATCGTTCTGTGACAGAGCTGCCACCCAAACGAACGAAGCGACTCATGGGGAAATTTCCGGGCATGGACAGCCGGGTTTAAAACGCTTGAGATCCAGAATCGGGGGAAATTTTTCTCCTTTTTTGGACTATAAAAAGGTTGGGAAAAAAAACCTTTCCCTCGGTCCTCTGACGGAACCGTATCACAACCCTTTGTAGTAGCATTCGACTCCGCTGAGAGCACAACAAGCTCGGGTTCCGACGGAACCGAGATTGACAAAAAACTTTGGGGTTAAAGCAAACCCTATAAATAGCCTCCGACACATCCCGTTACCCAAAATCGGAAAAAGCGAGCCATCCAAGTCTCCTTGAAAGAAGCACGACCCCCCACTCGAGAATCCTCGAGTGGACCCCTGGCTCAATCCGACTTTGCGGATTTTCTTTCAATTCCCGCTTGTTCTGGCGGAAACTCGCTTTCCAGGGAATACAGTTTTCTGAGAGGATTTCTTTCCTAAAAAGAAGGACGACCCATCCCCACAGGAGTGACTAGATCGCCCCCGGCCCCGAAAGGCCTCCGACCACTATAAACCCAGC
>JARQOD010000006.1:360434476-360552457 GCA_033576555.1 Oophaga sylvatica
CTTCCCCCACCTCACTGCTCATACTGTCCACACCACTTCCCCCACCTCACTGCTCATACTGTGTCCACATCAATGCCCCCCCGCTTTTACTGTCTGCACAATCCCTCCGTTACTTATACTGTGTCCGCATTAATAGCCCCAATCCTGAGTGTCTGAACCAATCCCCCCCACTGCTCCTTATACGGTGTCCACATAACCAACTATTCCTCATACTGCGTCCGCACTAATCCCCACCACACCTCATCGTGAGTCTGCATTCCCCCACTCCACATACTGCATCCACACAACCCCCCACACTCCTCACTCTGTGTCCGCACAAACAGCCCCACTCCTTAGTGTGTCTGCACCAATCTCCCTTACTCCTCATACTGGTCCTCCAATCCCCCAGCTACTCACACTGCATCCACACTAATCCCCCGCTCCTTATACTGTGTATGCAAACTCATACTGTGTGAGCACTAATCCCCACCACCCAAACAGTGTGACCGCACCAATCCCCCATCCTCATACTGTTTCCTCACCAATTCTTAGAGCACCCGCCTTAGTGTGTCTGCACCAATCCACACCCTGCTCCCTATAATGTGTCCGCACAAATCCCTACTGCTCAGTGTGTACACACCAATCCACCACTCTGCTCCATATACTATGTCCGCAGTAATACTGTGTAAGTCTTTCTCCTCATGTCACCTTTCTACCCCCACCCCAATTACAATAAATCTTCGGTCTCTTCAGTTCCAGTGAAGCACCTCCAATGGTCACCACGCCTCTAGGCGCTGCAGAGTGAGGTCAGCAGCGTGATCAGATGATCTGGTTGTGCAGCTGACTTTGTCCTGTCCCGGAAGTGCCGGCGATCAGGGCTTCAATTGTATTAGTGTCTGAAATACGCAAGTACAATTGATTGCAAGGAGCAAGCATGCGGCGCCTTCTCCTTCTCCAAGCTGGTTGTCAGCCGGCACCGAGAGCGGACACTCACAATCTGTGGGGAGGCAAAATGTAGTAGCTGGGGAGACAAGTCAGTCTGACACATCAGGTGGCCCGACGGCGCCTCCCTGCTGGGCCCGGGGCAAATACACTGCTCTGCCCCCTAAATACACCGCTGGGGAAGACAACAATGACAGTCACCATATACCACTGTATATTTCTACTACATCTGTGCGATTTTCTTGATTACACTTTTCAACCAACTTTGGTGCAATCTATTGATATTGGTGAAAAAGAAACATGGAGCTGTTCCCATGACAACCACATCCCAACCTTTGTGTTCCAGAAATCCTTTGCAAAATGAAAGAAGTGACCAGACCAGATGCTAAGTGTAAGGTTTCTTTTCATTCCATCATTCTCCATACTTCACATGCTGGCCATAATTGTACTGGGAACTGAAGGTTATGAGCTAATACCAGGTTCAACAAACACAGGGACCACAGACTATGGATATTAGCTCAGGGACCACTACATTATTCACCTCTTGTTCTAAAAGTTCAAGAAATTAGCTTTGTCCTAGATCAAAAATACATCTCTCTACTAGCAATAAAATTCTCCACCTGGGAAAGAACTGTAGGTGGATAAGGACGGAGATGGGACCAGTTCACAGTAGACTGAACTGACAATCTAGTATATCATCTGGTATAACACCTATGATACCGATCATGTCAGAATACGGCCAATATGGATGGCTACTGGGGATTGCTTTGATGAATGCCCTGTGCTATATAAAAAAAACACCAACAGAGACATAGTGGGCCTCATGTGTAAAAAACACCGCAGCCAAACACTACTGACTCCAACAAGAGTCACTACACGCTTCTCAACACTGAAATTGTAACACAAAGAAGAAAAGTCGTGAATTTATGGAGATCACAGGACTGATAGACATTTTAATGATATGAAAATGATAAAAAAAAATGGAAACATTTTCCAAACGTCTCGATTTATTCAGTATCGTCACATGCAGAAATCCCCACACTTACACGTCTTGGCCACTATCACTGAGGCTATTAATGGTTGTCTGTGGAATGTTCTGCCACACTGAATGCATTTGGGCAAATCAAGATCCCTTTGCCATTGCCACCAATGATATCCCTGATGTGCCCGATGGGAGACACGTTCTGAGACACGGCAGGCAATGCTAGCACACTTAACCACACGTGTAAGACCACATGTTGTGCGTGCTACTGTGAGCAGCATGCGTGACCCAAATGTTCTACCATCAGACATAGAGATTGCCCCAAACGAAACGACAGTAGCATTGAAGAACAATATTACAGCAATGAAGGCTAAGAGACAATCAGCGCTTCTCTTTAGCAATGGTTCTTGCCTATCCCACAGTGCTGTACTGTATAATTGCTCTTTGAACACTACCAATTCTCTTGGGGCGATCTGTATGTCTGGTCTGATGAAGGTCTTAATGACTGAAACATCATATGTATATGAAATTGTATTGAGTACCTAAATAATCGGTTAAAACTGCATATATTTGGAGTGCCAGGTGTTTTCTAACTCTTGGATTAAGGAGAGAATCCTACCCATGCGCCCCGAGACTCAGTGTCGTGTATCCTATCAAACACGCTGCTATGGCCTGCAGAAACACCAGACCTCTCACATTGGGCACGTCTGGGACGTCAGTGCTCGGCAACTGAACATTAAGCTGCCAGCAGAGGATCTTGAGGTTATGCTTGCCCAAGTACATTCAATGTGGCAGGGCATTCATCGGACAACCAGTGATGGCAGAAAAGGTGTGTAACTGCGGGGATTATGGCACTCACACTCAATGGAGAGGTTTTGAAGATTTTGTTTCCATTTTCTCATCTTATGCATTTCATTAACCTATCGAGCCTGTGATTTCCATCAATTTTCCTTCATGGTGTTGTAATCTCAATGATAAGAAGTGTGTATAGCGAGAACTCCTCATTTCACCCCAACACAGTTTTTACTGTACAACTTACCATAAGTCACTTTCACACTTCGTTCTTGCCCACGTCCAGTGGTCCCGTCAACCGCACCACAAAACGGGATTTGGGCGTATGCACTGAAGAAGCCATAGACTATAATAGTCAACATGTGCTCTGTCGTGCATCATATTCGGGTGTATACGCCTACTGGGAGGCATATAAGTAGTTTACTGCGTCTATGTGTCCAACTCCTGTTGGTGTATATGCCTGAAGATGACGAGCACACGTTGAATCAGTCTCAGTCGGCCAGTGCTGTGGAGTTTGAGAGTCGATGTCCATTTTGGTGCGGTCGGTATAAAATGGACCAACTCCGAAAATATATAATAAGTTGGGTAGAATAGTTCAATACAGGATGTTCTGTTCCTGATCTAAGGATTTGGGCTTTTAGTGGAGATGAATCTGTGCTGCACTTTACGAACATGCTCAGTGGTGACCAGTGCTGTGGAGTCGGAGTCAGGGAAATTGAGGAGTCAGACTTGGCTTACTGTCTCCACAGCCCTGCAGTTGACACCATTGTAGTCTATGCCGCATTGATGCATACGTCAGAATCTCATGTCACACAGGGATTCGATGTAAGCCTCGACGGGACCACTGAAAGTGGGCAAGGACGTAATGTGTAAGCACCCTTATACAACTGTATCTGCAGTAAAATGTTCAGAGAAACTGCTTATTGAAGAGGCGAATACTTACACTAGTGAATCATTCGGTCTTGGGTGTCCTCCACAGGTCATCTGATGCTGCCAAAAATGTATCGCTATTTTGGACACGATTTGATTTCGATGCCATGATAAAAGGGTATCAATTTTAATAATATATTTATGGTACTTTTTGTATTAGCAAATTACACATTTAGCATTGGGATTTAAAATGGGAACACTGTACCCAACTAATTTCTCCAACACAATGCACAGAGCTTTTGATTTAGTTCACATTATTGTTTATTCCTACATATTCGACATGTGGGAAAGCTACTGTTATACCTGCTTAACGTATCTGGAGGCCCCCATGGACCAGGTGTGTGTGAAGGGTATGTTTTCTTGGCATATGTTGTGTGAGTATATACCAGCATATCCTTATAGGTGAGCGAGTTCTGCACTGGGAGGCAATGTAAGACGTATCCCTATACAGGGACATGCGATGGCGGCTGGTGGAAGTATACATCAGGGAATATTCCCAACATATACGTCTGAAGGAAGCATAAAATGACGGGTGGACAGAGTATTATTCAGGCGTTCTGGAGAACAGTGATGTCGGATAAGGCATAAAGATGTAGCCATGTAATATGTACCTAAATCAGAAACCAGGCTGTGAATAGCCTCACAGATACAGCCTTGCACTGCTCGGATAGTTCTCTCCACACTGAAGCACCAGGATGCAGGACACTTGGTGCGGAAATGAACATCACCAGTCAGAAAATGGAGACGGCATGATTAGTGAGAGGCTGAAATACTAGCGGGAAACTGAAGGCAGATGACAGCCCCATTCATCACCGGCTTTCCCTAAGGTATGCTTTATATGGAGCCGGTCTCTTTGGGAAAGGCTCATACGCACCTTTGACTCCAGCTCCTTCCATAGTGGATCTCTCCTGTCACCTCTGACTGGGCTTCGATATTTGGGCACCTGCTGTCCAACACTATGTCAGGCAAATACGGGCTGTTGTACTGTAAACTCACATTATACACCACACAAGGGAAAGACAGCAACCCTCACATGCCTTCCACCGCCACCTGATATATGCAATACACTCTGCAATGTACAACTGGTCCATATTAACGCCTTAACTAAATGTAGAAAATAGATCTACGGTATATCACAGATACATTATCACGCAGGGTAAATGGCATTAAAAAGCAATGTAGTAGATGTAAATGCACATAGAATCCTCCTACAGTCTTACAAAGGTCTGGGGATCATCAAAAAAAAATCCAAAACAAGTTATTCCTATAGAAAGAAATAACCTAATCAATTCTATGCTTCACAGATGTATAAGTGATAGATTTATCAATTATGTAAGAAAACGTGTGAATGTCATCCCTGATCTGCAGCAGTCGCAGGCTCAGCAGCCATTGGTGCGCGGTACATTTGGAGATTCTGTGTCTTACACTGCCACCTTGTGGAAAAGCTGAGAAACTTCGAGACAAAAAGCTGGAAATGCAGCTTGGTGAAAAGGTACCTACACATTCGCCACAAAAGCAAACAAAATACGGATTTTTGTGTTACTCACCGTAAAATCCTTTTCTCCGAGACGCTCATTGGGGGACACAGGACTGTGGGTGTATGCTACTGCCGCTAGGAGGCTGACACTAAGTAAATATAAAAAAAGGTTAGCTCCTCCTCCGCCGTATACACCTCAGCACTGGCCGCAGGCAAACCCAGTTTAGTGCAAAAAGCAGTAGGAGGCTAAAGAATAAATCAGTGTTAATACAGGTACAATATATCCAGAAGTAAATCTACTGATATAGACCCAAACAAATAGAATAAACTTAGAAAACAAAGCCATCCGGCTATAAGGGAGGGTGCTGTGTCCCCCAATGAGCGTCTCGGAGAAAAGGATTTTACGGTGAGTAACACAAAAATCCGTATTTCTCCTTCGTCTCATTGGGGGACACAGGACTGTGGGACGTCCCAAAGCAGTCCCTTGGGTGGGAAACCGACTCCACAGTGTAATTTATAACCAAGCATTGCTTATAGGTGCGCAACCGCGCCCTGAAGAATCCTTCTACCCAGACTGGCATCCGCAGAAGCCTGAGTATGGACATTATAATGCTTGGAAAAGGTATGGAGACTGGACCAGGTTGCCGCCTTACAAACCTGTTCCACCGAAGCCTGATGCCGAAGGGCCCAGGAGGCACCCACCGCTCTGGTGGAGTGAGCCCTGATTCCTGCGGGAACCACCGCGCCTCTGATGCGGTAAGCCTCCTGAATGGCTAACCGAATCCACCTAGCCAAGGTTGACTTAGAGGCAGCGAGTCCCTTCCTGCGACCCTCAGGGAGAACAAACAGCGTGTCCGTCTGCCGAAAGGACGCAGTTCGAGATACATATCTCCTGAGCGCTCTCACCAGATCTAGCGTATGGAGAGCCTTCTCAACCCGGTGCGTAGGAGCTGGGCAAAAGGAAGGTAGAACAATATCCTCATTGATATGAAAAGAGGACACGACTTTAGGCAAAAAAGGTGGTGTCGGCCTGAGCACCACCTTATCCTGATGGAAAAGCAAGTACGGAGCCCGACAAGACAGTGCAGCCAGCTCCGAAACCCGCCTAATGGATGTTATGGCTACCAAAAACACCACTTTCCATGAAAGAAATGCCAGAGAAACCTCCTGCAGAGGTTCAAATGGAGATTCCTGCAGGACTCCCAGGACTAGATTGAGATCCCAAACATCTAAGGGAGCCTTGTAGGGGGGAACTATATGGACAACCCCCTGAATAAAGGTCCTAACCTGAAAATTAGACGCGATCCTTCGCTGAAAAAGCACAGACAAGGCTGATATCTGCCGTCTAAGCGTACTTGGCGCTAGACCTGAATCTAGGCCTGCCTGGAGAAATGACAGAATGTTTGGAATTGAAAACCGAAGCGGGGAACAACCATTTTCCCTGCACCAAGCAAAAAAGATCTTCCAAGTCCCATGGTAGATGCGAGCCGAGACGGGCTTTCGGGCGCTAGCCATCGTCGCGGCGACCTTCTTAGAGAATCCAGCCCTGGTCAGGATCCAAGATTCAACGGCCAGGCCGTCAAACACAGGACCGCTGAGTTCTGGTGGTAGATTGGGCCCTGGGAGAGAAGGTCCGCGCGCTCTGGCAGTCGCCAGGGTGCGTAGGCGAGCAACTGTACCAGCTCCGCGTACCAAGAGCGACGCGGCCAATCCGGAGCGATTAATATCGCTGGAACCCCCTCTATCCTGATCTTTCTGATCACCCTTGGGAGAAGAGCTATTGGTGGAAATAAGTATGGAAGATGGAAATGATTCCACGGTAGAACCAGGGCGTCCACCGCAATTGCCTGCGGATCCCGGTACCGGGAGACGAAGTTGGGCACCTTGGCATTCATCCTGGAAGCCATCAGGTCCACATCTGGGGTTCCCCAGCGTTGGCATATCTGCTGAAAAATCTCGGGATGTAGCAACTATTCCCCTGAAGCTATGCCGTGACGGCTGAGAAAATCCGCTGCCCAGTTTTCCTCGCCCGGAATGTGGACTGCTGAAATCACGGAGTGATTTACCTCTGCCCAGGACAGAATCTGTTTTACCTCGTGCATAGCCGCCCGGCTGCGGGTACCTCCCTGATGGTTTATGTATGCCACCGCCGTGGCATTGTCTGATTGAATTCGGACTGGGCGGCCCGCCAGATGCTGGTGAAAATGCCTCAGAGCCAGCCGAATAGCTCGGATCTCTAGAATATTGATCGGGAGGATCGACTCCTGCTGAGACCAAGTCCCCTGGGCTGTGTGGTGACGAAACACTGCTCCCCATCCGAGCAGGCTGGCATCCGTTGTGACCACCATCCAGATATTCGGAGGAAACAAACGGCCCTGTTGAAGAGTGGAACTCCTCGTCCACCACATAAGAGTCTGTCTGACCTGCAGGGACAGACGGCACCGAAGATTGAGGGAATAAGGGCTCCCGTCCCATACTGCCAAGAGTGCATGCTGAAGGGGGCGAAGATGAAACTGGGCAAATGGAATCGCCTCGATCGTTGCCACCATCCTTCCTAGGACCCTCATGCAAAACCGGATGGTATGAGGAATCGGTTTGTGAAGGATCCGTACCTCTTGACGGAGAACTAAGGCCTTGTCCTGAGGAAGGATTATCAACCCTTGAGCGGTGTCGAAATCCATCCCTAAGAAGGTGATCTTTCGAGATGGCACGGGAGATGACTTCTTCATATTCACTAGCCACCCTAGGCGAACAAGAGTGTCTAGGGTAATGCTGACACTTTCCTCGCATGCTTGGAAAGACGGACCCTTGATGAGAAGGTCGTCTAGGTAAGGCAAGATGACTATCCCCTGGAGTGCAGAATGGATATAACAACAGCCATGACCTTTGTGAACACCCTGGGAGCTGTGGCTAGCCCGAATGGCAAGGCAGCGAACTGAAAGTGAAGTTTGCCGATGGCAAACCGAAGAAACCTTTGATGAGGGGGAAATATGGGGATGTGAAGATAGGCATCCTAGATGTCTATTGATGCTAGAAATTCCCCTTTTTCCATGGCAGCAATGACCGAGCGGAGAGACTCCATTCGGAAATGTCGAATTCTGACAAACCGGTTCAGTCTCTTTAGATCCAGAATGGGCCTTACGGTACCGTCCTTTTTGGGTACAATGAACAGATTGGAATAAAACCCCTGACCTCTTTCGACCTCTGGTACAGGTACGACAACCCCGCTGTGTCGAAGAGACTCGACCGCCTTGAATAAGGCGCGAACCCGAGACTCCTCCTTGGGAAGGCGCGAGGGAAAAAAACGATTTGAGGGAAGGCTGGTAAATTCTATCTTGTACCCCGAGGTGACTAATTCCCTGACCCACTCGTCTTGAGTAATCGATAGCCAAGTGGGACGAAACCAGAGTAGACGGCCGCCTACTCTGGATGAATCGACCGGATTCTGCCTCCAGTCATTTATCCGAAAATCTTTGGGGCCTAGACCCTCTAGATCTCGGTTGTTGAGACCGCATTCTTCCCAACGGGTTGGTCTTGTAAGAGACCTGACGATCTCTGGCCTGATTAGGTCGACCTGAGCCGCTGGAACTGGCTGTTGCAGCCCAACCTGGGTTGCGAAAGGCTCTAAAGCGAGGCTGAAGCTGTCGGCGAAAGGGCTGCTTGACTTTCTGCTGAGGCAAAAAAGAACTCTTCCCTCCTGTCGCATCGGATATAAGCTGATCCAGCTTTTCACCAAATAAACTACCGTTTTGATATGGCAAGGACGTAAGTGACTTCTTTGAAGTTGAGTCTGCTCGCCAAGTCCTCAACCACAAGGATCTCCTAATGGCAATCGCATTAGCAGCAGCTAATGCTGCGCAATTTGCCCCGCATCCATGGAAGCGTTGATCAAAAAATCACCTGCTGATTAGATATCTCAAAAACCTCAGGTGGCACTTCTACACCGTGAAGAGCTCTGTTCAGAGACTCCGACCAGGAAATCATGGCCTTAGCAACCCAAGTCGCTGCAAAGGAAGGAGAGAGAGATGACCCAGATGCTTCAAACACCGAGCGAGCCAGGCTTTCAATCAGACGATCCGTTGGATCCTTAATCGAGGAACCATCAGGAAGGGAGAGAAGCGTCTTAGATGCCAAGCGTGACACCGGAGGATCGACCACTGGGGATTCCGCCCACTTCTTAAGAAGTTCAGGAGCAAAAGGATACCTGGTATTAAGGGCCCTCTGTCCTGCAAAGCGCTTATCCGGTTTTTCTCGGTGGCGCTGCACAAGCTCCTCAAACTCAGGATGAGAACCAAAGACCTTATGAGTCTGTCTGGCTCTTTTAAAGGACACCTTATGACCCGAAGTCAAAGTGGATTCGTCGTCCACTCCCAGGGATTGATTGACAGCTTCTATAAGACTGTCAATTGTCTCCTGACAATTTGGGGCCTCTAGATTGAGGGACCCTTCAGACTCAGAATCCGAATATTGATCACTCGCTTCCGAAGGTGAGGGAGAGCGAGAAACGGAACTGATAGATGCTGAGACCCCGGTCGGCATAGGCGACGCAGTATGGGTTCGTTTCCCCTGCGTCTGCCTGGTGAGAGCGCGGCCCCTGCAGGCCGGAGGTTCCTGAGCCGTAACCAATACGGATGAACCACTGTTCCCGCTCCTATCGGGAGCTTGAAGGGACTCAATCGCTCTTGTTAATGACACCATAGACTGCGACAGAGACAAGGCCCATTCAGGAGTACCTGACGCATTGGGCTCAGCTATGGGTGAGGGCTCCTGAGCCCGTTCGGAATCACAAGCCTCGCAGACCCGATTAACCTGGGCATGCGGAAAAGGTGACCTACAAGCAATGCATGCGGTATATAGCACCGTATGGATCTTGGCCCTTCTGGACATAGTGGATCTGTCACAATACCCTTCCTGCAGCACTACTTTTAAATGAGGCTGTGGTACTGGAGGAGAAAAGAAGCGCTGAGGAGAGCAGCTAAGCGGAACAGCCAAGCTGGCGGTAACAGCACCTACCCCAGATCTGTATCCCCCTCAGAGCACAATCTGACAGCCAGGTTTCAAAAAAACGGCGCCTTCCCTACAGGGAGGAGCGCCTGAAATAATCCAGCCTCGGAAGGAGGGAACAAGGGCGTGGTTTAGCGTCAGCTGATGTCGGGGCCTAATTTCCGGTTGCGGCCTAGTCCCCGAACCAAGCCGGGGACTAAATTTCGGCCGCGGCCCAGCACCGGTCGAAGCCTCGGCCTAAATTTCCGGCGGAGGCCTCCCAAAGGAACGAGGGCGGGCCCGCCGGAGCTACCGCCGCCGGAGGCGGAGCTCAGGACCGCGGCCAGCCCCAAGCCTGGCGCCAAGTTATCGTCCCAGGCCCGGTCTCCGGCCGAGGCCAGGGACTAAATTTTACCTGAGGCCCAGCAGTGCCAGGAAATAGGGGGCGGTCCCGGAGATGACGCAATCCTGTGGGGGAAGGCGCAAGACGGACTCCCAGCGTGTCCTGCCTGGCTGCAGCCAGCTGATCAGACGTCGGCTAACCCATTCTTCCGGGTCTCCAGGGCTCCAGGACTCGCAGGTGGGCAAACAATTTCCCTTAGAGGGAACTCTCCAGGCAGGAGAAAAAGAGGACAGTGCAGGCACCCTAACTCCATCACCCCTTTAGGAGGTGAGGAGAGGGACTGTCCGCCGCCTTGCAGCACCGCAGTCTAGCATTGGTGGAGCAGTGGGGGCCGCACGGACCTCCTCCTGCCTCTGTACAGCCCAGGGTTTCACTACCCTAGGGTGGTCAGGGCTAAGTCCGGCACTCATATCCCACGTAGCGGGAAAGGATACGTGGAGGCTTCACTCCACGTGCTCGCCCGTTGATGGTTTGGGGAGATCGGACCCCTTCAAAAGGGTCCGTCGCCCCTGTCTCAATATCGTGGGAAAAAAAAAAAAAAAAGGTCTGAACAAAACAGACGTGTGCCTCCATGAGACACTAAGCATAAACTGGGTTTGCCTGCGGCCAGTGCTGAGGTGTATACGGCGGAGGAGGAGCTAACTTTTTTTATATTTACTTAGTGTCAGCCTCCTAGCGGCAGTAGCATACACCCACAGTCCTGTGTCCCCCAATGAGACGAAGGAGAAATCTAAATGGCTCGGCTGTCTTTAATGATCCCTATATGGATGGGCTCCTTGATAGACTGATCATAAGACGTCTTTCTGCTGACCACCAGTGATCAGCTGTAGTTGGTGTATGCACCCGCAGCAAGCATTCAATTTCTCTGTAGCGCCACCACAGGGTAAGCTAAGCATAACAAAGTTTCTCATGACAGTCACTAGATGGTCCTGTCATTTAACTAAGCCCTTTCAAAAAGCTCCATATTGACCTTTAGGATTGCTACGTCCATTAGAGTTACTGTCGTCTTCTTCTCTGATGAGGCTATTTGCATATATAAATTTCCAGAGAAGCATTGCATGGCCAATAAGTTTTCCCACTTGTGCTGATTTAACATTCTCCACAAAGAGAAACTTTTTTTATTTTCTTTTACCTTCTGTAAGAGGCCTCTCATCCAGCCAAACCAGTTCTGCTTTGCACTGATGAGGGGCAAACATCCCAAAACAAGTGTCTGCAAATGAAGGTTCTGGTGTGGTTAAGCTCTAAATCATGTAGCAAGGCCCTTTAAAGGGTCAATATGGATTTTTGGAGTTGCTAACCCCAATAAGTGGCAATGAACTTCCAGTCCTCTTCCTCTATGAAGAGGCAATTTGCATATTGGGCTGATGAGTAATGCATGGTAGGCCCTCCCATGAGGAGTCACTCCTTTCGCACTTTCTACGCCATTATATATGAACATCAGGTGTTGGCAGAGGGCAATGGACATGTATTTAGTTCAGTATTTAGTGTTCACTGCTAAACCAAATGATGACCTAGATCTCAATTTTGGAGTGTAATACACATGATGGCAGCTGCTGGTCCTCGGTCCATTAGACTGCAGCAGTGCAGCTCTCCTCCCCCTAGTAGTTCCCCTATTCGGTGACCCCAGAATCATATCACCTCGCTGCTTGGGGTAGTAATCTCTAGGAAAACCCTCCTGCTGGCTTTGCTCAAGTGATAAATCTGCTATGGAAAGCCAAAGCTTGGTGAGAAGATGCATCTCCATTATTACTGAGCTGCTAATTAATCTTAAGCTGTCATGTTGAGGGGGGACCCTGCTAAGCTGGCTGACTTTCCACATTCCTTCCCAAGCCTCCCTTGTAGAAGAAGCAGAAAAAAAAATTAAAAGGTAAGGAAGCGGAAAGTTTCTGAGTACCTAATTAATGGGATGCCACTTGCAATTAAGCAAAACTCTGGTTAATTATTTCTGCAATTTCAAATATCTAAATTTATATTTTGTCTAGTGGAATATTTCATCCTAACTTGAGGTTAGCTGTAACACGCACAATTAAAGGGAAAACGAGACTACACCCCTTCACAGCTCTCGTCTATGTAGAGTGTGGGTTTGAGTGCGCACCATACAAAGTCCCAATATGACGGGCTCCCCAGTTTGGAGGCTGATTGGTGTGGGCCTCCTGTGCTAGTAAACTATGCTGCCAGTGGCGGTCATACAAGGAGTAGTCTGCCACCTCCTTAATGCAGTATTTCCCCAGGACACTACATTGTAGATCTGTAATAGTACGTACAGCCTTGTTCCAACTCTGCAACTACCGTTTATTTTTCTTATCCAATATCTGATCAAACATTAGATGGGTGTTCCGATGAGGAGCGAGTAATGTCAGCTCACCCCGTGTGGGGGATTACATGGCAGCTTGTCGTGTAGGCATAACAAATATAAGCAGCAAGCCTGCAACCGAAAGGTAATAAAACCACTGGATACTTTATTCTCCTTGTTAATAAAACACGGTCTTGACTTGTATGGATTGTATGTTAAAAACTGGAAAAAGTATAAAATGGATGAAAAGAAAAACAGAAAAAAGCATGGATCATTAAAAGCAAAAGACAAGGGAATTTCATAGAGTTTATGCATTTCAGGCCAATAAGACTAAGGGGCAAACTTAGATAAAAACAAAATAAGCAAATACCCTGCAGTAATAAATGGCAATAGTGCATGAAATTAATATAGGGTGCTTAGTTAACATAACTTTGATTAAAAAAAACATAAAAGCCATCCCAGCATGTCACAGTGACCCTCGTTCTCCATGGTCGGGTGTCCATTAGCTGGTCTCAGCCCTTGTTCAGATGACTTCACTTGACATATGGTAAGGTTTTAATACTAGAGGTTAGGACCTTCCTGAATAGGGTCACCGTGACGTGGTGGGATGGCTTTTTATGGTTTTGCAATCAAAATATTGTTATCCAAGTACTTTATGTTATTTTCATGCACCATTTCTACATATTGCACTGTTTTTGCTTATTTTGCTTCTATCTTGGGGTTTGTCTGCTTAGTGGCCAGTGTGAACGTGCTCCTACATGCTGCATGCACAGCAACTTATATTCCAGTTCATCGCTTTAGGTTTCTGTTGAGGGACAAAGTGACCTGAAAAACAAACTATGAAACGTTGTCCTCTTGAGTGCATGACAATAAAAATAAAGTATGAAGTGATTTTATTACCTTTGGGACGCTGGCTTACCACTGCTAAGGGTTCTCCAGTGTTATAACGTGATAGCACAGTGCTAGGATTGGAGTCCCTCTTTTACACTATCAGCTTTTGTATGTGCAAAATACTCAATAGTTGAAGAAAGGGAACAACATTTTACATAAAGTCACATATCCTACAATGTAATGTCCTGACGAGATACTGGAGTACAGGTGGCAGACTACACTTTGTAAGACCCTTTGGTAACATTGTATGCTATTTTAATGCATGTAAGGAAAGGGATGTCGCCATTTTGTATAGGGCCTGTACCAGCCTCCATTTTGTCAGTTCAGTGTCACAGACTGCTAACTACACAGTGCCTATTAGCATATTCAGTACGACCAGTTTTGATGTCCACTATGAATCAATAGGGCTTTAACATGCTAATTGATTTAGGCCAGTGTCTGAATAAGATGGTCAGTCGTATGTTAAATGGCTCAAACTTAAGCCAGTATTTCCTGCTCCATATGAATTGCAGACCAGTTAATATGCGTGCTTCAAAGCAAAGGGGAAGGGCCTAGCAGACTTAAGAACTGTAGCATGGACAGGCTGGATTGATTCTATTTTCTCACAGCAGCAAGAAACACAAGGGACAGACCTTGCCAAGGGGGTAGCAACACATGCTTTGGGGACTATCCAGCAACTGAAGACTGTACCTGGGGACGGCAGAGCCCCCCTGCCTTCCCATGAAAATACTACCCGGTAATATTGATCTATAGCTTATACCTTTAAGCCTTGTACATTATCGTTGTATTTTTTCTCTGACTGCAAATCCATTGTAATTACGTTGTATAGCTTTACTGTATATTTCTGTAATTATCTAGTGCGCTCTTAAGGCGATTAAACCATAAAATTAATCTTGGGCTGATGCTTTTACTCTGATCACGAATCTTAGAATACCCAGTGGGTAACAGGACAACCTCCCCGGTGGCCATTTGCTCTAGGTGCAGTTCCCTTACTGACCTGAGAGACAAAGGGGGCGCCGGAGAGCTGTACCTGTGGAGTTACGTCCCATTGGTGACGTGGGAGGAAGGGGGTAGTCCCTCACAATTGGTGGCAGCGGTGGGATCAGAGTAATAGTGTGCGTGGGACCCCTACTCCCAGACACTAGAGACTACCAGCGGTACTTTCACTGCTGGGGTCTTAAGGTCAGCCCAGCACTAGACGGTCAGAGTGTAAATATAATAAGTTGTGTGCAAGGTCAGGGTTGCAGCTGTGTCAGTAACCGAAGGTTCCCAAAATGGCGGAAGGCACCAGGAGTAGGGCAAAGGGGGAGGCCAATGCTATGGTCTATGAGGAGTTCGACACCGATGAGGGGGAGCTCAGCCAGGGCTCCCCAAGGAGCCAGATCCCCGTGCTTAGTCCCGCAGTGGACTGTCCACCCCCTGCCCGCCCCAGTGTGTACAGATCGGAGGCCCTCTTCCAAGCGGCTATGGCACAGCTCGAGGCTGGTAATGACGCCGCCTATGACAGACTCCTGGTGGCGGCAGAGAAAGCAGCAGAGCGTGAGCAAGCAGCAGCAGAGCGTGAGCATACAGAACGCCGTGAAGCTGCGGAGCGGGAGCAAGCAGCCGCAGAGAGAGCAGCGGAGCATGAGCATACAGAACGCCGTGAAGCTGCGGAGCGCCGGCACCGACTGGAGATGGCTCAGCACGGGCCCCCATTGGATGCACCAGGCCACCGGAGACAAGGGCTTCCAAGGTCCGGGCGGAGGACTTTCCCTTGCTTGAAAAGGATGGAGACCTGGATTCCTTTCTGCTGGCTTTTGAGAGGACCTGCCTCCAACATCATCTGGCCGCGGATCAGTGGGCAAGGTACCTGACCCCCCGTTTGAGGGGTAAGTCCCTAGAAGTTTTGGGGGACTTACCTGCCGGGGAGGAGCAGGACTACAACAGCATCAAGCAGGCCCTGATCCAGCACTACAACCTCACCCCGGAGTCGTACCGCAGGAAGTTCAGGAGCCTGCAGCGGGGTTCAAAGGACACCTGGACCGACCACATGCAGGCCCTGCTGAGAGCTGCGGAGCACTGGACCTCGGGTCTAGAGCTCACTACCCGCCAGGAGGTCCAGGAACTGTTCGTCACGGAGCAGTTCTTGTGGAACTGCCCAGAGGACCTCCAGCAGTTCCTCCGTGACCGGAAACCAAAGGGGGCTTCTGCTACAGCCGCCCTGGCAGACGAGTATGCCAACAACAGGGCGCCGGAGCCAAAGAAGCCTGCCAGCAGCACCTGGAGAGGGGGTAAGCCCAATCCTGCCCCAGCCCCATATCCAGCCCCAGAGTGCAAGGGGTGTACCCCCGGCTGCCCTCTCCAGGCCAGGAACACAACCCAGACGTTGTCATAATTGCAATCAGCCAGGACACTTTAAGGCTGTGTGTCCCCAGCGCCAGAAGGCCCCATCCCTGTCCCAGAAACCGTCCACTGTTTTGTGTGTGGGAGGGGGTGGTGGGAGGTCCCCGGAAAATTACCAACCCGTCACCATCGGCCGCTCAGCGGTCATGGGACTGCGGGACACAGGCGCTGAACGAACCCTGGTACGTCCCGAGGTGGTGTCCCCTCAAGACTTGGTACCTGGGAAAACCCTTTCCGTCTCCGGAATTGGAGGCGTTGAACCGGCACTGCCCGTTGCCAAGGTGTATTTGGACTGGGGCGCCGGGAGGGGGATGCGGGAGGTGGGAGTAACGCCGAATATTCCTGCAAATGTGTTGCTTGGGACCGATTTGGGGCGGCTAGTGTCCCAGTATGTGGCCACTGAACCCCCAAGTTTGGCTCCCCAAGAATGTCATGACTCTACTGTGAATGCTAATGTTAATGTATTGAATGTGCCTCCAACAGTGGAGGAGGGAGTGAAACCTGATGGTAAGCCATGCACTGACATTACACACACAGGGCTCACAGTGAGGACAGGTGAGGAGGCTGCACAGGAGAGCTCAGAGGTGGGGGGAGGGGCTGCTATGGGCAGTGTAGGGCCCCTAAGTGAACTCAGCCTGCTGAGTCTAGGGCCCCTGCAAGAAGAGGAACAGGCCATGGGGGGAGGGGGCGTCCCGGGAGAGGAGCCACCAGGTAAGACCCCAGGGCAGGAGTTCCCCACATCCGGGATGTCAGGAAGTCAGGGAAGTCTGCCTGACCCAGCGACTTGGTCAGGGGACGAGGGAAGGCAGGCGCTACCCATGGTCTCAGCGGTCGTGGCCGCTGTTACCAGGAGTGGGAGCGCTGAAGCCCAAGGAGCCTCGCGGAGGTCCGACGGTTTCCCCCTCTCCGACCAAGTGGCTGCCGAGTCAGACAGTAGCCAGGAGACAGATCCCAGGGAACTGACAGAGGACATGGCAGTTTCATCAATTCTTGCCACATCAAGTCAGGGATTTCAGGCAGCGTTGGAAGCCGACCCTAGCCTGAAGACTCTCAAGGAACAGGCGGCACAGCCTCCCCTGGAGTCCGACCGCGAGCGAGTGGTCTGGGACCAGGGACGGCTGTACCGGGTAACGGTCCAGCAGGGTTCACCGGAGGCGTGGCCCAGGGACCGACAGTTAGTGGTACCCCATCCGTTCAGGGCGGAATTGTTGCGGATCGCACACGAGATTCCAATGGCCGGACACCTAGGGATCACTAAAACCAGGGCCAGGCTAGCTCAGCATTTCTACTGGCCTGGAATGAGGACCGAGGTGATAGCCTACTGCCGTTCGTGTGACACCTGTCAGAGGGTGGGGAAGGCGGGGCGGCGCCCCAAAGCCCCACTGGTAACTCTGCCCATCATCGAAGAGCCTTCCTCGAGGGTGGCTGTGGATCTCATTGGACCTCTGTCCACTCCCAGCCGCTCCGGGAAATGCTTCATACTAACGGTAGTGGACAATGCCACTCAGGACCCGGAGCCGGTAGCTTTGTCGTCCATTCGGGCCGACAAAGTGGCCACTGCCTTACTGGAGATTTTCTCCAGAGTGGGGTTTCCCAAGGAAATGCTCACCGACCGAGGGACCCAGTTCATGTCGCAGCTGATGGAGTCTCTCTGTAAGCAGGTACAGGTGCAACATCTGGTGGCCAGCCCGTATCACCCACAGACCAATGGCTTGTGTGAGCGGTTCAATGGCACCTTAAAGCAGATGCTGAAGATGTTGGTCGACTCCCACGGGAGAGACTGGGAGCGGTATCTCCCACACCTGCTGTTTGCTTACCGGGAGGTCCCACAGGCCTCAATGGGGTTCTCCCCCTTTGAGCTCCTGTACGGGCGACGTGTACGGGGGCCCCTTGCTCTGGTGAAGGAAGCATGGGAAGGGGATTTAGCCACCCCTGGAGTGTCGGTCATTGAGTGTGTCGTGCGCTTCCGGGACCGAATGATGGCCTTGACGCGGCTGGTGCATGACAATATGGCCCAAGCTCAGGCTGACCAGAAGCGATGGTACGACCAGAATGCTTGTGAGCGGACCTACCAGGTGGGTCAAAAGGTGTGGGTACTGGTCCCCGTACCCCAAAACAAGCTTCAGGCGGCCTGGGAGGGTCCATACCTTGTGCACGAGCAGCTCAACGCCGTCACCTACCTGGTCACCCTGGACCACGCCCGTGGAAGGAGGAAGGCCTTCCATGTGAACATGATGAAGGCCCACCATGAGCGGGAGGCTTATGCCCAACCAGTGTGCAACCTTTCAGAGGACAGAGAGTCAGAAATCCTTCTGGATCTGCCACCCTAGCCAAAGAGAGGGTGCGGTAGGGCGCACGGGGGAACACAGGAATGTGATACCCCCTAGCGCCCTCAAAAGCAGGGAGGTGTAAGGAAAGGGACGTCGCCATTTTGTATAGGGCCTGTACCAGCCTCCATTTTGTCAGTTCAGTGTCACATACTGCTAACTACACAGTGCCTATTAGCATATTCAGTACGACCAGTTTTGATGTCCACTATGAATCAATAGGGCTTTAACATGCCAATTGATTTAGGCCAGTGTCTGAATAAGATGGTCAGTCGTATGTTAAATGGCTCAAACTTAAGCCAGTATTTCCTGCTCCATATGAATTGCAGGCCAGTTAATATGCGTGCTTCAAAGCAAAGGGGAAGGGCCTAGCAGACTTAAGAACTGTAGCATGGACAGGCTGGATTGATTCCATTTTCTCACAGCAGCAAGAAACACAAGGGACAGACCTTGCCAAGGGGTAGCAACACATGCTTTGGGGACTATCCAGCAACTGAAGACTGTACCTGGGGACGGCAGAGCCCCCCTGCCTTCCCATGAAAATACTACCCGGTAATATTGATCTATAGCTTATACCTTTAAGCCTTGTACATTATCGTTGTATTTTTTCTCTGACTGCAAATCCATTGTAATTACGTTGTATAGCTTTACTGTATATTTCTGTAATTATCTAGTGCGCTCTTAAGGCGATTAAACCATAAAATTAATCTTGGGCTGATGCTTTTACTCTGATCACGAATCTTAGAATACCCAGTGGGTAACAGGACAACCTCCCCGGTGGCCATTTGCTCTAGGTGCAGTTCCCTTACTGACCTGAGAGACAAAGGGGGCGCCGGAGAGCTGTACCTGTGGAGTTACGTCCCATTGGTGACGTGGGAGGAAGGGGGTAGTCCCTCACAATGCATATTAAATAAAATAATGTTTTAGTGGGGTTTGTGTAGATTCGCTTGTTTTGCCTCCACACCGAAGGTGGAAAGTTAAAGCCATAAATAATTCAGGGAAAGTGTAGACTGTGGCTGTATGTCAGTGCTGTAGGCCCCTGCATTCTCAGGATTGGAATAGAGGTTGGACACCCACCCATAATTAAGTGATGCAATATTCTAACGACATACCATCACTTTGCAAAATGCAAATACCCCTTTAATATGCAATGACAAAAAAAATGTATATATGCTGTGTGCCTAATGGGACAAAATTCCACTGGCTGTAACTAAATGTTTACAGCCACATCTAAAATCTGGCAATTTACACAATTTCCCATCACTTATGTCCACTGAAAACACCAGCAACCCCGTCAAGCAAGGAAAAGATGGTTTAGTGGCAGCACGTCCTAGGTGAGCATCTCCCCAGAAGCACATAAAGCTGGTACTGCAGGAACAGACAACTCCTGAAAAAGATGCCGGTCACATTGATCGGAATAACAGCACTGGTGGACTGAGTGGGCTGCCTCACATGACGATCACTTTCCACATTGATGTTGCAGGGGGTCGGCTCCTTCTGTGGAACACTACGTAGGCCAGATCTCGTTATATACAGAAACAGGCTGTGTGCACTTTGGGCCCATTGTTTTTGGGTGTAAGAGTCCTCAGCAGCCAGACCCACAGCGCTCATACATTTATCACAAGAACAGTAGATGGGCCCTTTGTAGGCCAACAATGTGCTGTATACTGCTCTGGATGAGAACCTAGGCTCCCGTGCCGCGGCCCAGACTGTACCAAGGACATCTCTACCCCTGCATTATTCTTCTATCCATTTCCCGTAACCTTAAAGTCTCCTTCACCTGTTGCAACCATAAGGGGATACAGATGTGCGTGCAGCCCCCATTCATATCACTGAGGCCGAGCTGCAATGCCAGACACAACCTTAGGAGAAGAGTGGTGCTATTTTGTTGAGAAGAAAAACGAAAATTGAGTTTTCCAAGCTTACATAACTCTAATAAAAGGCTAGCAAGGACACCTAGCCCATACATGAATCTTGTGGAGTACAACAGAAATGTAGGCCAGGAGGTTTGTGCTGCAGTGGAGGACCGAATAGGTAGATAAAGGCTATAAGCAAGGATAGGAGGATGCCTCCCGCCTGATGTAAGGAATCTGTACATAGAAGTGACCTGCTAATCACAAAGAGCTCATAAATGAAGAAAAGACTGCATTTGTCTGCAGATCGGCACCTGCCTCGGGGAAGTCACTGAATTCAGTGTGTGTTCAGGTGTCACAAGGTGAAATGACAGCTATGACAGAACAGGATACATGACTGAGGACCGGGAACATAAGCTCAGTGCAGGAATTCAGCACGAAAACCTAAGGTGGCCACATTCAGGAGGATGATATATAGCCAAGTGGGACAAAAAGTCAGGAGACTTGCCAAAAGCAGAAATCACTGCAGCTTGTATGGGAAAAGCAGTTATTCTTTTACAGTGCAGCGCCTTCTGACAGCGTACAATATTCCAGCCCGTAGCCGTCATTCCATCAGTGACACAAACACCCTGAATTTCATGTCTTCCCTAAGGCAACTGCAGATCTACAGACAAACGCTGGAAATCACAATCCCCCACAGTAATGTGCTCTTTCTGCACTACTGATGAGGGGGTATTGTGAAGAATAGATTTACCACCTCCCGACAGGAGGCATTTTTTTTCTGTTATTTAAAGGGAATCTGTCACCCCATTTTTCGTATATCAGCGGCAGCCACCGGAATTAGGTGCATTCTGTAATTCTGTAGATAAGCCCCCGAGGTGACCTGAAAGATAAGAAAAACTAGTTATATTATACTCTTCCAGGGGGCGGTCCGGTCCGGTGGGTGTGGCAGGTTCAATACCTCCCATCTTCATGCGATCACGCTCTCTTCCTTGCTTCTGTCCCGCTCCTGCGCTGGCGTACTGATCTGCCCTGTTGAGGCGGGGCAGAGTAAAGTACTGCAGTGTGCAGGCTCTGGGCCTCTCTGACCTTTCCCGGCACCTGCACACTGCAGTACTTTTGCTCTGCCTTCAACAGGGCAGATCAGTACGCCAGCGCAGGAGCGCGACAGAAGAAAGGAAGAGGACGTCATCGCATGAAGATGGGAGGCACCGGACCCGGACCTGCCACACCCATTGGACCGAACCGCCCACTGGGTGAGTATAATCTAACTTGTTTTTCTTATCTTTCAGGTTAGGGCCCCGTCTCACATAGCTACACACCAGCGATCCCGACAACGATCGCTGGTGTGTCGCTACATGATCGCTGCTGAGCTGCCAAACAGGCAGCGATCAGGACAGCGACACTGCTGGTAACGTCGCCTAGTTACCCGCAGTGTACGTTGGATACCAGCCCACTGATGCAGGGAGCTGGTAACCAAGGTACACGTCGGGTTTCCAGGCGCTGCGCGGTGCCTGGAAACCCGACGTGTACCTTGGTTACCAGCTCCCCTGCAGCAGCGCGCTGGTATCCAAGGTACACGTCGGGTTTCCAGGCACAGCCCCGCGCCTGGAAATCCGATGTTTACCTTGGTTACCAGGAGATCGCTGGTCTCCTGCCTGTCACACGCAGCGATGCATGCTGGCCAGCGGGAGACCAGCGATCAAAAAAAAGTCCTGGCATTTCTGACACGACCAGCGATTCACAGCAGGGGCCTGATTGCTGGTACGTGTCAGACATAGCGAGATCGCTGCTGAGATCGCTGTTTAGCAGCGATCTCACTATGTGAGACGTGGCCTTTACATTGGGGGCTTATCTACAGCATTACAGAATGCTGTAGATAAGCCCCTAATGCCAGTGGCCTCAGCTTATATCCCAAAAATGAGGTGACAGATTCCCTTTAAGGTCTAAAAAGCTCTAATAATCCATCCATGCTCTTGTCACATTGCATATCATCACCTGTTTTTATATTGTGACCTACTCTTAGAATAGCACATAAATACAAGATGGTGGGGAGCGAGCCCCACACCTATCAGCTGCATGTGAACGGTGTATGAAGTGGAACAATACACAGTGTACTGGCTGCTACCAGGTACTGCACAGCAGCTATTCCCTTCAGTAGGACCAGATCTGCAGGACCCGGCAGCAGACACTAAGCTGTGCAGAGATGTAGTGTTCTGCTCATGCACAGCCAGAGGTGATAACAGCTGACCACTGAGCATGCTGGGAGTCAGACCCCCACAAAAGTTTCAGATTGATCACTTATTCTATAGATAGGTCATCAATATGAAAATAGGGGACTACCTTTTTTAATAATGAAACAATGAAACTTTAGCCTGAGTCCGGAGCTTGAGAAGCACTCCATGAATAAGTGTTGTGCAGTGTGGGTGTGTAAATACACTCATCTGGGATCCTGCGCCGCTCTGCTCAGCTTCTCAGTGACCTCACCGCTCTGCAGATTTTCTGGGTCACACTGCACTCTACATGACCTGGAAGTGGCTTTACAATGTAAGTATGAAGCGTCAGAACAAGGCCCCATAGGCTTACAATGTAAAAGAAACACATGGCGCATAGAGTGAGCAGATAGTCTAAACTGTAGTGACATCACTGAGAAGCAGAACGGCGCTGGATCCCGTAGAAAGCGGCGGACGGGTAGTATATTAATACATGCACACATTTAATGACACAATATATTCACAGGAGTGCTTCTTTATAGGAATTTTCCATAAATAGAAAGCATATAACCGAGCACTTACAGGGATATTCCCATATCCAAGATCCTATCCCAATATGTAGTAGGTGGAAAAACAATATTAGAAAATACCTTCAATTAGAAATGTTGAAAACTGAATGGACAAACCATCAAAAGATAAAATGATAATATAACTTTATTAGAAAGAATATATAATAAAAACACACGTGGAAAAAATGTGCAAGCATAGGTGTAGTCAAATGAGGAGTATGGGAACAGCACTCAGACTACAGATGAAGGAGTGTCAACAATTATATGCAATATGTCACCAGCAAAGATCAGGCTACCAGAAACAACCTTCGGGCCATAGTCAGCTGTATAAATGAATACAAATGCTCAGTAAAAGTGACAGTTGCTTACCCATGGTGTGCCAGGACCACAAACAATCCTCCACTTGCAGCTCCTGACGCGCGTTTCACGTGGCTGCTTTCTCAAAGGGGTCAATTAGAAATGTCGTCTAGTTCATCAGATTTGCTATGGCGCTTACCTCATGTGCAGGGCATTGTAGTGACTTGGGTATCCATGGTTACGACCACTCATATAGCGAGTTACTTAGTAAGCTGTTAGTGGTCGTAACCATGGATACCTAAGCTACTGCAATGCCCAGAATGGGGTAAGTGACATAGTGAATGAGAAGAACTACTGTATTTTTCAGGATTATAAGACGCACCGCAAATTTTGAGGAGAAAAATAGGATTTTTTTTTTTAATAAAATGGTGGTGCTTCTTATAATCTATGTGTCTTATTGCTTACCGGGGGTGGTGGCTGTGGTGAAGTGGGGGTTCCAGGGTCGCTGCTGGAGAAGGCAGGAGTGGGGTGATGCTGCAGGCCGCAGGCTGGGATGAGGGGGTGTTACGATGTGCGGCGCACTGCTGCGGATGTCTCTGGTGCTGCTGCGGGGCTCTGCTGACATTCTGTGAAAGGCCAGAGCCCCCGCAGTTCTATGGTTTCCTATGCGGTGGACTCTAGGAAAATGGCCGCCGGGGGGTGGCGCATGAGCAGATGGAAATCTCGGGAGATGAGATCTCAGCGCTGAAATCTCATCTCCCGAGATCTTGGTGCCGAGATCTCCATCTGGGGTGCTCCCCCCGGCAGCCATTTTCCCAGAGTCCACCGCATAGGTAACCATAGAACTGCGGGGGCTCTGGCCTTTCACAAAATGTCAGCAGAGCCCCCGCAGCACTGGATACCCCCGCAGCACTGCCAGACACCCCCTCATCCCAGCCTGCAGCAACGGTACTGGTAAGGTATATATCCACATTATAAAAAGCATCCCCATTTCCCCCCAAATTTGGGGGAAAAAAGTGCATCTTATAATCAGAAAACACGGATTTTGGTAAGAACTTACCTGTAAAATCCTTTTCAGCGAAGGAAGGAAGAGAGACACAGTATTCATTACTGATGGTAGGCGGAGCCCCAGATCAGGATGTCACCTCAGATCAAAAGAGTGCTGACTGGCTGGCCCCTCCAGCTCGGGCTCCTCCTACTCAGCTCCAGTCGTACCAAAGCTTTTAGGAAAAGAGCCAAGATCACCAGCGGAGCAACATAACCCCTTCTGAAGGAACTTCAGAGAAAAAACACAAGGATACAGGTTATGCATGCAAAGAAAGCCAAAAACCACAGAGTTCCAGGTACTACTCACGGAACCTGACTACTGCGATGAGCTGGCGATGCTGGAACAGAGCCTTAGCGCGCTGACCTCAGCCCAGATAATCGCTATCAGATAAGGGTCGCGCTGCATCTGAAAACATCAACACACTTCTGCCTTGGGAGGGTGCTGTGTCTCTCTTCCTTCCTTCGCTGAAAAGGATTTTACAGGTAAGTTCTTACCAAAATCCGTGTTTCAGCTGCAGATGGAAGGAAGAGAGCCACAGTATTCATTACTGATGGGACGTCCCAAAGCAGTTCAAAAATAAGGGTGGGAAAAACCAACAAAAGGCAGAAACCCAACAACCTTAACAACAAAGCGCAACCAGCGCTAAACACAAGTTCATCCAGAACTTTAAACTACAGCTGCCTGCAGGACCCTACGTCCGAGGGCTGCATCAGCGGAAGCACTGACGTCCACTTTATAAAACTTTGTAAACGTGTGGACAGAGCGCCAAGTTGCCGCTCGGCAGAGCTGCACTGCCGAGGCACCTTGATGAAAAGCCCACGATGAGGCCACAGCTCTCGTAGAATGGGCTCGAATCTTAATCGGGTAAGATTCACCCCGAAGACGGTAAGCTTCCAAAATAGCTGACCGGATCCAACGAGCTATAGAATCCTTGGAAGCTCGTTGACCACGCCGACGACCTGCTGGAACCACAAACAGGGAGTCCGTCTTACGAAAACCTTGAGTAATAGATAGATAAAACTTCAAGGCCCGCACTAAATCCAATGTGTGTAAATCTCGCTCTTTCGCATTCTTCGGATCCGGACAGAGTGAAGGCAACACAATATCATGGTTAACATGAAATTGTGATACCACTTTTGGCAAAAAATCACCCCGAGTGCGAAGCACTACACGATCCGGAAAAAACTCCAGAAAAGGAGGCGAACAAGAAAGAGCTGCCAACTCAGAAACTCTCCTCAAGGAAGTGACTGCAACAAGGAAAGCCACCTTCCAAGAAAGTAAAGAAAGGCTAGCAGAAACCATAGGCTCAAAAGGTTTATGCTGAAGAGCCTCCAAAACAAGGTTGAGCCGCCAAGGAGACACGGGTGCCTTCCGCGGCGGAAACTTACGAGATATACCTCGGAAAAAGGAGAGCACGTCTCTATTTGAAGCAATGGTTCTCCGGAACAATAAGGACAGAGCAGAAATCTGACCTTTCAGAGTGCTGACTGCCAAACCCTTGTCTAGCCCATGCTGCAGAAAAGCCAACAGGTTGGGAATGGAAAATTTTCTCGGGTTCCGAGAGGACCCCAAACACCACGAAAAGAAGGTTTCCCAAATTTTGTGGTAAATCCTAGTAGTAGCCGGACATCTTGCAGCACGAAGGGTAGCAATGACCTCGGCTGAGAAACCTCTACGGGTCAAGATTTCGGTCTCAAGAGCCACGCCGTCAAACGCAGGGACATCAAGTCCGGATGACAAACGGGCCCCTGAGTCAACAAGTCCGGTTGAAGAGGGAGTGGAAAAGGAGGTGCCGCCAACAGCGACATTATTGTCGAGAACCACACCCTTCTTGGCCAGTCTGGAGCTATCAAAATAGCTGGAATTCCTCTAGTCTGATCCGACGCAGTACTAGAGGAAGTAAGGATATCGGCGGGAAAACATAGATCAGCTCGAACTGATCCCACTGAGCCACTAGAGCATCCACCGCCACCGCCTTCGGGTCCTTGTACCTGGACATGAACGTCGGTAACTTGGCATTGGACCTGGATGCCATCAAATCCACTTGGGGGGTTCCCCAGCGAGAGCACAGTAGTGCAAACACATCCGGATGGAGGCTCCATTCCCGGGATCCATCCTTCTGCGACTGAGAAAGTCCGCTGTAACATTCTGAACCCCTGGAATGTGAATCGCCGAAATGGCTGGTACATTGGCCTCTGCCCAAATCAGAATTCGGGACACCTCTACCATGAGTCTGGAACTCCTTGTCCCACCTTGGTGATTGATATACGCGACAGCCGTCGCATTGTCTGTCTGCACTCGGACTGGCAGACCGCTCAAAGGGACCGTCCAATGTTGGAGGCAAAGGAAAATCGCCCTCAATTCCAGGATGTTGATCGGAAGAACAGACTCTTCCGATGACCATACCCCCTGAATCCAGAGATTGTTCCAAACACCCCCCCAGCCCGTCAGGCTGGCATCGGTGGTTATGACTGACCACTTCGGAGGGAGGAAAGACTTCCCCAGGGAGAATGCCCCTGGACGTAACCACCATTCTAGAGAATCCCGCACCGCGCGAGAAATGGTGACACTGCAATCCAGCGATTGCGACTGATTCCATCGACTCAAGATGAACCTTTGGAGAGTCCTGGAGTGGAACTGGGCAAAAGGAATTGCCTCCATGGACGCCACCATCAGTCCTAGAAGACGCATACACTTCCGTAGAGACATTGCCGTTGAGGATTTCATAATCTGTACATGTCGAAGAAGACATGACTGTTTGTCTGGTGGTAGGGAAACTACCGACCGAAACGTGTCGAGATGCATTCCCAAAAAGAGGATTGTCCTCGATGGTTCCAGGGACGACTTCTCCCAATTGACCAGCCAACCGAAGTCCTTCAGAAACTGAAGAGACAAATCCCGAGCCGTCAACGCCTCCTCCTCCGAGGAAGCCATGATCAAAAGATCGTCCAGATAAGGGAGAATCGTAATCCCCTGTCTTCGAAGGATTGCCATGAGGGGCGCCAGAATTTTTGTAAAGACCCTTGGCGCTGAGGCTAAGCCGAACGGCAGAGCCACGAACTGGTAATGATTCTGACCTATGGCAAATCGAAGAAAGCGCTGATGAGCCTTTCCGATGGGAATATGCAAATAGGCGTCGCGAATGTCGATTGACACCAGAAAATCGTTCTGTGACAGAGCTGCCACAACGGAGCGAAGCGACTCCATGCGAAATTTCCGGGCATGGACATGCCGGTTTAATCGCTTGAGATCCAGAATCGGGCGAAATTTGTTCTCCTTTTTGGGAACTATAAAAAGGTTGGAATAAAAACCTTTCCCTCGGTCCTCTGACGGAACCGGTATCACTACACCCTTTTGTAGCAGAGATTCGACCTCTCGCTGTAGAGCGACAACAAGCTCGGGTTCCGACGGAACGCGAGACTGACAAAAAACATTTGGGGGTCGAGAAGCAAACTCTATGAAATAGCCTGCCGACACAATCCGCGTTACCCAGGAATCTGGAACGCGAGCCATCCAAGTCGCCTTGAAAAGAAGCAGGCGACCCCCCACTCGAGAATCCTCGAGTGGACCCCTGGCGTCAATTAGACTTTGCGGGCTTCTTGTCAAGTTCCCGCTTGTCCTGGCGGAAACTCTGCTTCCAGGGAGTACGAGTTTTCTGAGAGGATTTCTTTCCTGAGAAGGAAGGACGACCCGATCCCCACGAGGAGTGACTAGATCGTCCTCGGCCCCGAAAGGACCGCCGACCACTATAGACACCAGGCTTACTGGACACCGAGGCCATGGCCCTACGCTGTGGTAATGCTGATTCCTTCGCCTTAGCCTTGGAAATCAGCTCTGTGAGGTCGGATCCAAAAAGATGGCCACCCTTGTAAGGTAAGGCCAACAACCCTTGTTTGGAAACTGCGTCCCCGGCCCACTGTCTGAGCCATAAAGCTCTTCTGACTGTGACCGCTGAAGCTTGCGCTTTGGCCAGCAGAGATGCCGTATCCAGACCGGCATCAAAGATATAACAGGCTGCCGTTTCTAACCATTCACAAGTTTCCCGTATCTCAGATAACGGAGATTCATTGTGCAACTCCGTCTTCAGACGTGCCAACCAGCCTAGAGAAGCTCTAGCAGCACACATGGATCCTAGCACTGCTCGGAATCCATGACCCGCAGCCTCATAGCTTGCTTTTGCCGCCAATTCTGTTTTTCTATCCAAAGGCTCCTGTAAGCTCGCTTTCCCCTTAATAGGGAGTAGTGAGGATTTACTAAGCTGAGATAAAGACACATCCACCTCAGGAGCAGAAGTCCAATTAGCCTTTAACTCCGCAGAGCAAGGATAAAGTGTATCCAAGAAATGCGTTCCATGAAAACGCTTATCTGGACATAGACGTTCCTCCTCTATTACACTATTAAGCTCATCCAGAGCTGGCAATGTTGCACGCGAAGCACGGGACTCCTGGAACATGCGTGCTGATTTACCAGGACGACTAGTTACCTCCTCCGGTAACTGTAATATATCTCTCATGGCTTCAATTAATGCCTCCGTACGCTTCGCCATAGAGGAACGCCCCTGCGGCTCGTCCGCATCTGAATCGGATATTTCTCCATCCGAATTTAAAGGGGAACTCTGCCCAATATCAGATACGTCTGACTCGCTCCGTGTAGAGGCCGGTAACGGCCTGCGTCGCTTCCTCTGAGAGGAATTAGCAGACACATATTGACCTAAAAGGTCAGACAAGTTGTTGATCGATCGAGCGATATCGTCCAATTTTTCACCGCTGTCGACCGCAGCGCTAGACGCTGTGGAGGTCTGCGTATCTGATTGCCGCAATGGCACTGGGACGTGATCCGCGGCATCTGAACTCTGTTCAGACATGTCTCACCTGTATGAACAGGTCAAAGCGGTAATACCAGCAAAAAACTATGCGGTTTTTCTTTTTTTTTTTTTTTATATGCTGAAGGGTTAACGCTCCACCAGGCAGGGTTACCCCAGCGGTATTCAGTCAAAAAATTTTGCTGGTAGAAATAACCCTCAGAAGGGTTAATATTGCAAACTCACCACAGTATATAGTTTGTGAGCCCCAGCCAATTTTATGTCTCTAATGAGACTGCAGCTGCAGGATAGCGATCGCTGCGCTGCGGGGTGAGGAATCAGCACTCACCCAGCTGGCCGTGGTGTCTTATGAGGAGAGGAGCGGTCTGAGGAGCCCAGGAGCCTGTGTAATGGCCGCCACAGTGAGGGAGTCGCAGGAGAAACGCCAGAGCGCGCGTCTTCCTGCTCAAAAGACCGGGAATAGATAGGCCACGCCCCCTGCTAGCTCAAATATTGAGCGCGAACTCCCCCGCTCCTGCTCCCTCTCTGTCCTGCAGCTATCTGCCTGCGGACAAAAGATCACCACATCTACAATGTAACAGCGCTGTCACAGCAGCGCTGAAGCATACTGACATACAAGTAGTAGCGCTGTCACCGCAGCGCTGAAGCACTCACACATTATTATAATAAAAATTGTGTGGAAAACTCATCAGCTCAGCGCCACAGGGACCCCCAGGGGTTTCTGGCGCTATGACCATGCTTCCCCCCAGGGCGGGAAGCGCAGTGACCCAGCGTGTGGTTTGCGCCCCCGCCAGGGAAAACTCTCCTCATCCCCAGGGCCGGCAAGGATTCTGCAGGGACCATTATGTAGTTACAGATCCGCCAAGGGAGAGGCTGGTGAAATACACTGATAAACATGTAATAGCGCTGTCACCGCAGCGCTGAAGCATACTGATATACATGTAATAGCGCTGCCATCAGACGCTAAAGCACTCACACATTAATAATAAAATTTTGTGTGGAGTACTCACCAGCCAAGGCGCCACAGGGACCCTCAGGGGTTTCTGGCGCTGTGCCCATGCTTCCCCCCAGGGCGAGGAACGCAGTGACCGCACGTGTGGTTTGCGTCCCGCCAGGGAAGCTCTCCTCATCCCCCAGGGCCGGCAAGGATTCTGCAGGGACTTTGAGTAAGTACAGATCCGCCAAGGGAGAGGTTGGGGTACAGCAGCGCTGGTACCCCTGAGACCTCTAGACCAACTAGTGATCCAAGTCTCCTGTCCGAATATAAAATAATAAAATCTTCTGAGGAGCTGCATTAGCAGCGACCATCCTCTGGACCTCAAATCTTAGACTGGAGCTGAGTAGGAGGAGCCCGAGCTGGAGGGGCCAGCCAGTCAGCACTCTTTGATCTGAGGTGACATCCTGATCTGGGGCTCCGCCTACCATCAGTAATGAATACTGTGGCTCTCTTCCTTCCATCTGCAGCTGAAAATACGGTATATACATTTCTAATTGGGGGTATTAGTCAATATTATAACATCTACTACGTATTGGGATAGGATCTTGGAGATGGGAATACCTGCTGTAAACTAATGTCCAATAGATACAACATGATGACAGATTATTATGTTACCTCCTCCACATTTGAAGCAGTTTTGGCTGATGTTTCCATGAAAATTAGACCATGTTCTCTGGCAAATGCTTCACCTTCTTCTTTTTTTACTTCTCTCCTTGATTCTAAATCACTACAAACAAAATGTACATGTCAGACAGTTCTAAAAATCGAGTTGACAGAATTATAATACAAAATAAAAATAAATATGTCCTTGTTTTACCGTATATACTCGTCTATAAGCCGAGTTTTCCAGCACATTTTTTTGTGCTGAAAACGCCCCCCCTTGGCTTATACACGAGTCATTGTCCCAGACAGATGGTGGGGGAGAGGGAGCAGCTGGTCACAGAGGCAGGAGCCGGCGGCTGCGGCTAACTCCTGTGCCCGCTGCTAAAGAGAAATGAATATTCACTGCGCTGGCAGTGAATATTCATTTCTCTTATAGCGCGCACAGTTGCAGCCGTCGGCTTCCAGCACACATCCTACTTACCTTTCCTGAGTGCGCTTGCTGCATCTCGGTCGTTCCGGCGCCAGTAGCTCTTCCGGCCAAGTGATCACGAGGCCTCGCTCATTAAGGTAATGAATATTCACGCCTCTCCATTCCAATAAGCGTGGAGTGAATATTCATTACTTAATGAGCCGGAAGAGCTACTGGCGCTAGAACGAGATGCGAGGGCGTGTAGGAAGGCAAGTAGGAAGTGTTTTTTTTTTATAGGAATCATGCATACAAGGATAGGGGATAAGGAGCCATGCATACAAGGATAGAGGATAAGGAGCCATGCATACAAGGATAGAGGATAAGGAGCCATGCATACAAGGATAGGGGATAAGGAGCCATGCATATAAGGATAGGGGATAAGGAGCTATGCATATAAGGATAGGGGATAAGGAGCCATGCATATAAGGATAGGGGATAAGGAGCCATGCATACAAGGATAGGGGATAAGGAGCCATGCATACAAGGATAGGGGATAAGGAGCCATGCATAGCAGGACAGGGATGGGGGAGCCATGCATACCAGGATAGGGATGAGGGGACAATGAATAGACGGCTTATACTCAAGTCAATAAGTTTTCCCAGTTCTTTGTAGCAAAATTATGTGCCTAGGCTTATACTCGGTTTGACTTATACTCGAGTATATACGGTATGTTGTCTAAAAATTATTATATGAACTCAAACTATACACAAAAAAAAATCTGACTTGGAAAAAATACATATTTTCCAGTTCCCGGTGACAGGACTGTACGATAGGCTTTTTTACACTCATGTCATCTTTCATCCTAATACCTTTAACCCCTTCCCGACCCATGACGCCTACGTCGGCATCATGAAAACCTGTGCCTTCCTGACCCATGACGCCTACGTAGGCGTCATGGTATAAATCGTGTTCGTGTGGGTCACCCGACTCGCAGGCACAAGACCCTTTGTGCTTCACCACAGGGGGGTGGCTTACCCCCCACGTGGCTATGATCTCTCTGATTGGCTGTTAAAAGTGAAACAGCCAATCAGAGCGATTTGTAATATTTCACCAATGAAATTTGGTGAAATATTACAATCCAGCCATGGCCGATGCTGCAATAGCATCTGCCATGGCTGGAGAACGAGATACGACACCCCCACACCGAGTGACGGCGGCGATCGGCCGCCACCACCGATTGATAGCGGCGATCGGTCGCCGCCGTCACTATCTGCTCCCCTCCCCTCCGGTCTGCTACCCTCGCCTTCCGATCCCCCCCCCCTCACCTCTCTCGGTACCTGCGATGTCCCTGTGGCTGTCCCGAAGTCCCTCCGGGATTTTTCATGGGCGCTGCCATATTGGAAAATGGCGGGCGCATGCGCAGTGCGCCCGCCGGTCGGCAGATTCCATTCATTTATTTTGATCACTGTGAAACTCTCACAGTGATCAAAATAAAAAAAAAAGTAAATAAAACCCCCTTTTATCACCCCATAGGTAGGGACAAGTAATAAAACAAGAAAATATTTTTTATTTTTCCATTAGGGTTAGGGTTCGAACTAGGGTTAGGGTTGGAATTAGGGTTAGGCTTGTGGTTAGGGTTAGAGTTGGGATTAGGGTTGTGTTGGGATTTGGGTTAGGCTTGTGGTTAGGGTTGGGATTAGGGGTGTGTTGGGGCTAGGGTTATGGTTGGGATTAGGGTTAGGGGTGTGGTTAGGGATGTGTTGCGGTTAGGGTTGGAGTTAGAATTAAGGGGTTTCCACTATTTAGGCACATCAGGGGGTCTCCAAACGCGACATCATTTATTCCAGTCAATTTTGCGTTCAAAAAGTCAAACAGTGCTCCCTCCATTCCAAGTCCCGACGTGTGCCCAAACAGTGGTTTACCCCCACATATGGGGTATCGGCGTACTCAGGAAAAATTGCACAACAACTTTGAGGGTCCAATTTCTTCTGTTACCCTTGGGAAAATAAAAAAATTAGGGACTAAAAAAATGATTTTTGGGGAAAAAAATGATTTTTTATTTTCACGGCTTTGCGTTATAAACTTCTGTGAAGAACTTGGGGGATCAAAGTGCTCATCACACATCTAGATGAGCTCCTTTGGGGATCTAGTTTCCAAAATGGGGTCACTTTATTCTATTTTATTTCTACCTTTCATACGTCACACATTTTTTTCACCATTTTGACATTTTCTTTCTCATTTGACTCAGTCTCTCCTTCATTTGTTCTCTATCACCCTTCATACCTATCTGGCTTTATTTTCTTTGTCTTACTTCTTTTCTTTTTCTCTACTGCCCCCAACTCTTCTCTCCTATGTTTCCCATTCTTTTGTGTCCTCCGTCTCTCCTCCCCCTCCACCCTGGCTGGGACTGCTCCTAGGCTTCACAGCGCTCATATGAGTTGTTTACAGCGCTTTGATTCCCCTCCCCTCATTCTCCACAGTGCAGGCATCCCTCCCATGATCGCTCCCATCCTTCCCTGGGCGATCTATGACGCTCTCTCCTTGCCTCCACATCACATGCGCCTCATTTTTCAGTGTTCCAAGCCTCCCTTTACTGTTGCCTCCCCCACTGCTGTTATGACACGTGATTCTTTTATACAGCGCAGGCGTCCTTGCCACCTGCAGCCTAAGCCTCAATCCTTCTACACGTGCGCTCCTGCCCGCCCCCCTCGCCTCCCCTCCCGCCTTACTTCCGGTTTTTGGGCTACTTTAACCCACTGACTAATTTTTTTTTTTTTTCCACATCTTATTCCAGCCTTTTCAAGTTTTCATATTCCACAGTGGCCTCCTCTGTTCCTTTTCTGTTATCTTCCTTAAGGTCAGTATTTATGTATACACTGCCTCGGTGTCCGTATTAATCCCCCTTATTCCATATCAAAGCATTTCAGCCTCTCTGTTGTCCCGTCCTGAGACTGCACTCCTCAAAGTGTGCCACATACTCAGATGTTACACGGGCTTTACCAGTAGATATTGCATTAATTTATGCATATGTGTATTCAGTATTCATAATTATGTACATAAATTCTTGTGTATATATCTCCTTGTATATTGTGCATAATGTCTTTCCTATATAAAAAAATAATTTTGCCTTTTAAAAAAATCTTTTTTTCAAAAAAATCTTTTTCAAAAAATTTTTTTTCTCAAATTTCTCTATGTCTTGGATTTAGTTTATTAAATATGTATATATGTATATACCTTTCCTCGATCCTGTACATAATTGTTTTGTTTATTAATTCTGTATTGAATTTTGTGATCTAACCTTCTATCTTTTTTGTGTATATTTTCTTTGGTTAGGTTTGAGAAAGACCCATTGCAGGGTCGAAACGTTACCTCTACACGTTTTTTATGCTGTGGTGTCTTCAAATAAAACTTTTTTCACTTGCATTGAAAGATTGTTTGAGTGCGGCTGTTTTTACAATTACATAGGCACATCAGGGGCTCTGCAAACGTAACATGACGCCCGCAGACCATTCCATCAAAGTCGGCATTTCAAAACGTCACTACTTCCCTTCCGAGCCCCGACGGGTGCCCAAACAGTGGTTCCCCCCACATGGGGTACCAGTGTACTCAGGACAAACTGTACAACAACTTTTAGGGTCCAACTTCTCCTGTTAGCCATGTGAAAATAAAATACGGATTTTTGTGTTACTCACCGTAAAATCCTTTTCTCCGAGACGCTCATTGGGGGACACAGGACTGTGGGTGTATGCTACTGCCGCTAGGAGGCTGACACTAAGTAAACATGAAAAAGGTTAGCTCCTCCTCCGCCGTATACACCTCAGCACTGGCCGCAGGCAAACCCAGTTTAGTGCAAAAAGCAGTAGGAGGCTAAAAAATAAATCAGAGTTAACACAGATACAGTATATCCAGAAGAAAAAACTGCTGATACAGACTTAACAGAGAATAGAGTTAACTCAAAACAAAGCCAGCCGGCTCTTAGGGAGGGAGCTGTGTCCCCCAATGAGCGTCTCGGAGAAAAGGATTTTACGGTGAGTAACACAAAAATCCGTATTTCTCCTTCGTCTCATTGGGGGACACAGGACTGTGGGACGTCCCAAAGCAGTCCCTTGGGTGGGAAACCGACTCCACAGTGTAATTTATAATCAAGCATTGCTTATAGGTGAGCAACCGCGCCCTGAAGAATCCTTCTACCCAGACTGGCATCCGCAGAAGCCTGAGTATGGACATTATAATGCTTGGAAAAGGTATGCAGACTGGACCAGGTTGCCGCCTTACAAACCTGTTCCACCGAAGCCTGATGCCGAAGAGCCCAGGAGGCACCCACCGCTCTGGTGGAGTGAGCCTTGATCCCTGCAGGAACCACCGCGCCTCTGATGCGGTAAGCCTCCTGAATGGCTAACCGAATCCACCTAGCCAAGGTAGACCTAGAGGCAGCGAGTCCCTTCCTGCGACCCTCAGGGAGGACAAACAGCGTGTCCGTCTGTCGAAAGGACGCCGTCCGAGATACATATCTCCTGAGTGCTCTCACCAGATCTAGCGTATGGAGAGCCTTCTCAACCCGGTGCGTAGGAGCTGGGCAAAACGAGGGTAGAACAATGTCCTCATTGATATGAAATGAGGACACGACTTTAGGCAAAAAAGGTGGTGTTGGCCTGAGCACTACCTTATCCTGATGGAAAAGTAAGTACGGAGCTCGACAAGACAGTACTGCCAGCTCCGAAACCCGCCTTATGGATACCAAAAACACCACTTTCCAGGAAAGGAATGTCAGAGAAACCTCCTGCAATGGTTCAAATGGAGACTCCTGCAGGACTCCCAGAACTAGATTGAGATCCCAAACCTCTAAGGGAGCCTTGTAGGGAGGAACTATATGGACAACCCCCTGAATAAAGGTCCTAACCTGAAAATAAGACGCGATCCTTCGTTGAAAGAGAACCGACAAGGCTGATATCTGCCGTCTAAGCGTACCTGGCGCTAGACCTGAATCTAGGCCCGCTTGAAGAAATGACAATGTTTGGAATTGAAAACAGAAGCGGGGAACAACCATGTTCCCTGCACCAAGCAAAAAAGACCTTCCAAGTACCGTGGTAGATGCGAGCCGAGACGGGCTTTCGGGCGCTAGCCATCGTCGCGGCGACCTTTTTAGAGAATCCAGCCCTGGTCAGGATCCAAGATTCAACGGCCAGGCCGTCAAACACAGGAGACCGCTGAGTTCTGGTGGTAAACTGGGCCCTGGGAGAGAAGGTCCGCGCGCTCTGGCAGTCGCCAGGGTGCGTCGGCGAGCAATTGTACCAGCTCCGCGTACCATGAGCGACGCGGCCAATCCGGAGCGATTAATATCGCAGGGACCCCTTCTAACCTGATCTTTCTGATCACCCTTGGGAGCAGAGCTATTGGTGGAAGATGTACAAGTATGTACATACTTGTACAAGTAAGTACAAGTATGGAAGATGAAACTGATTCCACGGTAGAACCAGGGCATCCACTGCAATTGCCTGCGGATCCCGGTACCGGGAAACGAAGTTGGGCACCTTGGCATTTATCTTGGAAGCCATCAGGTCCACATCTGGGGTTCCCAGCGTCGGCATATGTGCTGAAAAATCTCGGGATGTAGAGACCATTCCCCTGACACTATGCCGTGACGGCTGAGAAAATCCGCTGCCCAGTTTTCCTCGCCCGGAATGTGGACTGCTGAAATCACAGAGTGATTTACCTCTGCCCAGGTCAGAATCTGTTTTACCTCGTGCATGGCCGCCCTGCTGCGGGTACCTCCCTGATGGTTTATGTATGCCACCGCCGTGGCATTGTCCGATTGTGTTCGGACTGGGCGGCCCGCCAGATGCTGGTGAAACTGCCTCAAAGCCAGCCGAACAGCTCGGATCTCTAAAATATTGATTGGAAGGGTCGATTCCTGCTGAGACCAAGTTCCCTGAGCTGTGTGGTGACGAAACACTGCTCCTCATCCGAGCAGGCTGGCGTCCGTTGTGACTACCAACCAAAAATTTGGAGGAAACAAACGACCTTGTTGAAGAGTGGTGTCCCTCGTCCACCACGTAAGAGTCTGTCTGACCTGCAGGGACAGACGGCACCGAAGATTGAGGGAGTAAGGGCTCCCGTCCCATACTGCCAAGAGTGCATGCTGAAGGGGGCGAAGATGAAACTGGGCAAATGGAATAGCCTCGATTGCTGCCACCATCCTTCCTAGGACCCTCATGCAAAACCGGATGGTGTGAGGAATCGGTTGGCGAAGGATCCGTACCTCTTGACGGAGAACTAAGGCCTTGTCCTGAGGAAGAATTATCAACCCCTGAGCGGTGTCGAAATTGATCCCTAAAAAGGTGATCTTCTGAGATGGAACGGGAGATGATTTCCTCATATTCACCAGCCACCCCAGGCGAGCAAGGGTGTCTAACGTAATGATGACACTTTCCTCGCAGGTTTGAAAAGACGGACCCTTGATGAGGAGGTCGTCTAAGTAAGGCAGGATGACTATCCCCCTGGAGTGCAGAATGGACACAACAGCAGCCATGACCTTTGTGAACACCCTGGGGGCTGTGGCTAGCCCGAATGGCAGGGCTGCAAACTGAAGATGAAGTTTGCCAATGGCAAACCGAAGAAACCTTTGATGAGGGGGAAATATGGGAATGTGAAGATAGGCATCCTGGATGTCTATTGATGCTAGAAATTCCCCTTTTTCCATGGCTGCAATGACCGAACGGAGAGACTCCATTCGGAAATGTCGAATTTTGACAAACCGGTTCAGTCGCTTTAGATCCAGAATGGGCCTTACGGTGCCGTCCTTCTTGGGTACAATGAACAGGTTGGAATAAAACCCCTGACCTCTTTCGACCTCCGGTACAGGTACGACAACCCTGCTGTGCCGAAGAGACTCGACCGCCTTGAATAAGGCGCGAACCCGAGACTCCTCCTTGGGAAGGCGCGAGGGAAAAAAACGATTTGAGGGAAGGCTGGTAAATTCTATTTTGTACCCCGAGGAGACTAACTCCCTGACCCACTCGTCGTGAGTAATCGATAGCCAAATGGGGCAAAACCAGAGTAAGCGGCCGCCTACTCTGGATAAATTGACCGGATTCTGCCTCCAGTCATTTGTCCGAATATCTTTGGGGTTTGGACCCTCTAGATCTTGGCTGTTGAGATCGCCCTCTTCCCAGAGGGTTGGTCCTGTAGGAGACCTGGCGATCTCTGGCCTGATTAGGCCGACCTGAACCGCTGGAGGTGGCTGGCGCGGCCCAACCTGGGTTACGAAAGGCTCTAAAGCGAGGCTGAAGCTGTCGACGAAAAGGCTGTCTAATCTTCTGCTGAGGAAGGAAACTGCTCTTCCCTCCCGTTGCATCAGATATGAGCTGATCCAGCCTTTCGCCAAATAACCGACCACTCTGATATGGTAAGGATGTAAGAGATTTCTTTGAGGTTGAGTCCGCTCGCCAAGTTCTCAACCACAGGGATCTTCTGATAGCAATTGCATTAGCAGCAGCCAGAGCTGCGCAATTTGCCGCATCCATGGAAGCGTTAATTAAGAAGTCTCCTGCAAGAGCTATCTGATTAGAGATCTCAGTTACCTCAGACGGTACTTCTATGCCATGGAGAGCTCTATTTAGAGACTCCGACCAGGATATCATGGCTTTAGCAACCCAAGTTGCTGCAAAAGAAGGAGAGAGAGCAGAGCCTGATGCCTCAAACACTGAGCGGGCCAAGCTCTCAATCAGATGGTCCGTTGGATCCTTGATCGAGGAACCGTTGGGAAGGGAGAGAAGCGTCTTAGACGCCAAACGCGACACAGGAGGGTCGACCGCAGGAGATTCCGCCCACTTCTTCAGAAGTTCGGGAGCAAAAGGATATCTAGTATTAATGGCCTGCGAAGCGCTTGTCCGGCTTCTCCCGGTGGCGCTGCACGAGCTCTTCAAACTCAGGATGAGCACCAAAAACCTTATGAGTTTGCCTGGCTCATTTGAAGGACACCTTATGACCAGAGGTCAAGGTGGACTCATCTTCTACCCCCAGGGATTGATTGACAGCTTCAATCAGACTGTCAATTGTCTCCTGACAATTTGGTGCTTCTAAATTGAGGGAACCTTCAGAATCGGAGTCGGAATATTGATCACTCGCCTCCAAAGGTGAGGGAGAGCGAGAAACTGAACTGAAGGATGCCGAGGCCCCGGACGGCATAGGCGACGCAGTGTGGGTTCGCTTCCCCTGCGTCTGCCTGGTGAGAGCGCGGCCCCTGCAGGCCGGAGGTTCTTGAGACGTAGCCAAGACGGTTGAACCACTGTCCCTGCTCCTATCGGGAGCTTGAAGGGACTCGATTGCTCTCGTTAATGACACCATAGATTGCGACAGAGATAGGGCCCACTCCGGGGGACCTGACGCACTGGGCTCTGCTACAGGTGAGGGCTCCTGAGCCCGTTCGGAGTTACAGGCTTCACAGACCCGACTAGTCTGGGCGTGCGGAAAAGGGGACCTACAGGCAATGCATGCCGTATACAGCACCGTGTGAGTCTTAGCCCTTCTGGACATACTGGATCTGTCACAGAGTCCTTTTTGCAATTTATTTGGATGTGGCGGTGCGGTGTAGCGGAGCGGAGCGCGGCGAAGCGGAGCAACCAGGCTGGAGGTAGTAGCACTTACCCCAGTCCTGTATCCCCGAACGTCTGAGAATGATGGTGCGAAGCGCTTGCGTAGAGGGTCACTGGGCGCAAGAGAGAAGACTGAGGCTCCAGACTTCAAAAAAGCGCGCTCCCCTTTCAGGGGGGCATGCCTAAATAGCCACAGCCTTAGGGGGAGGGGTCACGAGGCGCGGCCTAGCGCCGGCCAAAGCCGGGGACTAAATTTCCGGCCGCGGCCTAGCGCTGGCCGAAACCGCGGCCTAAATTTCTGGCGGAGGCCGCCCGAGAAACAGGGGGAGGGCCCACCGGAGGTGTCGCTGCCGGGGGCGGAGCCCGGTCTATCTTCCGGCCAAAGCCGGGAGCTAAATTAGACGCCGCGGCCTAGTCCCCGGCCGAAGCCGGGGACTAAATTTCCGCCCGCGGCCTAGCACCGGCCGAAGCCGGGGGCTAAATTTTTGGCGGCGGCCTCCCAGAAGCCGGAAGGCGGGCCGCCGGAAGATGACACTCTTTAGGGGGAGGGGCTCAGGCTGGGGGCTCGTGCTCCTGGCTGAAGCCAGGCTGAATCCCCGATCAGACGCTCTCACCAGTGAAACGCTTCCGTGCTCTCTTCATCTGTCATGTGCAGGCCAGCACATCCCCTCTGAAGGTGGGTTCGGGTTCCGTGTCTGTAGTTTTGCTTGCCGTGGACTCTGCCCTTTTAAAAACGGCAGTCCCAGCGTCTCGCCCAGTCTCATTAGAGGGGGGGGGGCTCGCGGAACAAAAAAATGGGGGACGGTGCAGGCACCCTAACTCCATCACCCCTTCAGGGGGTGAGGAGAGGGACCGTCCGCCTCCTTGCAGCACCGCAGTCTAGCATTGGTGGTGCAGTGGGGGCCGCACGGACTATCTCCTGCCACTGTACAGCCTAGGGTTTCAATACTCTAGGGTGGTCAGGGCTGAGTCCGGCATCATGTCCCACGTTGCGGGAAAGGATATGTGGAGGCTTCACTCCACGTGCTCGCCCGTTGATGGTTTGGGGAGATCGGACCCCTTCAAAAGGGTCCGTCGCCCCTATCTCATCTTCGTGGGAAAGACAAAAAAAAAAAAAAAAAGGTCTGGAAAAAGAACCAGACGTGTGCCTCCATCAGACACTAAGCAAGAACTGGGTTTGCCTGCGGCCAGTGCTGAGGTGTATACGGCGGAGGAGGAGCTAACCTTTTTCATGTTTACTTAGTGTCAGCCTCCTAGCGGCAGTAGCATACACCCACAGTCCTGTGTCCCCCAATGAGACGAAGGAGAAAAATATCGGGCTAAAAAATCATTTTAGAGGAAATTTTTTTTTTTTATTTTCACTGCTCTGCGTTATAAACTTCTGTGAAGCACTTGGGGGTTCAGAGTGCTCACAACACATCAAGATAAGTTCCTTAAGGGGTCTGGTTTCCAAAATGGTGTCACTTGTGGGGTTTTTCACTGTGTAGGCACACAGGGGCTCTCCAAATGCGTCATGGTGTCTGCTAACGATTGGAGCTAACTTTCCATTCAAAAAGTCAAATGGCGCTCCTTCCCTTCTGGGCCCTGCCGTGTGCCCAAACAGTGGTTTATGACCACATTTGATGTATCGGTGTACTCAGGAGAAATTGCCCAACAAATTTTAGGATCCATTTTATCTTGTTGACCATGTAAAAATGAAAAAATTGATGCTAAAAGAAATTTTTTGTTGGAAAACTTAAAATGTCCATTTTTTCCTTCCACGTTGCTTTAGTTCCTGTGAAGCACCTGAAGGGTTAATAATCTTCTTGAATGTAGTTTTGAGTAGCTTGAGGGGTGCAGTTTTTAGAAAATGTGTCACTTTGGGTATTTTCTGCCATATAGACCCCTCAAAGTGACTTCAAATGTGAGGCGGTCCCTAAAAAAAATGGTTTTGTAAATTTTGGTGTAAAAATTAGAAATTGCTGGTCAACTTTTAACCCTTATAACTTCCTAAAACAAAAATAATTTGTTTCCAAAATTGTGCTGGTGTAAAGTAGACAATTGGAAATATTATTTATTAACTATTTTGTGTCACATAATTCTCTGGTTTAACAGAATAAAAATTCAAAATTTGAAAAGTGCGAAATTTTCAAAATTTTCGCCAAATTTCCATTTTTTTCACAAATAAACGCAACCTAAATTTACCACTAACATGAAGCCCAATATGTCACGAAAAAACAATCTCAAAATCGCTAGGATCCGTTGAAGCGTTCCTGAGTTATTACCTCATAAAGGGACACTGGTCAGAATTGTTAAAAATGGCCAGGTCATTAAGGTCAAAATAGGCTGGGTCATGAAGGGGTTAATGAGCTCGGCTAAGTACAATTAGACAATTAGCAATCGCAGAGGTGCTGAGGGGCCAATGAAGAAAGCTGGCCCCGTTGTTCACATACTGAATGTGGTGCCTTCTCCTGCCTGATAGCTAGACGTCTTTATTAATTAGCTAGAAAATTACATCTTAAGAACTACACTGGATATACGAGACTTCTAAAAATCTTCCTCTGACGGCGGTCAGTGACACGTCTTCCTTGTAAAGTGCCTGTGAAATCATAGACGTGACTGAGGCTGTATTTCTCCAAATATATGAAAACTACATCTTACTACATTTTAAATCTACTTCGTCCCTTGAGACGAACTTCAAAGCGGCACAGCTCCAGAGATCAGTGCGAAGCCTAAAGTGCTCCGCTTTCTAAATGGATGCAGAACCTTAGGAAGGCCTTGAGACATATCCGGCAAGCTTATTAATAGCCTGTGCAGAGATGTGGACATCCGACAAATGAGAACATCAGTAAAGTTTTAACATAAAAGTGGAAGACACCCCTCTACATGGCTGGGTTATCACAACTAAACCGCTATAAACTTTTGGGGTGAATTACATGCCACAAATCCGCAGTCGATTATAACAAAATAGATTAGATGGAGATTGCCCAGATTTTCAAAACTGCAGCTTGTTCATTATATTGTGGAAATGCTGAAGGTTTCATTGTTTCCATGTATAGACTTCAAATCTGATGAATTGCCAGATTTAGTGTGAAATGTGCAATACGAAATTCAGTAACCCGTGGCTTTGGTTTTAGGCAATGTGCGCACGTTGTATATTTGCTTGCAGAAATTTCTGCAAGGTTTCTGCATCTCTTGGCAGGAAAACGCAGCGGAAAATACGTGCATTTTTGCAAATCTATAGCGCTAAATATAGATTATTGAAAAAAAAAACAATGATAAATTGATCCATATCAATTGGCTAGATTGTAACAATCAAATAACAATAAAAATACAGTACAGACCAAAAGTTTGGACACACCTTCTGATTCAAAGATTTTTCTGTATTTTCATGACTATGAAAACTGTACATTCACACTGAAGGCATCAAAACTATGAATTAACACATGTGGAATTATATAAGGTACTTAACAAAAAAGTGTGAAACAACCGAAAATATGTCTTATATTCTAGGTTCTTCAAAGTAGCCACCTTTTGCTTTGATGACTGCTTTAAACACACTCTTGATGAGCTTCAAGAGGTAGTCACCGGAAATGGTCTTCAAACAATCTTGAAGGAGTACCCAGAGATGCTTAGCACTTGTTGGCCCTTTTGCCTTCACTCTGCGGTCCAGCTCACCCCAAACCATCTCGATTGGGTTCAGGTCTGGTGACTGTGGAGGCCAGGTCATCTGGCGTAGCACCCCATCACTCTCCTTCTTGGTCAAATAGCCCTTAGGGCCCCGTCTCACATAGCGAGATCGCTGCTGAGTCCACAAGTTTTGTGACGCAACAGCGATCTCAGCAGCAATCTCGCTATGTCTGACACGTACCAGCGATCAGGCCCCTGCTGTGAATCGCTGGTCGTGTCAGAAATGCCTGGACTTTTTTTTTTGATCGCTGGTCTCCCGCTGGCCAGCATGCATCGCTGCGTGTGGCAGGCAGGAGACCAGCGATCAGCTGGTAACCAAGGTACACATAGGGTTTCCAGGCGCGGGGCTGTACCTGGAAACCCGATGTGTACGTTGGATACCAGCACGCTGCTGCAGGGGAGCTGGTAACCAAGGTACACATCGGGTTTCCAGGCACCGCGCAGCACCTGGAAACCCGATGTGTACCTAGGTTACCAGCTCCCTGCATCAGCGGGCTGGTATCCAACGTACACTGCGGGTTACTAAGCGACGTTACCCGCAGTGTCGCTGTCCTGATCGCTGCCTGTTTGGCAGCTCAGCAGCGATCATGTAGCGACACACCAGCGATCCTGACAAGGTTATATGGTTGTCGGGATCGCTGGAGCGTCGCTATGTGAGACGGGGGCCCTTACACAGCATGGAGGTGTTTTTGGAGTCATTTGTCATGTTGAAAAATAAACGATGGTCCAACTAAACGCAAACCGGATGGAATAGCATGCCGCTGCAAGATGCTGTGGTAGCCATGCTGGTTCAGTATGCCTTAAATTTTGAATAAATCCCCAACAGTGTCACCAGCAAAGTACCATCACACCTCCTCCATGCTTCACAGTGGGAACCAGACATGTAGAGTCCATCCGTTCACCTTTTCTGCGTCGCACAAAGACACGGTGGTTGGAACCAAAGATCTCAGATCTGGACTCATCCGACCAAAGCACAGATTTCCATTGGTCTAATGTCCATTCCTTGTGTTCTTTAGCCCAAACAAGTCTCTTCTGCTTGTAGCCTGTCCTTAGCAGTGGTTTCCTAGCAGCTATTTTACCATTAACCCCTTCACCCCCAAGGGTGGTTTGCACGTTAATGACCGGGCCAATTTTTACAATTCTGACCACTGTCTCTTTATGAGGTTATAACTCTGGAACGCTTCAACGGATCTTCGCGATTCTGAGATTGTTTTCTCGTGACATATTGTACTTCATGATAGTGGTAAAATTTCTTCTATATAACTTGCATTTATTTATGAAAAAAACGCAAATATGGCAAAAATTTTGAAAATTTTGCAATTTTCAAACTTTGAATTTTTATTCCCTTAAAACAGAGAAATATGTCACACAAAATAGTTAAGAAATAACATTTCCCACATGTCTACTTTACATCAGCACAATTTTGGAAGCAAAATTTTTTTTTGTTAGGAAATTATAAGGGTTAAAAGTTGACCAGCGATTTCTCATTTTTACAACAAAATTTACAAAGCCATTTTTTTTCAGGACCACCTCATATTTGAAGTCACTTTGAGGGGTCTATATAGCAGAAAATACCCAAAAGTGACACCATTCTAAAAACTACACCCCTCAAGGTACTCAAAACCACATTCAAGAAGTTTATTAACCCTTCAGGTGCTTCACAGGAGCTGAAGCAACGTGGAAGGAAAAAATTAACATTTTACTTTTTAGTCACAAAAATGATCTTTTACAAACATTTTTTTTATTTTCACAAGGGAAAAAGGAGAAAAAGGACTGATAAAGTTGTTGTGCAATTTCTCCTGAGTACGCCGATACCCCATATGTGAGGGAAAACCACTGTTTGGGCACACGGCAGAGCTCGGAATGGAAGGAGCGCAGTTTGACTTTTCCAAACCAAAATTGGCTGGAATTGAGAACAGACGCCATGTCGCGTTTGGAGAGGCCCCGATGTGCCTAAACAGTGGAAACCCCCCAATGTGACCCCATTTTGGAAACTAGACCCCCTAAGGAACTTATCTAGATGTGTAGTGAGCACTTTGAACCCTCAAGTGCTTCACGCAAGTTTGTAATGTAGAGCCGTGAAGAAAAAAATCATATTTTTTCCACAAACATGATGTTTTAGTCCCCAAATTTTTATTTTCCCAAGGGTAAGAGGAGAAATTGTACCACAAAAGTTGTTGTCCAACATGTCCTGAGTACGCTGATACCCCATATGTGGGGGGGAACCACTGTTTGGGCGCACGGCAGGGCTCGAAAGGGAAGGAGAGCCGTTTGAATTTTCCAAACCAAAATTGGCTGGAATTGCGAACGGACGCCATGTCGCGTTTGGAGGGCCCCTGATGTGCCTAAACAGTGGAAACCCCCCACATGTGACCCCATTTTGGAAACTAGACCTCCTAAGGAACTTATCTAGATGTGTGGTGAGCACTTTGAACCCTCAAGTGCTTCACGCAAGTTTGTAAATGTAGAGCCGTGAAGAAAAAAAAATCATATTTTTTCCACAAACATGATGTTTTAGTCCCCAAATTTTTATTTTCCCAAGGGTAAGAGGAGAAATTGGACCACAAAAGTTGTTGTCCAACATGTCCTGAGTACGCTGATACCCCATATGTGGGGGGGAACCACTGTTTGGGCGCACGGCAGGGCTTGAAAGGGAAGGAGCGCCGTTTGACTTTTCCAAACCAAAATTGGCTGGAATTGCGAACAGACGCCATGTTGCGTTTGGAGGGCCCCTGATGTGCCTAAACAGTGGAAACCCCCCACATGTGACCCCATTTTGGAAACTAGACCCCTAAGGAACTTATCTAGATGTGTGTGTGAGCACTTTGAACCCTCAAGTGCTTCACGCAAGTTTGTAATGTAGAGCCGTGAAGAAAAAAAATCATATTTTTTCCACAAACATGATGTTTTAGTCCCCAAATTTTTATTTTCCCAAGGGTAAGAGGAGAAATTGACCACAAAAGTTGTTGTCCAACATGTCCTGAGTACGCTGATACCCCATATGTGGGGGGAACCACTGTTTGGGCGCACGGCAGGGCTGAAAGGGAAGGAGCGCCGTTTGACTTTTCCAAACCAAAATTGGCTGGAATTGCGAACAGACGCCATGTCGCGTTTGGAGGGCCCCTGATGTGCCTAAACAGTGGAAACCCCCCACATGTGACCCCATTTTGGAAACTAGACCCCTAAGGAACTTATCTAGATGTGTGGTGAGCACTTTGAACCCTCAAGTGCTTCACGCAAATTTGTAATGTAGAGCCGTGAAGAAAAAAAATCATATTTTTTCCACAAGCATGATGTTTTAGTCCCCAATTTTTTATTTTCCCCAGGGTAAGAGGAGAAATTGGACCACAAAAGTTGTTGTCCAACATGTCCTGAGTACGCTGATACCCCATATGTGGGGGGGAACCACTGTTTGGGCGCACGGCAGGGCTTGAAAGGGAAGGAGCGCCGTTTGACTTTTCCAAACCAAAATTGGCTGGAATTGCGAACGGACGCCATGTCGCGTTTGGAGGGCCCCTGATGTGCCTAAACAGTGGAAACCCCCCACATGTGACCCCATTTTGGAAACTAGACCCCCTAAGGAACTTATCTAGGTGTGTGGTGAGCACTTTGAACCCCAAGTGTTCACTAATTTGTAATGCCTAGGCGTGAAAAAAAAATATATTTTTTTTCCACAAGTGATGTTTTAGTCCCCAATTTTTTATTTTCCCAGGGTAAGAGGAGAAATTGGACCCAAAAGTGTTGTCCAATTGTCCTGAGTACGCTGATACCCCATATGTGGGGGGGATCCACTGTTTGGGGCACGGCAGGGCTTGAAGGGAAGAGCGCGTTTGGACTTTCCAACCAATTGGTGGAATTCTGCGCGGCGCATGTCCGTTAGAGGGCCCCTGATGTGCCTAAACAGTGGAAACCCCCACATGTGACCCCATTTTGGAAACTAGACCCCCTAAGGAACTTATCTAGGTGTGTGGTGAGCACTTTGAACCCCCAAGTGTTTCACTAACGTTTATAATGCCCTGGCGTGAAAAAAAAAATATATTTTTTTTTTCCACAAAAGTGATGTTTTAGTCCCCAATTTTTTATTTTCCCAAGGGTAAGAGGAGAAATTGGACCCCAAAAGTGGTTGTCCAATTTGTCCTGAGTACGCTGATACCCCATATGTTGGGGGGATCCACTGTTTGGGCATACGGCAGGGCTCGAAGGGAAGCAGAGACGTTTTGGAATGCAGACTTTGATGGAATGGTCTGCGGGCGTCATGTTCCGTTAGCAGAGCCCCTGATGTGCCTAAACAGTGGAAACCCCCCACATGTGACCCCATTTTGGAAACTAGACCCCCTAAGGAACTTATCTAGGTGTGTGTGAGCACTTTGAACCCCCAAGTGTTTCACTAAGTTTATAATGCCCTGGTGTGAAAAAAAAAAATCTACTTTTTTATCACACAAATGATGTTTTAGTCCCCAATTTTTTATTTTCCCAAGGTTAAGAGGAGAAATTGGACCCCAAAAGGGTTGTCATTGTCCTGAGTACCTGGTACCCCATATGTGGGGAAAACTGTTTGGGCCATAGGGGCTCGAAGGGAAAGTGACGTTTTGGAATGCAGACTTTGATGGAATGGTCTGCGGGCGTCATGTTCCGTTTGCAGAGCCCCTGATGTGCCTAAACAGTAAGAAAACCCACAGTGACCATATTTTGAAACTAGACCCCAAGGAACTTTCTAAATGTTGCCCCAGCCTATCTATTGCCGAACTAAATCTTTTATCCTATGTTTTAGTAAATTTATATTCATTGAGGAGATTGGACAATTTGTTGATAACTACCCATTCATAAAAACAGTCAGGCATTTGGGGCGAAGGAATGTCGCGTTTTGGTAAGTGATGATGTCTGCGGGCGTATTTCTTCCCCTTTTGTAACACAGTACCCACATTTTTTGTGAGCTCTAAACTTCTATTTCCTTATTTCCTAAATATTGTGCAGTGGTACATACCCCCTACAAATTGCATGTCGCTGGTATATGTGACCTTGCGATTCCGAACGTACTGGGGCACCCTTTTCCTGTTGGCGGCCACTCAGGACTCTGAACCATACACACCTCTCGAAACTGAGGCTACGCTTCGTGATCGCACTGTGCCTTCACCATACTGAAATGAAGGAAACGTGTATGCGTTGCCGACGCAATTGAGTGCATTGACGATGTGCACGGACAGCTTCTTGTACCACACCTTGGCCTTTCTCAAAGCACTGTACGGTTGGAGGAGTTGATCAGAGAGATCAACACCCCCCATGTATTTATTGTACCCCAGTACACAGTCCGGTTTGCGGACCTGTGTAGAGGTACCCCGTACAGTGCTGAGGGCGCTGCCATCACCATGTATGGTGGTCAAGAGAAGGACATCCCTCTTGTCCTTGACCACCAACAGGTGGTCGCTACATTGGGCTCTGCTCTCACCCTTTCTGAGCATCAGCCCAAGTAGCGTCTTTGGGAGGCCTCTCTGATTTTTGCGGACGGTACCGCAGGCTGAGGTACCTCGCGCAGAGAGGGATTTGTAGAGTGGGATGCTGGAATAAAAGTTATCAGTGTAAAGGTGATAACCTTTATCCAGCAGTGGGTGCACCAAATCCCACACAATTTTCCCACTCACTCCCAGGACGGGGGGACACTCAGGGGGTACAATCCTGGTGTCCTTTCCTTCGTAAACTCTAAAGCTGTGTGTGTACCCTGAGGTACTCTCACACAGCTTGTAGAGTTTGATTCCGTACCTTGCCCTCTTGCTGGGCAGGTACTGGCGGAATGCGAGCCGTCCCTTAAAATGAACCAAGGACTCATCCACGCAGATGTCCCTTTGGGGCACGTACACTTCAGCAAACTTTTTGTTGAAGTGTTCGATGACCGGCCGAACTTTGAACAGGCGGTCAAAGTTGGGTTCATCTCGTGGGGGACACTGTGCATTATCATTATAATGCAGGAATTTGTGGATGGCCTCAAAACGCGTCCGAGCCATGACCATTCGGAACAGTGGAGTGTTGTATAAAATATCAACACTCCAATATTGCCGAATTTCTGGCTTCTTCAGGATCCCCATATGGAGGACCAGGCCCCAAAACTGCATCATTTCAACTGCGTCTACAGGAGACCAGTTGGAAAATGATGAACGGGGGTTTTGCGCCAAAAATTGCCGAGCGACAAATTTGTTTGCTCCACCATGAGGTTAATTAAATCCTCAGAGAAAAAGACTTTGAAAAAGTCTATTTCTGTGAAGCCGGTGGAGTCAAACCTGATTCCTGATTCTGCCACAAAATCAGGAATCAGTGGCTCGTAATTTTCGGGGGCCGGGGTCCATACGGGGTCCGAAGAGGGGTGCGCTGGTTCATTTTCAGGGGCGGGCGCTGCCTCATGTTCTGTCCTGGGGCGTCTGCGTGGCGGTTCCGCAGGACCCGAGGAGGAAGATGAGGAGGAAGAAGAATCTTCATCTGAAAAATAAAGAAATGTGGGATCCTCTCCCTCGCTATCAGTGTCGGAGGCAAGGAAAGCGTATGCCTCCTCCACTGAATAGCGCTGTTGGGATGAGCGTGACGAGCGGGACATTTTTTTTGTGAATGTGGTGCTTTGTGTGAACTTTATTTATAACTGTGTGTGTGTGGGGGGGGGGGGATAGTGATTGGTGTAAACTAAGCTGAAAAGAAAAAGCTAAAAGAAAAGAAAGCGAATGGGGAAAAAAAAGGCCTGTGAAAAAAAGTCTAAACCAGCAGGCACGAGCTCTGATAAGTGACCGGTGTCACTTATCAAAGTTCCGTGGCTGCTGGATGTGCGCACGGGAGTGACGGAAAGGGGGTGAAAAAGAAAACTGGCAGGCACGAGCTCTGATAAGTGACCGGTGTCACTTATCAAAGTTCCGCGGCTGCTGGATGTGCGCACGGGAGTGGCGGAAAGGGGGTGAAAACACGGATTTTGGTAAAGACTTACCTGTAAAATCCTTTTCAGCGAAGGAAGGAAGAGAGACACAGTATTCATTACTGATGGGTAGGCGGAGCCCCAGATCAGGATGTTACCTCAGATCAAAAGAGTGATGACTGGCTGGCCCCTCCAGCTCGGGCTCCTCCTACTCAGCTCCAGTCGTACCAAAGCTTTTAGGAAAAGAGCCAAGATCACCAGCGGAGCAACATAACCCCTTCTGAAGGAACTTCAGAGAAAAAACACAAGGATACAGGTTATGCATGCAAAGAAAGCCAAAAACCACAGAGTTCCAGGTACTACTCACGGAACCTGACTACTGCGATGAGCTGGCGATGCTGGAACAGAGCCTTAGCGCGCTGACCTCAGCCCAGATAATCGCTATCAGATAAGGGTCGCGCTGCATCTGAAAACATCAACACACTTCTGCCGTGGGAGGGTGCTGTGTCTCTCTTCCTTCCTTCGCTGAAAAGGATTTTACAGGTAAGTCTTTACCAAAATCCGTGTTTCAGCTGCAGATGAAGGAAGAGAGCCACAGTATTCATTACTGATGGGACGTCCCAAAGCAGTTCAAAAATAAGGGTGGGAAAAAACCAACAAAAGGCAGAAACCCAACAACCTTAACAACAAAGCGCAACCAGCGCTAAACACAAGTTCATCCAGAACTTTAAACTACAGCTGCCTGCAGGACCCTACGTCCGAGGGCTGCATCAGCGGAAGCACTGACGTCCACTTTATAAAACCTTGTAAACGTGTGGACAGAGCGCCAAGTCGCCGCTCGGCAAAGCTGCACTGCCGAAGCACCTTGATGAAAAGCCCACGATGAAGCCACAGCTCTCGTGGAATGGGCTCGAATCTTAATCGGGCAAGATTCCACCCGAAGACGGTAAGCTTCCAAAATAGCTGACCGGATCCAACGAGCTATAGAACCCTTGGAAGCTCGTTGACCACGCCGACGACCTGCCGGAACCACAAACAGGGAGTCCGTCTTACGAAAACCTTGAGTAATAGATAGATAAAACTTCAAGGCCCGCACTAAATCCAATGTGTGTAAATCTCGCTCTTTCGTATTCTTCGGATCCGGACAGAGTGAAGGCAACACAATATCCTGGTTAACATGAAATTGTGACACCACTTTAGGCAAAAAATCACCCCGAGTGCGAAGCACTACACGATCCGGAAAAAACTCCAGAAAAGGAGGCGAACAAGAAAGAGCTGCCAATTCAGAAACTCTCCTCAAGGAAGTGACTGCAACAAGGAAAGCCACCTTCCAAGAAAGTAAAGAAAGGCTAGCAGAAACCATAGGTTCAAAAGGTTTATGCTGAAGAGCCTCCAAAACAAGGTTGAGCCGCCAAGGAGACACGGGTGCCTTCCGCGGCGGAAACTTACGAGAGATACCTCGGAAAAAGGAGAGCACGTCTCTATTCGAAGCAATGGTTCTCCGGAACAATAAGGACAGAGCAGAAATCTGACCTTTCAGAGTGCTAACTGCCAAACCCTTGTCTAGCCCATGCTGCAGAAAAGCCAACAGGTTGGGAATGGAAAATTTTCTCGGGTTCCGAGAAGACCCCAAACACCACGAAAAGAAGGTTTCCCAAATTTTGTGGTAAATCCTAGAAGTAGCCGGACATCTTGCAGCACGAAGGGTAGCAATGACCTCGGCTGAAAAACCTCTACGGGTCAAGATTTCGGTCTCAAGAGCCACGCCGTCAAACGCAGGGACATCAAGTCCGGATGACAAACGGGCCCCTGAGTCAACAAGTCCGGTTGAAGAGGGAGTGGAAACGGAGGTGCCGCCAACAGCGACATTATTGTCGAGAACCACACCCTTCTTGGCCAGTCTGGAGCTATCAGAATAGCTGGAATTCTCTCTAGTCTGATCCGACGCAGCACTAGAGGAAGTAAGGATATCGGCGGGAATACATAGATCAGCTCGAACTGATCCCACTGAGCCACTAGAGCATCCACCGCCACCGCCTTCGGGTCCTTGTACCTGGACATGAATGTCGGTAACTTGGCATTGGACCTGGATGCCATCAAATCCACTTGGGGGGTTCCCCAGCGAGAGCACAGTAGTGCAAAGACTTCCGGGTGGAGGCTCCATTCCCCGGGATCCATCCTTCTGCGACTGAGAAAGTCCGCTGTAATATTCTGAACCCCTGGAATGTGAATCGCCGAAATGGCTGGTACATTGGCCTCTGCCCAAATCAGAATTCGGGACACCTCTACCATGAGTCTGGAACTCCTTGTCCCACCTTGGTGATTGATATACGCGACAGCCGTCGCATTGTCTGTCTGCACACGGACTGGCAGACCGCTCAAAGGGACCGTCCAATGTTGGAGGCAAAGGAAAATCGCCCTCAATTCCAGGATGTTGATCGGAAGCACAGACTCTTCCGGTGACCATACCCCCTGAATCCAGAGATTGTTCCAAACACCCCCCCAGCCCGTCAGGCTGGCATCGGTGGTTATGACTGACCACTTCAGAGGGAGGAAAGACTTCCCCAGGGAGAATGCCCCTGGACGTAACCACCATTCTAGAGAATCCCGCACCGCGCGAGAAATGGTGACACTGCAATCCAGCGATTGCGACTGATTCCATCGACTCAAGATGAACCTTTGAAGAGTCCTGGAGTGGAACTGGGCAAAAGGAATTGCCTCCATGGACGCCACCATCAGTCCCAGAAGACGCATACACTTCCGTAGGGACATTGCCGTTGAGGATGTCATAATCTGTACATGTCGAAGAAGACATGACTGTTTGTCTGGTGGTAGGGAAACTACCGACCGAAACGTGTCGAGATGCATTCCCAAAAAGAGAATTGTCCTCGATGGTTCCAGGGACGACTTCTCCCAATTGACCAGCCAACCGAAGTCTTTCAGAAACTGAAGAGACAAATCCCGAGCCGTCAACGCCTCCTCCTCCGAGGAAGCCACGATCAAAAGATCGTCCAGATAAGGGAGAATCGTAATCCCCTGTCTTCGAAGGAGTGCCATGAGGGGCGCCAGAATTTTTGTAAAGACCCTTGGCGCTGAGGCTAAGCCGAACGGCAGAGCCACGAACTGGTAATGATTCTGACCTATGGCAAATCGAAGAAAGCGCTGATGAGCCTTTCCGATGGGAATATGCAAATAGGCGTCGCGAATGTCGATTGACACCAGAAAATCGTTCTGTGACAGAGCTGCCACAACGGAACGAAGCGACTCCATGCGAAATTTCCAGGCATGGACATGCCGGTTTAATCGCTTGAGATCCAGAATCGGGCGAAATTTGTTCTCCTTTTTGGGAACTATAAAAAGGTTGGAATAAAAACCTTTCCCTCGGTCCTCTGACGGAACCGGTATCACTACACCCTTTTGTAGTAGCGATTCGACCTCTCGCTGTAGAGCGACAACAAGCTCGGGTTCCGACGGAACGCGAGATTGACAAAAAACATTTGGGGGTTGAGAAGCAAACTCTATGAAATAGCCTGCCGACACTATCCGCGTTACCCAGGAATCTGGAACGCGAGCCATCCAAGTCTCCTTGAAAAGAAGCAGGCGACCCCCCACTCGAGAATCCTCGAGTGGACCCCTGGCGTCAATCCGACTTTGCGGGTTTCTTGTCAAGTTCCCGCTTGTTCTGGCGGAAACTCTGCTTCCAGGGAGTACGAGTTTTCTGAGAGGATTTCTTTCCTGAGAAAGAAGGACGACCCGATCCCCACGAGGAGTGACTAGATCGTCCTCGGCCCCGAAAGGACCGCCGACCACTATAAACACCAGGCTTACTGGACACCGAGGCCATGGCCCTTCGCTGTGGTAATGCTGATTCCTTCGCCTTAGCCTTGGAAATCAGCTCTGTGAGGTCGGATCCAAAAAGATGGCCACCCTTGTAAGGTAAGGCCAACAACCCTTGTTTGGAAACTGCGTCCCCGGCCCACTGTCTGAGCCATAAAGCTCTTCTGACTGTGACCGCTGAAGCTTGCGCTTTGGCCAGCAGAGATGCCGTATCCAGACCGGCATCAAAGATATAACAGGCTGCCGTTTCTAACCATTCACAAGTTTCCCGTATCTCAGAGAACGGAGATTCATTTTGCAACTCCGTCTTCAGACGTGCCAACCAGCTTAGAGAAGCTCTAGCAGCACACATGGATCCTAGCACTGCTCGAAATCCATGACCCGCAGCCTCATAGCTTGCTTTTGCCGCCAATTCTGCCTTTCTATCCAAAGGCTCCTGTAAGCTCGCTTTTCCCTTAATAGGGAGTAGAGAGGATTTACTAAGCTGAGACAAAGACACATCCACTTCAGGAGCAGAAGTCCAATTAGCCTTTAACTCCGTAGAGCAAGGATAAAGTGTATCAAAGAAATGCGTTCCATGAAAACGCTTATCTGGACATAGACGTTCCTCCTCTATTACACCATTAAGCTCATCCAGAGCTGGCAATGTTGTGCGCGAAGCACGGGACTCCTGGAAAATGCGTGCTGATTTACCAGGACGACTAGTTACCTCCTCCGGTAACTGTAGTATATCTCTCATGGCTTCAATTAATGCCTCCGTACGCTTCGTCATAGAGGAACGCCCCTGCGGCTCGTCCGCATCTGAATCGGATATTTCTCCATCCGAATTTAAAGGGGAACTCTGCCCAATATCAGATACATCTGACTCGCTCCGTGTAGAGGCCGGTAACGGCCTGCGTCGCTTCCTCTGAGAGGAATTAGCAGACACATATTGACCTAAAAGGTCAGATAAGTTATTAATCGATCGAGCGATATCATCCAATTTTCCACCGCTGTCGACCGCAGCGCTAGACGCTGTGGAGGTCTGCGTATCTGATTGCCGCAATGGCACTGGGACGTGATCCGCGGCATCTGAACTCTGTTCAGACATGTCTCACCTGTATGAGCAGGTCAAAGCGGTAATACCAGCAAAAAACTATGCGGTTTTTTTTTTTTTTTTTTCCAAACGCTGAAGGGTTAACGCTCCACCAAGCAGAGTTACCCCAGCGGTATTCAGTCAGCAAATTTAGCTGGTAGAAATAACCCTCAAAGGGGTTAATATTGCAAACTCACCAAAATATTATATATATTTGTGAGCCCCAGCCAATTTTTATGTCTCTGATGAGACTGCAGCTGCAGGATAGCGATCGCTGCGCTGCGGGGTGAGGAATCCGCACTCACCCAGCTGGCCGTGGTGTCTATATGAGGAGAGGAGCGGTCCGAGGAGCCCAGGAGCCTGAGTAATGGCCGCCACAGTGAGGGGGTCGCAGGAGAAAAGCCAGAGCGCGCGTCTTCCTGCTCAAAAGACCGGGATAGATAGGCCACGCCCCCTGCTAGCTCAAATAATGAGCACGAACTCTCCCGCTCCTGCTCCCTCTCTGTCCTGCAGCTATCTGCCTGCGGACAAAAAATCACCACATCTTCTTGTAACAGCGCTGTCACAGCAGCGCTGAAGCATACTGACATTACATGTAGTAGCGCTGTCACAGCAGCGCTGAAGCATACTGACATACATGTAGTAACGCTGTCACAGCAGCGCTGAAGCATACTGACATTAGTAATAGCGCTGCTCATTCAGACGCTAAAGCACTCACACATAATTATTATTAAAATTTGTGTGGAGTACTCACCAGCCAAGGCGCCACAGGGACCCTCAGGGGTTTCTGGCGCAGTGCCCATGCTTCCCCCCAGGGCGAAGAACGCAGTGACCGCACGTGTGGTTTGCGTTCCCGCCAGAGAAGCTCTCCTCATCCCCAGGGCCGGCAAGGATTCTGCAGGGACTTTGAGTAAATACAGATCCGCCAAGGGAGAGGTTGGGGTACAGCAGCGCTGATACCCCTGAGACCTCTAGACCAACTAGTGATCCAAGTCTCCTGTCCGAATATTAAAATAATAAAATCTTCTGAGGAGCTGCATTAGCAGCGACCATCCTCTGGACCTCAAATCTTAGACTGGAGCTGAGTAGGAGGAGCCCGAGCTGGAGGGGCCAGCCAGTCATCACTCTTTTGATCTGAGGTAACATCCTGATCTGGGGCTCCGCCTACCCATCAGTAATGAATACTGTGTCTCTCTTCCTTCATCTGCAGCTGAAAAAAAAAAAAAAAACTGGCAGGCACGAGCTCTGATAAGTGACCGCTGTCACTTATCAAAGTTCCGCGGCTGCTGGATGTGCGCACGGGAGTGGCGGAAAGGGGGGTGAAAAAAAAAACTGGCAGGCACGAGCTCTGATAAGTGACCGCTGTCACTTATCAAAGTTCCGCGGCTGCTGGATGTGCGCACGGGAGTGGCGGAAAGGGGGATGAAAAAAAAACAAAAAAAACAGCAGGAACGAGCTCTGATAAGTGACTGGTGTCACTTATCAAAGTTCGGCGGCTGCTGGATGTGCGCACGGGAGTGGCGGAAAAGTTGGTGGGAAAAAAAAAAAAAACAGCAGGAACGAGCTCTGATAAGTGACTGGTGTCACTTATCAAAGTTCCGTGGCTGCTGGGTGTGCGCACGGGAGTGGCGGAAAAGTTGGTGAAAAAAACAAAAAAAAAAACAGCAGGAACGAGCTCTGATAAGTGACTGGTGTCACTTATCAAAGTTCCGTGGCTGCTGGGTGTGCGCACGGGAGTGGCGGAAGAGTTGGTGGAAAAAAAAAAAAAAAAAACAGCAGGAACGAGCTCTGATAAGTGACTGGTGTCACTTATCAAAGTTCCGTGGCTGCTGGGTGTGCGCACGGGAGTGGCCGAAAAGTTGGTGAAAAAAAAACGAGCTCTGATAAGTGACTGGTGTCACTTATCAAAGTTCCGTGGCTGCTGGATGTGCGCACGGGAGTGGCGGAAAAGTTGGTGAAAAAAAACACAAAAACGGCAGGAACGAGCTCTGATAAGTGACTGGTGTCACTTATCAAAGTTCCGTGGCTGCTGGATGTGCGCACGGGAGTGGCGGAAAGGGGGGGTGAAAAAAAAAAACGGCAGGCACGAGCTCTGATAAGTGACCGCTGTCACTTATCAAAGTTTGCGGCTGCTGGATGTGCGCACGGAGGGGGGTGCGAAAGTGTTGATGGGTGAACTGCGTCACCAATCAACGCTCGGCGGCGCAAAGGGGGGGTAAAAAGAGGGGGAAAGGGAAGGGGGGAATGGGGGGATTGGGGTGGATCGGGCAGGGATCGGGGCTCAAAAACTCACGTTTGTAGTCTTTTCTTTCTTTTCTCTTTTTTCTTCTCTCTTCTTTCTTCTCTCTTCAGCAGGAGTTGTGGTGTCACAGGCTACTGTGGCACCACAAGGCCCAGCACAGGAGGAGATCTGGCAGTGTGACCGCACAGCAGGAATCCTCAGCAAGTGTGAGGACCCCTGCAGTGCGGTCAGACAGGTCAGATCCAGTTTGCAGACAGGTCACAGAGCGGTCACATCGCTGCTGTGACCTGTCATTGGTGGGATCGATGATCACATCAATCCCACCAATCAAAGGAGACCCCTGCATTGCCGGTTGCTAGGCACCGGCCTAGTAATCGGAGCTCACAGCTCCGATTCCTAGGCAGGTCACCGGCAGGTCACCTAGCAGGGCACAGAGCGGTCACACCGCTGCTGTGCCCTGTGATTGGCGCGATCGTCGATGACATCGATCGCGCCAATCAGCTCCTTCATGCCCTACAGGCCCTGGCCTAGGATCGGTGCTATTACTGCACCGATCCAGGCAGGTACAGGCAGGGCACAGCGCGGATATACCGCGGCTGTGCCCTGCGATTGGCGCGATCGATGTGATCGGCGATCGCGCCAATCCGGGGGGGGGGGGGGTCTGGACTTTCCTAGGCCCAGGCCTAGGATCGAGTACATCGGTACTCGATCCTAGCCTGCGATCTCACTGTTTTAGCCGCTCTGATTGGCTGAAACAGTGAGAAAGGCTGTGATTGGCTGTTCAGAATTCAACAGCCAATCACAGCGATCGGGAGGCCTGAGGGGGGAGGACGCAGCCCGGGATGCCGACGCCAACTTCCAAGAGGTAAGCTGGCGTCGGAATTTTAATGCGATCACCGCTACTTAAGTCGCGATGTCGCATTAAAGGGCATGACGTACTATCCCGTCCATGGTCAGAATGGCACGGGTTTTATGGACGGGATAGTACGTCTAATGTCAGAGAGGGGTTAAGGAGAGTGATGGGGTGCTACGCCAGATGACCTGGCCTCCACAGTCACCAGACCTGAACCCAATCGAGATGGTTTGGCGTGAGCTGGACCGCAGAGTGAAGGGAAAAGGGCCAACAAGTGCTAAGCATCTCTGGAAACTCCTTCAAGACTGTTGGAAGACCATTTCCAGTGACTACCTCTTGAAGCTCATCAAGAGAATGCCAAGAGTGTGCAAAGCAGTCATCAAAGCAAAAGGTGGCTACTTTGAAGAACCTAGAATATAAGACATATTTTCAGTTGTTTCATACATTTTTGTTAAGTATATAATTCCACATGTGTTAAATCATAGTTTTGATGCCTTCAGTGTGAATGTACAATTTTCATAGTCATAAAAATACAGAAAATCTTTTGAATGAGAAGGTGTGTCCAAAGTTTTGGTCTGTACTGGACATATATGCACAATCCCATAACGAGGCTCAAAGTCCCTAATCAATCACCCTGAGCCAAACCCAGCAGAAATCTGAGGAATCCCTTGACCCCCAACCAAAAAGGTAAACAGTACAACCTTGTAATAGGTCCTTGGGTGGTGCAATGAAAAAAGTTACAAAGGCATAGAAACCTAAGGGATGGGGATCATGACTGCCACATGGCCAACTCAAAGAGGCTGATAAATAAAGCCCTGTAAATACAAGGGCTAAATAAGAAGGGGGTGGGGAACAAGCCCACGCGCATTGCTGCTAACAGCAGCTTCATCAGGGAGCCTGTTAGCAGCGATACGTCAGTGAAGCTGTGAGGAGTCCCGGGCTGACCTGAAGTGAACTCGATAGCGTGGGAAAAAGTTCGGAAACTTTCCCACGCTAATCAGTTCATCTCCGGCCAGCCAGGGCGCCTGCGCACATGATTTAATTCATTCTGCAGTGATTTACATCCTTGCTGGTAGTATTAGCATCGGTCCCGGTTGTAAACTAGTTAACCTCTTGTGAAGGATTGCAGCGGGGGACCTGACTGAACGGCGGAGAGGCATGGATATTGTTGGTTTTTTATTTTAGTATTTTTTACAGGCGAACAAGGGATTCAGTTGGATTGGCAGAATAATAAATTTGGTCAAAAACGAATTATTTCATTAAAATAATTGAATTAATGTGTCTTTTTTAACCCTTTTGTACTGTAGGATTAATAATGGATAGATGTCTTATTGACACCTCTCCATTATTAACTGGGATTAATGTCACCTTTCAATAGCAAGGTGACATTAGCCCCTTATTAACCCATGAGCCACCGCTAAAGCCAATGGGAATAGAGAGGCTAAGTGCCAGAAAAGGCGCATCTTATAGATGTGCCTTTTCTGGGGTGGCTGGGGCCAGATGTTTGTAGCCGGAGGGGTGGTGGGGGGGCCAAAACCAATGGTCCCTCTCAAGGCTATGAATATTTGTCCTCAGTCACTGGCTTTCCCTCTCTGGCAGAGAAAATTGCGCGGGAGCCCACGCATTTTTTTCACGCGATTATAGCCTTAAATTTAACCCCTAGAGTTCCCAATTTTTCATAACACAAACTACTAAATTGATTAAACACTGACATATATAAATCATTTTGATATGACATGGTTTACTATATGTAAACCATGTGTCATATCATGTCGGGTTCAGTAATGATTTTACTGAAGCCGGCAATCGGTTTAGGGGCTATTATGCTATGCAGAACTCTACGAACTACATATTTATATATTATATATATATATATATATATATATATATATATATATATATATAACATACACACACACACACACATATATATATACAAGCGATAGATGCTACTGCGCATCTGCCGCTATTTTTCTGGGGTTACATTTTAAAAAAAAAAACCCGGCCACAGTCCTGCCCCTGAGCACGAGAATCTTATTAACTCAAAACGTCCAAGATGGATTAGACGACAGCCACAAGACAAATTTTTTCAACCCAGGTATCATTTAAATCAGTTTAAGGCTAGTTTCACACCAGCGTATGGGTGCGTACTTCCTCCGTGAAGCTCCGCCCACCGCCGCACCTCCTCTGCCTATGTCTGCAAGCGGCCTGCGTACCTATATTTAACATTAGGTACGCAGGCCGTGCAGATGTATGCCGAACGCAACATGTTGCATTTTGTTGCGGTCGCTGCACCGTCAAAACGACGCATGTGGCGGCATCCGCATACATCTGCACGGCCTGCGTACCTAATGTTAAATATAGGTACGCAGGCCGCATGCAGGCTGCTTGCAGACATAGGCGGAGCTGACCAGAGGAGGTATGGCAGTGGGCGGAGCTTCAAGGAGGAATTATGCAGCCCTCAGCAGCGCAGCCATAGGCTAGTGTGAAACTAGCCTAACAGCGCCAACCTGACAATGCCTAAAGTTTACTTACTAAATCCTGATGACAGGTACACTTTAAAGAGGTTATTTGGGACTTTGCTTATTTTCCCTATGGGACTAAGAACTTACAGGAAGTAGTTGCCAACTACCTACCTGTTCTGCCCAGCGCCGATCTCTGCTGACTCCAGAGTGGTCACAGACCGCTCCTTCCACCGTTTCTGCTGCTTAATTTGACCTCACATCAACAGAGCAGCTCCTCTTCTTCTGGTCTGCTCTGTCAACAGGGCTTCACTGTCCACCTCATGTTGATTGATAGTCTGCTCCCTGAAGTTAGAGAGCGTGAAGAAAGCTGTCAATCACCATGACATCGGCAGTGACACCCCTTCAACACATCAGAGTGGAAGATGAACTGTCAATGTGAGGTCACTGAAAGTGGCAAAATAGCTGACCGGAGCAGTCAGTGACTGCTCTGAGCCAGCAGAAATCGGTGCTGGGCAGAATAGCACCATAGGGAAAATTAAGCAAAGACATGAATAATCCCTTTAGATTTGAGCACTATAGCATTACATGTAAATAACTCAGATTAATAACCCCTCATTAATAGCTCTCCAGTCTAGCTTATGGATGGGGTGGGGGGATGGGATCTCAGCCTCGGATTCACCCTCTCACATCCCTATGTCCTTTTATATTCTAACCTCTTTGGTCACTAGAATTCTTTCTGCCAATCTTGACAGTTCTGTAAGGATCCACAGACACTTACAGTGGTGTGAAAATGTGTTTGGCCCTTCCTGATTTCCTTTTCTTTTACATGTTTGTCACACTTGTTTCAGATCACCAACAAAATTTAAATACTAGACAAAGATAACACAAGTAAACACAAAATGCAGTTTTTAAATGAAGTTCTTTATTATTAAGGGAAAAAGAAATCCAAAACTACAGGGCCCTGTGTGAAAAAGGGATTGTCTCCTAAACCTAATAACTGGTTGGGCCACCCTTAGCTGCAACAACTGCAATCAAGCGTTTGCGCTAACTGGCAATGAGTCTTTTACAAAGCTCTGGAGGAATTTTGGCCCACTCATCTTTGCAGAATTGTTGTAATTCAGCCATATTGGAGGGTTTCCGAGCATGAACCACCTTTTTAAGGTCATGCCACAGCATCTCAATCGGATTAAGCTCAGGACTTTGACTAGGCCACTCCAGAGTCTTAATTTTGTTTTTCTTAAGTCATTCAGAGGTGACTTTCTGGTGTGTTATGGGTCATTTTACTGCTATATAATCCAAGTGTGCTTCAGCTTGAGGTCATGAATAGATGGCCAGACCTTCTTCAGGATTATTTGGTAAACAGCAGAATTCATGGTTCCATTTACAGCTCCAGATCATCACACTACCCCCATTTTACTGTTGGTATGATGTTCCTTTTCTGAAATGCTGTGTTACTTCTACGCCAGATGTAATGGAGCATACACCTTCCAAAAAGTTCAACTTTTGTCACGTCAGTCTAAAGAGTATTATCGCAAAAGTCTTGGGGATCATCAAAATGTTTTCTGGCAAAACTGAGACGAGCCGTTATGCTCTTATTCAGCAGTGGTTTTCATCTTGAAACTCTACTATTCAAGTCATTTTTGCCCAGTCGCTTTCTTATGGTGGAGTCATGAACACTGACCTTAATTGAGGCAAGTGAGACCTGTAGGTCTTCGGATGTTGGATCAGTCGTCACTGCGCTCTTTGGGTAATTTTAGGCGGCCAGCCACTCCTGGGAATGTTCACCACTGTTTCATGTTTTCGCCAATTGTGGATACTGGCTCTTGCTGTAGTTCCTAAACTTTAGAGATGTCTTTATAACCTTTTCTAGACTGATAGACCTCAATTGTTTCGTTCTTCATTTGTTCCAGAATTTTTGCGGATCGCGGCATGATGTGTAGCTTTTGAGAATCTTTTTGTCTACTTAACTTGGTCAGGCAGGTCTTATTTAAGTGATTTCTTGATTGAAAACAGATGTGGCAGTAATCAGGCCTGGGTGTGGCTAGGGAATTTGAACTCAGCTTCCCAAAGATGCGATAAACCACAATTAATTTATGTTTTAAGACGAATGGGTGGGGGGAATCACTTTTTCACGTAAGGCCTTGTAGGTTTGGATTTCTTAGTCCCTTAATAATGAAAACCTTATTTTAAAAACTGCATTTTGTGATTACTTGTGTTATCTTTGTCTAATATTTAAATCTGTTTGGTGATCTGAAACATTTAAGTGACAAACATGCAAAAGAATAGGAAATCAGGAAGGGGGCAAACATTTTTTCACACAACTTTAAGTGCCCACTGAGTACGTTCGAGACATTTCATGTGGGGGAAGGTGATCACTAGTGATGAGCGAGCGTGCTCGAATAACGTGTTATCAGAGCACGTTCGTGTCGTAATCTAGCATTTTCTGTGCTCGAGCCGCTGCAGCTGCATATCTTGTGGCTGTTCGACAGCCGCCACATGCAGGAATTGCCTAACAAAAAGACAATCTCTCGCTCATCACTACTTAGGACCCAATTCTTACTAACTCCCCTCCCATTAAGAGCTCTAGAACAGACATCCCTAACATACATGGTCTCAGAGAAGGCAGCTTTAGATCCCACATCATCAACAAAGACATTAGACACAACCACTTTACCTTTTATTGGCAATTAGCATGATCACCATGTTTGAATTTGAATGTTGACGGGCATCTTCAAGCCAGGTAGTCAGATGATTGAACGTGTCTCTCCTGGGTACCAATACAAAAAGTGTGAGAGGAGATACAGGACCAGCTGTGTGTGTCACCTATAGTGTATAGTGGTCTAAGCATCAGACGGAAAACACAAAATCTAAATTGAATGTATAGAACAACATTTTTGTATTTTTTTTTAAGACAATTCACTAACAATGTGTAAAACTACTGTCAGCAAAAAAAACTTTCTATCGGTAGACCAAATGAAAAACTCCAAGTTTGGTGTCATTTTTTGTGTGGTTTCAGAAATAAGAGTGTTTACAAATTGGTCTTCCATTGCAAGAGAAAAAGCTTAAGATTGTAACGATGGGAAAAGGATGAAGAAATGGCGAATAGACTGGGATATAATAATCAGTGGGATTCCCAATTGTTACCTAGCAGACATGTAGAATCCCAGTTCAGGCATTGCTAAAGTCTAGAAGGAAGCACAACTATAGCTATATAAAATCCTAAATGTGATCTCAAAAGCAACAACATGGAAAATCCTACCTTGTAATATCATAAACTAATAAAGCACCGGCAGCGCCTCTGTAGTATGATCTTGTGATGGAGCGAAAAGATTCTTGACCGGCCTGGAAAAAGCAACAAATGATCAGTTATTAACATATTCACTTTTAGATCAGCTACAAAGGACGGCACAAAAAAACGTTTCCAGTGCGAGGGAGTATAAATGTGCACACCGCTCGAAATGGTCACCCCAAACACTGTCACCTTCACAGCGGAAAAACTGGAGGAACACGAACATACAGTTCAATGGATAGAATAGCACAAACTTTGCTTCATCTTAAGTAGTTTATGTGTTTGTGGTTTATAGACCTTCTCTACATGAACATGAGCGAAGCTCTCCTGTGCAGGAGTACACACAATCATATATACAAATACACATTTCTAAAGAAGACGGATATGATATAGGATACACCAGGCTGGTGTCAAGTCGTCACCATTACCCATCAGCTGTTTATAGGGGCTGCCCCCTCTCCTGTCTATCATACATTTAGGGGTGGCCAGGTATTGCAGCTCGGCGCCATTCACGTAACTGAGCTGTAGTAAACTGCAGTGTCGGGAACATTTCCTACTAAGGCGACGTTACCGCTGTATTTGGTAAGTGTTTGATGTTGCGGACTGTGTAGCATTTCTGCACCGGTTAGGTAAATTGCACTTTTTAAAACATTTATTGTGCTTTTGACGCTGTCGCTTTTGTCTCTTGTTGAAATGTCATGCTTTAAATAAAGCTGCTTTGTTTTTTTTATTCTTCCTGGCATTTGGCTTTGACAAAACGTTACTAATATAGCCATTTGCGGATTAAATGCGCTTTTTAATGCGTTTCTGCAGAGCATTTTCCGCACCTAATGCAATTCTATTGGGAGAATCTGCACATAAAATTGTGTATGCTCACAAGAGAAATGGAAATGCTACAGATATCAAACGCGTGGTAAAGAGTGCGGGAATACAGTGTTCCCCCCGTTACCCCGGCACCCTCAAACAGTTGGACCTCTGCCAATATTTATGGCTATCCAAACAGCACATAATATAATTCTCACAAAAATAAATAAATTAATGATTTCGGACAATGTTAACAGAGAAAAGACGGATTTTGGTAAGAACTTACCTGTAAAATCCTTTTCAGCGAAGACGGAAGGGAGACACACTAGACATAACTAGTGGGTAGGCGGAGCCCCAGATAGGATTAACACCTCAGATTCGAAAGCGCGTTGACCGGCCCCTCCAGCTCGGACTCCTCCTACTCAGCTCTTCAGTCGTACCCAAGCTTAAGGAAGAACAATATCACCAGCGAAGCAACATAACCCCTTCTGAAGGACTTCAGAGAAAAATACAAAAGTACAGGTTATGCATGCATTTGGCAAAGAAAAACCACACAGTTCCAGGTACTACTCACTGAACCTGACAATTGCGATAGGCTGGCAATGCTGGAACAGAGCCGTAGCGCGTCGACCTCAGCTCAGAAAATCGCTATCAAAGAAGGGCCACGCTGCATCTGTAAATATAACAACACACTTCTGCCATGGGAGGGATGTGTGTCTCCCTTCCTTCTTCGCTGAAAAGGATTTTACAGGTAAGTTCTTACCAAAATCTGTCTTTCAGGTGCAGATGAAGGAAGGGAGACACACTAGACATAACTAGTGGGACGTCCCAAAGCAGTCCAAAAAATAGGGTGGGAAAAAAACCAAAAGAGGCAGAAACCCAACACCTAAACAAATGCGCAACAGGCGACAACACAAGTTAACTAAAACTTAGATTACCGCTGCCTGTAGGACCCTACGCCCTAAGGCCGCATCCGCGGAAGCACTGACGTCCACCTTATAAAACTTTGTAAATGTGTGGACGGAACGCCAGGTCGCCGCTCGGCAGAGCTGAGCTGCCGAAGCCCCTTGATGAAATGCCCACGATGAAGCCACAGCCCTCGTGGAGTGAGCTCGAACCTTAATCGGGCAAGGTTCGCCTTTAAGTCGATAAGCCTCCAAAATGGCTGACCGAATCCAACGAGCTATAGAGTCCTTGGAAGCTCGTTGACCACGTCTACGACCTGCTGGAATCACAAACAGAGAATCTGTCTTCCTAAAACCTTGAGTAACAGACAAATAGAACTTCAAGGCCCGCACTAAATCCAATTTGTGCAAATCTCGTTCCTTTGCATTCCTCGGGCCCGGGCAGAGCGAGGGCAACACAATATCCTGGTTAACATGAAAACGCGACACCACCTTAGGAAGAAAGTCGCCCCGAGTGCGAAGCACTACTCGATCCGGGTAAAACTCCAGGAAAGGAGGCGAGCAAGAAAGGGCTGCCAACTCAGAAACCCTTCTTAAGGAGGTTACCGCCACTAAGAATGCAACTTTCCAAGAAAGTAACGAAAGGCTAGTAGAACCCATAGGCTCAAAAGGCACATGCTGAAGAGCCTCCAAGACAAGGTTGAGCCGCCAAGGAGACACAGGCGTCTTCCGTGGTGGGAACTGACGGGTTACTCCTTGAAAAAGGAACGTACGTCCCTACGCGAGGCGATAGCCTTCCGAAACAGCAAGGACAGGGCAGAAACCTGACCTTTCAGAGTGCTAACAGCTAAACCTTTGTCCAACCCATACTGCAAAAAAGCCAACAGATTGGGCATAGAAAAAATCCTCGGATTCCTTGAGGAACCCGAACACCACGAAAAGAAGGCTTCCCAGGTTTTGTGATAAATCCTAGAAGTAGCCGGACTTCTGGCAGCTCGCAGAGTGGCAATGACTTCAGCTGAAAAACCTCTACGGGTCAATATTTCGGTCTCAAGAGCCACGCCGTCAAACGCAGAGACTTCAAGTCCGGATGATGAACCGGCCCTTGTGATAACAGGTCTGGGCGAAGAGGAAGTGGAAATGGCGGAGCTGCCAAAAGCGCCACCAGTGTCGAGAACCACGTCCTTCTTGGCCAATCCGGAGCTATCAACATAGCCGGAATTCCTTCCAGTCTGATCCGACGCAGTACCAGAGGAAGCAAGGAAATCGGTGGAAACACATAGACCAGCTCGAACTGGTCCCACGGAGCTACCAGAGCATCCACCGCCACTGCCTTCGGGTCCTTGTACCTGGACATGAAGGTCGGTAGTTTGGCATTGAACCTGGATGCCATCAAATCCACTTGGGGGGTTCCCCAAAGGGAGCACAGTAGCGCAAACATTTCCGGATGGAGACTCCATTCTCCAGGATCCATCTTCTCGCGACTGAGGAAGTCCGCCGTGGTATTCTGGACTCCTGGGATGTGAATTGCAGAGATGGCTGGAACCGTGGTCTCGGCCCATAACAGGATCCGAGATACCTCCATCATGAGCCTGGAGCTCCTCGTCCCGCCTTGGTGATTGATATACGTGACCGCCGTCGCGTTGTCTGTCTGCACTCGGACTGGTAGACCGCTCAAAGGGACCGTCCAGTGTTGGAGGCAAAGAAAAATTGCCCTCAATTCCAAGATGTTGATCGGTAGAACAGACTCTTCCGATGACCATACTCCCTGGATCCAAAGATCGTTCCAGACACCCCCCCAGCCCGTCAGGCTGGCATCGGTGGTAATGACCGACCACTTCGGAGGGAGGAAAGATTTCCCCAGGGATAACGTTTCTGGACGTAACCACCATTCTAGGGATTCTCGTACCCTGTGAGAGATGATGCTGCAATCCAGAGAAAATTGTGATCGATCCCAACGACCCAGGATGAGTCTTTGGAGGGCCCTGGAATGAAATTGGGCAAACGGGAGTGTCTCCATGGATGCCACCATCAAACCCAGAAGACGCATACACTTCCGCAGAGACATTGCTGTCGAAGCCTTCATAATCTGTACATGTCGGAGCAGACATGCTCGCTTGTCTGGAGGTAGGGACACTACCGCCCGTACCGTGTCGAAATGCATCCCCAAAAACAGGATCGACTGCGACGGATCCAGAGACGACTTCTCCCAATTCACCAGCCACCCGAAATCCTCCAGGAGCTGAAGGGATAGATCGCAAGCCGTCACCGCCTCCTCGTTTGATGACGCCACAATCAAAAGATCGTCCAGGTAGGGAAAAATCGCAACCCCCTGTCTTCGAAGAATTGCCATGAGAGGCGCCAGAATTTTTGTAAAAACTCTTGGCGCTGAGGCCAAACCGAATGGCAGAGCCACAAACTGGTAATGGTCCTGACCTATGGCAAAACGAAGGAAACGCTGATGAGCCCTTCCGACAGGAACATGCAAATAAGCGTCGCGGATGTCGATTGACACCAAAAAATCGTTCTGCGACAGGGCCGCTACCACGGAGCGAAGTGACTCCATGCGGAATTTTTGGGTGTGGACATGCCGATTCAATCTTTTGAGATCCAGAATAGGGCGAAATTTGTCCACCTTTTTGGGAACCACAAAAAGATTGGAATAAAATCCTCTTCCTCGGTCCTCCGGCGGTACCGGTATTACTACACCCTTCTGCAGAAGAGAGTCGACCTCTCGCAGCAGAGCGGCCATTAACTCGGGCTCTGACGGTGTGCGGGACTGACAAAACCTGTCCGGGGTCGAGAAGAAAACTCTATGAAATAGCCTGCCGACACGACCCGCGTTACCCAGGTGTCCGGAACGCGGGAAACCAAAGTCGCTTTGAATTGGAGCAGGCGACCCCCCACTCGAGAGCCCTCGAATGGAAACCTGGCGTCAGTCCGTCTTGGCGGGCTTCTTGTCAGTCTCCCGCTTGTCTTGACGGAAACTTGATTTCCAGGGAGTGCGGGATTTCTGAGTGAACTTTTTACCCGAAAAAGAGGGACGACCCGATCCCCAAGAGGACTGACCGAATCGTCCCTTGGAACGAAAGGATCGCCGGCCACCACCGGCACTAGTCCTGCTAGGCGCAGAAGCCATAGCCCTTCGCTGTGGTAAAGCTGCTTCTTTCGTCTTTGCCTTGGCAATCAGCTCTGAAACGTCAGACCCAAACAGCTGACTACCCTTGTAGGCTAGAGACAGCAAACCTTGTTTCGACACTGCGTCTCCAGTCCACTGTCCAAGCCACAGTACTCTTCTGACTGTGACCGCCGAAGCTTGCGCCTTGGACAACAGTGATGCTGTATCCAGACCTGCATCATAGCTATAACAAACCGCAGTTTCCAATAAACCGAGAAGGCCATCTATCTCGGATAACTTTGTATCGCCGTCCGTACACGGTCCAACCAACATAGAGAAGCCCTACAAGCACACATGGATCCTAGCACCGCTTTGAATCCATGCCCCGCGGCCTCGTAGTTGGATTTCGCTGCCATCTCCGTTTTTCTGTCTAGCGGGTCCTGCAGACAGGGAGCAATGAGGATTTACTGAGCTGGGACAAAGGAACATCCACTTCAGGAGAAGAAATCCAATTATCTGTCAACTCCGTAGAGCACGGATATAGTGCCTCAAAAAAACGTGTTCCATGAAAACGTTTATCTGGACACAGACGTTCCTTCTCCACTGCTTCCTTAAGCTCGTCCAGAGCTGGCAATGTCGCTCGCGACTTACGGTACTCCTGGTACATCCGAGGCGACTTACCCGGACGTGTAGTTACCTTCTCCGGCAACTGTAACGCCTCCCTCATGGCTTCAATAAAAGCCTCTGTTCGGTCTAAAGAGACAGACTGTCCCTGCCGATCCTTATCCGAACCGGATAACTCCCCATCTGAATTCGAAGGGGAACCCTGTCCGCATTCCATATCAGAGAGGTCCGATTCGCTATGCGGAAATGACGAAACCGGCCTGTGCCGCTTCCTTCCATGAGAGGATCCAGCTGACACCCAATGACCTAAAAGGTCAGAAAGGCCATCAATAGAGCGCGCGATGGCATCCAATTTGGCGTCGCTGTGCCCTGCAATAGCTGTGCTTGATGTCGAAGCCTGCGTATCAGATACGCGTGACTGATCCTGAAGCAGATTTGGCGCACGGTCCGCACCTTCTGGACCCTGTTCCGACATGCCCTCACACAATATATGGCAGGTCAAAGCCTGTCAGCAACTATGGAAAAAAGTGTGGCTTCTCAAGCGACCGCAGCAAGCACGCTGAAGGGTTAAAGCTCGTAGTGAGAGAGCTACCCCAACTGTATCAGCTGAATATTCAGCGATACAATTAACTGTTACAAGTTCTAATTCCAAACTGGGATAGAACCTATGCGTTGCTGAAGGGGTTAACCCTTTAAAAGGGGTTAATGTCGCCAACTCCACACTACTCCCTTATTAATAGAAGGGGTGTGCGAGTTCAGTTAAAATAAGGTCTCTATATGAGACCGCAGCTGCAAGTAACGCTATCTGTTTTGCTATACAGATAGGTTCTGCGCTGTGGGGGTGATAGCGTTTCACTCACCCAGCTGGTAATGGTGCTGTAAATGTTGTTACGGGAGGAGCGGAGCAGGAAGGAGCCCGTGGAGCCTTCTAATGGCCGCCGCGCTGAGAGAACCCGGAAGAGAAGCGCCTATCGCGTGCTTCTGTGACAGAAAGCCTGGGAGCGTGAAGCCACGCCCCCCGCCGGCTTAAAAAAAAAAAAAAAGAGCGCGAACTCCTTCGCTCCTGCTCCCCCCTGTCCAGCAGGCGTCTGCCTGCGCACAGAATACAGTCACCAAACATGTCATATTACATGTACCAGCGGCTGCCGCAGCAGCCGCTGAAGGCACTCACACACACACTCCAGGGCGGGGAACGCAGTGACCCCAGATGCGTGGTTTGCGTCCCCGCCAGGGAAGCTATCCTCATCCCCCCGGGCCGGCAGGGTTCTGCAGGGACCACCCTCAGGGTAATTACAGATCCGCCAAGGGAGAGGTTGGGGTCCAGCAGCGCTGAGACCCCTGAGACCTCTAGACCAACTCTGGTGATCCAAGTCTCTTGTCCGAATAAAATAATAAAATCTTCTGAGGAGCTGCTTCCAGCAGCGACCATCCTCTGAGACCTCAAATTCTAGACTGAAGAGCTGAGTAGGAGGAGCCCGAGCTGGAGGGGCCGGTCAACACGCTTTCGAATCTGAGGTGTTAATCCTATCTGGGGCTCCGCCTACCCACTAGTTATGTCTAGTGTGTCTCCCTTCCTTCATCTGCAGCTGAAAAACACAAAAACAAAGTAAAGCTGGAAAGGGAATCTGGTAACACGGCCCCTGTCCACATAGGCTGACACAAAGGGTACAGCGACAGAACGATTAAGACAACAAATCTGCCTCCGTTCTTCCCACATCGCCGGCAGCGCCTGCTTACATGGGGTGAGGTGCTACTGACAATGAGGAATTTTATGACGTTATAAACAATTTATGAGCTGATGAACCAGCATTTTGCTCAGTCATTGGCCGATAGGTGGCATGTGTACATGGGCCGGTAATCAGGAATGACCTATCATTTGGCCGGTATAAGTAGATATTTATCCCTATGACCAATTTAGAAGGGCCAATAAATGGGGGAACAAGTTCATGGAATACGCGTTTCCTGGACAATAGTCACTGTAAGCAAGCATAAAAATCATCGTCCTCAGCAGCACACTGTCCTGTGCGACGGGATGTGCTGCCGATACCATGATATCCGAGGAACATAGAACACTCAGCAGCCCGTGAAGCCTCGTATACAGCTGATCAGTGCTCATTATCAGCCTGGATCAGTCAATCCAATATACCCATCAGTTCATTTAAATGGCCATTAAACCTTAAATTTGTAAGCCCTTAAATCCCTTCTGCAATACAGGGTCACCCAGGTGGACAGCACCTAGTCCATCCACTGACTAAACGAATATACAATCCTGACATGGCATTTGGAAATAAATCTTCACGATTCTGTTGTCTTTACGTCGAATCGGTCATCCAGGAAACGTCTTCTGCACCTTGCATATAAATGAAAGTTCTCCACGCACCTCCAACTATCATTCACTCTTGCTTGTCAGGTGCTGACATTTTACAGTCAGTCCCTCTCTAGTGTTTAAGGTGCCCGGAGGAGCTAGCAAGAGATGCGAGGGCTATACTGTTCTTTATGGAGCATTAGCAGAGAATGAAGGGACGGAGCACAGAACAGGTAGCGGCTTATCCAGCCTTCTGCTTTCCATTTTCTCCAGGAACAGGCAGCCCTTCCTTGGCAATCCCTGACATCCCAATTTACTGAATGGCTTCACAATACATGAATCATTATTAGAACACAGAAAGGACTCCTAGCAACTGAGCCCACAAGACAAATCTGAAAGGAAGCAAATAACCCAGAGCGGCGCATTTCAATTCAATAACCTGCTCCCTGGGGCAGCTGCTGACACTGGAATAAATAAAGCCCATTGTAAATAAATGATGAATGACATCTTTACGCCCACCATCTGCTGGTGGAAAGGTTGTTGGAAGGCCAAGGATGCAGATTTTCTCCCTTATATCGGAAGCAGCCGCCAGCCTTCCAGCAATCCCAAGACTTAATGTTGTCACTTTTCCCCTTTTAATCAGTTTAGGAAAAAAAATAAAATTGATGAAATTCAGTTTTGTTGGTAACCTGTGCAAGTCACATAATAGATTTCATCTAATACTAATAAGAAAAAAAATACTGGAAACTTCCTGGATGCGTAACATTATGTAACAACTCCGCTAATATGGGCTACATAATATGAAGATGTTACCTTCCACTAGAATCATGATATATCATGCCTTACGTTACAAACATAAAATCTCTTAAGTACCAGGGAATGTATGATTTTTTTATTTTTCTTTTACAATTATTTTTTATATACCCTGATAGTGACGCACATTACCGTATTTTTTGGACTATAAGACGCACTTTTTTCCCAAAAAATTTGGGAGGAAAATGGGGGGTGAGTCTTATAGTGCAAGCGCAGGCTTACCAGGGGTTGTGGCAGTGGTGTAGTGATGCTACGGCAGCGGGTGGTGCAAAGTGCACCTGAGCAGGGTCCATTCCTCAGGATGCAGGCGGCAGAAATGTGTCCACGCCACGGCCCGGTGTCCACACAGCAGAACCGAGTGCATCACTGGTTTCCCTGCCGCCATCTTCCTCAAGCTCAAGCCGTGGGCCGCCGGAGGCTTCAGGAAAATGGCCGTCGGACTCCACGCGTGCGCATATTGAGATTTTGTTGGCACTCGGCTTCAGGAAAATGGGCATCGAGATCTCAATTTGCGTACGCGCGGCCTCCAGCGACCATTTTACTGAAGCCTCCAGCGGCCCACATCTTCAGGGAGATGGCTGCAGGGAAAACGGTGAGACAACGAGCCATGTCGTGGACAAATTTCTGCCACCGGCATCCTGAGGAAGGGACTCTGCCCCGGTGCTCTGCCTCACCACCGACACCGGACACGCAGCATCGCACCTCAAGACTGCAGCATTGCCCCACTTCTGCTGCCACCGGCTTCCTGAAGATGGGGCCATGCCTCCTGTGACCCTGCTGTACCACTGCCGGCCCTCAGGTAAGATACCTTAAATTCTGACAATAAGACGGACCCCTATCTTATGAAAATCTTTTTTCTGCTATTCTCCACCCCAAAATTTGGGATGCGTCTTAGAGTCTGAAAAATACGGTAATTTTTTTTCCTATTTTTATTTTGAGGTTGTAGAGTTTTTGTATTTTATTTTCTGTTCATGATCATAAGGGCATTTAGACATCGGCTTTACAGCGGCCACATGGGCTGTAGAAACAATGGACTGGAGAAGGTCACTGATGCAGAAGTCAATGTGCGGGGGAGGGTGTAGTGGCGGTGACCATCACCTATTGTCACTGGTGGATCTCAGATTTTCAAGGCTATATTAAGGGATGTGCTGCAGAGCCGAAGTCTCCTGCAACTGTCCCAGTGATGGGACTCATCTCAATCACATCCTAAGTTGTAAAGTCTGTAGAGAGACACATAAAAGCGGGGTAATTCATCAGAAAGCATATGCTAGAAAAATGCTGGCTAAAAAGGTGCACATTTTTAACCCCTTTTAACGTCAGCAGTTAAAGGTACTTATTCCTCAGCGCTGCTTTTTAACGGCGCTGAGAAATAAGTGTATAGCGCCCCCTAGCGTCGGAAATTCTCCGGGGTCTCGGCTATCGGGGGTAGCCGAGACCCCGGAGAACATGATTCGGGTCGGTTTTTACCGTTTCCAGTGTTGCTATCGCCGTTATTCACAGAATAACGGAGACTGCAAAAAAAAAAAAAAATCTGATTTCCCAATTAATTTTTCTCTCTTTTGATAAGATCTAGCACATCAGGAGAGAGAAATGGGGTCCCTCCCCGGTATCTCTGGCTTCCCTGGACCCTTCTGCATCCCCCGGCATCTTCTTCCGGGAAGAAAATGGCACCTGACTGTCCTCTAGCCGCCACCAGGCAACAATAGTAAATTTTTCCTATTGGTTCATTTTGATCACTGTGATAGACCTTATCATCGCGAAAAAAATAAAAATAGTAAATCAAACCCCCCTTTATCACCCTCTTAGTTAGGTAAAATAATAAAATAAAATAAAGTATTACCATTTTTCCTTTAGGGTTAGGGTTGGGGCTAGGGCTGTAGTTGTGGTTAGGGTTGGGATTAGGATTGGAGTTAGAATTGTGGGGGGTTCCACTGTTTAGGTACATCATGGGGTCTCTAAACACAACATGGCGCCACCATTGATTCCAGCCAACTTTGCGTTCAAAATCAAACAGTGCTCCCTCCCTTCTGAGCGCTGCCATGCACCCAAATAGTGGCTTTCCCCCACATACGGGACATTGGCGTACTCAGGAGAAATTGCACAACAAATTTTGTGGTCCATTTTCTCCTGATACCCTTGAGAAAAAAAATATAAAAATTGGTTCCAAAGTAAATTTTTGTGAAAAAAGTAAAATGTTCATTTTTTTTCCTTCCACATTGCTTTAGTTCTCATGAAGTGAGCATAATAATAATTCTCGAATAAGTAGCTGTGGCTTGGTGAGAGAGAATGGGACCAATTATCTATCATTTACACCAGAAAGAGATGCACATTATAACAGAAAACTAATCCAGCCCATGGCAGACACCCTAAAGGGGATGTAAATTTGACACATCTTTACTCAGTAAGCTTTTCTTTAATATTAGTATAAGATAGGCCCGATGCAAATAGATTATTGTTAATAGGTAATTGTCTGATGCATCCCCTTCATGTTGGAGTTAAATTGTCATGTTCTGCCCCAACAGATGTTGCGTGGGCAAAAACCTCAGTAATACAATGGAGCTCCGTACAATAATGAAATTGAACGTGGTCTGTTTGTGAACTCTAAGTTGTTGCATCAGAAACACGCAAGTCACAAGAAGCCCAGATTCTGCACCTTATAAACAGCCTTTTGCCATCCACATTCACTTTTTTTATGGTGCGATCATGGACACAAGTCATGACCCTTACTAATATTATGAAAACTGCCCAAAGAAAAACAAACAGAATAAATATACAGCCCCCTGACAAAGGCATTCCGAAACGCGCGTCGGGGAGGACGTGCAGGTACTCTGGAGCCCCTGTATACACTGGTATCTATCCAAGGTAATATACCGGTTAATACTCTTTTCAATAATTATGATTGGTGTTTACATATGTACCTTGATACCAGGCCACTTGGCGGTAACTGCAGAGTTTTGATAAAGCATATAATATAATTATTACATAAGACTTTCAGTTGACTGCTATAAATATCTATAACATTAATCCTAACCTGTGCGTTCCATGCATGCATATTTCCGGTTTCCCCTGCCTGTATTTTATCATCTAATAAAGTCGTTTTGTGATATACTCTTTGATATACTCTTTAATACTATTGGACTTTTGTGATAGTCGTTTTTCCTTTCTTCTCCTTTTTCTTCCTCTTTTTCATCTTAGTAAGTGCAGCCCCAACATCACAATAACACCTTCTACTTCATATCCTTCAGAGACATTAGAGTACAAGTAAAGAACAAATATTCCACAGTCCTAGATAAATATAACGAAGGTCAAAATTCCAGATGAAGAAAGTCAGTGTCCATCACTGGCCAATATCAACAGCAGATTAAAACACAAGGTATATGCAAAATATACCCCTCTGAATGCCCAAGAGTACAGCATATGGCCACACCGATATCACCACAGTCCCCTCTGAAGTAATAAGGGGAACAAGGCTCACAATCTGTGTGTGTGTAGTCGCTAATGATGGTCCAAATCAGACTTTATGAAGTCCGTTAGTAAAGCAGGACACGCTTAGGGAGCTTTTTTGTTCAGAGCAAGTTTTAGATGCTCTGAACTGACAAATCTTTAGACGTGTTCCTACTACAAATGCATGCAACTTGCTACTATATTTTCATTTAGAATGGTGCCCCGATTTTCAACCCCTTGATGCCAATTGCACAGTCCAGCACATGCCACAGCAACCAATCGCTGGATTGAGCAGTCATGCCACGGTAAAAGGGCACAAGTGATTGGCTGCAGAAGTCACATGCTGTCAACTTGACGTCACTACTGTATGGTCAAAGATTAAAAGAGAGCCTGCAGCTCCATCAACCCCTCTCTGCTGCTAATAAAGTTAAAAACAGGAAAACCCCTTCAAGAACAAGTGGGCAAATGCTAGTGACTTTGTGCTGACACCTTTACAATTAGTCACAGACAACTTCACTGGTGGAAAGATATGAATCTGAAATCATGGACTTCCTATGCCAGTAAAGGGGCTGTCCACTACTTGGGATAACCCTTTCTTAAAGGGAATCTGTCACCCCATTTTAGCCATATCAGCTAAAGATATGACTGAATAGTGCGTCCCATAAGCAAGCTATCGGCATGTAGCTTATATCCAGATACCCCCGTTTTCATAGCAAAATACCTTAGTAAAGTTGGGATTATTTTCTGTACCTCAGGGCGGTCAAGTCCGGAGGGCGGCGTTTTCTCTGTCCCCCCCACTCCTCGGCATCACTTGCGTTGGGCCGTCTGTGAATCCCACAGACGGCGTTCGGCTTCCCGCGATTGCGCTTTTCAAATTCAGCCCCGCGCATGCGCAGTGTGCTTTGCCCAACAGCATGCGCTGTAATGATTTTATGCTTTGCCCAAAGCACACTGCGCATGCGTGGGGCTGAATTTGAAAAGCGCAATCGCGGGAAGCTGAACGCCGTCTGTGGGATTCACAGACGGCCCTACGCAAGTGATGTCGAGGAGCAGGGGGGGGGGAAGGCACAGAGAAAACGGCGCCCACCGGACCTGACGGCCCTGATTTACAGAAAATAATCCCAACTTTACTAAGGTACTTTGCTATCAAAACGGGGTATCTAGATATAAGCTACATACCGATCGCTTGCTTATGGGACGCACTGTTCAGTCATATCTTTAGCTGATATGGCTAAAATGGGGTGACAGATTCCCTTTAATACTGTAGTCACCCATATGAGTTTCCCAGAGGAAAGTGTGAGCAAAGAAGCCCATTAGAGGCCGCTGATCAGCTACAGAGCTCACGTAACAATGTCACACAAACTCTGGGATCATTTTTTCAAATGTCCTTTAATCAATTTAGGAAGTTAGAAGACATAAAAGTTTATATTCATAAAAAGTTTATATTCAAAATTTTCAATGGAATTCCCCAAAATGTATTTTCTTAGTTAGGGATCTATTCACTAAAGTGACTAAGGAGCCTGTACAATGGAAAACACCCCATCGTAAAAATTGTGTTACAACTCCCAGAGTGGACCCTCTGGGCCGTGATACCAACTCACCCTGGGCAAGCTGACCTAATGAGAACCACAGGGAGCGTCAGGGGCAGACCCAGGGGGGTAAAGTTTCGCGACTGCTGATACGAGGAGGCTGGCTCAAAGGAGACTAGGGAAGAAGGCACGCAAGAAACCGAAGTTAGCAGGGCGAGTACGGAGAAGCACACTGGGTTCCGGAGAAAGCAGGACGCGCACTGGGAAGCACATGGAGTACAGGAGCGTGCAGAGAGCGCACGGGAAAGCACACTGGGTACGGGAGAGCGTGGAGCGTGCACTGGGAAGCACGCTGGATACAGGAGAGTGCAGAGCGCGCACTGGGAAGCTTGCTGGATACAGGGGAGTACAGAGTGCGCACTGGGAAGCACACTGGATACAGGAGAGCGCAGGCTAGAAAGAGAAAGAAGCATAGTATATTCCAGGGAACACCCAAAAATTGTGCAAAACAACAATAGAATCCAAAAAACGCTGGATACAGGGAGTGCAGAGCACGAACTGGGAAGCACGCTGGATGCTGGAAAATGCAGAGCGCGCACTGGGAAGCACACTGGATACAGGAGAGCTCAGGCTAGAAAGAGAAAGAAGCATACTATATTCCAGGGACCACCCAAAAACTGTGCAAAAGACGGATTTTGGTAAGACCTTACCTGTAAAATCCTTTTCAGCGAAGGAAGGAAGGGAGACACAGTCATTACTAGTGGGTAGGCGGAGCCCACACAGGATAGAACACCTCAGATTAAAAAGTGTTGACCGGCCCCTCCAGCTTGGGCTCCTCCTACTCCAGCTCTCCAGTCCGTAAACAAGCTAAGGAAGAGCAAATATCACCAGCGGAGCAACATAACCCGTTCTGAATAACTTCAGAGAAAAAAAACAAGAAGACAGGTTATGCATATAACAGAAAAAAACACACAGTCCCAGGTACTACTCACTGAACCTGACCACTGCGATGAGCTGGCAATGCTGGAAAAGAGCCTTAGCGCGCCGACCTCAGCCCAGATAATCGCTATCAGAGAAGGGTCACGCCGCATCTGAAAACACAACAACACACTTCTGCCATGGGAGGGATCTGTGTCTCCCTTCCTTCCTTCGCTGAAAAGGATTTTACAGGTAAGGTCTTACCAAAATCCGTCTTTCAGCAGCAGATGGAAGGAAGGGAGACACAGTCATTACTAGTGGGACGTCCCAAAGCAGTCCAGAAATTAAGGGTGGGCAAAAAACCAACAGAGGCAGATTCCCCACAACTTAGATAAATGTGCAACTAGCGCTAAATACAAGTTAACAAGAACTTTAAACTACAGCCGCCTGCAGGACCCTACGTCCTAAGGCCGCATCAGCGGAAGCACTGACGTCCACCTTATAAAATTTCGTAAACGTGTGGACGGAGCGCCAGGTCGCCGCCCGGCAGAGCTGAGCTGCCGAGGCTCCTTGATGAAAAGCCCACGATGAACCCACAGCCCTCGTGGAGTGAGCTAGAATCTTAACCGGGCAAGGTTCGCCCTTAAGTCGGTAAGCCTCTAAAATGGCCGACCGAATCCAACAAGCTATAGAGTCCTTGGAAGCTCGTTGACCACGTCGACGACCTGCTGGAATCACAAACAGAGAATCCGACTTCCGAAAACTTTGAGTAATAGACAAATAGAACTTCAAAGCCCGCACTAAATCCAAAGTGTGCAAAGCCCGTTCCTTCGCATTCCTCGGCTCCGGACAGAGCGAGGGCAACACAATATCCTGGTTAACATGAAATTGTGACACCACCTTAGGTAGAAAGTCGCCCCGTGTGCGAAGCACTACTCGATCCGGGTGAAACTCCAGAAAAGGAGGAGAGCAAGAAAGAGCCGCCAACTCAGAAACCCTTCTCAAAGAGGTGACCGCCACTAGGAAGGCAACCTTCCAAGAGAGCAAAGAAAGGCTAACAGAGTCCATAGGCTCAAAAGGCCCATGTTGAAGAGCCTCCAAGACAAGATTGAGCCGCCAAGGAGACACAAACGCCTTCCGCGGTGGAAACTGACGGGTTACTCCGCGAAAAAAGGAACGTACGTCCCTACGCGAAGCGATAGCCTTCCGAAACAGCAATGACAAAGCAGAAACCTGCCCCTTCAGAGTGCTAACTGCCAAACCCTTGTCCAGCCCGTACTGCAAAAAGGCCAACAAATTGGGAATGGAAAAAATCCTCGGGTTCTTTGAAGAACCCGAACACCACGAAAAGAAGGCTTCCCAAGTCTTGTGATAAATCCTAGTAGTAGCCGGACCTCTGGCAGCTCGCAGAGTAGCAATGACTTCGGCTGAAAAACCTTGACGGCTCAAGATTTCGGTCTCAAGAGCCACGCCGTCAAACGCAGAGACTTCAGGTCCGGGTGACGAACGGGCCCTTGGGTTAACAGGTCCGGGCGAAGAGGGAGTGGAAGTGGAGGCGCTGCCAGAAGCGACACCAGCGTCGAGAACCACGTCCTCCTGGCCAATCTGGGGCTATCAACATAGCCGAGACTCTCTCCAGTCTGATCCGACGCAACACTAGAGGAAGTAAGGATATCTGCGGGAACACATAGATTAGCTCGAATTGGTCCCACGGAGCCACCAGAGCATCCACCGCCACAGCCTTCGGGTCCTTGTACCTGGACATGAACGTTGGTAACTTGGCATTGAACCTGGATGCCATCAAATCCACTTGGGGAGTTCCCCAACGGGAGCACAGCAGTGCAAAAATTTCAAGATGAAGACTCCATTCTCCGGGATCCATCTTTTCGCGACTGAGGAAGTCCGCCGTGACATTCTGAACTCCTGGAATGTGAATCGCAGAGATGGCTGGCACCCTGGCCTCGGCCCATACCAGGATCCGAGACACCTCCATCATGAGCTTGAAGCTCCTCGTCCCACCTTGATGGTTGATATACGCGACCGCCGTTGCGTTGTCTGTCTGCACTCGGACTGGTAGACCGCTTAAAGGGACCGTCCAGTGTTGGAGGCAAAGGAAAATTGCCCTCAATTCCAGAATGTTGATCGGCAGGACAGACTCTTCCGACGACCATACTCCCTGAATCCAGAGATCGTTCCAGACACCCCCCCAGCCCGTCAGGCTGGCATCGGTGGTTATGACCGACCACCTCGGAGGGAGGAAGGACTTCCCCAGGGATAACACTTCCGGATGTAACCACCATCCTAGAGACTCTCGCACCCTGTGGGAGATGATGACACTGCAATCCAGCGAAACCTGCGATCGATCCCAACGGTTCAAAATGAGCATTTGGAGAGCCCTGGAATGAAATTGGGCAAACGGAATTGCCTCCATTGACACCACCATCAAACCCAGAAGGCGCATACACCTTTGAAGGGACATTGCTGTCGAAGACTTCATAACCTGTACATGTCGAAGAAGACTTGCTTGCTTGTCTGGGGGCAGAGACACCACTGCTCGTACCATGTCGAAATGCATCCCCAAAAAAAGTATTGACAGCGACGGTTCCAGAGACGACTTCTCCCAATTGACCAGCCACCCGAAGTCCTCCAGGAGCTGAAGCGATAGATTGCGAGCCGTCACCGCCTCCTCCTTTGAGGACGCCACAATCAAAAGGTCGTCCAGGTAGGGAAGAATCGTAACCCCTGTCTTCGAAGGATCGCCATGAGAGGTGCCAGAATTTTCGTGAAAACTCTGGGAGCTGAGGCCAACCAGAATGGCAGGGCCACAAACTGGTAATGGTCCTGACCTATGGTAAAACGAAGGAAGCATTGGTGGGCCCTTCCGACGGGAACATGCAAATAAGCGTCGCGAATGTCGATTGACACCAAAAAGTCGTTCTGCGACAGGGCCGCCACAACGGAGCGAAGCGACTCCATGCGGAATTTCCGGGTGCGGACATGCCGATTCAATCTTTTGAGATCCAGAATGGGGCGAAATTTGTCCTCCTTTTTGGGGACCACAAAGAGGTTGGAATAAAACCCTCTTCCCCGGTCCTCCGGCGGAACCGGTACCACCACACCCTTCTGCAGAAGGGAATCTACCTCCCGCAGTAATGCGGCAAATAGTTCGGGCTCTGACGGAATGCGAGATTGACAAAAACTGTATGGGGTTTCGTGAAAGAAACTCTATGAAGTAGCCTGCCGATACAACCCGCGTCACCCAGGCGTCCGACACGCGGGAAGCCCAAGTCGGTTCGAATTGGAGTAAACGACCCCCCACTCGAGAGCCCCCGAGTGAGACCCAGGCGTCAGTCCGCCTTAGCGGGCTTTTTGTCAGCTTCCCGCTTGTCTTGACGGAAGCTCTGTTTCCAGGGAGTGCGGGATTTCTGAGAGTTCTTTTTTCCTGAAAAAGAGGGACGACCCGATCCCCAAGAGGGCTGACCGAACCGTCCCCTGGACCGAAAGGACCGTCGACTACTACCGTCACTAGGCCTGCCAGACGCAGAAGTCACAGCTCTTCGCTGCGGTAACGCCGTTTCTTTTGCCTTTGCCTTGGCAATCAGCTCCGTGAGGTCAGATCCAAATAGCTAACCACCCTTGTAAGCTAAAGATAGCAAACCTTGCTTGGAAACCGGGTCCCCGGTCCACTGTCTAAGCCACAGTGCTCTTCTGACTGTGACCGCCGAGGATTGCGCCCTGGACAGCAGTGAGGCAGTATCCAAACCTGCATCACTGCCATATCGGGCTGCATCCTCCAACAACTTGAAAAGTTCATCTACCTCGGATAACGGGGATCCATCTTGACACGCCGTCCGTAGACGGTCCAACCAGCTCAGGGAAGCCTTACAAGCACACATGGATCCTAGCACCGCTCTGAATCCATGACCCGTGGCCTCGTAGATGGATTTCGCCGCCATCTCTGTTTTTCTGTCCAGCGGATCCTGCAGACTCGCCTTCCCTTTAACAGGAAGTAAAGAGGATTTGCTAAGCTGGGATAAAGGGACATCCACTTCAGGAGAAGGAATCCAATTATTAATCAACTCCGTCGAACACGGATACAGTGTCTCAAAAAACCGTGTCCCCTGAAAATGCTTATCTGGACACAGGCGTTCCTTCTCCACTGCCCCATTAAGCTCATCCAGAGATGGCAATGCCGATCGCGACCTATGCGACTCCTGAAACATCCGGGCCGACTTACCAGGACGTCTAGTTACCTCCTCCGGTAACTGTAACGCCTCTCTCATGGCTCCAATAAAAGCCTCTGTACGGCCCAAAAGAGAGGTAGAGTGTCCCTGCCGATCCTCCTTATCCGAATCGGACATCTCCCCATCCGAGCTTGAAGGTGAACTGTAACGCCTCCCTTCCATACCAGAGATCTCCGAGTCGCTACGCGGGAAGGATAGTACCGGCCTGTGGCGCTTCCTGCCATGAGAGGATCTAGCTGACACCCAATAACCTAGAAGGTCAGACAGGCCATCAATAGAACGAGTGAGGGCCTCCATTTTGACATCACTGAGACCTCTGACCGCTGCGCTTGACGCCGTCGAGGACTCCTGCGTGTCAGATACGCGAGACTGATCCTGTAGCGGACCTGGGAGACGGTCTGCACCTCCTGGGCCCTGATCTGACATGCCCTCACACAGTATATAGCAGGTTAAACCTGTCAGTAACTGGAACAGTGTGGCTTCTTAAGGGAAAGGAAAACGAACGCTGAAGGGTTAAAGCTCTTAAGGAGAGAGCTGCCCCAGCTGTCCCCCAATTAAAGGTTAACCTCCTATCAAGGGGTTAATGTCGCAGACTCCCTACAACCTCTGTTAAATGAACAGGGTGTACGAGCCCCAGACTGAAAAAGGACCTCTATATGAGGTAACAGCTGCAGGACAGCGCAGTCTGCCACCAAATTGTGCCTCAGAAAGGTGCCCTGCGCTGTGAGGGTGAGGGGGTTAAGCTTCTGCCCTGACAGACAGAAGCGACTCACCCAGCTGGCCGCGGTGCAGTGTTCCTTCGGTTGTCGGGAGGAGAGGAGAGTGAGGAGCCCGAGGCAGCCTTCAGTAATGGCCGCTGCGCTGGAGAACGCCGGAAGAAGAGAGGCAGGGAGAAATCGCGCGCTCTGAGCGCTTCCTGCCCGCGAAAGACCGGGAAGGCGCGAAGCCACGCCCCCCGCCGGCTTCAAAAAAAGCGCGCGACTCCTCCGCTCTCCCCCGTCCCATGTCCTGCAGGCATCCACCTGCGGACAAAAAACACACATCACCAACATGAAAAATGTAGCAGTGGCTGCCGCAGCAGTCGCTGAAGCACTCAAAACACATATTAAAATGTTGAGTACTCACCCAGCTGAGCGCCACAGGGACCCCCAGGGATTTGTGGCGCTGTGCCCGTAGCTTCCCCCCAGGGCGGAGAACGCAGTGACCCCAGAAGCGCGGTTTGCGTCCCCGCCAGGGAAGCAACCCTCATCCCCCGGGGCCGGCAGGGTTCTGCAGGGACCTCCTTAAAGGGTAATACAGATCTGCCAAGGGAGAGGTGGGGGTCCAGCAGCGCTGAGACCCCTGAGACCTCTAGACCACGGGGGTCCAAGTCTCTGTCCGATAAAAATAAAAAAAATTTCTGAGGAGCTGCTCCTGCAGCGACTATCCTCTGTGACCTCAAATTTTAGACTGGAGAGCTGGAGTAGGAGGAGCCCAAGCTGGAGGGGGCGGTCAACACTCTTTTTAATCTGAGGTGTTCTATCCTGTGTGGGATCCGCCTACCCACTAGTAATGACTGTCTCCCTTCCTTCCATCTGCTGCTGAAATAAGTTTATTAGAATCAAAAAAACGCTGGATACAGGGGAGTGCAGAGCGCGCACTGGGAAGGATGCTGGATGCAGGAGAATGCAGAGCGTGCAGTGGGAAGCACGCTGGATGCAGGTGAATGCAGAGCACACACTGGATGCAGGAGAATGCAGAGCGCGCACTGGGAAGCACGCTGGATACAGTAGAGTGCAGAGCGCGCACTGGAAAGCACGCTGGATGAAGGAGAATGCAGAGCGCGCACTGGGAAGCACGCTGGATACAGGGGAGTGCAGAGCACGCACTGGGAAGCATGCTGGATGCAGGAGAATGAAGAGCGCGCACTGGGAAGCACGCTGAATACAGGGGAGTGCAGAGCCCGCACTGGGAAGCATGCTGGATGCAGGAGAATGCAGAGCGCGCACTGGAAGGCACGCTGGATGCAGGAGAATGCAGAGCGCGCACTGGGAAGCACGCTGGATACAGGGGAGTGCAGAACGCGCACTGGGAAGCATGCTGGATGCAGGAGAATGCAGAGCGCGCACTGGGAAGCACGCTGGATACAGGGGAGTGCAGAGCACGCACTGGGAAGCATGTTGGATGCAGGAGAATGCAGAGCGCGCACTGGGAAGCAAACTGGATACAGTAGAGTGCAGAGCGCGCACTGGAAAGCACGCTGGATGCAGGAGAATGCAGAGCACGCACGGGGAAGCACGCTGGATACAGGGGAGTGCAGAGCGCACACTGGGAAGCACGCTGGATACAGTAGAGTGCAGACCGTGCAATGGAAAGCACGCTGGATGCAGGAGAATGTAGAGCACGCACTGGGAAGAACGTTGGATACAGGAGAGGGCAGAGCGCGCACTTGGAAGCACGTTGGATACAGGAGAATGCAGGGCGCGCATTGGGAAGCACGCTGGATGCAGGAGAGTGCAGAGCACGCACCGGGAAGCACGCTGGATACAAGAGAGTGCAGAGTGCGCACCGGGAAGCACACTGGATAACAAGAGAGTGCAGAGCGCGTACTGGGAAGCACGCTGGGAATAGAAGAGCAGAGTGCACTTAGGAAGCACACTGGGACCTGAATACGTAGGTGCACCCGTGCTGGAACCAAGACTGGTCCAGCACAGATGCAAAGGTAATAATCAGGCGCTTCCTAAAACAGGAAACGGCCTGATATACCTGTTGCAGAGGAGAGTACTTCCGGGTCAGGCTGCATAAGAAGCAGAGGAGGCGCGCGGTCTAAGCAGCCGGGTGCACTCATGCGACGGATGGGACCCTCGACGCACCTGCCAAGCCGGAAGAGAGACCCCCCGAGTGAGCCCGGCCAGCGGCACGCCGAGGAGCGAGGTAAGCATCCCGGGCCTGGGGACCAGATGGCGGCGTAACAAACTGTATCCCTCAAATTGAAAGAAAAAGCAATCAGGAAGCTTTGCTAACCCTTCAGGCGTTTCACAGGAATTAACAGAAAGTAGAATGAAAAATACTTTTGTTTCTCCCACTTAACTACTGATTTAGCCATATTTTTTTCTTTTTGACAAGGGTATAAGGAGAAAACGGACACCACAATTTTGGTGCTCATTTACGGATGAACGGGGCAATAACCCACATGTTTTGAAACTACTTTGGGCACACGGCAGGTAGCACTTTAAGAATTTAGGAGCGCTAATTAGGAGGGAATGCAGTGAGGATGTCATGTTAGATTCGCAGAGCCGTCCCATGTTGCCCAAATAGCAGAAACCCTACTAGTGACCCCATTTTTAAACTACACCCCTCAAGAAAGTTATCTAGGGGTGTAGTGAGTATTTTGACCCAACAACAATTTCACAAAATGACAACATTGAGCTGCGACTACAAAATAAATTACATTATCTCCACTAAAACTGTGTTTTAGCCTGGAAATATATTATCCCCACCCCCCCCCCAAAAAAAAATAACAAACAAAAAAAAAAAAACATACCATAAAATTTGCAACACAATTTCCCAAACATAGCAATTATCCATAGGTGGTTGGTCAGAAACTGAAGAAGTTCTATTGCATTTGGAGTACTGATTATGCTGGAATAGTTTATGTGCACTATTTGTAGTGCCCCCAAGATGCAAGAACAGCAGAAAATCCCTCAAAAGTGATGCCATTTTGGAAATTAGGAAATTAAACCCCTTGGGGAATTTATCTAGGGCTGATCCCACAGGTGTTTTCCAAAAAAAATTAATGTGCAGTGAACATTGCAAAGTGAAAAATCCAATGGTTTCATAAATGTTCAAATTCAATTTTTAATATACAGCGAGCAGCTTGTGCCACTGCGGACAGCTCTGGTTTACCCATTTTTTTTTAAATGCCCATAATGTTTTAGCTGAATATACAACATAGATAATGGGTGAATGATGCTCACGAGTCCCAATTTAGCAATAGACATAGTACAGGCAGACAACTGTAAAGGCTCTGCGGTGAAAGAAAAAAAGGGAATCCTTGAAGTGATCCCATTTTGGAAATAACACCCCTCAAAATTTATCAAGGGGCGTATTGGCCATTTTGAAATTATAGTTGTGGTGCTAAGTGAAAAATGCTAATTTTTCAGAAGAAATGCCTATTTGTAGCCCACTATAATATGTTGTGTTCAGTTTTTGCATTGGAGACGCAAGCGCCTTTACTTTCTAAATGAGTTCTCCTAGGCACAGCAATGTCATATAAATAGGCACATTGGTTAGTTTGGGCACAATGCTTGGCTCAGAACACGAGGACCACCATTTGGTTTTTAGAGCTCCGTTTTTGCTGGATTGTTTTTTTTGGGGGTCACCATGTTGCTTTTGCAGAGCCCCCTGCAGTACCAGCACAGGAGAAATAGCTCCATGAGAGATGAGCACATTTTGGAAACTTCATCCCATCACAGTATCCATCTAGGGAAATAGCAAGAGGTAGTTTTACTGTTACTTTGATTTCCAATGAGAGCATCTGTTGGGGCTGTTCACATTTATCATTATGATCCCTGCATGTTTCTAGTGAGTAGGTAAGAAAACTGATAAAAGAGGTATGCAAAAGTTAAAGTCACACTGGTAAGACGTGGTACAACTATGCTGTTTCAACCATCCTTCTGAAAGGTGTCTATCACAAGTATAGATTAGCGTGGAGTGCAGATGGTCAACTGGAGGTACAGCTGTGCCAAGTCCGGTTGGTACAGTATTACTTTTTAAGGCACTTTTTGCCATTTGCAAATGTATCTCTCAGAGGACGCAGAGATCGCAGCGCCTAAACTATGTGGAGTACAGAGCATAATATTTTTGGGAGAGTGAAGAATGGTAAAATATAGCAATTATGCCATTGTTTCCAGGTTTAATTTTACAGTGCTCACTGTTCGATATAAATGAAAACTGACTTTATTCTGGGGTCACTAGGACTACGGTGACACCAAATTAATATTTTCTTATGGGCTGGACATTGCTCTGCATGAGAATCTGCCTCCAGAGCTTATTTTACATGAAGGGGAGCTACAAGTGTGATGTGTAATGGCCGCTCTTTACTGCAGAGCTGTGTGTGATTATACCTGACACATCTGCAGGTTCCTCTCAGCTTCCATCTCACAGGCAGACAGGGCTGCAATATTGTTACAATACAGCAGAGCTCAAGACAGCTGCAAAAAGACGGATTTTGGTAAGAACTTACCTGTAAAATCCTTTTCAGCGAAGGAAGGAAGAGAGACACACTAGTCATTACTAGTGGGTAGGCGGAGCCCAGATGAGATAGACACCTCAGATTAAAAAGAGTGTTGACCGGCCCCTCCACCTCGGGCTCCTCCTACTCAGCTCTCCAGTTGTACAAAAGCTTAAGGAAGAGCCAGTATCACCAGCGGAGCAACATAACCCCTTCTGAAGGACTTCAGAGAAAAGACAAGAATACAGGTTATGCATGCAACAGGAAGAAACCACACAGTTCCAGGTACTACTCACTGGACCTGACCACTGCGATGAGCTGGCGATGCTGGAACAGAGCCTTAGCGCGTCGACCTCAGCCCAGATAATCGCTATCAGAGAAGGGTCACGCCGCATCTGAAAACAACAACACACTTCTGCCATGGGAGGGAGCTGTGTCTCTCTTCCTTCCTTCGCTGAACAGGATTTTACAGGTAAGTTCTTACCAAAATCCGTCTTTCAGCAGCAGATGGAAGGAAGAGAGACACACTAGTCATTACTAGTGGGACGTCCCAAAGCAGTCCAAAAACTAAGGGTGGGAAAAAAACCAAAAGAGGCAGAATCCCAACAACCTAAATAAATGCGCAACCGGCGCCAAATACAAGTTAACTAGAACTTTAAACTACGGCCGCCTGCAGGACCCTACGTCCTAAGGCCGCATTAGCGGAAGCACTGACGTCCACCTTATAAAACTTTGTAAACGTGTGGACGGAACGCCAGGTCGCCGCTCGGCAGAGCTGAGCTGCCAAGGCCCCTTGATGAAAGACCCACGATGAAGCCACAGCCCTCGTGGAGTGAGCCCGAATCCCAATCGGGCAAGGTTCGCCTTTAAGTCGGTAAGCCTCCAAAACGGCCGACCGAATCCAACAAGCTATAGAGTCCTTGGAAGCTCGTTGACCACGCCGACGACCTGCTGGAATCACAAACAGAGTCTGACTTCCGAAAACCTTGAGTAACAGACAAATAGAACTTCAAGGCCCGCACTAAATCCAATGTGTGCAAGGCCCGTTCCTTTGCATTCCTCGGGCCCGGGCAAAGCGAGGGCAACACAAATCTTGGTTAACATGAAATTGCGACACCACCTTAGGTAGAAAGTCGCCCCGTGTGCGAAGCACTACTCGATCCGGGTAAAACTCCAGGAAGGGAGGCGAGCAGGAAAAAGCCGCCAACTCAGAAACCCTTCTCAAAGGGGTGACCGCCACTAGGAAGGCAACCTTCCAAGAAAGTAAAGAAAGGTTAGCAGAGTTCATAGGCTCAAAAGGCCCATGCTGAAGAGCCTCCAAGACAAGGTTGAGCCGTCAAGGAGACACAGGCGCCTTCCGCGGCGGAAACTGACGGGTTACTCCGCGAAAAAAGGAACGTACATCCCTACGCGAAGCGATAGTCTTTCGAAAGGCAAAGAGAGGGCAGAAACCCGACCCTTCAGAGTGCTAACTGCCAAACCCTTGTCTAGCCCGTTGCAAAAGGCCAACAAATTGGGAATGGAAAGAATCCTCGGGTTCCTTGAAGAAACCGAACACCACAAAAAGAAGGCTTCCCAAGACTTGTGATAAATCCTAGTATTAGCCGGACCTCTGGCAGCCCGCAAAGTGGCAATGACTTTGGCTGAAAAACCTTGACGGTCAATATTTCGGTCTCAAGAGCCACGCCGTCAAACGCAGAGACTTCAGGTCCGGATGACGAACGGGCCATTGGGTTAACAGGTCCGGGCGAAGAGAAAGTGGAAAAGGAGGCGCTGCCAGAAGCGACACCAGTGTCGAAAACCACGTCCTCCTTGGCCAATCTGGGGCTATCAACATAGCCGGGATTCTCTCCAGTCTGATCCGACGCAACCCCAGAGGAAGTAAGGGTATCGGCGGAAACACATAGATTAGCTTGAATTGGTCCAACGGAGCCACCAGAGCATCCACCGTCACAGCCTTCGGGTCCCTGTACCTGGACATGAAAGTCGGTAACTTGGCATTGAACCTGGATGCCATCAAATCCACTTGGGGAGTTCCCCAACGGGAGCACAGCAGTGCAAAAATCTCCGGATGAAGACTTCTTACTCCGGGATCCATCTTCTCGCGACTGAGAAAGTTCTGCCGTGATATTCTGAACTCCTGGAATGTGGATCGCAGAGATGGCTGGCACTCTGGTCTCGGCCCATACCAGGAACCGAGACACCTCCACCATGAGCCTGAAACTCCTTGTCCCGCCTAGATGTTCGATATACGCGACCGCCGTCGCATGGGCTGTCTGCACTCGGACTGGCAGACCGCTTAAAAGGACCGTCCAGTGTTGGAGGCAAGGGAAAATTGCCCTTAATTCCAGGATGTTGATCGGCAGGACAGCCGACGACAATACTCCCTGAATCCAGAGATCGTTCCAGACACCTCCCCAGCCCGTCAGGCTGGCATCGGTGGATATGACCGACCACCTCGGAGAGAGGAAGGACTTCCCCAGGGATAACGCTTCCGGACGTAACCACCATCCTAGAGACTCTCGCACCCTGTGGGAGATGATGAGACTGCAAACCAGCGAAGCCTGCGATCGCCAATGGCTCAGAATGAGCATTTGGAGGGCCCTGGAATGAAACTGGGCAAACAGAAGTGCCCCCATGGATGCCATAAAACCCAGAAGGCGCATACACCCTCGAAGGAACATTGCAGTCGAAGACTTCATAACCTGTACATGTCGAAGGAGACATGCTTGCTTGTCTGGAGGCAGAGACACCACTGCTCGTCGAAATACATTCCCAAAAACAGGATTGACTGCGACAGTTCCAGAGACGACTTTTCCCAATTGACCAGCCACCCGAAGTCCTCCAGGAGCTGAAGGGATAGATTGCGAGCCGTCACCGCCTCCTCCTTTGGGGACGCCACCATCAAAAGGTCGTCCAGGTAGGGAGAATCGAAACACGGATTTTGGTAAAGACTTACCTGTAAAAATCCTTTTCAGCGAAGGAAGGAAGAGAGACACAGTATTCATTACTGATGGGTAGGCGGAGCCCCAGATCAGGATGTTACCTCAGATCAAAAGAGTGATGACTGGCTGGCCCCTCCAGCTCGGGCTCCTCCTACTCAGCTCCAGTCGTACCAAAGCTTTTAGGAAAAGAGCCAAGATCACCAGCGGAGCAACATAACCCCTTCTGAAGGAACTTCAGAGAAAAAACACAAGGATACAGGTTATGCATGCAAAGAAAGCCAAAAACCACAGAGTTCCAGGTACTACTCACGGAACCTGACTACTGCGATGAGCTGGCGATGCTGGAACAGAGCCTTAGCGCGCTGACCTCAGCCCAGATAATCGCTATCAGATAAGGGTCGCGCTGCATCTGAAAACCTCAACACACTTCTGCCGTGGGAGGGTGCTGTGTCTCTCTTCCTTCCTTCGCTGAAAAGGATTTTACAGGTAAGTCTTTACCAAAATCCGTGTTTCAGCTGCAGATGAAGGAAGAGAGCCACAGTATTCATTACTGATGGGACGTCCCAAAGCAGTTCAAAAATAAGGGTGGGAAAAAACCAACAAAAGGCAGAAACCCAACAACCTTAACAACAAAACGCAACCAGCGCTAAACACAAGTTCATCCAGAACTTTAAACTACAGCTGCCTGCAGGACCCTACGTCCGAGGGCTGCATCAGCGGAAGCACTGACGTCCACTTTATAAAACCTTGTAAACGTGTGGACAGAGCGCCAAGTCGCCGCTCGGCAAAGCTGCACTGCCGAAGCACCTTGATGAAAAGCCCACGATGAAGCCACAGCTCTCGTGGAATGGGCTCGAATCTTAATCGGGCAAGATTCACCCCGAAGACGGTAAGCTTCCAAAATAGCTGACCGGATCCAACGAGCTATAGAACCCTTGGAAGCTCGTTGACCACGCCGACGACCTGCCGGAACCACAAACAGGGAGTCCGTCTTACGAAAACCTTGAGTAATAGATAGATAAAACTTCAAGGCCCGCACTAAATCCAATGTGTGTAAATCTCGCTCTTTCGTATTCTTCGGATCCGGACAGAGTGAAGGCAACACAATATCCTGGTTAACATGAAATTGTGACACCACTTTAGGCAAAAAATCACCCCGAGTGCGAAGCACTACACGATCCGGAAAAAACTCCAGAAAAGGAGGCGAACAAGAAAGAGCTGCCAATTCAGAAACTCTCCTCAAGGAAGTGACTGCAACAAGGAAAGCCACCTTCCAAGAAAGTAAAGAAAGGCTAGCAGAAACCATAGGTTCAAAAGGTTTATGCTGAAGAGCCTCCAAAACAAGGTTGAGCCGCCAAGGAGACACGGGTGCCTTCCGCGGCGGAAACTTACGAGAGATACCTCGGAAAAAGGAGAGCACGTCTCTTTTCGAAGCAATGGTTCTCCGGAACAATAAGGACAGAGCAGAAATCTGACCTTTCAGAGTGCTAACTGCCAAACCCTTGTCTAGCCCATGCTGCAGAAAAGCCAACAGGTTGGGAATGGAAAATTTTCTCGGGTTCCGAGAAGACCCCAAACACCACGAAAAGAAGGTTTCCCAAATTTTGTGGTAAATCCTAGAAGTAGCCGGACATCTTGCAGCACGAAGGGTAGCAATGACCTCGGCTGAAAAACCTCTACGGGTCAAGATTTCGGTCTCAAGAGCCACGCCGTCAAACGCAGGGACATCAAGTCCGGATGACAAACGGGCCCCTGAGTCAACAAGTCCGGTTGAAGAGGGAGTGGAAACGGAGGTGCCGCCAACAGCGACATTATTGTCGAGAACCACACCCTTCTTGGCCAGTCTGGAGCTATCAGAATAGCTGGAATTCTCTCTAGTCTGATCCGACGCAGCACTAGAGGAAGTAAGGATATCGGCGGGAATACATAGATCAGCTCGAACTGATCCCACTGAGCCACTAGAGCATCCACCGCCACCGCCTTCGGGTCCTTGTACCTGGACATGAATGTCGGTAACTTGGCATTGGACCTGGATGCCATCAAATCCACTTGGGGGGTTCCCCAGCGAGAGCACAGTAGTGCAAAGACTTCCGGGTGGAGGCTCCATTCCCCGGGATCCATCCTTCTGCGACTGAGAAAGTCCGCTGTAATATTCTGAACCCCTGGAATGTGAATCGCCGAAATGGCTGGTACATTGGCCTCTGCCCAAATCAGAATTCGGGACACCTCTACCATGAGTCTGGAACTCCTTGTCCCACCTTGGTGATTGATATACGCGACAGCCGTCGCATTGTCTGTCTGCACACGGACTGGCAGACCGCTCAAAGGGACCGTCCAATGTTGGAGGCAAAGGAAAATCGCCCTCAATTCCAGGATGTTGATCGGAAGCACAGACTCTTCCGGTGACCATACCCCCTGAATCCAGAGATTGTTCCAAACACCCCCCCAGCCCGTCAGGCTGGCATCGGTGGTTATGACTGACCACTTCAGAGGGAGGAAAGACTTCCCCAGGGAGAATGCCCCTGGACGTAACCACCATTCTAGAGAATCCCGCACCGCGCGAGAAATGGTGACACTGCAATCCAGCGATTGCGACTGATTCCATCGACTCAAGATGAACCTTTGAAGAGTCCTGGAGTGGAACTGGGCAAAAGGAATTGCCTCCATGGACGCCACCATCAGTCCCAGAAGACGCATACACTTCCGTAGGGACATTGCCGTTGAGGATGTCATAATCTGTACATGTCGAAGAAGACATGACTGTTTGTCTGGTGGTAGGGAAACTACCGACCGAAACGTGTCGAGATGCATTCCCAAAAAGAGAATTGTCCTCGATGGTTCCAGGGACGACTTCTCCCAATTGACCAGCCAACCAAAGTCTTTCAGAAACTGAAGAGACAAATCCCGAGCCGTCAACGCCTCCTCCTCCGAGGAAGCCACGATCAAAAGATCGTCCAGATAAGGGAGAATCGTAAACCCCTGTCTTCGAAGGAGTGCCATGAGGGGCGCCAGAATTTTTGTAAAGACCCTTGGCGCTGAGGCTAAGCCGAACGGCAGAGCCACGAACTGGTAATGATTCTGACCTATGGCAAATCGAAGAAAGCGCTGATGAGCCTTTCCGATGGGAATATGCAAATAGGCGTCGCGAATGTCGATTGACACCAGAAAATCGTTCTGTGACAGAGCTGCCACAACGGAACGAAGCGACTCCATGCGAAATTTCCGGGCATGGACATGCCGGTTTAATCGCTTGAGATCCAGAATCGGGCGAAATTTGTTCTCCTTTTTGGGAACTATAAAAAGGTTGGAATAAAAACCTTTCCCTCGGTCCTCTGACGGAACCGGTATCACTACACCCTTTTGTAGTAGCGATTCGACCTCTCGCTGTAGAGCGACAACAAGCTCGGGTTCCGACGGAACGCGAGATTGACAAAAAACATTTGGGGGTTGAGAAGCAAACTCTATGAAATAGCCTGCCGACACTATCCGCGTTACCCAGGAATCTGGAACGCGAGCCATCCAAGTCTCCTTGAAAAGAAGCAGGCGACCCCCCACTCGAGAATCCTCGAGTGGACCCCTGGCGTCAATCCGACTTTGCGGGTTTCTTGTCAAGTTCCCGCTTGTTCTGGCGGAAACTCTGCTTCCAGGGAGTACGAGTTTTCTGAGAGGATTTCTTTCCTGAGAAAGAAGGACGACCCGATCCCCACGAGGAGTGACTAGATCGTCCTCGGCCCCGAAAGGACCGCCGACCACTATAAACACCAGGCTTACTGGACACCGAGGCCATGGCCCTTTGCTGTGGTAATGCTGATTCCTTCGCCTTAGCCTTGGAAATCAGCTCTGTGAGGTCGGATCCAAAAAGATGGCCACCCTTGTAAGGTAAGGCCAACAACCCTTGTTTGGAAACTGCGTCCCCGGCCCACTGTCTGAGCCATAAAGCTCTTCTGACTGTGACCGCTGAAGCTTGCGCTTTGGCCAGCAGAGATGCCGTATCCAGACCGGCATCAAAGATATAACAGGCTGCCGTTTCTAACCATTCACAAGTTTCCCGTATCTCAGATAACGGAGATTCATTTTGCAACTCCGTCTTCAGACGTGCCAACCAGCTTAGAGAAGCTCTAGCAGCACACATGGATCCTAGCACTGCTCGAAATCCATGACCCGCAGCCTCATAGCTTGCTTTTGCCGCCAATTCTGCCTTTCTATCCAAAGGCTCCTGTAAGCTCGCTTTTCCCTTAATAGGGAGTAGAGAGGATTTACTAAGCTGAGACAAAGACACATCCACTTCAGGAGCAGAAGTCCAATTAGCCTTTAACTCCGTAGAGCAAGGATAAAGTGTATCAAAGAAATGCGTTCCATGAAAACGCTTATCTGGACATAGACGTTCCTCCTCTATTACACCATTAAGCTCATCCAGAGCTGGCAATGTTGTGCGCGAAGCACGGGACTCCTGGAACATGCGTGCTGATTTACCAGGACGACTAGTTACCTCCTCCGGTAACTGTAGTATATCTCTCATGGCTTCAATTAATGCCTCCGTACGCTTCGTCATAGAGGAACGCCCCTGCGGCTCGTCCGCATCTGAATCGGATATTTCTCCATCCGAATTTAAAGGGGAACTCTGCCCAATATCAGATACATCTGACTCGCTCCGTGTAGAGGCCGGTAACGGCCTGCGTCGCTTCCTCTGAGAGGAATTAGCAGACACATATTGACCTAAAAGGTCAGATAAGTTATTAATCGATCGAGCGATATCATCCAATTTTCCACCGCTGTCGACCGCAGCGCTAGACGCTGTGGAGGTCTGCGTATCTGATTGCCGCAATGGCACTGGGACGTGATCCGCGGCATCTGAACTCTGTTCAGACATGTCTCACCTGTATGAGCAGGTCAAAGCGGTAATACCAGCAAAAAACTATGCGGTTTTTTTTTTTTTTTTCAAACGCTGAAGGGTTAACGCTCCACCAAGCAGAGTTACCCCAGCGGTATTCAGTCAGCAAATTTAGCTGGTAGAAATAACCCTCAAAGGGGTTAATATTGCAAACTCACCAAAATATATATATATTTGTGAGCCCCAGCCAATTTTTATGTCTCTGATGAGACTGCAGCTGCAGGATAGCGATCGCTGCGCTGCGGGGTGAGGAATCCGCACTCACCCAGCTGGCCGTGGTGTCTATATGAGGAGAGGAGCGGTCCGAGGAGCCCAGGAGCCTGAGTAATGGCCGCCACAGTGAGGGGGTCGCAGGAGAAAAGCCAGAGCGCGCGTCTTCCTGCTCAAAAGACCGGGATAGATAGGCCACGCCCCCTGCTAGCTCAAATAATGAGCGCGAACTCTCCCCGCTCCTGCTCCCTCTCTGTCCTGCAGCTATCTGCCTGCGGACAAAAAATCACCACATCTTCCTGTAACAGCGCTGTCACAGCAGCGCTGAAGCATACTGACATTACTTGTAGTAGCGCTGTCACAGCAGCGCTGAAGCATACTGACATTACATGTAGTAGCGCTGTCACAGCAGCGCTGAAGCATACTGACATTACATGTAGTAGCGCTGTCACAGCAGCGCTGAAGCATACTGACATACATGTAGTAACGCTGTCACAGCAGCGCTGAAGCATACTGACATTAGTAATAGCGCTGCTCATTCAGACGCTAAAGCACTCACACATAATTATTATTAAAATTTGTGTGGAGTACTCACCAGCCAAGGCGCCACAGGGACCCTCAGGGGTTTCTGGCGCAGTGCCCATGCTTCCCCCCAGGGCGAAGAACGCAGTGACCGCACGTGTGGTTTGCGTTCCCGCCAGAGAAGCTCTCCTCATCCCCCAGGGCCGGCAAGGATTCTGCAGGGACTTTGAGTAAATACAGATCCGCCAAGGGAGAGGTTGGGGTACAGCAGCGCTGATACCCCTGAGACCTCTAGACCAACTAGTGATCCAAGTCTCCTGTCCGAATATTAAAATAATAAAATCTTCTGAGGAGCTGCATTAGCAGCGACCATCCTCTGGACCTCAAATCTTAGACTGGAGCTGAGTAGGAGGAGCCCGAGCTGGAGGGGCCAGCCAGTCATCACTCTTTTGATCTGAGGTAACATCCTGATCTGGGGCTCCGCCTACCCATCAGTAATGAATACTGTGGCTCTCTTTCCTTCATCTGCAGCTGAAACCCCCTGTCTTTGAAGAATTGCCATGAGAGGCGCCAGAATTTTTGTAAAAACTCTTGGCACTGAGGCCAACCCGAATGGCAGAGCCACAAACTGGTAATGGTCCTGACCTATGGCAAAACGAAGGAAGCGTTGGTGAGCCCTTCCGACTGTAACATGCAAATAAGCGTCGCGAATGTCGACTGACACCAAAAAGACGTTCTGCGACAAGGCTGCCACAACGGAGCGAAGCGACTCCATGCGGAATTTCCGGGTGTGGACATGCCGATTCGATCTTTTGAGATCCAGAATGGGGCGAAATTTGTCCTCCTTTTTGGGAACCACAAAGAGGTTGGAATAAAACCCTCTTCCCCGGTCCTCCTGTGGAACCGGTACCACCACACCCTTCTGCAGAAGGGAATTGACCTCTCGCAGAGAGCGGCAAATAGCTCGGGCTCTGACAGAATGCGAGATTGGCAAAAAAAACTGTCTGGGGGTCGAGAAGAAAACTCTATAAAGTAGCCTGCCGATACAACCCGCGTCATCCAGGCGTCCGGGACGCGGGAAACCCAAGTCAATTTGAATTGGAGCAGGCGACCCCCCACTCGAGAGCCCTCGAGTGAGACTCTGGCGTCAGTCCGCCTTAGCGGGCTTTTTGTCAGCTTCCCGCTTGTCTTGACGGAAGCTCTGTTTCCAGGGAGTGCGGGATTTATGAGAGTTCTTTTTTCCTGAAAAAGAGGGACGACCCGATCCCCAAGAGGGCTGACCAAACCGTCCCCTGGACCAAAAGGACCGCAGACTACTACCGGCACTAGTCCTGCCAGACGCAGAAGTCACAGATCTTGGCTGCAGTAAAGCCGTTTCTTTTGCCTTTGCCTTGGCAATCAGCTCCGTGAGGTCAGATCCAAAGGCTGACCACCTTGTAAGCTAAAGATAGCATACCCTGCTTGGAAACCGCGTCCCCAGTCCACTGTCTAAGCCACAGTGCTCTCTGACTGTGACTGCCGAGGATTGCGCCCTGGATAGCAGCGACGCAGTATCCTCCAACAACTTGAAAAGCCCATCTACCTCGATAGAGGAGATCCATCTTGCCACGCCGTCCGTAGACGGTCCAACCGGCTCAGGGAAGCTTTACAAGCACACATGGATCCTTAGTACTGAATCCATGACCCGCGGCCTCGCAGATGGATCTTGCTGCCATCTCCGTTTTTCTGTCCAGCGGGTCCTGCAGACTCTCCTTCCCTTTAAAAGGAAGATTTGCTAAGCTGGGATAAAGGGACATTCCCTTCAGGAGAAGGGATCCAATTATCAATCAACTCCGTAGAACAAGGATACAGTGTCTGAAAACGTTGTAAAGCTGATCGCGACCTATGCGACTCCTAAAAAATCCGGGCCGACTTACCAGGACGTCTAGTTACCTCCACCGGTAACTGTAACGCCCTCATGGCTTCAATAAAAGCCTCCATACGGCCCAAAAGAGAGACAGTCCCTGCCGATCCTCCTTGTCCGAATCGGACATCTTCGTTACGTGGGAAGGAAGGCACCGGCTTGTGTCGCTTCCTTGAGAGGATCTAGCCGATACCCAAAAACCTAGAAGGTCAGACCGGCCATCAATAGAAACTAGTGAGGGCCTCCATTTTGACACCACTGGAACCTCCGACCGCTGCGCATGACGCCGTCGAGGTCTGCGTGTCAGATACGCGAGACTGATCCTGTAGCGGATCTGAGAGACGGTCCGCATCTGACATGTCCTTGCACAGTATATGGCAGGATAAACCTGTCAGTAACTAGAACAGTGTGTTTCTTAAAGAAAAAACGAACGCTGAAGGGTTAAAGCTCTTAAAGAGAGAGCTACTTCAGCTGTCCCCCATTAAGAGTTAACCGCCTAAGAAGGGGTTAAAATAGCAGACTCCCCACACCCTTGATAATGAAAAGGGTGTGCGAGCCCCAAGTGCCTTTATAAGGCAGCAGCTGCAGGGCAGCTATGCCACACTAAACAAGAAAACGTTCAGCGAGATCGCTAAAAAAATTGCGCTGTTTTGTACATCGCAATGACCGCCAAATTCGTAAAGGAGATCGCTATCCGCTTATGCGTCGTCCAGATTGGCAGCTACTAGCGACATTAAAACGATCACACAAACGATCGCATTAGTATGCGTCGTTATCGGGATCGTTAGCGGGAACGTATGGTGGCATTAATGTCGCAGACTCCCCACAACCTCTTTAATGAAAAGAGTGTGCGAGCCCTCTTATGGAATAACAGCTGCAGGACAGCGCTATCTGCCACTCATTTGTGCCTCAGAAAGGCGCCCTGCGCTGTGGGGGTGAGGGGGTTAAGCTTCTGCCCAGACGGGTAGAAGAGACTCACCCAGCTGGTCACGGTGTAGCGTCTTGCCGGAGGGGAGGAGTGAAAGGCCCGAGGAAGCTTTCAGCCTGCTTCAGTAATGGCCGCCGCGCTGTGCCTCCGATGTGCTCCATGAGAGAAGCCGGAAAAGGAGACAGCAGTAAAGCGCGCGCTCAGAGCGGCGCGAAAATTCAAATAAAAAGGCGCGCAACTCCTCTCTCCCCCGCTCCTATGTCCTGCAGGCATCTACCTGCGGACAAAAAACACCAGTCACCGACATGTATACATGTAAAAGCGGCTGCCGCAGCAGTCGCTGAAGCACTCAAAACACATTAACATGTTGAGTACTCACCCAGCTGAGCGCCACAGGGACCCCCAGGGATTTGTGGCGCTATGCCCATTGCTTCCCCCCATTGAGACCCCTGAGACCTCTAGACCACTTCTGGTGATCCAAGTCTCTGTCCGATAAAAAATAATAAAATCTTCTGAGGAGCTGCTTCCAGCAGCGACTATCCTCTGAGACCTCAAATTTTAAACTGGAGAGCTGAGTAGGAGGAGCCCGAGCTGGAGGGGCTGGTCAACACTCTTTTTAATCTGAGGTGTCTATCTCATCTGGGCTCCGCCTACCCACTAGTAATGACTAGTGTGTCTCTCTTCCTTCCATCTGCTGCTGAAAATGTGTTTGTAAGGAGACAAAGTTCAGTTCTCCTGTTCTGTGTTAGTTACTTGTCTCACACTGGTAACTCCCCTTTCATGTAAAATAATCTTTGGAGGCAGATTTTCAGGGAGATCTATGTCCTGCCCAGAGCCTGAGACAGCTGATTTACATATAAGAAATACATGGGTTAGTCTGGAATAAGACATCGGATCTCTGATATCAAAGATATCCTTTTATCCAGCTTCCTATGATCTACATGACATTTAGTCGGCTTAGGAGGGTTGATCTTCCTGACAGATTCCCTTTAGAGGGAATCTGTCACCTCATTTTGGCCCTATGAGATAGGGCCACCGCCATCAGTGGCTTATCTACAGCATTCTGTAATGCTGTAGATAAGCCCCCGATGTTACCTGAAAGTGAAGAAAAACGAGTTATATTATACTCACCCAGGGGCGTTCCGCCGTCCGTTCGGGTCAGATGGGCGTCGTGGTCAGGTCCCGGGCCTCCCATCTTGTGACGAAGCCGGCGTGTTCTTTCTGTCCCGTCGCGGCTCCTGCACAGGCACACTGCTCTGCCCTGGTGAGGGCAGAGCAGAGTACTACAGTGCGCAGGCGCCGGACCTCTCTGACCTTTCCCGGCACCTGCGCACTGCAGTACTGCAGATCAGTGCGCCTGTGCAGGAGCCGCGACGAGGTAGAAAGAACACGCCGGCTTCGTCACAAGATGGGAGGCCCCGGACATGACCGCGATGCCCATCTGACCCGAACGGACGGCGGAACGCCCCTGGGTGAGTATAATATAACTTGTTTTTCTTCACTTTCAGGTGACATCGGGGGCTTATCTACAGCATTCCAGAATGCTGTAGATAAGCCCCTGATGGCGGTGGCCCTATCTCATAGGGCGAAAATGCGGTGACATATTCCCTTTAAGAGCCATCTTGCTTTCGTGACAGATCTGGGTGAAGGCTTTGTTTTCTGAGGAAGGAGAAGATAGACTGGAATGGGAACGCTCTTACAAACTGCATAATTTTTTTGCCTTTATTTTTTACATGTCTCATTGTGCAGGATAAATAATGTCAAATTGATAGTTCAGTTTATTATAGATGCAGCAATAGCAATAATGTCTCTTTGGGTGGGAGGACGGAAGAGTTTTGTTAAACAAAGTTCTTATATCTGGAGTAATAAACTGTAATTCCCCTCTATTGCAGTGTATTATAACGCTCAGCTGGCAGACGTAAAAAGGTCAATGCTTGACCTTTGGCTGCCGTCACAACCAACAGCGTTGTAGTAGGACCGTGGAAATTACTACATCGCAGTAATACCGATGGGATACAAAAGGAAACCCCCTTTTTTTAATCAAATCTAGATGCCAATGTCACTATTGAGAACAGCATGGAAGGAGACAAACAATGACTATTAGTGATTAGAGGCCATCACAGCAAAGGGTCAGCTGTAAAGCACAGCTGTCATCCACTGCACAATGTCTCTCCTTTGATCGATCACTGACAGTACGCCAGAGGAAAGCCAGTGCTTGGAATCTGCGAGTTCCCTGATCAGGCTTCGACGCGGTCTCCAGGACATGAGCAGCTCGATTCAGGTTACAGCTGATTGGCTCTCATTTTCAAGATTCTATTCTATCAAGATTATTTATACAGAAAAATTGCATCTTTATTATTTCATCATCATTATTGCATTGTTAGTAGTTAGTCTATTACATAATCTATTTAGTCTATTGAGCATTCAGTACTCTCAAAAAACGTGTTAAAGGTATAGGTATTATATTGCTCACCCATACACTATTCGATGGTCTGGAGTACATTTCCTTGGTATATAACCCTCAAAAAACTTGTTCAAAATTTTATTGGTATTAGATTGCTCATACATAGACTTTTTCATATTCTTGGGTAGATTTTGTTGCTATATAAGCCTAAAAAAACTTGTTGAAAAATGTATCTGTATTCTATTGCTCATCTGTAGATTATTTTGTCGTCTGGAGTACGTCTTTGCTATGTAACCCTCAAAACACACATTCAAAAATGTATCGTTATATTAATTACCTATAGACTATTCGGTAGTCTGGAGTTCATTTCCTTGGTATGTAACACTCAAGAAACTCAACTCCGATGCTGTATTACTTAATTACAGTTGTATCACCTACTTATAAATGTTCTCTGTGTAGAGTACACCGTTTTAGGATTTCTTAGCTTAGATTTGTAGCATTGTGACATGTTACTATATGTTTTTTTCAGATATGCCTCGTTATTACATTAACAAAGCGGATAGATTTTGCTACATATGAGAAGTCACTTTTGTGTCCCTGGTGAGGGCAGAGCAGAGTACTGCAGTGCGCAGGGAAAGGTCAGAGAGGTCCGGCGCCTGCGCACTGCAGTACTCACCAGGGCAGAGCAGTGCGCATGCGCAGGAGCCGCGACGGGACGCAAAGAAAGGCCGGCTTTGCTAGAAGATGCGAGGCGCCGAACCGGACCACGACGCCCATCGGACCGGACGACGGACCACCCCTGGGTGAGTATAATATAACTCGTTTTTCTTCTCTTTCAGGTGACATCGGGGGCTTATCTACAGAATAACAGAATGCTGTAGATAAGCCCCTGATGGCGGTGGTCGCATCTCATAGTCCAAAAATGGGGTGACAGATTCCCTTTAATGGAAGATCTGGCGATAACTCATAATCGAGAAGATCGGAGTATGGTCATAGATTTGTCCAAAACAAGCATAAAAACCATCTTGCTGCATAATGGCAATGTCCTACCTTCAATAACAGTTGCTTATGCAGTCCACATAATAATTTTATTTCTATAGTGCCGACTTATTCCGCAGTACTTTACATTTTAGAGGGGACTTTACAGCATAACAATAATCACATAAATCAACAGATACCAAGAGGAGTGAGGGCCCTGCTCGCAAGCTTACAATCTATGAGGAAATAGGGAGACAAAAGGTGGATGGTAACAATTGCTTTCATTGTTCTGACCAGCCATAATGTAAGAAATCGGATGTTCATGTAATGCTGGATGAACCGGTTATCAGCCAGAATATGTAACAGTACAGACACAGAGGGCTATTAAATGCATAAAGCGTGTTAGAACATGATACGAGGACCTTAGGTATGGTAATAATATTGAATTAGCCACACAGGGATAGTTAGATTAATGCGTTGAGGTGGTAGGCCACTCTGAAGAAATGTGTTTTTAGGGCATGCTTAAAACTGTGGAGATTAATCGGATTATCCAGGGTAGTGCATTCCAAAAAATTGGAGCAGCATGTGAGAAGTCTTGGAGACGGGAGTGGGAGGTTCTGATTATTGAGGATGTTAACCTCAGGTCATTAGCAGAACAGATGGCACGGGTAGGGTGTTAGACAGACAATGGAGGAGATGTAGGGTGGTGCTGCACCAAGGAGCGCTTTGTGGGTGAGAGTGATAAGTCTATATTGAATTCTGGAGTGGATGGGTAACCAGTATAATGACTGGCACAAGGTAGAGGCATCGATGTAGCGGTTGGTGCAGAATATGATCCTGGCTACAGCATTCAAGACAGATTGGAGAGGGGAGAGTTTGTTAAGAGAAAGACAAATTAGTAGAGAGTTGCAATAGTCTACATGAGAATGAATAAGGGCACCAGTAAGGGTTTTTGCAGAATCAAAAGTAAGAAAAGGTCAAATTGTAGAAATGTTTTTGAGGTGCAGATAACAAGAGTGAGCCAGTGATTGGATGTGGGGGGGTGGGGGTGAATGAAAGCTCTGAATCAAGTATAACCTCAAGACAGCGGGCATGTTGCTGGGAAGTAATGGAAGAACCACACATGGAAATTGCATGAAAAATCTATGACAACTAGGGTTGAGCATTCCGATACCGAAACCCGGTTCCGATACCTGAAATCCAATGTAAGTCTATGGGAACAAAATATCGGAATATTTTTACTTCCGATATTTTGTTCCCGTAGACTTACATTGGATTTCAGGTATCGGAACCGGGTTTCGGTATCGGAATGCTCAACCCTAATGACAACATGAAGCAGCTGTTGAGATGCCTGAACTATTGTTGCCCTCTTACATGGTCTCCAGGGTGGAAACACAGTACTGCTGCTTTCTGTGTGAGTGGGATAATCGCGCAACAGAATATCAGTACAATAAAAGCAACTGGCCTCTCAGACATTCACTTCAGCCAGGGAGTAAAATTGTCCCGCATCCAGCACTTGTTGACAAACATAAGATTTTGTTACCACCTTTGCATATCAAGTTGGGCCTAATAAAGAACTCTGCAAAAGCAATGGATAAAAATGCAAAAGCATTCAAGTATCTCACTGATACATTTACAAGGTTGAGTGAAGCAAAGATAAAGGAAGGAGACTTTATTGGACCTCAGATTCGCAAGACTCTCCGTTTGTTGCAGGGCAAGGAAAATGCTGCATGGGTGCATTCGCAACAGTGGTAACTAATTTTTTGGGAAACTCAAGAGCAGATAACTGTGTCGAGTTGGTAGAAAATCTCAAAACATAAGGATCTTGGCTATAACATGTCCTTAAAGATGCATTTCTTACATTTGAATCTAGACTTTTTCACACCAAACTGAAATCAAGCCTGGTAAGAGATTTCACCAAGATATTGCAGCAATGTTGAAACGATATAAAGGAAAATGGAATCTATCAATGTTTGCAGATTACTGTTGGACAATTGTAAGAGATGAGCCGATGCAGGAGTACAAGAGATAAGCCAAAAAAAAAAAAAGTTGCCACTGAATGAGGACTAAATGTTATAGTGACATTTCTGGAATGGTTTATAATTCGCAATAGTTTTAGACATGTTTTATTTATTGGAATTGTTGCCAAGTTTCCTCTAAATAAACATCAGAAAATTTGCATAAAAAACCTATTCGGCATCTTTATCTTGGTAAAACTAAAGTTTCAAAGTACTGAAGCCGTTTTTGCATCAATTATATGTAGCAGTAAAAGGAAAACTCTTAAATATAATAGAGACAAGAGCCGAAAATCATTGTTAGATTTGAATTCGGGAGGTCAAAATCATTAAGAAAATGTCTCATTTCATAGCTGAAGCTGAAAACATACAGAACAGTGTTATCAGAAGCATCACTTACTGTGTCCCATATCTGAAGTTTAATTTGCTTGCCGTCAATCGTTATCATTCGTGCACCAAATTCTACACCTAAAAGTTAAAAATAAGAAAGTTAACATTTCTTTTTCTGCAACGATTTTCATTTATTTTTCACTGTTTTGTGATAATCCAGAATCTGAATGCAGACAGGAGACTTTATAATTAAGTGGTCAAAGTTCAGCGCTAATTCAAGTCCTCCGAGGACCAATACAGAGCAAGTCCAAGCTAGTAACAGGAGCTCCATACACGGTGATCACATATCACTGACGGATGATAAACCTTGCGCTGAACAGAAAATCCCAAGCACTTGTGTTTGTGAGCTCCAAGAAGACACTGCGACCTGCAGACGTAATGAGGCCACACTGCCATCTATCAGGATAGGAGAACAATTATTTTATCATATCATTTCTACATTTAGGCTATGTGCACACGTTCAGGATTTTTCGCGCTTTTTTAGCGTTTTTGCGGCGGTTTTCTACTGCAAAAACACTTAAAAAACGCATGCATTAAGCATCCTATTATTAGAATGCATTCCGCAATTTTTGTGCACATGCTGCATTTTTTTTCGCATCATGTGCACAATAATTGCGGAATGCATCCTAATCATAGGATGCTTAATACATACGTCTTTTAAGCGTTTTTTGCAGCGGAAAACTGCCGCAAAAACGCTAAAAAAAGCGAAAATTCCTGAACGTGTGCACATAGCCTTAGGGTATGTGCGCACGTTGTGGATTTGCTTACGGATATTTCTGCATCTCTTGGCAGAAAATGCAGTGTAAATTCCACGCGTTTTTGTGTGTGGATTTCATGTATTTTTAATGTGGGTTTGCGGATTTGTTAGCTCAAAGATATATTAATGCAAAAAAAAAATTGTAATTTTCAAGTCCAACCTCCATTGTTGATGTGCTTCAACTAAGATAGGCTCTATTCTAGATTCTCCGCCCACACACTCGTCTTCCTTCTGACATCATATCCTTTTACAAATCTGCTGCGTTAATACGCACCAAATCCGCAAACCTTTTTACACCTGTGTTTTTGTTGCAGATTTGAGTGACTCACTGGAAGTCAATGGGTGAAAAAACGCTGCATGAATGTACACATTGAACTTACACTAATAGGTTTGCCGGCCAATTTTTTTTTGTTTTACATATTCAGATTAGTGCACTTTACTCAGGTAAGATACTTTGATGCTTAAATTTTTTTTTGCAAATAACATAAAAGCATCCTGGATTACACTGTGCACATTCAAATTGTACTAATGTTATGGTACAACTTGTGTATAACCATCATAGATAAAGATTCATCTCGTCTCCTTAAAGAGGTCTATAACACATGATATCAAGTGTATGGAGCGAGGCCAGGACCACTAGTCCTGACTGCACCTTTCATTTTAGACCGGACAACCCCTTTAAAGCCCATTTTTTTTTATAGACATATCTAATAAATGATTTTATGAGGATTTTTTTTTCATTTGAGCATACCTTTGTCAAGCATTTCTAGTGGTTAGTGGTTTATATTATAAATTTTTAAAGCACCCCTAATTCCAGGGTGCTGTACATATGAAATATAACATAGATAAAACTTTTTAAGTAGACTGCCAGGTACAGAGGAGGGAGGATCCTGCCTCAATGGTTTACAATACACAACTTACAGGGTATGGAGGCAAGAAGTTGTGGGGCGCTTGCAGCAGCTCCCGTGGTGGGGAGGTGGCAGTGAGGCAATTGCAGGCTGTAGGCGTTTTTTTGAATAGATGAGTTTTCAGGTTCCTTTGGAAGGTTCCAGCTATGTGAGATAATTGGATGTCTTGGTGCAACAAGTTCCAGAGAATGCCCAGGAGTCTTGGAGGTGATTGGGTGAGGAACGCAAGACAGAAGATGGTCTTGTGAGGACCGGAGATTACTTGTGGGGAGGTATCAGGAGATAAGTTTGGAGATGTATGGAGGAAGTGGATTATGGACAGCCTTGCAAATCAGTAGTTTAAACTGGATTTACTGGAGGATTGGAAGCCAGTGAAGGGATCGGCAGAGGAGGGGGAGAGGTGTATTAACAGGCAGCAGAGATAAGTACAGACTGGAGAGGTGCGAGAGTGTTACCAGGGGGGCCACTGAGGAGGATGGTGCAGGAGTCAAGGTGAGAGATGAGGGCATACACCAAAAATTTTGTAAATTTGGAGTTAAAAAAAGGACAAATTCTTGGATATAGGGTTTGATGAACAAGGCGGGATCAATATATATTGTACTATAAGAAAGCTCAATTCAATCTGAGATTATACAGAACCACAAAGGGTTGTGTTAATGAACACAATCATTAATGGACAGGTGTTGGATACTTCTCTCTGTTGTGCTTACTGCAAATCAGCAGAAAAACAATTTGTTTTTATTATAATTTATTAAAAATAATGGAAAAAGACGGATTTTGGTAAGAACTTACCTGTAAAATCCTTTTCAGGGAAGAAGGAAGGGAGACACACTCATTACTAGTGGGTAGGCGGAGCCCCAGATAGGATTAACACCTCAGATTCAAAAGCGTGTTGACCGGCCCCTCCAGCTCGGGCTCCTCCTACTCAGGTCTTCAGTCGTACCAAAGCTTAGGAAGAACAATATCACCAGCGAAGCAACATAACCCCTTCTGAAGGACTTCAGAGAAAAATACAAAAGTACAGGTTATGCATGCATTTGCAACGAAAAACCACACAGTCCCAGGTACTACTCACTGAACCTGACAACTGCGGTAGGCTGGCAATGCTGGAACAGAGCCGTAGCGCGTCGACCTCAGCTCAGAAAATCGCTATCAGAGAAGGGCCACGCTGCTTCTGTTAATATAACAACACACTTCTGCCATGGGAGGGACGTGTGTCTCCCTTCCTTCTTCGCTGAAAAGGATTTTACAGGTAAGTTCTTACCAAAATCCGTCTTTCAGCTGCAGATGAAGGAAGGGAGACACACTCATTACTAGTGGGACGTCCCAAAGCAGTCCAAAAATTAGGGTGGGAAAAAACCAAAATAGGCAGAAAACCCAACAACCTAGATAAATGCGCCACAGGCGCCAAATATAAATTAATTAAAAACTTTAAATTACCGCTGCCTGCAGGACCCTGCGTCTTAAGGCTGCATCAGCGGAAGCCCTGACGTCCATCTTATAAAACTTGTAAATGTGTGGACGAAACGCCAGGTCGTCGCTCGGCAGAGCTGAACTGCCGAGGCCCCTTGATGAAAGGCCCACGATGAAGCCACAACCATCGTGGAGTGAGCTCGAATCTTAATCAGGCAAGGTTCGCCTTTAAGTCGGTAAGACCAAAAAGGTTGACCGAATCCAACGAGCTATAGAGTCCTTGGAAGCTCGTTGACCACGTTTATGACCTGCTGTAATCATAAACAGGGAATCTGGTTTCCGAAAAGCCTTGAATGACCGACAAAAAGAACTTGAAAGTCCGCACTAAATCCAGTTTGTGCAAATCTTATTCCTTTGCATTCCTCGGGCCCAGGCAAAGCGAGGGCAAAACAATATCCTGGTTAACATAAAATTACGACACCACCTTAGGTAGAAAGTCGCCTCGTGTGCGAAGCACTACTCGATCCGGGTAAAAATCCAGGAAAGGCGGCGAGCAAGAAAGAGCTGCCCACTCAGAAACCCTTCTTAAAGAGGTTACCGCCACTAAGAATGCAACCTTCCAAGAAAGTAACGAAAAGTTTTAGTAGCACCCATAAGCTCAAGGGCACATGCTGAAGAGCCTCCAAGACAAGGTTGAGCCGCCAAGAAGACCCAGGCGCCTTCCGCGGTGTGAACTGACGGGTTACTCTTTTGAAAAAAGAAACGCACGTCCCTACGCGAGGCGATAGTCTTCCGAGACAGCAAGGACAGGGGAAACTGACCTTTCAGAGTGCTAACTGCTAAACCTTCGTCCAACCCGTACTGTAGAAAAAACCAACAGATTGGGAATGGAAAAAAATCCTCAGATTCCTTGAGGAACCCACACCACGAAAATAAGGCTTCCCAAGTTTTGTGATAAACCTTAGTAGTAGCCGAACCTGTGACAGCTCGCAGAGTGGCAATGACTGCAGCTGAGAAACCTCTACGAGTCAATATTTCAGTCTCAAGAGCCACGCCGTCAAACGCAGAGACTTCAAGTCCGGATAACGAACGGGCCCCTGGTTAACAGGTCCGGGCGAGGAGTAAGTGGGAATGGAGGTGCCGCCAAAAGCGACACCAGTGTCGCGAACCACGTCCTCCTTGGCCAATCCGGGGCTATCAATCATAGCCGGAATTCTCTCCAGTCTGATCCGACACAGCACCAGAGGAAGTAAAGATAACGGCGGAAACATATAGACTAGCTCGAAATGGTCCCTCGGAGCCACCAGAGCAACCACCGCCACAGCTTTCGGGTACCTGGACATGAACGTCGGTAGTTTGGCATTGAACCTGGATGCCATCAAAACCGCTTGGGGAGTTCCCCAACGGGAGCACAGCAGTGCAAAAATTTTCGGATGAAAACTCCATTCTCCAGGATCCATCTTCTCGCGACTGAGGAAGTCCGCTGTGGCATTCTGGACTCCTGGGATGTGAATCGCAGAGATGGCTGGAACCTTGGTCTCGGCCCATAACAGAATCCGAGACACCTCATCATGATCCTGGAGCTCCTTGTCCCGCTTTGGTGGTTGATATACACAACCGCCGACGCGTTGTCTGTCTGCACTCAGACTAATAAACCGCTTAAAGGGACCGTCCAGTGTTGGAGGCAAAAGAACAATTGCTCTCAATTCCAAGATGTTGATCGGTAGAACAGACTCTGCCGATAACCATACTCCCTGGCTCCAAAAAAAATCGTTCCAGGCACCCCTCCCAGCCCGTCAGGCTGGTATCGGTGGCTATGACCGACCACCTTGGAGGGAGGAAAGATTTCCCCAGGGATAACGTTCCTGGACGTAACCACCATCCTAGGGATTCTCGCACCCTGTGAGAGATGATGACGCTGCAATCCAGAGAAACTTGCGATCGATCCCAATGACTCAGGATGAGCCTTTGGAATGAAACTAGGCAAACGGAAGTGTCTCCATGAACGCCACCATTAAATCCAGAAGGCACATACACTTTCGAAGAGACATTACTGTCGAAGACTTCATATCTGTACATGTCGAGGGGAACATGCCCGCTCGCCTGGAAGTAGAGGCACCACTGCCCGTACCGTGTCAAAATGTATTCCTAAAAATAGGATACACTGCGACAGTTCCAGAGACGACTTCTCTCGTTGTAAAAACTCTGGCCGTTAAGACCAAGCTGAATGGTCGAGCCACAAACTGGTAATGGTCCTGTCAATTGACCAGTCACCCGAAATCCTCCAGGAGCTGAAGGAATAGATTGCGAGCCGTCAATGCCTCCTCCTTTGAGGACGGCACAATCGAAAGGTCGTCCAGGTAGTGGAAGATCGTAAGTCCCTGTCTTTGCAGAATTGTCATGAGAGGTGCCAGAAACCTATGACAAAACGAAGAAAGCACTGGAGTGCAAATAAGCGTTGCGAATGTTGATTGACCAAAAAGACGCTCTGTGACAGGGCTGCCGCAACGGAGCGAAACGACTCCATGCGGAAAGTTCGAGTGTGGACAAGTCGATTCAATCTTCCAGAATAGGGCGAAATTTGTCCTTCTTTTTGGGGACCACCAAGAGGATAAAAAATCCTCTTTCCCGGTCCTCTGTGGAACCGGTATCACCACACTGTTCTACAGAAGAGAATCGATCACTCGCAGTAGAGCGGAAAATAGTTCGGCTCTGACGGAATGCGAGATTAGTAAAAAATTGTCCGGGGGTCGAGGAAGAAACTCTATGAAGTAGCCTGCCAACACCACCTGTGTCACCCAGGCGTCCGACACACGGGAAACCCAAGTCGGTTTGAATTGGAGTAAACGACCCCCCACTCGAGAGCGCTCGAATGAGACCCAGACGTCAGTCCGCCTTAGCAGGTTTTTTTTTTTTTTTTCAGCTTCTGTGTGAACAGAAGTTCTGTTTCCAGGGTATGCGGAATTTCTGAGAATTCCCCCTTTTTTTTAAAAAGAAAGACGACCAAAACCCCCAGAGGGTTGGCCGGATCATCCCCTGAACCGAAAAGACCGACAATTACCGTTCCAGATGCAGAAGTCACAGCTCTGCGCTGCGGTAAGGCTGTTTCTTTTGCCTTTGCTTTGGCAATCATCTCCGTGAGGTCAGATTCAAATAGCTGACCACTTTGTAAGCTAAAGATAGCAAACCCTGCTTGGAAAACCGCGTTCCACCGTCCAAGTCACAGTGCTCTTCTGACTGTGACTGCTGAGGATTACGCCCTGGATAGCAGTGACGCAGTATCCTTCAACTTGAAAAGCTTATCTACCTCGATAGAAGGGATCCATCTTGCCACGCCGTCCTTAGACGGTTCCACCGGCTCAGGAAAACTTTTACAAGTACACATAGATCCTTAATACTGAATCCATGACCCACGGCTTCGCAGATGGTTATTGTTGCCATCTCCGTTTTTCTGTCCAGCGGTTCCTGCAGACTCGCCTTCCCTTTACCAGGAAGATTTGCTAAGCTGGGATAAAGGAACATTCAGTTCAGGAGAAAGGGTCCAATTAACAAACAACTCCGTAGCAACGGATACAGTTTGTAAAGCCGACGCGACCTATGCGACTCCTGAAAACATCCTGGCCGACTTACCAGGACATCTAGTTACCTCCTCCGGTAACTGAAACGCCCTCATGGCTCCATTAGTACGGCCCATGAGAGAGGCAGAGTGTCTCTGCCGATCCTCCTCGCTACATGAGAAAGAAAACCTATTTGTGTCGTCTTCCTTTAGAGAGACTAGCTGACACTCAATAACTTAGAAGATCAGACAGGCCATCAATAGAAACTAGTGATCTCCATTTTGTCACTGGAACCTCCGACCACTGAATCGAGGTCTGTGTGTCAGATACGCGAGACTGATCCTGTAGCGGATCTGGGAGATGGACTGCCCTTGCACAGTATATGGCAGGTTAAACCTGTCAGTAACCAGAACTTCTTAAAGAAGAAACAAACGCTGAAGGGTTAAAGCTCTTAAAGAGAGAGCTACCCCAGCTGTTCCCATTAAGAGTTAACCGCCTAAGAAGGGGTTAAAGTAGCAGACTCCCCACAACCTTGATAATGAAAAAGGTGTGCGAGCCTCAAGCGCCTCTTATAAGGTCGCAGCTACAGGACAGTTATGCCACACTATACAAGAAAAAACGTTCCACAAAATCGCTAAAAAATTGCGTTGTTTGTATATCGCAATGCGCCAAAGTCATTAAGGAGATCGCTAACCGCTTATGCGATGTTAATGAGATCGCTCAGATTGGCAGCTGCTAGCGACATTAAAAGAGATCACACAAACGATCGCATAGCATGCGTCGTTATCAGGATCGTTAGTGGAAACGCTAGTGGCAATAATAATATTAATATCGCAGGCTCCCCACAACCTCTTTATTAATTGAAAAGAGTGTGCGAGCCCCTTATGCGATAACAGCCGCAGAACCGCGCAATCTGTCACTCATTAGTGCCCCAGACGGCGTCCGCGCTGTGGGGGTGAAAGAGTTAAGCTTCTACCCGCAGGCTAGAAGCGACTCACCCCGCTGCTAACGTCTCTTGCCGGGAGGGGAGGGGTGCGATGTCTGGGGAGCTTGCTATCCCCTCAGCCTTTCATATAATGGCCGCCGCGCTCTGCCTCCGATGTGCTCCCTGTACAGGAGCCAGAAAAGGAGACTGCCATAAAGCGCGCGCTCAGAGCGCGGGAAATTCAAAAATAAAAAGTGCGCACTCCTCTCTCCTTCTCCTCAGAGTCACCGGCATGTACAATGTACAGCGGCTGCCGCAGCAGCCGTTAAATCACTCACACACATCTTTATAAAAATGTGGAGTACTCACCAGCCGAGCGCCACAGGGACCCCTAGGGGTTTCTGGCGCGTGCCCATGCTTCCCCCCAGGGCGGGGATCGCAGTGACCCCTGCGCGTGGTTTGCGTCCCCGCCAGGGAAGCTATCCTCATCCCCCGGGCCGGCAGGGTTCTGCAGGGACCACCCTCAGGGTAATTACAGATCCGCCAAGGGAGAGGTTGGGGTCCAGCAGCGCTGAGACCCCTGAGACCTCTAGACCAACTCTGGTGATCCAAGTCTCGTCCGAATAAAATAATAAAATCTTCTGAGGAGCTGCTTCCAGCAGCGACCATCCTCTGAGACCTCAAATTCTAGACTGAAGACCTGAGTAGGAGGAGCCCGAGCTGGAGGGGCCGGTCAACACGCTTTTGAATCTGAGGTGTTAATCCTATCTGGGGCTCCGCCTACCCACTAGTAATGAGTGTGTCTCCCTTCCTTCATCTGCAGCTGAAATGTATGTAGGTTCTGGGGGACAGACCCATAAGGCTGTGTTGCCCACGTTGCGTTTTTTAAGCGTTTTTCGGCTGCGTAAAAGCTTAAAAACCGCTAAAAAAATGTATCTCATTAATTTTAATTGCATTTCGCAATTGCTGTGCCCATTCTGCACTTTTTCCGGAGCGTAATCGCATTGCGGTAAAATGCGCAGCATATTCATTAATTTGGCGGAATTGCGGCAATTCCGCCGCCATAGGATTGCATTGAAACGCTCACTTTATGCATGTGTTTTTTTCTACCGCCTAAGTGAGCGCCTCATGTGCAGATGGTACCCAGGGTCTGGAGGAGAGGAGACTCCTCTAGGCCCTGGATATACTTACTCTCTGTCGGCCCCTGGAGTCCTCAGTGGTGCACACGGCGCTGCCAGCAACTTCCGCTCCCAGGGATGCATTGCGAGAATCACCCCAGATAACGTAGAGGTCGCGTGACCGCTGCGTCATTAGCGCAATGCATCCCTGGGAACGGAACTAGCCGGCAGCGTCGCTGAGGACCGGGAGGACTCTGGGGGCCGACAGAGGGTAAGTATATCTCTATTTTTTAAATTATTTTTACATTCTATCTTTTACAGTCATGGCCAAAAGTTTTGAGAATGACACAAATATTATATTTTCACATGATCTGCTGCCCTCTGGTTTTTATGTGTGTTTGACAGATGTTTTTATCACAGACAGAAATATAATAATTGCAAACATATGAGTAACAAAAGCTTATATTGACAGAATGAGTTAATGCAGCAAGTCAATATTTGCAGTGTTGACCCTTCTTCTTCAGGACCTCTGCAATTCTCCCTGGCATGCTCTCAATCAACTTCTGGACCAAATCCTGACTGATAGCAGTCCATTCTTGCACAATCAATGCTTTCATTTTGTCAGAATTTTTAGGTTTTTGTTTGTCCACCCGTCTCTTGATGATTGACCACAAGTTCTCAATGGGATTAAGATCAGGGGAGTTTCCAGGCCATGGACCCAAAATCTCTACGTTTTGATCCCTGAGCCATTTAGTTATCACCTTTGCTTTATGGCAAGGTGCTCCATCATGCTGGAAAAGGCATTGTTGATCGCCAAACTGCTCTTGGAGGGTTGGGAGAAGTTGCTCTTGGAGGACATTCTGGTACCATTCTTTATTCATGGTTGTGTTTTTAGGCAAGACTGTGAGAGAGCTGATTCCCTTGGCTGAGAAGCAACCCCACACATGAATGGTTTCAGGATGCTTAACAGTTGGCATGAGACAAGACTGGTGGTAGCGCTCACCTTGTCTTCTCCGAATGAGGCGTTTTCCTGATGTCCCAAACAATCGAAAAGGAGATTCATCAGAGAAAATAACTTTACCCCAGTCCTCAGCAGTCCACTGCCTGTACCTTTTGCAGAATATCAGTCTGTCCATGATGTTTTTTCTGGAGAGAAGTGGCTTCTTTGCTGCCCTCCTTGAGACCAGGCCGTGCTCCAAGAGTCTCCACCTCACAGTGCGTGCAGATGCACTCACACCTGCCTGCTGCCATTCCTGAGCAAGCTCTGCACTGCTGGTAGCCCAATCCCGCAGCTGAAACACTTTTAAGAGACGGTCCTGGCGCTTGCTGGTCTTTCTTGGGCGCCCTGGAGCCTTTTTGGCAACAATGGAACCTCTCTCCTTGAAGTTCTTGATGATGCGATAGATTGTTGACTGAGGTGCAATCTTTCTAGCTGCGATACTCTTCCCTGTTAGGCCATTTTTGTGCATTGCAATGATGACTGCACGTGTTTCTTTAGAGATAACCATGGTTAACAGAAGAGAAACAATGATGCCAAGCACCAGCCTCCTTTTAAAGTGTCCAGTGGTGTCATTCTTACTTAATCATGATAGATTGATCTCCAGCCATGTCCTCATCAACACCCACACCTGTGTTAATGGAGCAATCACTGAAAAGAGGTTAGCTGGTCCTTTTAAGGCAGGGCTGCAATGATGTTGAAATGTGTTTTGGGGGATAAAGTTCATTTTCTAGCCAAATATTGACTTTGCAAGTAATTGCTGTTAAGCTGATCACTCTTTACAACATTCTGGAGTATATGCAAATTGCCATTAGAAAAAGTGAACCAGTAGACTTTGTAAAAATTAATATTTGTGTCATTCTCAAAACTTTTGGCCATGACTGTACTATCGATGCTGCATAGGCAGCATCGATAGTAAAAAGTCACACTTGTGAAGCACTATGCTTGATAAGTGTGACCAACTTGTCAATGTTTCAAATCGTTTGGAAAAGCGCGAGCATTCTGCAAGCTAAAAATGATTGTGTTTTGCGGGAAAATGCATACGAATTCCGTATGCGTTTTACCCGCGGCAGGGAGCATTTCTGCAACGTGTGCACATAGCCTAATAGTTGGCAAGTGACAGTAAATCTCAGCAATTGACCACTAGCTACTGCCACAATACACCATCATGTGCAGAAACGTTTTGATTCACAATTTACAACATCCAATAAGTGACATCAACGAAAAGTAAATGTACAGTATATATCTGTATTACTAGGGCTAAATAGTGCAATCATAATGTCGGACACGGCTGAATGCCAATCCCCATTCTCTCCACACAATGCAGGTCATCTTTTCTGTTCACTCACCAATGGTCAGGTCGTGAACTGGCTGGAACCTCTTGTCTGTGAACTGCAATAGTAGACATGACTTCCCAACACCTGACACCAAGACAGAAATGAAAGATGTTACACATTATAAAAAGCACAAATCGAAGGATTAGCCATTATTTCTTCCAATTATACAATTAGCAAATGAAGATTAAGAAAAAGCAGCAAGGACCTAAATGATCCATAGTGGACAATGTTGAAAGGGAACGCTGGCCAAAACCTAGGGTGACATATCAGGGGTCATCATCAGGGCTGTGGAGTCGGAGTCTATTTTGGTGAAGTCAGTATAAAATGGACAAAATCCTAAAATATATAAAAATTGGGTTCAGTAGTACAATGCAGGATGTGCTGTAAATGTTTTCATAATAATTTGGGAAAGTTACTTATAAAATGTCCTATAAATGTCTGCTCTGTTCCTGATCTAAGGATCTCGGCGTTTAGTTGAGCTGTACATGCGCACTAGTGAGGCAGTGCTGTGGGGTCGGAGTTGGTGGTTTGGCTTACCGTCTCCACAGCCCTGGTCATCAGAACCTTGGTCAATCACAGTCAGAATGACACTGCATAAACTCCATTGGTCTGTTACCTGTCTCTATAGTGTTGTGGTTTCTTTTAGATCCACTTACATTAGAGGGACACTGTCAGCACAAAATGACTGTTCACAACAAGTACAGGCACTCGCTGCACCGTTGGTGTGACCAACATTCAGGTGCAGCCTTCCACCTACTTGTTTTCCATCTTGCGCCACCATTCACTGGCTCTATAAAGCCAGAGTTGTCAATCAAAGAGGAAGGATGGAGATAGAGAGAAACCAAGTAAGTGGGAAGATGAACTTAAATGTTAGGCCACATCAATGGTGCAGAGTCTCTGCAGTCATTTTGTACTGACAGTTTCCCTTTAAAGTGTGGCTGAACTTGTCAACCATCTAATGTGTATGGGGCCTCCTGACTATTCATTGAAAGATATCAGGGGAGATGAGATGTTGGCAATTTAGGCATGAATGCCTGATATTTTTTTTTCTCCCAGGTGATGAGCTGCAGCCTGAAGTTGAATGCTTCTCACAAACATATTTAGAGTTGAGAGTCCTCAGTGGTTGATACCTTTTAATGGCTAAGGCCGGCGTCACACTAGCGAGTTTGATGCGAGTTAGTCGCACGACTTTCTCGCATCACACCCGGCACGGCCGCCCGCTCTCGGACCAGAGTGCGCGGCGGTATAGAAATACATGCAGCCGCACACTCGGGTCCGAGAGCGGGCGGCCGTGCCGGGTGTTGATGCGAGTAAGTCGTGCGACTAACTCGCATCAAACTCGCTAGTGTGACGCCGGCCTAACTGAAAAGATGGTAACAAATTGCAAGCTTTCGAGACTACTCAGGTCTCTTCATCAGGCTAAACTAATACAAAATCTGAAGAATCACATATTTATACACAAAACAGCACAGGAAAAAATGCAATAGGTAAGACAAGTGACGTGAAGCAGAATAGTCATTATGGCAGAGGGATGAGCATAAATATTGGAACAGTTCATAGATAAGGAGTGTAAAAGTTTTATTGCCCTCTGATTGGGGTCTGGTAATGTTTTGTGATGTTTTCACAGGGTATTTGGAGTAAATTCCTTAATTGATGTATAACATCATAAATCCGTGTGACAGGTTCATTCCAGCATTAAGAGTGTCAAAGGTCACCATCAATTTGTATTCGCAAACTCTTCTATGTCTCCAAGATGTGA
>JARQOD010000006.1:360552557-360597852 GCA_033576555.1 Oophaga sylvatica
CAATCTACCAAGATGAAGAAGTCAGTGAGTAAGGCACGTGGTCGTGGTCGAGGCCGTGGATTTGCAGCAGGGAGAGGACGTGGGGATTCTGTGGCTGCTGCCGCACCAGTGACACAGCATCCACCAGTTTTCCCGTGAGCGTTCCTTTATGCGCACTTTTGTAGGAGCTCAGCGTACCCCCTGCGGCGTGAAGAACAAATTGAAGCCGTTGTTGGTTGGATGGCAGCCAATGCATCGACTTCAATAGCTTCCACCTCCTCTCAGGACCACAGCACTGTTGAACAACCATCAGTCTCTTCACCGCCTGCCAAATTGCCCAGGCAGTCAGAGAGCTCTGTACAGGAGCCAGCTGAGTCTCTGCTTCTGTTCTCAGAATCTGTTGGCTTGGAAACAGGGGCCCAGCCAAGCAGCATTCTGGAATGTGAAGAAGAGGCAGTATGCAGTGATGCGCAACAGCTGTGTCTCTCTGAATCTGAAGAGGCGGGTGAGCCAGTGCCGATGGTCAGCACACCGCAGAACGCATCTGATGATGATGAGACTCAGTTGCCAGTTTCTGTTGAGCATGGTGCTGGCCAGACCACCCAACAACAGCAGGTGTTGGAAGAGGGTAGTGGTGGAGATGATGAGGTCCAAGACCCAACATGGCGTGAGGAACAGGAAGGTGGTGGGAGCAGCTCTGAGGAAGAGATTGCACAACGGTCCAAACAGTAGGGAGAGGTAGGCTGCAGACTCGCTTGCCTGTAGCCTCCAGTTTGGCACCCGTTCGGAGCAGTTCTCTTACAACAGCCAAACCGGGCGCTCCCAGGACTTGCTCTGCGTGGTCCTTTTTTGATACAGTTGCAGATGATATTTGCTATGTCAAATGCAAGCTGTGTAATCAAAAAATTAAAAGAGGTAAAAGTGTCAGTAACCTTAATACAACAAATATGTGGAAACATGTGCGGTCAAAGCACTTTGTTGAGTTACAAAGACACACTGGAGATGTAGGCAACCTACAGCAGCACCTACATCTTCAGCTCCTGTTGGAGCCTCTTCCTCCAGTTCACACACAGCTGGTAAGGCTTCCTCAAAGGATAGCCATGGAAGAACCTCTGTCACTGTTGTCCAGAGACACAGTGTTATTCCACCCACAGGTGCAAGTTCCCTGTCATCCTCACACACCCAGGCCACAAAACAGCCATCGGTAGCACAGGCATGGGATAAAAGACGGCCATACTCGGCAAACCATCCACGAGCACAGGCTCTGAATGCTGGCATTGCAAACTCTGTCCCTTGAAATGCTGTCATTCAGGCTGGTGGAGACTGACAGTTTCCGTGAATTAATGGCATTGGCAGTCCCACAATACAATGTGCCCAGCCGATTTTATTTCAGCAGGCAAGCCGTCCTGGTCTGCAAAAGCATGTTGAGGCAAAAATTAAACATGCGCTACTAAACGCCGTCAGTAGCAAGGTCCACCTGACCACCGATGCGTGGACCAGTACCCATGGCCAGGGACGATACCTTTCACTCACTGCCCATTGGGTGAATGTTGTGGAGCCGGGTACAGATCTTGCGAGTGGCGCTGTACGTGTTCTGCCAACTCCAAGGATTGCCGGAATCAAGTCTGTCCACATTGACTCCTCCTCCTACTCCAGTTCCTCAGAATCATCGCTGCAGGAGCCGTCACGGTCTACCTCCACATGGACCCGTGGACGCTTACCTGATGCGACCGATATGAGCACAGCCGTGGCCAAACGGCAACAGGCCGTTCTGAAATTAATTCCCATGGGGAATCGAAGCCACACAGCGCAGGAGGTCTGGAATGCCATCAAGCAGGAGAGCGACGTGTGGTTTTTGCCAGCGAATCTCCAGCCAGGTTTGGTAGTGTGTGACAATGGCCGAAATCTGGTGGCAGCTCTGGGCCTTGGCAACCTCACTCACATACCATGTCTGGCACATGTGCTCAACTTGGTCGTGCAGAGTTTTTTGAGGGACTATCCGGATCTTGATGCACTGCTGCACAAGGTCCGCCTAGAGTGCGCTCACTTGCGACGTTCCAGCATGGCCAGATCGCGCATTGCAGCTCTGCAACGCAGATTGCGCCTTCCTGAACATCGCATCATATGTGACGTATCCACCAGGTGGAATTCAACGTTACATATGTTGGAGCGGTTGTGTGAGCAGCAGCCAGCAGTTATGGAGTATCAGCTGCATCAGGCGCAATCAACACGCAATTTGCGCCGTCCACACTTCACCATTAATGAGTGGGCCACTATGAAGGACATGTGCCACGTTTTGCGTGCGTTTGATGAGTCAACGCGGATGGCGAGTGCAGATGATGCACTAGTCAGCCTGACTGTCCCCCTTATCTGCCTGCTTCAAAAAAACACTGCAAGCAATAAGGGATGAGGTTTTGGAAGAGGTGGAGGATGAGGAGTCACAAATTCCATCACCTTCTGGAAAGTCAGCGCAACGTGGTTCCTCACAAAGGGCTGGGCAGGGCTCACTTTGTGAGGAGGATGAGGAGGAGGAGTCAATGGAGGAGGAAGACATCGCTCCAGAGGGAGGTACACAACGCTCTAGTCAGTATGTAGAGCGAGGGTGGGGTGATGCAGAGCAGGCAGAGATAACGCCTCTTGCAGAGGACAGCGTTTCTTTGCCAGTTGGGAGTCTGCAGCACATGGTTGATTTCATGCTGCAGTGCCTAAGAAACGACCGCCGCATCGCCCACATTCTCACGATGTCTGATTATTGGGTGTACACCCTCCTAGACCCTCGCTACCGGACAACGTCAAAAGCCTCATCACACCGTTGAACCGGGAGCGTAAAATGCGGGAGTACCAAGACACACTGGTGCAATCCCTAATGTTCTACCTTACTGCCGAGAGCACTGCTGCTGCTACTGCTTTACAAAGCAGCTCTGTGCGTCGAGGCAGTGTAGAGAGCTCTGCAACAAGAGGGAGCACACGCAGTGCCTCTGCACAGGGAAAGACCAGTATGTTCAAAATGTGGCAAAGTTTTGTGGCAGCGCCACAAATGTCTACACCATCCGAGAGGGCTCCAGTCAGCGGGAGGCAACGTATCCGTCAGATGGTGACAGACTACTTGGCTTTGCCTCTCAGTGTACTCCCAGATGGCTCTTCCCCATTCAAGTTTTGGGTCTCTAAGCTGGATACATGGCCAGAGCTTAGCCAGTATGCATTGGAGGTGCTGGCTTGCCCTGCTGCCAGTGTATTATCGGAGCGCGTCTTTAGTGCTGCAGGTGGTGTACTAACAGACCGTCGCATGCGACTATCCTCCGATAATGTAGACCGGCTTACTTTTCTGAAAATGAACAAGGCATGGATCTCGCCAGAATTTGTCTGTCCGTTTTCAGATTAAATAACTGGTTCGCAACGTTATCCATGTCTCCTGTTATGTTCATCTTTCTACCACCTGAACTCTACTCCCTGGGCTCCAACACTGCCAGTTGCTGCTCAGAAGTGTCGTGTCCACAGAACAAAACAAAAGCTCTACTGTTAGTGGGGTTCAGTAACGCCAGCTGTTCCCTGCTGTGTCAACGGCAAGAAGTGTCCTGTTCCCGACACATGGACAGAAAAACACATGACCAACATGCTCCAAATAGGGAAGAGCCGTCACCCTGCTTGTTATGCTGAAAACATGAAATTGTGAAGTTTTGCAGGCCTAGAATGATAAATTTTTAAGAAAAATATGGACAAATAATAATTTGTCATCACAGCGCATATCTGCACATGTCTATTAGAAATGGTAACAAAAAATAAAACATAGTCTACTCTTCACATTTTTAAATTAATGCATAAAAGTACATTTCAGACTTATGATTAATGCTTTTAAAGGAACTTTATCTGTACCTGTAAGATAATGCACTCAATGGATGTACGATCATTACATCCTCATCATCATCATCACGAGTTTTATTTATGACAGACATTATAAAATACACATACTGATGCCAACTGTAACTTCAAACACCATATATGAAATGGCCAGCATGTAAACATGGTAATAATGTCCAATAATAAATTATTACATCTAGAAAGTGCATCATGCATACTGACAATAGGTACTTATACCTGCAAGTGCTGTTGAAACAACCACAAGAGATATAAATTAATACTGGTATATAGGTATCACAGTGCATAGTTACTCATGGACAATGTTGATGTAATACTGTATCTCAATTAAGTCAGCGTCAACCATTAGGCTTGTTAGTCTTGTACATTGTTAAAGAGGGAACGTAATTTTTTGGTTTGTCATAGGTGTAGTATTACACATTAAATTATTACTGCTGTATTTTTTTTGGCGTCCCTAGTGCGCAATAACGCAGCCTAACCTCACATTTGATAGTCAGCTAATTGCCACACGCTACCCTACCCTACGCGTGACAGTAGGAAGGTAGTGTTGACGGATAAAGCTTTGCGCAAACAGACATTCTTTTACCCTCTTCAACACTCTACAAGCAAAAAATGCATGATTTCAGCCGCAGACTTTATTGACGTACAGTATAACATCGGCATTACCCATCAGAGGCTGTCCACTGTGTGATACAGACATAGAATATACCTTTGCTATCCGTAGCCTTTGTTTCACCTACACTTGCAGGCACACACTTAAATTGTGACAAACAATGCCTAATGTTTTTTTAAATGGTTATTTTTATTGTACATTATTGTGTCATCAATCACATTGATGAGTCCATGCTGGACATGTCATACATGCTATAGAAAGTTACGATTTTATGAACTTAAATAATTAAATTGTCTGTGACTGTCACATAAAATTTGCGATGATGATGATGAGTGACTATTACAAAATCCATTGTCTTCACTATGTTATAGTTTAACATTGCGTTCCTTAAGCATTATTCATAAAAAAAAAATGTACTTTTATTCTTAAATGTACAACACTATATTTTGTTACCAATTTTTTGGGTGTTGTGTTGTTCCATTTATTTTTGGCATGTGCATATATGCGTTTATATTTGTATTTTCTTTATTTTTCCTTCTTGAAATTAGAAAACATGTGTATCTTTGTACCGTGTTAGCCAGTAGATAGAAAAATATTTAGACTTCAGAGTCAGCAGTGGTTCATACCTTTTTATGGATAACTGAAAAGATGGAAACAAATTGCAAGCTTTCAAGGCTACTCACGTCTCTTCATCAGGGAAAGACTAACTAAAAAAATTAAGCATCACATATTTCTATACACAACAGGACACAGGAATATTGCAATAGGTAAGACAAGTAAGTGACGTGTATCAGAACTGTAATTATCTCACAGGGATGAACATAAATATTCAAACAGTTCCTAGATAAGGATAGAAAGTTTGATTGCCCTCTCATTGGCGTATTTTTTGGGGTTTTCATGACCCTGGAAGGGCATAGACGCAGATTCCTTAATTGATATAGAATGACATAAATCCATGTGATCTATTCATTCCATCACTAACAGTGTCAAAGGTCATGATGAGCTTATATTCTGAAACCTTTGTACGTTTCTCATATTTGAAGTTATATTTTAATAACAGTAATTCCATATCCATGATGCTATGACCGGGCGGGCATACAAAAGTCTTTTGCCACAGCTAAATTCATTAATTTATCTGTGATTGTGTGGCGCTGATAATTCATCCTTGTTCTCCTTTTGTTGCCGGTCTCCCCTCACTTGTCCCTCCCTCACTTGTCTTAGCTATTCCTGTGTCCTGTTGTGTGTAGAAATATGTGATTCTTCATTTTTGGCTTTACTCTTAGCCTGATGAAGACACCTGAGTAGTCTCGAAAGCTTTGAATTTGTTACCATATTTTCAGTTAGCCATTAAACGTTATCAACCACAGAGGACTGTCAAGTATAAATATTTTTCTATTCTTGTAATTGAAATTTATCATTTTATTGTTGTAGTAAAACTTCATTTATTCTTGTTTGAAGTACATACATTTGCAATGGCCACGTAACAAGGCAATAACTCAATATTTTATGCCTACACCCTCCTTGACCCTGGGCTCCAACACCGCCAGTTGTTGCTTGGAAGTGCTGTTAGCACAGTTAACACTTGCTCCTGTGTTACTGGGTTCAGTAATGTCAGCTGTTCCCCTGCTGTGTGAACGGCAAATAGTCCTGCTGCCTCCACCCTGTTCTCTTCTCATCCCTGGGTTACAACACCGCCAGTTGTTTCTCGGAAGTGCTGTTAGCACAGTCTACACTTGCTCCTGTGTTACTGGGGTTCAGTAATGTCAGCTGTTCCCCTGCTGTGTGAACGGCAAATAGTCCTGCTGCCTCCACCATGTTCTGTTCTCATCCCTGGGTTACAACACCGCCAGTTGTTTCTCGGAAGTGCTGTTAGCACAGTTAACACTTGCTCCTGTGTTACTGGGGTTCAGTAATGTCAGCTGTTCCCCTGCTGTGTGAACGGCAAAAAGTCCTGCTGCCTCCACCATGTTCTGTTCTCATCCCTGGGTTACAACACCGCCAGTTGTTTCTCGGAAGTGCTGTTAGCACAGTCTACACTTGCTCCTGTGTTACTGGGGTTCAGTAATGTCAGCTGTTCCCCTGCTGTGTGAACGGCAAATAGTCCTGCTGCCTCCACCATGTTCTGTTCTCATCCCTGGGTTACAACACCGCCAGTTGTTTCTCGGAAGTGCTGTTAGCCCAGTTAACACTTGCTCCCGTGTTACTGGGGTTCAGTAATGTCAGCTGTTCCCCTGCTGTGTGAACGGCAAAAAGTCCTGCTGCCTCCACCATGTTCTGTTCTCATCCCTGGGTTACAACACCGCCAGTTGTTTCTCGGAAGTGCTGTTAGCACAGTCTACACTTGCTCCTGTGTTACTGGGGTTCAGTAATGTCAGCTGTTCCCCTGCTGTGTGTACGGCAAAAAGTCCTGCTGCCTCCACCATGTTCTGTTCTCATCCCTGGGTTACAACACCGCCAGTTGTTTCTCGGAAGTGCTGTTAGCACAGTCTACACTTGCTCCTGTGTTACTGGGGTTCAGTAATGTCAGCTGTTCCCCTGCTGTGTGTACGGCAAAAAGTCCTGCTGCCTCCACCATGTTCTGTTCTCATCCCTGGGTTACAACACCGCCAGATGTTTCTCGGAAGTGCTGTTAGCACAGTCTACACTTGCTCCTGTGTTACTGGGGTTCAGTAATGTCAGCTGTTCCCCTGCTGTGTGAACGGCAAATAGTCCTGCTGCCTCCACCCTGTTCTCTTCTCATCCCTGGGTTACAACACCGCCAGTTGTTTCTCGGAAGTGCTGTTAGCACAGTTAACACTTGCTCCCGTGTTACTGGGGTTCAGTAATGTCAGCTGTTCCCCTGCTGTGTGAACGGCAAATAGTCCTGCTGCCTCCACCATGTTCTCTTCTCATCCCTGTTCTCTTCTCATCCCTGGGTTACAACACCGCCAGTTGTTTCTCGGAAGTGCTGTTAGCACAGTCTACACTTGCTCCTGTGTTACTGGGGTTCAGTAATGTCAGCTGTTCCCCTGCTGTGTGAACGGCAAATAGTCCTGCTGCCTCCACCATGTTCTCTTCTCATCCCTGTTCTCTTCTCATCCCTGGGTTACAACACCGCCAGTTGTTTCTCGGAAGTGCTGTTAGCACAGTTAACACTTGCTCCCGTGTTACTGGGGTTCAGTAATGTCAGCTGTTCCCTGCTGTGTGAACGGCAAAAAGTCCTGCTGCCTCCACCATGTTCTGTTCTCATCCCTGGGTTACAACACCGCCAGTTGTTTCTCGGAAGTGCTGTTAGCACAGTCTACACTTGCTCCTGTGTTACTGGGGTTCAGTAATGTCAGCTGTTCCCCTGCTGTGTGAACGGCAAAAAGTCCTGCTGCCTCCACCCTGTTCTCTTCTCATCCCTGGGTTACAACACCGCCAGTTGTTTCTCGGAAGTGCTGTTAGCACAGTCTACACTTGCTCCTGTGTTACTGGGGTTCAGTAATGTCAGCTGTTCCCCTGCTGTGTGTACGGCAAATAGTCCTGCTGCCTCCACCTGTTCTCTTCTCATCCCTGGGTTACAACACCGCCAGTTGTTTCTCGGAAGTGCTGTTAGCACAGTTAACACTTGCTCCCGTGTTACTGGGGTTCAGTAATGTCAGCTGTTCCCCTGCTGTGTGTACGGCAAAAAGTCCTGCTGCCTCCACCATGTTCTGTTCTCATCCCTGGGTTACAACACCGCCAGTTGTTTCTCGGAAGTGCTGTTAGCACAGTCTACACTTGCTCCTGTGTTACTGGGGTTCAGTAATGTCAGCTGTTCCCCTGCTGTGTGAACGGCAAACAATCCTGCTGCCTCCACCATGTTCTCTTCTCATCCCTGTTCTCTTGTCATCCCTGGGTTACAACACCGCCAGTTGTTTCTCGGAAGTGCTGTTAGCACAGTCTACACTTGCTCCTGTGTTACTGGGGTTCAGTAATGTCAGCTGTTCCCTGCTGTGTGTACGGCAAAAAGTCCTGCTGCCTCCACCATGTTCTGTTCTCATCCCTGGGTTACAACACCGCCAGTTGTTTCTCGGAAGTGCTGTTAGCACAGTCTACACTTGCTCCTGTGTTACTGGGGTTCAGTAATGTCAGCTGTTCCCCTGCTGTGTGAACGGCAAATAGTCCTGCTGCCTCCACCATGTTCTCTTCTCATCCCTGTTCTCTTCTCATCCCTGGGTTACAACACCGCCAGTTGTTTCTCGGAAGTGCTGTTAGCACAGTCTACACTTGCTCCTGTGTTACTGGGGTTCAGTAATGTCAGCTGTTCCCCTGCTGTGTGAACGGCAAACAATCCTGCTGCCTCCACCATGTTCTCTTCTCATCCCTGTTCTCTTGTCATCCCTGGGTTACAACACCGCCAGTTGTTTCTCGGAAGTGCTGTTAGCACAGTCTACACTTGCTCCTGTGTTACTGGGGTTCAGTAATGTCAGCTGTTCCCCTGCTGTGTGTACGGCAAAAAGTCCTGCTGCCTCCACCATGTTCTGTTCTCATCCCTGGGTTACAACACCGCCAGTTGTTTCTCGGAAGTGCTGTTAGCACAGTCTACACTTGCTCCTCTGTTACTGGGGTTCAGTAATGTCAGCTGTTCCCCTGCTGTGTGAACGGCAAAAAGTCCTGCTGCCTCCACCCTGTTCTCTTCTCATCCCTGGGTTACAACACCGCCAGTTGTTTCTCGGAAGTGCTGTTAGCACAGTCTACACTTGCTCCTGTGTTACTGGGGTTCAGTAATGTCAGCTGTTCCCCTGCTGTGTGAACAGCAAACAGTCCTGCTGCCTCAACTTTAATTTCCATGGGTACCTTCTGCTACCCATCCGGGTTCCAGTACCGTCAGCTGGTTCTCCGCAGTGCCTTTGGCGTAGGTGCCTCCATGTCGGTATCCGAGTTCCAGCAACGTCTGCTGGTCCTTGGTAGTGCTTTGGAGCACAGGTACCTCCTGCTTAGTAACCGTGTCCCAGTAACGTCAGCTGGTCCTCGGTTGTGCCATTGGCTCTTTTCCTTCTGCTGACCCTCCGGGTTCCAGCACAGTCAGCTGGTCCTCGTTACTTTCATTGGCTCTTGTACCTTCTGCTACTCATCCGGGTTCCAGTACCGTCAGCTGGTTCTCCGCAGTGCCTTTGGCCTAGGTGCCTCCATGTCGGTATCCGAGTTCCAGCAACGTCTGCTGGTCCTTGGTAGTGCTTTGGAGCACAGGTACCTCCTGCTTAGTAACCGTGTCCCAGTAACGTCAGCTGGTCCTCGGTTGTGCCATTGGCTCTTTTCCTTCTGCTGACCCTCCGGTTCCAGCACAGTCAGCTGGTCCTCGTTACTTCCATTGGCTTTTGTACCATCACCAACAGGACAAAGAAGGTTAAGACAAACTACAAGATACAGAACAAGAGACAGAAGAACAATAAGCAGAAGATCAAAAAGCAGAAGAACATTAAGTATAAGAACAAAATGAAGAGCAAAATATATGCTCTAAATTCTAAGCAGAAGAAGACTAAGCAGTGTATGGGGGTGAGTCCGTTCCTCCTCGTGGTGCCCCTGGAAAATGCCTGATGCTGCTGCAGGCTAAACTGAACGCGGACAAATACTGTTGTAATTAAAATCTTTCGTGACAGCAAGAACGGAAGGATGAAAATTCAGAGTTTTACAGATTACAAGTACAGGAATGTCTGTCACAAATAAGAATATGATGAAAAGGATGAATAGGAAGAAGATGAAGAAGTAGAATATGAAGAATAATAACTGTTTAATAAGAACAATATAAGTAATGTTAACAAAAAGATGAATAGCAAGAAGTTTTAGAAGATTAATAAGGTGAAGATGAAGAATAATTTGATGAGAAAGATGATGCTGCTGAAAATTATGAAGGAGAAAGTGTGTGAAAAGTTAAAAAGGTGAAGACCATGGAAGTTGTGAAACAGACATATTTGACAAAATAGAAAAAAGGTTAACAACATTGTCAATTTGTTCGTCAATCCGAACGTATTTCCTAAAAAAAAAATAATAATGCTATTCCATTGGATTGGGTCAAACATCTATGCCTTTAATGTCTCCTCAACCTCCCCCAATACTTTCTACATTACTCTTTCTTGTTTTCCTTCATGTACAATTAACCAACAAGGCAAGAATGGGTTTTTTTTAATTTCGATATTTTGTTCCCATAGACTTACATGGGACTTCCGGTATCGGTATCGGGTATCGCCGATATTTTAGTGATATCGGCGATACCATTACGATTCCGATACTTTAGGATATCGGAAAGTATCGCTCAACTCTACTTCTGACACTAATCTTGCATGAAAATTTCTTTCTTTTCGAAGATACATTCTATGTACAAACAAGGGGCACCGCGATGGGAAGTAACGTAGCACCTGCCTATGCTAATGCATTTATGCATAGATTTGAACAGAAATGGGTATACCCCACAGACATGTATAAGAATTATGTCAAATGTTACCATCGCTACATCGACGACATTTTCTTCATATGGGATGACTCCCAGGCGTCGTTACTTTCTTTTCATACTTACCTCAATTCGATCGACCCGGATCTTCAATTTACAATTCATTACCATACGAATAACATCTCATTCTTAGACACTCAGGTATTGAAGGACTCGACTGGCAACCTATCTACCGATCTTTATGTAAAACCCACTGACTGTAACAGTCTTCTACTGTACTCCAGCAGTCATCCAAAATCTACTAAAATCAGTCTGCCTAGATCCCAGTTCACGCGAGTTTCTAGAATCGTCTCTGATCCACATTTGTTGGCAACACGCCTAAGAGAGACATCACTTAAATTCAGGGAGCGCAACTATCCGGATAGACTCCTCAACGACGAAGTCGCTCGTGCCCTTTCACCACCTGATCAACCTCCTACTACTACTAAGAAAGAAAGGGTCCCGTTTGTACACACCTATCATCCCTTGATGTCTAAGGTACATTCGAGTATTCGTAAACATTGGCCACTCCTGACACGAGCATACCCCTCAATCGACGCATCTACATCTCCCGCCCTGATGTGTAGCAGGAGGGCTCCTAACCTCAAAGACAAACTCGTACGTGCAGATGTAGGTAGCACACAATCTAATTCTAGACAACGCCTTCTCACGTCACGTCGACATGGGACTTTCCCCTGTCTAAACTGTGCATCGTGCTCTAACGTTATTAAAACGGACAACATCACCCACCCACGGACAGGCAAATCATATCCTATCAAAGGTTATTTCACATGTGATTCCAACAATGTAATATATGTGATCAAATGCCCGTGTGGTCTTTTGTATGTGGGCGAGACTACACAACATGTACGAGACAGGATAGCTAGTCACAAATCGACTATACGCACTAACAAAACTTGGCTACCTCTACCTGAGCATTTCGCTGAATTCAAACATACTATAGCTCAACTGAAATTTCAGGTAGTTGAACAAGTACGGAGACCAAGAAGAGGTGGAGACTATATCAGGCGTCTAAAACTTAGAGAAACATACTGGATTCACAGATTAGATACATTATCCCCTAGAGGTCTAAATAGGGAGATCAATTGGCTGATTTAATAATCTCTTTATCTCATTTTTTCCAGACCCGTTGAATACTTATCTCTACTGGTAAGTCAGATCTCTATTCCCCTTTTTTATTTTTATTTTTATTTCATCTTTATTTTTACTCCATTTTTAACTTTCATTTTTTATTTTTCATTATTTTTATTTTATTTTTTATTTTTTCATTTTTATTTTTCACCTTTTTTCTACTTTTATTTTTTCTACTTTTATTCTTTAGTATTCATCTCATTCAGTTTCATTTTTTGCTTTTTCATTCTTTTTGCTCCCTTTTTTTAAAATTTTTTTTATATATTCATTGCTTCATTTTTCAATTTTTTATTTTCTATTTTCTATTTTTATCTTTTATTTTTTATTTTTTATTTTTCATAACTTGCTTTTCGTATGGCAGTTTACTTTCATTTAGTTTTACACTTTTTTCTTTTTTATCTCTTTGATCTCTCATTCTCTATACAAATTCCTATTTTCAGCTTCTCCTTCCCTTTTCTCTAATTGATTTCCATCTAATTTCTTCCTTCTTCTCCCTCCTTCTGCCACACCTTCTCCCTACCACTCGATAATCACTGCAATCTCTCCTCCTCTTATGAACGCTCTTAGTGCCTTTGCCAGTATCAAAGATGGCGATTCAAGCACCTCTGCGCAGGCGCAATGACACTTGGCATCCCACAGCGTTACTTCCGGTCCGGAACCACGTACTTCCGGTCCGGCGGTACACGCCGTCTTCATTTAAAGCAGGCTGTTTCCCACCCCACACACAGCCGCTGTAAGCAGCCGTGGCAGGGCGCGGGAGCGCCGCCATTCAGAGCCTCATATTGTCTCCAGGTAAAGGACCATACTGTCTCTGCATAAGCCTCTGTTTGAATACTCTCTGACGCAAATTATGATTGGGGGTCTAACTAGCACTATGGTTTTTCTGTTAATCAGCTACCTGTCGCATACACATGATCAGATGATACAGGTAATCTCACCGTGACCTCCCTATCATTCCTACAGGGTACAATTATGCTATATGAGATTTACCGTTTAAGATGTGTCCACACCTTTCATTTTAGTACTGCATTTCCATTACAACGTCTGACGTTTTTCTCTGTGCCAAGTGCCCACACTAAGTACTACCCACCATTCAGGTACTTATTCTCTCTAAACTTACTCTTGTGGAACTGGAGTTGTTACTATGCTTTCATGTGTTCATTAATAAATAATACCTATATAAACTCATATAGTAGAAAACTGTCAATATATATCTGGTACTTCTCAGCTCTTCAGTCCATACATCATTGTATATATTGTAAATATATGTATATATTTGTGTGTATCTTGTTTATTCTCCTTTTTTTATTATTATTAATTTCTCTATGTCTATATTTTTCATTACTCTGCATATACTTACCCCATTTTTCTCTCCATTTTCTCTAGTAACCCATGACTAAGACCCGGGATGGGTCGAAACGTCGGGTATATATGAATGTAGGGGTTTTTTTGCTATAACTATACGGCACTTACGTTTTGGCACCCGATTCTACAATTTGAGCACAAATAAATTATTTTTTGGCAAAGTCTAACTCTTTAGTGTGCGGTGAATTCTATACGTCTGAACTTTGATAAGTGACACCGGTCACTTATCAGAGCTCGTTCCTGCATTTTTTTTTTTTTCACACCACTTTCCGCCACTCCCGTGCGCACATCTAGCAGCCGCGAAACTTTGATAAGTGACACCGGTCACTTATCAGAGCTCGTTCCTGCCGTTTTTTTTTTTTTTTTTCACTCCCCTTTCCGCCACTCCTGTGCGCACTTCCAGCAGCCGCGGAACTTTGATAAGTGACACCAGTCACTTATCAGAGCTCGTTCCTGCAGTTTTTTTTTTTCACCCCACTTTCCGCCACTCCCGTGCGCACATCTAGCAGCCGCGGAACTTTGATAAGTGACACCGGTCACTTATCAGAGCTCGTTCCTGCCGTTTTTTTTTTTCACTCCCCTTTCCGCCACTCCTGTGCGCACATCTAGCAGCCGCGGAACTTTGATAAGTGACACCGGTCACTTATCAGAGCTCGCTCCTGCCGTCTTTTTTTTTTTCACTCCCCTTTCCGCCACTCCTGTGCGCACATCCAGCAGCCGCGGAACTTTGATAAGTGACACCAGTCACTTATCAGAGCTCGTTCCTGCATTTTTTTTTTCACTCCCCTTTCCGCCACTCCTGTGCGCACATCCAGCAGCCGCGGAACTTTGATAAGTGACACCAGTCACTTATCAGAGTTCGTTCCTGCAGTTTTTTTTTTTTTTTTCACTTCCCTTTCCGCCACTCCTGTGCGCACATCCGGCAGCCGCAGAACTTTGATAAGTGACACCAGTCACTTATCAGAGCTCGTTCCTGCCGTTTTTTTTTTTTTTTTTTCACTTCCCTTTCCGCCACTCCTGTGTGCACATCCGGCAGCCGCAGAACTTTGATAAGTGACACCGGTCACTTATCAGAGCTCGTTCCTGCCGTTTTTTTTTTTTTTTTCACTTCCCTTTCCGCCACTCCTGTGCGCACATCCGGCAGCCGCGGAACTTTGATAAGTGACACCGGTCACTTATCAGAGCTCGTGCCTGCTGGTTTAGACTTTTTTTCACAGGCATTTTTTTCCCTATTCTCTTTCTTTTCTTTTAGCTTTTTCCTTTCAGCATAGTTTGCACCAACCACTATCCCCCCCCACACACACACACAGTTATAAATAAAGTTCACACAAAGCACCACATTCACAAAAAAAATGTCCCGCTCGTCACGTTCTTCCCAACAGCGCTATTCAGTGGAAGAGGCATACGCTTTCCTTGCCTCCGACACTGATAGCGAGGGAGAGGATCCCACATTTCTTTACTTTTCAGATTCTTCATCCTCTTCTTCTTCTTCCTCCTCTTCCTCATCTTACTCCTCGGGTCCTGCGGAACCGCCACGCAGACGCCCCAGGACAGAAGATGAGGCAGCGCCCACCCCTGAAAATGAACCAGCGCACCCCTCTTCGGACCCCATATGGACCCCGCCCCCCGAAAATTACGAGCCACTGATTCCTGATTTTGTGGCAGAATCAGGAATCAAGTTTGACACCACGGGCCTCAGAGAAATAGACTTTTTCAAAGTCTTTTTCTCTGAGGATTTTATTAACCTCGTGGTGGAGCAAACTAATTTGTACGCTCGGCAATTTTTGGCGCAAAACCCAGTGTCATCATTTTCCAACTGGTCTCCTGTAGACGCAGGTGAAATGATGCAGTTTTGGGGCCTGGTCCTCCATATGGGGATCCTGAAGAAGCCAGAACTTCGGCAATATTGGAGTGTTGATATTTTATACAACACTCCACTGTTCCGAATGGTCATGGCTCGGACGCGTTTTGAGGCCATCCACAAATTCCTGCATTATAATGATAATGCACAGTGTCCCCCACAAAATGACCCCAACTTTGACCGTCTGTTCAAAGTTCGGCCGGTCATCGAACACTTCAGCAAAAAGTTTGCTGAAGTGTACGTGCCCCAAAGGGACATCTGCGTGGATGAGTCCTTGGTTCATTTTAAGGGACGGCTCAGATTCCGCCAGTACCTGCCCAGCAAGAGGGCAAGGTACGGAATTAAACTCTACAAGCTGTGCGAGAGTACCTCAGGGTACACGCACAGCTTTAGAGTTTACGAAGGAAAGGACACCAGGATTGAACCCCCTGAGTGTCCCCCCGTCCTGGGAGTGAGTGGGAAAATTGTGTGGGATTTGGTGCACCCACTGCTGGAAAAAGGTTATCACCTTTACACCGATAACTTTTATTCCAGCGTCCCACTCTACAAATCCCTCTCTGCGCGAGGTACCGCAGCTTGCGGTACCGTCCGCAAAAATCGGAGAGGCCTCCCGAAGACGCTACTTGGGCAGATGCTCAGAAAGGGTGAGAGCAGAGCCCAATGTAGCGACCACCTGTTGGTGGTCAAGTACAAGGACAAGAGGGATGTCCTTCTCTTGACCACCATACATGGTGATGGCAGCGCCCTCAGCACTGTACAGGGTACCTCTACACAGGTCCGCAAACCGGACTGTGTACTGGGGTACAATAAATACATGGGGGGTGTTGATCTCTCTGATCAACTCCTCCAACCGTACAGTGCTTTGAGAAAGGCCAAGGTGTGGTACAAGAAGCTGTCCATGCACATCGTCCAAATGGCAATGCTCAACGCTTTCCTGCTGTCACGATGTGCACGCAACAGCGATACGACGTACCTTCAGTTCCAGGAGATAGTGGTTAAGGCCCTGATGTTTGGCGCTCAGGAAACAGCGGGCCCCAGTACTTCTGGAACTGAAGGTGCTCGTATCATACCAGGTCAGCATTTCCCGGGGGTGGTCCCGCCAACTGGAAGCAAAGGTAAGCCGCAAAAAAGGTGCCGAGTGTGTTACAAAAGGGGAATACGCAAGGACACCACTTACCAATGCGACACCTGCCCCGAAAAACCTGGCCTGTGTATGAAGGATTGTTTCAAATTGTACCACACCTCAATGCACTACTAATTTACTTTACAGGAAAGATTAGTTCCAGAAGGGGGGCACATTTAGAAAAGTTCCTTGGGAGTCTACTTTCCAAAATTATGTCACTTGTGGGTTTTTTTTTACTGTTTAGGCACATCAGGAGCTCTGCAAACGGAACATGACGCCCGCAGACCATTCCATCAGTCTGCATTCCAAAACGTCACGACTTCCCTTCTGAGCCCCGACTTGTGCCCAAACAGTTTTTTCCCACATATGGGGCACCAGTGTACTCAGGACAAATTGGACAACAATTTTTGGTGTCCAATTTTCCTCTTACCCTTGGGAAAATAAAAAATTGGGGACTAAAACATCATTTTTGTGAGGATAAAAGTAGGATTTTTTATTTTTACACCTGGGCATTATAAACTTTAGTGAAACACTTGGGGGTTCAAAATGCTCACCACACACCTAGGTAAGTTCCTTAGGGGGTCTAGTTTCCAAAATGGGGTCACTTGTGGGGGTTTCCACTGTTTAAGCACATGAGGGGCTCTGCTAACGGAACATGACGCCCGCAGACCATTCCATCAAAGTCTGCATTCCAAAACGTCACTGCTTCCCTTCTGCGCCCTGCCATGCGCCCAAACAGTGGTTCCCCCCAACATATGGGGTATCAGCGTACTCAGGACAAATTGGACAACAACTTTTGTGGTCCAATTTCTCCTGTTACCCTTGGGAAAATAAAAAATTGGGGGCTAAAACATCATATTTGTGGAAATTTTTTTTTTTTTTTTTTTTATTCACGCCAGGGCATTATAAACTTTAGTGAAACACTTGGGGGTTCAAAATGCTCACCACACACCTAGATAAGTTCATTAGGGGGTCTAGTTTCCAAAATGGGGTCACTTGTGGGGGTTTCCACTGTTTAGGCACATCAGGGGCCCTCCAAACACAACATGGCGTCCGTTCGCAATTCCAGCCAATTTTGGTTTGGAAAAGTCAAACGGCGCTCCTTCCCTTTCAAGCCCTGCCGTGCGCCCAAACAGTGGTTCCCCCCCACATATGGGGTATCAGCGTATTCAGGACATGTTGGACAACAACTTTTGTGGTCCAATTTCTCCTCTTACCCTTGGGAAAATAAAAATTTGGGGACTAAAACATCATGTTTGTGGAAAAAATATGATTTTTTTTCTTCACGGCTCTACATTACAAACTTGCGTGAAGCACTTGAGGGTTCAAAGTGCTCACCACACATCTAGATAAGTTCCTTAGGGGTCTAGTTTCCAAAATGGGGTCACATGTGGGGGTTTCCACTGTTTAGGCACATCAGGGGCCCTCCAAACGCGACATGGCGTCCGTTCGCAATTCCAGCCAATTTTGGTTTGGAAAAGTCAAACGGTGCTCCTTCCCTTTCGAGCCCTGCCGTGCACCCAAACAGTGGTTCCCCCCCACATATGGGGTATCAGCGTACTCAGGACATGTTGGACAACAACTTTTGTGGTCCAATTTCTCCTCTTACCCTTGGGAAAATAAAAATTTGGGGACTAAAACATCATGTTTGTGGAAAAAATATGATTTTTTTTCTTCACGGCTCTACATTACAAACTTGCGTGAAGCACTTGAGGGTTCAAAGTGCTCACCACACATCTAGATAAGTTCCTTAGGGGGTCTAGTTTCCAAAATGGGGTCACATGTGGGGGTTTCCACTGTTTAGGCACATCAGGGGCCCTCCAAACGCGACATGGCGTACGTTCGCAATTCCAGCCAATTTTGGTTTGGAAAAGTCAAACGGCGCTCCTTCCCTTTCGAGCCCTGCCGTGCGCCCAAACAGTGGTTCCCCCCCACATATGGGGTATCAGCGTACTCAGGACATGTTGGACAACAACTTTTGTGGTCCAATTTCTCCTCTTACCCTTGGGAAAATAAAAATTTGGGGACTAAAACATCATGTTTGTGGAAAAAATATGATTTTTTTTTCTTCACGGCTCTACATTACAAACTTGCGTGAAGCACTTGAGGGTTCAAAGTGCTCACCACACATCTAGATAAGTTCCTTAGGGGGTCTAGTTTCCAAAATGGGGTCACATGTGGGGGGTTTCCACTGTTTAGGCACATCAGGGGCCCTCCAAACGCGACATGTCGTCCGTTCGCAATTCCAGCCAATTTTGGTTTGGAAAAGTCAAACGGCGCTCCTTCCCTTTCAAGCCCTGCCGTGCGCACAAACAGTGGTTCCCCCCCACATATGGGGTATCAGCGTACTCAGGACATGTTGGACAACAACTTTTATGGTCCAATTTCTCCTCTTACCCCTGGGAAAATAAAAATTTGGGGACTAAAACATCATGTTTGTGGAAAAAATATGATTTTTTTTCTTCACGGCTCTACATTACAAACTTGCGTGAAGCACTTGAGGGTTCAAAGTGCTCACCACACATCTAGATAAGTTCCTTAGGGGTCTAGTTTCCAAAATGGGGTCACATGTGGGGGGTTTCCACTGTTTAGGCACATCAGGGGCCCTCCAAACGCGACATGGCGTCCGTTCGCAATTCCAGCCAATTTTGGTTTGGAAAGTCAAACGGCGCTCCTTCCCTTTCAAGCCCTGCCGTGCGCCCAAACAGTGGTTCCCCCCCACATATGGGGTATCAGCGTACTCAGGATAAGTTGGACAACAACTTTTGTGGTTCAATTTCTCCTCTTACCCTTGGGAAAATAATAATTTGGGGACTAAAACATCATGCTTGTGGAAAAAATATGATTTTTTTTCTTCACGGCTCTACATTACAAACTTACGTGAAGCACTTGAGGGTTCAAACTACTCACCACACATCTAGATAAGTTCCTTAGGGGTCTAGTTTCCAAAATGGGGTCACATGTGGGGGTTTCCACTGTTTAGGCACATCGGGGCCTCTCCAAACGCGACATGGCGTCCGTTCTCAATTCCAGCCAATTTTGGTTTGGAAAAGTCAAACTGCGCTCCTTCCATTCCGAGCTCTGCCGTGTGCCCAAACAGTGGTTTTCCCTCACATATGGGGTATCGGCGTACTCAGGAGAAGTTGCACAACAACTTTATCAGTCCTTTTTCTCCTTTTTCCCTTGTGAAAATAAAAAAAATGTTTGTAAAATATCATTTTTGTGACTAAAAAGTAAAATGTTAATTTTTTCCTTCCATGTTGCTTCAGCTCCTGTGAAGCACCTGAAGGGTTAATAAACTTCTTGAATGTGGTTTTGAGTACCTTGAGGGTGTAGTTTTTAGAATGGTGTCACTTTTGGGTATTTTCTGCTATATAGACCCCTCAAAGTGACTTCAAATATGAGGTGGTCCCGAAAAAAAATGGCTTTGTAAATTTTGTTGTAAAAATGAGAAATCGCTGGTCAACTTTTAACCCTTATAATTTCCTAACAAAAAAAAATTTTGTTTCCAAAATTGTGCTGATGTAAAGTAGACATGTGGGAAATGTTATTTCTTAACTATTTTGTGTGACATATTTCTCTGTTTTAGGGGAATAAAAATTCAAAGTTTGAAAATTGCAAAATTTTCAAAATTTTTGCCATATTTGCGTTTTTTTCATAAATAAATGCAAGTTATATGGAAGAAATTTTACCACTGTCATGAAGTACAGTATGTCACGAGAAAACAATCTCAGAATCGCGAAGATCCGTTGAAGCGTTCCAGAGTTATAACCTCATAAAGAGACAGTGGTCAGAATTGTAAAAATTGGCCCGGTCATTAACGTGCAAACCACCCTTGGGGTGAAGGGGTTAAATGGCAGGGCTACCCAGTGGAGGACAACTCATGGGAACCAGTCAATAATGTAAATGCTCCTCGCCTGCTCCGCCAGTTTCATCAGAGGTACCCTGACAAGCCTGGTCTGAGGTCATCCGGAGGTTGTCCCTAAGGGGGGAGTAATGTAAGGTTCTTTGTCTCTGTTGACATGTTCCTTGAAACTCAGTTTTCCGTCGGCCATTTTGCTTTCTGTCTTTCTGCAGCTCTTCCCTTAGTTAATATGGAGTTTCCAGTTTTCATGTTCCCGCCCTGATTCTTCCCTCTTGCTTTTTAAGCAGCCTCAGCTGAACAATCAGTGCTCCTGAATCAAGCCTCAGTCAGTCTGTGACCTGACTCCTGGAAAACCTTGGACTTGTACTCCAGCTATTCCCTACTGAGGAACCTTGGAACACTTTTGGACTCTGGAAACCTGCTGTTTGGTGAATCCATGTTTGCAGAGGAATTACGGTACAGAGAAGAGATCCTGAACCTGCTTTGGAGATTTATTGTAGTGCTTGAAGTTACTCTGGCCTGCTGTGTCTCCTGTCGCTGTTCCTGCAAACTGTGTGAACTTTTCAGCATGCTTGTATGAAGTAATACAAGTCATTTCATTTCAACCTATGTCTCCGGTGTTTTCCTCGCACCCAAGCACAAGACGCTATAGGAACTGTACACTATACATGACAGCCACATTAAGAATGCTCCAGGGTATAATGGGCCCCGTATATGCTGCTCCAGTGTCTGATGGGCCCCATTTATAATGCTCCAGTTCATGATAGGCCCCATATATGCTGCTCCAGTGTCAAATGTGCCCCATTTAGAATGCTCCAGTGTATAATGGAATTATACATTACACTTTACAAAAAAGTGTGAAACAACTGAAAATATGTCTTATATTCTAGGTTCTTCAAAGTAGCCACCTTTTGCTTTGATTACTGCTTTGCACGCAGAAAAGGTGAACGGATGGACTCTACATGCCTGGCTCCCACCGTGAAGCATGGAGGAGGAGGTGTGATGTGTGGGGGTGCTTTGCTGGTGACACTGTTGAGGATTTATTCAAAATTGAAGGCATACTGAACCAGCATGGCTACCACAGCATCTTGCAGCAGCATGCTATTCCATCCGGTTTGCGTTTAGTTGCACCATCATTTATTTTTCAACAGGACAATGACCCCAAACACACCTCCAGGCTGTGTAAGTGCTATTTGACCAAGCAGGAGAGTGTTGGGATGCTACGCCAGATGACCTGGCCTCCACAGTCACCAGACTTGAACCCAATCGAGATGGTTTGGGGTGAGCTGGACCGCTCACCGCTTCAATTTTGAATAATCCCCAACAGTGTCACCAGCAAAGCACCCCCACATCATCATACCACCTCCTCCATGCTTCACGGTGGGAACCAGGCATGTAGAGTCCATCCGTTCACCTTTTCTGCGTGCAAAGCAGTAATCAAAGCAAAAGGTGGCTACTTTGAAGAACCTAGAATATAAGACATATTTTCAGTTGTTTCACACTTTTTTGTAAAGTGTAATGTATAATTCCACATGTGTTAATTCATAGTTTTGATGCCTTCAGTGTGAATTTACAATTTTTATAGTCATGGAAATACAGAAGAATCTTTGAATGAGAAGGTGTGTCCAAACTTTTGGTCTGTACTGTATTGATAAGGAAATTTAATTAGGATAAAAATATCCTATGTTTGCTGCTTGCCATGTCCAAATCTCTATATAATGTCTTTTTGAGCGCTCAGAACGAAATGAGGACTGTCCACACGAAAGTGTCAGTATAACAGTTCGTCAAAGACATACATTTATTATTCATTCAAGGTTTTATACGTTTACAAAAAGGGGCTGGTTAGTCAATTAACATACAATTAAAAGCTGCTAGATTATTGGCTGTTCTAGTGTAAATATGATAATTATGATAATCATGATTAAAAGAGCTGAAGTTGCAGAATTATTGTTTATATTCTTGTGACCTAGTTGCCTTGCATAACTATAATGTAAACAACAGATATCTAATAGGACATTTTGTACTTCATGCATTTGTTCCTTTACGAAGGTCTTATGAAGGCCAGATTTCTTTAAAACGACTGATTATATCTGGCCTAGAAATATGTGAGCACAAGGTTTTTTAGCAAGTGAGATCTATCTAACTGTGAACTGTGAATACATATATGTAAATATACTTTGAATATATATGGAAGACATATATATTTCCATGACAGTCCCCCCTTAGATACCACTTGCCCTAAAAACCTGCTCCTGGCCCAAAGCGCTGCAACTCTTTTGTGCTGCCGGTGAGTTGAGACACCCCTAGTACATGCCTCCCCCACCGAATACAGACTTTTCGCAAATGGGCGGTCAGGAGGACTGTCCCTGTCGGGGGTTTATGTGTTTGCAATCATAATCTCATAGTTGATATGATGTTTTATCAAGGATGTGTATTCTCAGTCTGGAGGTAGTTCGGAGATCTGGTCAAGCCAGGCAGTTCCATCCGGACTGGTGCGAGGTCCAAGATGGTGAGTGGCATCAAATTGGTTGTCTCCTGAACAGTTTTTTTCCATTATCCTGCGGATACAAGGAATAACACAGCAGCCAGTAATTAATGCAAAAATGAGAACCCCCATAATGGCTGTCCCAACCTGTGCCAACATTTTCTGCCACCCACTCATCCACCCAAAGTATCGATCCCATGGGTCAGTGACACCTGAGTTCTGTTTCAGTTCCTCTGATAACTCAGTAAGTTTCTGTATTGCCATTGTGACTTTACCATTTGGGCCAGTGTTGTCTGGGATGTAGGTGCAACAGGTGTCTTTGATCATTTTGTAAACACCTCCTTTCTCAGCTAGAATCATATCCAAAGCCATTCTATTCTGGAATGCCATAATGGAAGTGGGGCCTAACTGTGCTGCCAAACCTTTTACAGCATCTATGGTGAAGTTAACAAATCTCTGCTGGTTATAATAGATGTAATTTATCCAATCAACATTTTTGTTTATAGTTACTAGTGGCAATAGTGACTCAAATCCTGCTTTAACTTGGTCTCTGGCCTTGAACTCATCAGGTAGGTCATCTGGTCATCTGTCTGGTCAGTCAGAGCATCCACGACATCCTTCATGGCTTAGGTGTCTCTCCTGGTATGGGAGCTTCCTTGCAATGCGATACGTGGATTCAAACAGGCTTTCCCTCTAGTTACACAGAGGTTGATGTCATCTGGGGCTCTTGGACAGGATCATCAAATCTGGCAGTGAGGAGAAAAACTCGAGAATGGACATTAGTTTTTGACCAATTCAATTACATAAGTGTTATGATTTGGTAGCTGAGGAGAGCAGGCAAAAAAAGTAATACACCAGAGAGGTTGGAATCTATGGGATTGCAGTACCCTGACTAACCACCACAACTAAAGGCAGCCGTGGAGCGTTCCTACGTTGGTCCTAGACGCCTCGTCACAGCCTGAGAAGCTAACTACACCTAAAGATAGAAAAAGGAAAGCTATCTGCCCCGGAGCAGATCCCCAAAGAGCATAGGAAGCCCCCAAACATGTAATGGCGGTTAGACAAGAGGAAATACAGACACAGACAGAAAATAGTATGAGCAAACGCTGGGGCCAATCTGTCTAGATAGAAGAGGATAGGAAAGGCACTTACTGCAACCCCAAAAAACCCTGAAAAGTACCAACTCTACTAATTACAAAAACACCTGAGATCACACGACCTCTACCACCTAAATTAGTTCTCTGGTGTAACAAAAACTAAACAGCAACCACTGAAAAAACTGGAAAAGGCAAATGAACAAACAGTGGCTGAACTAAACTGAGAGGAGCATAAGCCCCCCGAAAGGGACCCGGCAGACCCCCACAGAAGTGCAGGACAAAATGCAGGCACCAAAAATCTAAAAGAAGAAAATGTCTTATCTGTTAGCAGAAGATGCAGGCATGAAACAGCTTTTCTGGGTCTCTGGGAGTGTGCCTTACGCTAAACAGTGCAATAGGGAGTGTGTCATGCCATGGTTTGCGTGTCTCTTGGGCAATTTTTCAGCATTCTATTCTTAAGTGTTTCATTCAGTTTTTTCTACCTTCCTGCTGCTCTGGGGGTGGTAAGGAGTGTGTAGGCCTAAATCTGACCCTACTGCTAATCGGGTCTTGTGTGTCAGATTTGCTGTGAATGCGGGTCCCTGATCACTTTCTATCATTTCTGGAACCCCATATCTGCACACTATTTTCCGAAAGTAGCTTCGTTGCAGTAGTGTTTGCTGACTTGGAAGGCTTCTGTTCATCTTGAAAATACTTCTTTTGACCACAATGGCGTATTTGAATCCTTCACTTGGCGATATCTGGATGTGGTCTATCTGGATCCTTTGATGCTGGTAGAGTGGTCTTTCCAGATGAGGTGAGGGGGACTTTCTTCCATACGTCCAGGCTTGCATTTGCCGCAGGTCAGACAGCTGCTGGTGAATTTGGCTGTTAGGGTGGAGATCTATGAAGCGAACCAGTAAGCACCAATCAGATCATTCATTTGTGTCTTTGATATGTGGATGTGGGTCCATCTACCCATTGGACCACCATAGGGTGCATACTTTGTGGTAGGCAGAGTTTTGAAGTCTATTATTGATAGCCTTCTTTCTTCACATGTTGCTTTTTTCGCATTCAGCTCTTCTTCTCCTTTTGGAGCTTGGTCTTGTAACTTCTTGAGCAGATTCCAGGACGTTTCTTTGTCAGGTTTCTTGTCTTCAGTCGTCATGTAGTAGCAGTCCGGCTCTACGACCTCTCCCACTTCTCCATGTTGTCTTCCTTTGGCTGCTTCTTTGGCTGCCATGTCCGCCATGTTATTGCCTCACGCCTCTTCTGTTCTCAGTTTTCCATGCACTTTGATTTTTCAAATTGCCACCATTTTGGAAGTTGGAGTATACCCAGTAGGTCCCTGAAGGCTCCATGATGCTTCACGGTTGTCCCGTTTGCTGTGATGAAGTCCCTTGTAGCCCAGATGGGTCCAAAGTCATGTGCTATGCCATGCGAGTACCTGTAGTCCGTGTAGATGTTTGCAGTCTTGCCTTCTGCCATCTGGCAGGCCTTCGTCAGCGCTATCAATTCTGCTTCCTGGGCTGACAGGCTAGGTGACAGACTTCTGGACCACAGGATTTCTTGATTGCTGGTCACTGCACTTTCTGTGTTGAAACTTCTTCTGGAGCCATCCAAGTATCCCCCCTTGGGAGTGGGAGTAGAGTGGCCGGGCTGAGGACTGTAGGTCTGGAGACAGTGACATTATGAGACAAAGGCAATAGAGGCGCCACAAAGATGCCTGGCGGTGGAGAGATTACTGTTGGTTGAGCTTGATTGAAGATTGCCAAGATGTCATGTGGAGTGAGTTTCCAGTGGCTGTCCAAGAGTGAAAACTTAGGTAAGAAAGTGAAAGAACTGGGAGCGCAGGTGGTCTTCTCCTCCATCCTTCCAGTGGATGGCCATGGAACAAGGAGGTGGAATAAGATTCTGCAGGTGAACAACTGGCTACGTCGATGGTGCCGTCAGCAAGGATTTGGATTTCTGGATCACGGAGTGAATTACCTATACGATGGACTACTTGCTAGAGATGGGGTGCACCTTACGAAGACTGGAAAACATGTATTTGGAAGTCGCCTTGCTACACTCATCAGGAGAGCTTTAAACTAGAACAATGTGGGAAGGGAAGCAAAACGCCAGCAAAAGCCATACACCTGACAAATGCTATTGAGAACTCTGCTATTAGAAGTGAAGGGGAAGAACAAAGACAAAAAAATCTACATAATAAAAATATTGAAGAAAGAGAAACCAATCACAAACTAAAGTGTTTCTATACGAATGCACAAAGCATGGGCAACAAACAAGGAGAACTGGAGCTACTAACGCAGGAGAAGAAATATGATGTCATTGGAATCACTGAGACTTGGTGGGACGATACACATGATTGGAATACAAGGCTAGAAGGTTACAACTTATTTGCAAGAAACAGACTTGATAAACGAGGAGGAGGTGTTGCATTGTATGTTAGAAAAGCGTATATCTGCACAGAGATTGAAGCTTCAGAGACTGGGAGTTCTGTGGAAACTGTTTGGGTAAGAATACAAGGACAGAACAATGGAAAGGACACCATTGTAGGCATTTACTACAGGCCGCCTGTGCAAGCTGAAGATATGGATGAACTCTTTATGCATCAAATGGCCAAGTTCTCCAAAAAATATGACATAGTGGTCATGGGAGATTTCAACTATCCAGACATTAGTTGGGAATCTCTCTCAGGCAAAACTAACAGGTCCAGTAAATTCTTATCCTCTCTTGCTGACAACTTTATCTTCCAAAAGGTAATGGAGAAAACAAGGGGATCTGCTACCTTGGATCTAATCCTCATAAACAGGGAGGAAATGGTGGAGGAGGTAAGAGTGGCTGGGACCCTAGGAGGTAGTGACCATGCTATTTTAGAATTTTGGATAACAAGAGGAGGAAGACCTGTGAAGACTCAGACGTCAAGGTTAGATTTCAGAAAGGCAGATTTTAAGGAACTCAGAAAGAGAATTGGAGGGATCCAATGGCTGGATATCCTTAAGGACAAAAATGTCCAGGAAGGATGGAAAATCTTGAAAAATGAGATTCTCAAAGCACAATCGTTAACAATTCCGAAAAGAGGGAAGAATGGGAAGCATTTAAGGAAACCAGGATGGATGAACACAGAACTTAAACACATGCTAAAAAGGAAGAAAGAAATGTTTATCAAATGGAAAGAGGGAGGCATATCTAAAGAAGAATATAATGCCGTCTGCAGAACCTGCAGGGCACAAATCAGATTATCTAAAGCTGACAATGAATTAAGGCTTGCAAGTGACGTCAAAAGCAACAAAAAAGGATTTTGGGGATACGTCAAAAGTAAAAGAAAAGTCAAAGATGCTATAGGATTTTTACAGGATGAAAATGATGAAATGGTAAGTCAGGATGTTGAGAAGGCTGAACTTTTAAATTCCTATTTTGCATCTGTTTTCTCTCAGAAAGGAAATGTAACATCAACTGATCTTCACTGTCCTATTAAAGGAATAGAAGAATCCAGGATATCTATAAACAGAAAGACAGTGAGGAAACACTTAGCTAACCTAAATGAATTCAAGTCTCCAGGTCCAGATGAATTACACCCCATGGTACTGAAGGAGATAGCAGAAGAAATTCTTGAACCACTCTCCATAATCTTTGAAAATTCTTGGAGAACAGGAGAAGTCCCAGAAGACTGGAGAAGAGCAAATGTTGTTCCTATCTTCAAAAAGGGAAGAAGGTGGACCCAGGGAACTACAGGCCGGTGAGTCTGACTTCTATACCAGGAAAGATCTTTGAACAAATTATTAAAGAACATGTATGCAAGTACCTGGATAAGAATGAAGTGATTAAACAGAGTCAGCATGGGTTTGTAACTAATAAGTCATGTCAGACTAACTTAATTTCCTTCTATGACAGAATCACTGACTGGATGGATCAGGGAAATGCTGTAGATATAGTATATCTTGACTTCAGCAAAGCATTTGACAAAGTATCTCACACAATCCTTATTGAAAAAATGACTAAGTATGGAATGGACAAGGCAACTGTTAGGTGGATTCATAACTGGCTTAGTGATCGGACCCAAAGAGTGGTTGTAAATGGCTGCACATCCAGTTGGAAGAATGTCTCAAGTGGGGTACCACAAGGCTCTGTTTTGGGCCCTGTATTGTTCAACATCTTTATCAATGATTTAGATGAAGGAATGAGGGTAAACTGATCAAATTTGCTGATGACACAAAGCTAGGAGGGGTAGCTAATACTAGAGAAGAGAGAGAGAGGATTCAAAAAGATATACATAAACTGGAGCAGTGGGCAGCAACTAACAGAATGGATTTTAACAGGGAAAAATGCAAAGTACTACATCTGGGCAATAAAAATGAAAAAAGCATATACAAAATTGGAGGAATAGGGCTAAGTAACAGCACATGTGAAAAAGACTTGGGTATACTAATTGATCACAGACTTAACATGAGTCAACAGTGTGATGCAGCAGCAAAAAAGGCAAATGCAATTCTAGGATGTATCAACAGAAGCATACAGTCTAGATCACGTGAGGTCATTATTGCCCTCTACTCCTCTTTGGTCAGACCTCATCTGGAATACTGTGTCCAGTTTTGGGCACCACATTTTAAAAAAGACATCAACAAACTGGAGCAAGTTCAGAGAAGAGCCACCAGAATGGTGACCGGTCTGCAAACCATGTCCTATGAGGAACGGTTGCAGGATTTGGGAATGTTTAGCTTGCAAAAAAGAAGACTGAGAGGAGACTTAATAGCTGTCTACAAATATCTCAAGGGCTGTCACATTATAGAAGGATCATCTTTATTCTCATTTGCGCAAGGAAAGACTAGAAGCAATGGGATGAAACTGAATGGGAGGAGACGCAGATTAGATATTAGAAAAAACTTTTTGACAGTTAGGGTGATCAATGAGTGGAACAGGCTGCCACAAGAGGTGGTGAGTTCTCCTTCAATGGAAGTCTTCAAACAGAGGCTGGATAGACATCTGTCTGGGATGATTTAGAGAATCCTGCTTTGAGCAGGGGGTTGGACCAGATGACCCAGGAGGTCCCTTCCAACTCTACCATTCTATGATTCTATGATTCTATGATGTCAGCAACCTAGTCCAGGAGGGTGTGTGCTGCGGATACTGCCATCAGGCAGGAGGGTGCTCTTCTTGCAACTGGATCCAAGCGGGCTGAGAGGCAGCCTAAAAGTCTCTGTTTTCCCCCGTGAATCCGTGCCAGGACTCCAGTAGCATGACCTTCTTTCTTCCATCAGGTAGACGGAAAGACTTTTCATAGTCAGGTAGGCCTGGTATTGGCGCTGAGACTGTGGAGTTCTTCCAATCTCCTGAATGGGTTGAAGGCTGCGTCTGATAGAAGGAGCGGGGTTGCGTTGATGCAAGCGCACAGAGGCTGCATTAGGACTGAGGCATCAGGGATCCAGGTTCTGCAATATGACACTAGACCAGGGAAGGCCTGCAGCATTCTTGGAGTTGTTGGGGGAGCCATCTTCTCCACAGTGGTCTTCCAGTCTTTTGACATGTGTTTCGTCTTGTGGGCAATACAGTGTCCCAGGGATGTAACTTGCTTCTGGCATCACTGGACTTTGTTCTTCCAGACCTTGCGTTGCTGTTCTTCCAGGTAGAGTAGGAGAGACAAGGAATAGACTGTGCAGGTGTTGATGTCAACCACACAAAATAGAAGGTCATCCACGTGTTGTAGAAGAGTGACTCTTGCATATTCTGCAATCCAGTTGACGAGGATGGAGGACATTGTCTTGGTGAAACTTAAAGGGCTTGTTTTGAGCACCTTGAGGCAACATTGTCCATATGCACTGCACTGGTGCGTGAAAGCAGGCCTCCAGGTGGAGGGGAAACACTGAAGACGGTACTGGCCAGGTTGATCACCGTGAATACCGTTGCGGTGACTGGGACTCTTGAGAGCAGAGTGTGATGGTTCAGCACTGTTGGGGTTTCAAATACCGTAGCCTCTTTCGCGGCCTCCAGGCCTTGCACCATTCTGAACTCAGTGGGGTTTACAGTCTTTTTCTTCACTGTGGAAAGCTGGGATTGATTCCGATGGGCGAGGCAGCCCAGTTTGGCCTTGTCCTTCAGTATGCGGCAGGGGACTCCCATCTGCTGGTGCAGAGCTGGCGGGAAAACAAGCCGTCTACTAGGATCCACATCATGAGAGATGACGACCAGCTGGCTTTCTTGTTCTCCACCAAGACAGTTACTGTGTTAGCACCTGTTCTGGTCACAGGGGGTCTTCTTGTTGGGACGTCTCCTTAAACGGCTGCTTTTTTCTCAGCACGGGCCATCAGTGGTTTCTTTTTCTCCAGCTCGGTCTCAGGTCAGTATTTGTGCACAAGTTTGAAGAGCTGAATGGCCTTTTGCTGGTCTAGGGCCTGGGTGAACTGGTTGATTGCAGGGGGCACCTCCTGGTGCTTGCAAAAGATGAACCTCTGGCGTTGGAGCTGGATGAGGTGTTGCCATTCCATGAAGCGAGTAGGGTCCTTCTTGAGTTGAATATTCTGGCCAATGTCAAAGTTCTCAGGCCGTCTTCTTAGGCGAGCTCACTTAGACCTTCAGTTGGTCAGAGACATCTTGACCCTGGGTGATGGAGTGGCTTTTCTGGTACTATGTCCAGCACCTCCTGTGATAGGTCTGCAGTGTGGTTGTTTGAGCTTCCTGTTTCTTCTTGGGTCAGGGGTGAAGAAAGTGTCATGGTTCCATCTTCCTGGAACACTCTGGTCGCTTTCAGCTTCTGCAGTAGGTCCACTCCCAATAGGTTGAGGGTGCAGGTTTTTGACACAACAAACTGGGACATGATGGAGTGTTCTGGCTGAGTCCACACGCTCAGGGGCTTCATAATCTGGAAATATCTGACTTGACCATCAATTCCCATGCAGGAAGCAGAAGATTCTGATAGGTAGGTGAGGTTGCGGAGTTCCACAAGAAAAGATATGACTACGCCATCCACTCTCAGGATATTGGTCCCACTGGTGGGGTTCCTTGTGGACTTGGTGTGCTCTTGTCCTATGGACGGGGTTCTTCACTGCTTTCTGTGTTTCTTCTTTTTCTGGGTGAAGTCAGTGTTCTGCACTTGTTCCGGAAATGACCAAACTCGCCACAGTTGTAACACTTGACATTCCTTCTGTCCCGGCGGGACTCAATCCTTTTTGCTACTGTGAGCAGGGTATCCATTGCTATTGACGTGTACTCAGGCCTGGCTGCTACCAGTGGTTTCCTGATTGGTTCTCTCAGTCCATGCACAAAAGCCTGTGCCAACATCCGTCTGTGTGTCTGATCATGGGTAATGAGGCCCAAATCTTGAAACACTTGCATCACTCTGTCATGGAACTTCTCCACAGACTCTGTCATGTCTTGACTCGTGACATGTAGGCTGAGAGTTTGTCCTGTCAGTCTGCTTTTGGCCCATTCTCTGAGTTGCTCAATTAGCTTTGGTCCTGTCTCCCAGGCATACGCATCTAACTCTGCTGGATGCTTGAAGTGTTCTCTCATAATTGACCAGAATGCATCACCTGCTTTTATTTCCATTTCGGTCCAGAGATCAATCAGGCTGCTGTATACGTTTGCTGGATCTGCTGCATTTTTTGGCAAAATAGCATGGGGTGTATCCCTGGGTTTGGCAGCATACTGATCACCTGGCTTGGGATGAAGGGCTCATAGGATGGTGCCTCTACCTGTCCCTGCTCTATTGGTGCTTGTGTGTTTTCTTCCCTAGTATTGGGCAGCATGTGTGACGTTGCATCTTCATCTTCATCAGATAAGAAGTGACATGGTGTACTTGGTGCATACACTGGGTGAGATTTGGGCTTTAAAGTTGTCTTGCTGCATGGGGATTTCCCACTTCCTTGCTGAGGCTGCGGTGGATCAGTGTCATGGTTCCATGCTAGCAGCCCTGTAGCTATACCACTCCCCTGTGAAGCCCTAGCAGTGGACTGTTGTGTCTGGGGGCTACATGTAGCGTTTTGTGTAGGGAGATTTGCACTTTCTTCTCCGGAAATCATGAGTGGCAGTGTCTGGACTGTGCTTGGGACATAGAACGTGCCTTGTGCTGTAAGCACTGGATACAGGGATACAGCATTGCTCTGGTTGGTCGTTGGCCCAGCTGGTAACGAAGCAGGAAAAAAAGGAAAAGAAGGGAGGTGTGCCTGAGAGGAGGAGGAAGGAGGAGAAAGATCTTCCCAGGTTCGTGCAGCCTGGGAGGGCATGGCTGGAGCTATGATGCCGTCTCCCAGTAGGGAGAGGTGGGAGGCACCGCATGTTGCACAAGTGTCCCTGTACCATGGATTCTGTTGAGAACAGACTGAACATGTCCAATATTTCCCTTCACCATATGGGGGTGGTGATGGCTTAGCATCTTTCTCTATCTTGTACACATAAAAATCATATCCTGGCTTGTTCACATATCTTTCTGGACATCCTAAACGATGCAAGTTTACTGCCACTTTGTACCATGCATTTGCATCAGTCAGCAATTTTGAATCTACTAGCTTCCCTTTTCTATTTTTCAATACATCCTGCCATTCCGCAGCTTGGAGTCTGCCCTTCTTATGGATTTCACACACTTTCATGAGCTGTCTGTAATTTTTTACATACTTTACTCCTTCTTGTTCAGCTACCAGCTGGGGGGCAGTTTTCTCTCCAGGGAGCATAAGACTCTCCTGCTTGCCCATCTTGTTCCCCATTTTAAAAAAAAAAAAAAAAATTATTTCCTCGCCGAATGCCCAACGGGAGGGGCTACTCAGACCTCTGCGTAGTTTGTGTCTGCTCTCTCCCTCAGCCTGTAATTCTCCTTATCTATGTGACCTTGTTCTAAGGCAAGCTTGTAGAAAAAAAAAATGACTGGAGAAATAAAGCTCTAAAATAAATTGCTTAGAGAAAAAAAAAAAAATCTCTCCAAAATCATTTAAAAATGTACTTAAAAGAAAATTTTTTTTTAAAAAAACAAAAAGTTAGATTTAGTAAAAAACTCTAGAAAAAGTAAACATAAAAAAAATAAATTCACCAAAAAGGGGAGAAAAGAAAAACCGTATTAATCATAAAACTCTGAAAAACAACCCTTGTTACTAAAACAGCTAATTAAAAATCTCTGGAATGTCAGCTGGCTGCTTCCCCCCTCCCTTCCTTATATCTCTGCTTGCTGTCTCTATAGCCACTGAAATCACGTATCAAAAAAAAAAAAAAAAAAATTATTATTATTCCTCAGAATAGCAAAAAATGAATATAGTTCAGTCTGAATGCCTGATAATTCTCACGTTAAAACCTGTAGCCAAAAAACTAGCTTAAAAAAATAAAAATCAAAGCCAAGAAACAGAATGTCTGATAACGTGATTAGCAGAGGAGGGGGGGTCAAAGGGGTTTTCTCGCTGCTGCAGCCAGCACACTGCTCTGAATGAGTTACTGACAGAGCGCACGGAGATGTGATTTAAAGCGACAGTACCTGATACAGACAATGAGACAGACACCCGGGAGAATACGAATCCCTCTTTTGATGATCTGTGACACATACAAGCTGCTCTGGTAACTGATAACTCACCAATTGCACTGAGCGCAGTGAAGCTCAAGGTTCTATCGCTCTGTATCGTACGCCCTGGCTGGTGCGCCGATCACAGTAATCTGCAATAGCCTTCATCAAAATTCTCACTATCCACGTCTGATTTGACTTGGATGGCCTCCTGGTGCGTGGACAATTATTGTGAGAACTTATCCAAACAAAGCTTCTGCCCTTCACGTCTGATTTGACTGGGATGGCCTCCCAGTGCGTGAAAGTTTACTGCAGAAACTTAACCGAACAAAGCCCTCGCTTCCACAACTGGATTTTTTGGGATAACCTCCCTCCAATGTGTGAAGAATATCTGCGTGGACTTATCCAAAACAAAGCTCCCGCCCTTCACGTCTGATTTGACTGGGATGGCCTCCCGGTGCGTGAAAGTTTACTGCGGGAACTTATGCAGCAATTGTCTTTTGCTATACAGCCCCCAGAGATCAGCAAGCAAAAACACAGTCACCGTTCCAACTTTCTCCCAGTTCACATAAAACATGAAACATATACAGCACAGCAGCAACCAACTCGGCTTATATCCCAGGGCTTTTGGATAAGGGTATGGACTTTTTACACAACCTGGGAATGCGGTGATGACCACGTCCGACCGGCTGGAAGTGTAGGCTAGGACTAGGCACAGGGAACATTCAGGTAAGATGACAAAGTTTTCTTACCTTACTGATGGAGCTGCAGTCTCCGTCCCGTGTGCCAAGGCCAGGGCCAACACCCCCGTCTCTCCGGTCGGCCGAGTCCTCGTGCGTTTCGTCCAATGCCCCGCGTTGGGCGCCAACTGATAAGGAAATTTAATTAGGATAAAAATATCCTATGTTTGCTGCTTGCCATGTCCAAATCTCTATATAATGTCTTTTTGAGCGCTCAGAACGAAATGAGGACTGTCCACACGAAAGTGTCAGTATAACAGTTCGTCAAAGACATACATTTATTATTCATTCAAGGTTTTATACGTTTACAAAAAGGGGCTGGTTAGTCAATTAACATACAATTAAAAGCTGCTAGATTATTGGCTGTTCTAGTGTAAATATGATAATTATGATAATCATGATTAAAAGAGCTGAAGTTGCAGAATTATTGTTTATATTCTTGTGACCTAGTTGCCTTGCATAACTATAATGTAAACAACAGATATCTAATAGGACATTTTGTACTTCATGCATTTGTTCCTTTACGAAGGTCTTATGAAGGCCAGATTTCTTTAAAACGACTGATTATATCTGGCCTAGAAATATGTGAACACAAGGTTTTTTAGCAAGTGAGATCTATCTAACTGTGAACTGTGAATACATATATGTGAATATACTTTGAATATATATGGAAGACATATATATTTCCATGACAGTATATAGAATGGAACAGCTGGTGATAAGACAACTGAATGTTACCACAGGAAAGGTATATAACACTTGGGCCCCCTGGGTTATGTTTAGAGAATCATCGGAATTGGACTCTTGGTTGATAGACCCATAGATGATGGGTCATATGAGTTAACCTACTGGATGGAGCCACATTTCCTACACCACTCCTTAAAATCCTTCCCCTCCCCCTTTTCTTTTTTTTTTTTCCTTTCCCTTCTTTCCCCCTTGTTTCTACTGTATCTTCTTTTCTTTTGTAGACCAGAGTCTTAGTCTAGGTACCTTCTTCTTTACAATTTATAAACAAAGTCAGACTGATGTTAATTGCCTACATGAGCTAATACCTCAGGCGCTCATCTAACATTTGTTTATATGTATGACTTTCTGGGGAAAAGTTATAGTTGCTATCTAATTTTTTTTTTGCATGTGATAGTAGCAGAGGTATGTTTTTTTCTCTTCCTGTTATTAATGATTGATGTGTATAAATACCTAAATAAACTTGATTTACCCAAAAAAATGAAATACCTCTCCTGGCTGGGCACTGCTCTACTCTGGACTCCTCAGCATCGCCATCTTCCAGCTCTCTGCACTGTGACTGTTCAGGCAGAGGCCGCACAGACGTGACGTCATCACGCTCTCTGACCTGAATGCAACTGTCAGGAAATGCGGAAGACGTCACAGCGGTGGAGCAGGGAGAGGTAAGTATTGCAAGTGCTGGGGCCCTGTGCCAGTGCCGTCGCACATGAGTGGGCCACCCCACCTGCTCAGGGCAACGGCACTTGCCCGGGTGCGCCAAGTGCTGACACCGGCCCTGGGGGTACAGCCCAGTTAGGGAGGTGCAAAAACTGGCATATGTTGAGGTGTAGGCTGTACGGATGTGCGAGCACAGTCTTCGCACCTTATGGAGCAGGGCTGTTAACTCCGGGTAATTATTTAGGAAGCACTGCACCACCAGGTTCAAGATGTGAGCCAGGCAAGGTATGTGTCTGAGTTTGGCCAGGGCTATGGTCGCCACAAAATTACGGCCATTATCACTGACTACCTTGCCTGGCTCAAGATGTATACTGCCCAGCCATGGGTTGGTGATGGTGATGGCCTAGATTCAGTCTTTCGGTGCATAAACATTGTAACTCCCTGACTGATTTGGCCTTGCGACGACACCTCAACATTTCTTTATGGTGGTGTGCTAACCGGTGGGCTTACAGTGGGGGAAGCGATATAGCATTGCTGGCTACCTTCAGTTGGAGCAGGTGCACATGTGCTACCTGAGGTTTTGTAGTCCGTCCACGCTTGCAAGTGCATGGTGTTTAAATGTCTAAGCATGCAACTGGTATTCAAATTTCTGAGATTTTTCCCGCGGCTCAAGGTCCTTCCGCACTTCTTACAGATACACTTCTTTGCCTCATCAATAGGATTTTGGTCAAAAAATTGCCACACTTCCTAGTATGGTGCAACTTTTCAGGGCTTGCACGCTGTGCTAATTTGACCATCTGGCCAAGCTGTCCTGCAACTCTTTTTGTTGTTTTAACACGTTTTTGGACTGCTACGGGCCTGCCAGAAAACCGCAGCTGCAATGTCGATGCCTGCTGCGGATCCTCCTCCTCTTCTGAGCTATTGCCAGCGGCACCCTCTTCCCCAATGGATGCCAATCCTGGTCAACAACTGGGTCATCCATCACCTCCTCTTCAATTTCATGTGCACCTTCCTCTTTGTCACCGTGTAAGGTGGTATAATATGCGGGAAGGGGCACCTGAGTTTCATCAGGGTCAGATTCTGGCTCAGTAGACTGCGAGGGCAATGTAGTGCTCTGGGTCAATGTACCAGTGGAATCATCTAGCAGTGGCTGTGCATCAGTGCACTCTATGTCAGATTCATCTTGTACTGGGGAATTCAGGATTTGACTTGATAACCCAGGCATGTTAAGTGAAAAAAGCTCCATGGAGTAATCAGAAGTGTGGCCTGCCACATCCTTCACTTTTGGTGAGGGTGAAGGACACAAGGAAAGGTGTTGTTCCTGACAAGGAGCCTGCACTGACGACTCAGTGCTTGCAGTTTTTGAAACTTCAGAAGAGGAGGCGATAGAGCTGGAGGCTGTTTCGGCAAAGTAAGGCCTGTTTCACACATCAGTTTTTTGCAATCAGGCGCGATCCGGCACTTTTTTAAAAAAACGGATTTGTTTTTTACCGCCGGATCCGTTTTTTTCTCATTGACATGCATTAGCGCAGGATCGCTCCGCATGTCATTGCGTTTAGTCCGTTTTCTGCCGGATTCGTCATAGATTTTAATTCCGGCGGCCGGATAGGACGCATAATGTAACTTTTTTTTTTCTGCCGGAAACGCCTGACAGCGCCTGAAGCGGCGCATCAGGCGGCCAGAAACAATAGAAGCCTATGGTACCGGACCAGTCTTTTGTGCAATCCGGCAAAAGACTGATCCGTATTCTGGAAACCAAGGACTACTACTACTGCTACTACTACTACTACTACTACTTTTTCCGGGCTAAAAAGGTCAGGACGGAGCCAGCTAAAAACCGGATCCGGCACATCAGTTTTTTACAATCTACGCCGGATCCGTCTTTTAAACAATGCGCGGATTGTGCCTGATTGCAAAAAACTGATGTGTGAAAGAGGCCTAAGCCAAAACCTGTTCCTGATGCTCCGCCTTTAAAAGCGGTTTACCTACTCCCAGAAAAGGGAGCCTTCCAGGCCTTCTGGAGCCAGACCATGACGCAGGCTCAACACCTCCTGCCTTAGGTGCTATTGTGCTTTTGGCACTGCCAGCAGATGCACCACCACCATCAGAACCAGCTGGCTCCCCCCGCCCACGTCCGCGGCCTCTTCCACCATAATTCCTCATGTTTGGGAAAATGTACCCAAAATACAAGCAGATATATGGTACTGTATCACAAGCATACAGCTGTAGACGGTGAAGGGGAAACTTCAATCTCTGTATATATTTGAGGAGTCACACATATACGCTCTCAGGCTCAGTATGGATTAGACCAGACTATAAAAAGCAGAAAAAGGGTACTGTATCAGAAGATACTAGGTGTATATAGTATTGGGGAAAATTGTAAATCTCCGTATATATTTCAGGAGACACACACAGACGCTCTCAGGCTCAGTATGGATTAGACCAGAATATAAAAAGCAGAAAAAGGGTACTGGATCTGAAGATAACACGTGTTTAGGGGTAAATTGTAAATCTCCATATAGATTTCCGGAGTAACACACAGACGCTCACAGGCTCAGTATAGATTACATGACAATATAAAAAGCTGAAAAAGGGTACTGTATCTGAAGATAACAGGTGTATATAGTTTAAGGGTAAATTGTAAATCTCCGTACAGATTTCCGGAGTCAGACACAGACTCTGACAGGCTCAGTATGGATTACACCAGAATATAAAAAGTAGAAAAAGGGTAATGTATTAGAAGCGTACAGCTGTATACAGTGTTGGGGTAATTTTAAATCTCCCGTATATATTTCCAGAGTTAGACACAGACTCTCACAGGCTCAGTATGGATCACACCAGAATACAAAAAGTAGAAAAAGGGTAATGTATCAGAAGCGTACAGCTGTATACAGTGTTGGGGTAATTTTAAATCTCGTATATATTTCCGGAGTAACACACAGACGCTCATAGGCTCAGTATGAATTAGACCAGAATATGAAAAGCAGAAAAAGTGTACTGTATCAGAAGCGTACAGCTGTATACAGTGTTGGGGTAATTTTAAATCTCTGTATATATTTCCAGAGTCAGACACAGACTCTCACAGGCTCAGTATGTATTACACCAGAATATAAAAAGTAGAAAAAGGGTAATGTATCAGAAGCGTACAGCTGTATACAGTGTTGGGGTAATTTTAAATCTCCGTATATATTTCCGGAGTAATACACAGATACTCACAGGCTCAGTATGGATTAGAACAGAATATGAAAAGCAGAAAAAGTGTACTGTATCAGAAGCGTACAGCTGTATACAGTGTTGGGTAATTTTAAATCTCTGTATATATTTCCAGAGTCAGACACAGACTCTCACAGGCTCAGTATGGATTACACCAGAATATAAAAAGTAGAAAAAGGTAATGTATCAGAAGCGTACAGCTGTATACAGTGTTGGGGTAATTTTAAATCTCCGTATATATTTCCAGAGTCAGACACAGACTCTCACAGGCTCAGTATGGATTACACCAGAATATAAAAGTAGAAAAGGGTAATGTATCAGAAGCGTACAACTGTATACAGTGTTGGGGTAATTTTAAATCTCTGTATATATTTCCGGAGTACACACAGAAGCACACAGGCTCAGTATGGATTAGAACAGAATATGAAAAGCAGTAAAATGTACTGTATCAGAAGCGTACAGCTGTATACAGTGTTGGGGTAATTTAAATCTCCGTATATATTTCCAGAGTCAGACACAGACTCTCACAGGCTCAGTATGGATTACACCCGAATATAAAAAGTAGAAAAATGGTAATGTATCAGAAGCGTACAGCTGTATACAGTGTTGGGGTAATTTTAAATCTCCGTGTATATTTCCAGAGTCAGACACAGACTCTCACAGGCTCAGTATGGATTACACCAGAATATAAAAAGTAAAAGAGGGTAATGCATCAGAAGCATACAGCTGTATAAAGTGTTGGGGTCATTTTAAATCTGCGTATATATTTCCGGAGTAACACACAGACGCTCACAGGCTCAGTATGGAGTAGACCAGAGTATAAAAAGCAAAAAAGGCTAATGTATCCGAAGATACCAGGCGCATACAGTGTAGGGGTAATTGTAAATCTCCGTATATATTTCCGGAGTAACACACAGACACTCTCTCACTATGGATTTGACCATAATACAAAAGGCAGAAAAATGGTACTGTATCAGAAGATACCAGCTGTATATGGTTTTGGGAAAATTGAAATCTCCGTATATATTTCCGGAGTCACACACAGATAGTCAGCATGTATTTGTCCGTTATACCAGCCAGTACACGGTAGTGTGTGAGGAGCGTACAGCTCTATAAGGTGTGGGAAAAAATGAACGCTCGGTAACTGCAGAAAAAAAGAATAAAAGTATTAGTGCTGTGTAGGTGCTGTGTAAAAAGTAGTCTGCACAGCAGTGTACACACAGCAATACAGCTAGCAGGCAGCCTAATAATCAGCTCTGCTGCTGCACACAAGAAATTCCTCCCCTGTCACTGGCAGGCAGCCTAATAACCAGCGCTGCTGCACACAACAAAATCCTCCCCTGTCACTGCACACTAACTGTACAGCACAATCGCTATCAGCACAAGCACAGAATAACTTTTTTTTTCCTGCCTAACTCTCTCCCTACTGAGAAACAGCGGCAGCAACCTCTCCCTACGCTAAGATCGGCAGAAGTAAAATGGCGGTCGGCGGTCAGGGCTTTTAAAGCCACTGTGACGCCCAACAAAGCAAACCAATCACTGCAATGCCCTTCTCTAAGATGGTGGTGGCCGCTACCCATGTCATCTCTTTGCCTACAGTGTGCGTCCTTGCTCTTTGGCTGAGAAAAGGCGCCTGCAAGCATTATGGGAAAACCGACTTTGGCGCTCGGGTCGACGACCGCATGGCCGACCTCACGCTATGGTCGGGTTTCGCTCAGCAAAACCCGACTTTGGCAAAAGTCGGTGATTTTTGAATCTGACCGACCTGTTTCGCTCAACTCTGTCCATGGGTATTACCCCCTTTTCAGGCTATAAACATCTGCCCCCAACTGTCTGCTTTCCCTATGCTAGTTAGTAAAATGTCGGGAGACCCCACGCTATTTTTTGTCCGAAAGTAATTTATTTTAAAAAAATCATGAAGAGTAAACTACACATAGAAAGCAATGATTGTATTTCTTAATCACATATTTATATCTATCTTTTTGTATCTCTATATCATGAAGAATATTTCCTTGGGAAACTATGTGTAAATTACATAGAGAATTTCTCTATGTAAAGGCTCATGTTAAATGAGGTGAGATAGGATGTGAAATGTATAAACTATATTTACCGTAATTATATTTCAATAAGGTACAGTATGCTTTATTTTTGCCATTCTACAAACGTACTATAATACTATTAATAAATATTTGCTGTGTCTTTATTTTACTATAATGTTTTTTATTCTTTATTGTTATACTTTAATTTATTGATTACTATTGTTAGTATTTAAATTAAGACCAAGAAGTAATGTTGCTGCCACCTACTGATTCAAAAATGAAAATGATTTTTATTACTGTCAAAAGAATGTCTTTTTAACTAAGGTACAGCTGTTTTTTGAAGCTACTGAAAAGAGTTATTGAAAATTTTAAATATAAAACTTATTTAAGTGGATATAAAAAGTCCTTAAACCACTGTTAAAATGCTAGGTTTTTATCATGTAAAAAATCATACCAAGAAGAATAATTTCAGAACTTTTATCACCTTTAATGTAACATAACATATACAAATCCATTAAGAAACCATCTGAAATCTTTTCAGGTGGAAAAAAGACTGCAATAATGTGGTTGCTTAACCCCTTTCTGACTTACTTCCCATGGACGGAATAGTACGTCATCGTGATCAGCCGATCGCGGCCAGGTGTCTGCTGATTCTCACAGCTGACACCCGCAATAAGTGCCAGAAGTGGTCATAGACCGTTCCCGTCACTTTAACCCCCAGAACACTGCGATCAAACAAGATCACAGCGTTACAGTAGCAGGCAGAGGGCTGACAGCCACTCTGCATTTGGATTGGAGACCCTGCGGCGTGACGCGGGGTTCCAATCGCTGCCATGGAGACTCGATATTGTCATGATGACATCTGGGTCTCCAGAGCTGATAAACTTCCTGTCATGTGCAGTGCATGATCAGGAAGTCTCTCAGGTCAGTGTGCACAACATGCAGCGCTGACAGCTTATATAGCATGCAGATGCTGCTTCATCTGCATGCTATAGAAGCGAACAGGCTGCAAAAAATGATTGTCCCATAGTGGGACAAAGTGTAATAGTTAGAATGAAATAAAAAAAATGTAAATAATTGTAAAAATATAAAAAAATATATAAATATTTATTCTATCACTAAATGAATATTTGAATGAAAAAAATCTAAACAATAAAAGTACACATATTTGGTATCGCCGAGTCCGTAACGACCCAACCTATAAAACTGTACCACTAGTTAACTTCTTTAGTGAACACCATAAAAAAACAAGGCAAAAAAACAATGCTTTATCATCATATCACCAAACAAAAAGTGGAATAACACGCGATCAAAAAGACGGTTATAAATAAACATGGTCAGCGTCATCAGTGAAAAAATAAAAAAGTAGTAGCTGTCAGAATAAAGTGATGCAAAAACAATTATTTTCTATAAAATAGTTTTTATTATATAAAAGCGCCAAAACATAAAAAAATTATATAAATGAGGTATCGCTGTAAACGTACTGACCTGAAGAATAAAACTTCCTTATCAATTTTACCGCATGTGTAAACACCCCCCCAAAAGAAATTCATGAATTGCTGGTTTTTGCTCATTCTTCTCCCAAAAAACGGAATAGAACGTGATCAAAAAATGTCATGTGCCTGAAAATGGTACCAATAAAAACGTCAACTCGTCCCACAAAAACAAGATCTCACATGACTCTGTGAGCCAAAATATGGAAAAATTATAGCTTGCATAATGTGGTGATGCAAAAACTATTTTTTTCAATAAAAAGCGTCTTTTAGTGTGTGACAGCTTCCAAACATAAAAACCCGCTATAACAGGTTTTGATCACTGTGATAGTAAATCAAACCCCCCTTTATCACCCCCTTAGCTAGGGAAAAATAATAAATTTAAAAAATGTATTTATTTCCATTTTCCCATTAGGGTTAGAGTTGGGCTAAAGTGAGTTGGGCTAAAGTTAGGGTTAGAGTTTGGGCTAAAGTTAGGGTTAGTGTTGGGGCTAAAGTTAGGGTTAGGGTTGTGGCTAGAGTTGGGGTGAGGGTTTGGATTACAGTTATGGTTGGGATTAGGGCTACGGTTGGGATTAGGGTTAGGGGTGTGTTAGGGTTAGGTTTGTGGTTAGGATTATGGTTAAGGTTGGATTAGAATTAGGGGTGTGTTTGGGTTAGGGTTGGAGATAGAATTGGGGTGTTTCCACTCTTTAGGCACATCAGGGGTTCTCCAAACGTGACATGGTGTCTGATCTCAATTCCAGCCAATTCTGTGTTGAAAAAGTCAAATGGTGCTCCTACCCTTCCGAGCTCTGCCATGCACCCAAACAGTAGTTTACCCCCACATATGGAGTATGAGCATAGGCCGGACAAATTGCACAACGACTTTCAGGTCCAATGTCTCCTATTACCCTTAGGAAAATAAAAAAATGGGGCGAAAATATAATTTTTGTGAAAAAAATATGATTTTTTATTTTTACGGCTCTACGTTATAAACTTCTGTGAAGCACTTGGGGGTTCAAAGTGCTCACCACACATCTAGATAAGTTCCTTAAGGGGTCTACTTTACAAAATTGTGTCACTTCTGGGGGGTTTCCACTGTTTAGGCACATTAGGGGCTCTCCAATTTTACATTGAAAAGTCAAACGATGCTCCTTCCCTTCCGAGCTCTGCCATGCACCCAAACAGTGGTTTACCTGCATATATATGGTATCAGCATACTCAGGACAAATTGTACAACAGGTTTTTGGGTCCAATTGGATCTGAAGTCAATTTTTTGTGAAAAAAAAGTTGAATATTCATTTTTTAAATATTCCAAAAATTCCTGTGAAGCACCTGAAGAGTTAATAAACTTCTTGAATGTGGTTTTGAGCACCTTGAGGGGTGAAATTTTTAGAATGGTGACACTTCTGAGTATCTTCTATCATATAGACGCCTCAAAGTGACTTCAAATCTGATGTGGTCCCTAAAAAAAATGGTGCTGTAAAAATGAGAAATTGCTGTTTAAATTTTAACCCTTATAACTTCCCAAAAAAAAATTTTGATTCCAAAATTGTGCTGATGTAAAGAAAACATGTGGGAAATGTTACTTATTAAGCATTTTATGTGACATATCTCTGTGATTTAAGGGCATGAAAATTCAAAGTTGTAAAATTGCTAAATTTTCAAAATTTTCACCAAATTTCTTTTTTTTTTCACAAATAAACGCAATTCATATAAAATAAATTTTACCACTATCATGAAGTACAATATGTCAGGAGAAAACAGTATCAGAATCACCAAGATCCATGGAAGCGTTCCAGAGTTATTACCTCATAAAGGGACAGTGGTCAGAATTGTAAATAATTGTTCTGGTCATTAACATGCAAACCACCCTTGGGGGTAAAGGGCTTAAATATGCACAACCTTAAACTAATAGTTTTTTGAAGTACCTTTTGAATTTATGACAGCATAGAGTTTTCTTGGGTAGGAGACTATCAACTTGGCACATCTTGAATTGGCAATCTTTGGCCACTCTACCTTGCAGTAGCTTTAAATCTGTCAGATTGTAAGTGCATCTCCTGTGTACAGCGCCCTCTTCAAGTCATTCCACAGATTTTCAATTGGATTCAGGTCTGGGCTATGGCTGGGCCATTCCAAAACTTCGATCTTCTTGTAAAGCCATTCGTTTTTCATTTGGAGGCATGCTTAAGGTCATTGTTGTGCTGAAAGGTGAAATTCCTCTTAATCTTCAGCTTTTTAGCAGAAGCTTGAATGATTTGATTCAAATTGAATGATATTTGGGAGTCTTCATAACTTCCTCTACCTTGTCAATAGCCCCATTTCCAGCTGCTGAAAAACAGCCTCAAACACAGTGCTGTCTTCACTATGTTTTACTGTGTGTATGGTGTTCTCTTGGTGATGCACAGTCTCGGCTTTGCGCCAAACATACCTTTTGAAACTATGGCCAAAAGTTCAACTTTCATTTCATCAAATCATTACACATTTTGCCACAGATTTGGAACTTATGTGGGTTTTTTACCAAAACCTAGACAGGCATGGATATTTTTTTTGAAGGGAAAAGGGTTTCCATCTTGCAAGTACCCCACGGGGGCCCGACATTTTAAGAATATGGAAGATCTTTCTACATGCATACATAACCAGTACTGGCCAGAAATTTCCACCGCTACTTAATGTTGTTGTAGGGTTCCTGGATTTTTTTAACCAATATTTTTTCTTTTTTTTTAATCAATTTTGAGGGACTTCCATTTTAAAGGTACAGTTTCAATGTCACTGTTGTGACAAATTTAAGTCAAATTTTTAACCCCCCTTCACAACCAGAGGGATTTTTGTTTTTGGTTTTTTTCCCCTTTTCCCAGAGCTGTAACTTTTTATTTTCTGTCAAAATTTGGGCCCGATGGGTTTTTTTTTGCAGGGCAAGTTGTACTTTTGAATGACCCATTGGGGGTTTAACAATTGTGTACTGTAAAAAAGGAAAAAAAATTTAAATTGGGGGAAATTGGAAAAAAAAGGGAATTTTAGTTTTTTTTTTTTTTTTACCCTGTTCATTAAATGCTGAAACTGACCTGCCATTATTTCCCAGATCATTAAGATCCATAAAAATCAAACATGTCTGGGTCTTTTT
>JARQOD010000006.1:360597952-360654246 GCA_033576555.1 Oophaga sylvatica
TTGAAGAAGACATGAGCTTGAACTGCGGGACCTCATCCTGCTTTTTCCCACGCCCTGAGGTCACAGTTGCCCACTGCGAGAAAAACCGTGCATCCCCGCTAGTCATGAGACTGTGCGGGCGCATCCTCCCAGGGGTTTACAGCCGGGGTGGGATTTTAAGCCCCCCCGGTGCAAAAATATTCCCCAGATATGGATTACTGTGTGGGACAGAACGCCGTACAGGTATAGTATATTGTTGGTTTGTTATTCTATTTTTATTACAGTAGAACGAGGGCTTTGCATGGATTAGGCGTAACAATAAAAATGGTAAACTGTGTTTTGTTTTATTTCAAATAAAAGACTTTATTCTGGCTGTGTCTTTAACATGTAACTATAGGATTAGTAATGGAGAGGTGTCTTGTAGACACCTCTCCATTACAAAGCCGTGTACTTGATGTCACCTAACAATTCAAAGGTGACATCAACCCCACAAACATGAACCCCACTTGCCACCGCTACAGGGCAAGTGGGAAGAGCCGGGCAAAGCGCCAGAATTGGATCATCTAATAGATGCGCCTTTTCTGGGCAGCTGCGGGCTGCTGTTTTCAGGCTGGGGGGGGCAATATCCATGGACCCTTACCAGCCTGCATACCAGTCCCCAGCTTTGCGCTTTAGCAAGACTTGTTGTCAAAAATGGGGAGGACCGCACGCCGTTTTTTAATTATTTACTTAATTAAAAAGTGTGGGTATCCCTCTATTCTTAATGACCAACCTTGCTGAAGCTGACAGCTGAGGGTTGCAGTCCCCAGCTGTGAGTTTTGTCTGGCTGGTTCAAGAAAATAGGGGGGAACCTACTTCGGGTTTTTCATTTATTCATTTAATTACATAGCAGGCGGAGGCTCAGGAATACCCCCATTATCCGCTCCTGATCTCACTTATTAGCGCCAACAGGTGTCGGATGATGGGAGTAATAGTCCCACAGCCGCCACCTGCTGTCATCGCTGTGACTTTATTATAACTCTCATCATACTCCTCTGCTTGCGCCGATCGCCGGCAGAGCAGGGAGAATGATGAAAGCCGTGTTGAGCACCGGCTGCTGGGGAACAGCGCTTACTGTAGCGCTTCTTCCCCGGCGGCCACACGTGTGCCGCACGTATTACACACACGGACATGGATATATCTGGTACCGGTTTTTCTGGTACCGGAAATAAACGGACGTGTGAAAGGGGCCTTATTGAGTAAGGCTGCATAGTTAGAACATGGAGTATGCAAATCGCATACTTGTTGATATGGGCAATGGCGAATCCTTAGTGTGCGTGATGTGAAGTCACAATTTTGCAGCCACATAAGGAGTAACTGCAAACTTGTAGCATTAGGTCAGACAATCCCTTCAGATAAAGTGCAGCTTGTGCCATGGTTATTGTTTAGGGGCTTGTTATACTAACAGGCTGGGGCTTATTATAAGACCTAAGCTGTAAATTTAATATGCCCCCTACCTCCACCCTCCCCAGACAAACACTATTAGATAAGATTGCATTGCATATACTCCAAGAAATGAAATACAAGGCCCCTGCAGCGCCACCCACCCCCACTACCCTAATTCAGTTCTCCCCCTCTTCCCCATTCACTCCACTCCCACAGCAACATACTAACATCATGTGCTTTAATTTAACAGAACAAACATTTTGCTCCACAGCAGGCAGCAGCCCGTACATTTATCAAAATGTCCGTCCCGTCCCTGAGTTTGTCCAGTCCAGCAGGCACTATCTTGGGCTCCAGTCCTGGCACAACCTAAGCTGCAGCTGCACACTAGGACTCTAAGAAGAGCTGGACCAATAGGAGCGCACCTGGGGTGGAGCTAACCGCAGCTCTGCCAGCCTGTCAGAAGACTATCAGGTTAGCAGTGCTGAGCCTCCAGCCCACACTGTGCACTGCAGTGAGACTCTGCTATTGGCTGCTGTGCAGTGTGCAGAGTCTCCGCTCAGATAGAGACCAGGCAGTGGCACCGCAGCAGCGTGCCGTCATGTCTCTGACTGACACATCAGAGAGCCGCGGCCGCTTATTGCTAACAACTGAAGCGGCCTCGGCTCTGGGTGGGCCCCTCCATTGTGTGACGAGTCCAGAAGAGACGCCGCAGCTTTCACTCTGTCTCTAAAACATCAGAGAGCCGTGGCCGTTTGTTGATGACTGAAGCGGCCGCGGCTCTAAGTGGGCCCCTCCATTCGACTGGGCCCTGGGCGATGGCCCCCTCTGCCCCCCCCCGGTAGCTACGCTACTGCCTCAACATGATGGCAACAAAGTTTTACAAATACAAATCTGAAGATTTCCCAACAGCTAATGAGCACTGCTCATAAAAGGAGTTACCGTGACAATAAATATCTATAGGGAAATTATATACAGTTGTGCTCAAAAGTTTACATACCCCGTGAGAATTTATGCTTTCTTGGCCTTTTTTCAGAGAATATGAATGATGACACCAAAACTTTTTCTCCACTCATGGTTAGTGGTTGGGTGAAGCCATTTATTGTCAAACTACTGTGTGTTCTCTTTTTAAATCACAATGACAACCCAAAACATCCAAATGACCCTGATCAAAAGATTACATACCCCATTTCTTAATACCGTGAATTGCCCCCTGTAACATCAATGACAGCTTGAAGCCTTTTGTGGTAGTTGTGGATGAGGTTCTTTATTTTCTCAGATGGTAAAGCTAACCACTCTTATTGGCAAAAAGCCTCCAGTTCCTGTAAATTCCTGGGCTATCTAGCATGAACTGCGTGCTTGAGATCTCCCCTTAGTAGCTCAATGATATTGAGGTCATTAGACTAAGATGGCCACTCCAGAAACTTCAGTTTGTTCTGCTGTAGCCAATGACAGGTCAAGGTGGCCTTGTGTTTTGGATCGTTGTCACGTTGGAACGTCCAAGTACGTCCCATGCGCAGCTTCCGGGCTGATGATTGCAAATTTTCTTCCAGTATTTGCTGATAACGTGTGGCATTCGTGTTTCCTTCAACTTTGACCATGTTTCCTGTGCCTTTGTAGCTCACTTGTCCCCTAAACATCAGCAAGCCGCCTCCGTTCTTTACAGTAGGAATGGTGTTCCTTTCATCATAGGCCTTGTTGACCTCTCTCCAAATGTAACATTTATGGTTGTGGACAAAAAGTTCAATTTTGGTTTCATCACTCCAAATTACCTTGCTACAGAGGTTTTGAGGCTTGTCTCTGTGCTGTTTTGTGTATTTTAGGCGAGATACTATGTGGCATTTGCACAGTAATGGCTTTCTTCTGGCGAGTCGACCATGTAGCCCATTTTTCTTCAAGTGCCTCCTTATTGTGCATCTTGAAACAGCCACACTGCTAGTTTTCAGAAAGTCCAGTATTTCAGCTGATGTTATTTGAGGGTTTTTCTTTGCATCCAGAACAATTTTCCTGGCAGTTGTGGACAACATTTTGTTGGTCTACCTGACCGTGGTATTGTTTTTACAAAGCCTCTGATTTTCCATTTGTTAATCACAGTTTGAACGCTGCTGACTGGCATTATCAATTCTTTGGATATCTTTTTGTATCCCTTTCCTGTTCTGTACAGTTCAACTACCTTTTATTGTAGATCAGTTGACAATTCTTTTGCTTTCTCGATGACTCACAATCCAGAAAAGCCAGTGGCTGGATGAAAGATGCAAGAGTCTGTCTGAATTCCAGAAACTCACTCAGCTTTTATGCACAAACACTGATTACAAGCAAACAGGTCACAGGTGAGGATGTTATCTTTATTAGCCAGTCAAACCCATTTTATCAACTTCTGTGCATGTTATCAGGGCAAAATCACCAGGGTATATAAACTTTAGATCAGGGTCATTTGGATGTTTTGAGTTGTCATTATGATTTAAAAAGAGAAAACACAGTAGTTTGACAATAAATGGCTTCACCCAACCACTTGAGAAAGCGGCCTTGCGTTGCTGCGAAGCGCACGTCAGGGGTACACTGCCTGACCCCCCTCCTCCTCAATGATTACTTGGTAAGCCCTGCTTATTAACATCATCCATTATTGAACTATGTCCATAGAGAAAAATCAAGAGAAGCACATCCAGCCCATGAATGACAGCGCTTCCCGGGACTCACATTCAAAGATGACATTTCATATTTTTTTATTTGATAAGTTAAAATAGAGATTTGTATTTTCTCTATTTTAACTTATCAAATAAAAAAATATGAAATATCATTTTTGAATGTGAGTCCCAGGAAGTGCTGCCATTCATGGGCTGGATGTGCTTTTCTTGATTTACTCATCCTGTGTGAGCATGAATCTGGCTCTTTCACTTGAATTCATCCAAGGCAAGCTGCAAGCCATGTCTATTGAAAAGTATCCCAGAAGGATCTTTGAGGATACACAATCTAAAGCCATATTAGTTTTCTATCAGGTGAGTGCATAAAATTGTGCACCCTTTAAAGACTATAATATTGTGTTTACGCAATTAGGGCACCAAAATTTGTCTGTTCTTCTTTCCCAAACAGGGTTTTTTTGTATATGGAAGTAATATCTATAGTTATACTTGTTTACATTGTCTCTCAGTAGTTGACTTGAAGCTTGCCATCACCCCTTGACTAGTTACAGGATATATAGTGTTACATGGGATTTGCCCCAGATTTTCCCAGAGGTGTATTTTCTCTCCCGAGTGGGAGTGTGTGTGGGGGGTGGGGGTTTGCTGGGGTTATTCTGTCTGCATTGAATTGGCACTTCATTGACATGATGTTATGATATATGCATTTTTTACGCTTACATTTTGATAAATAAAATTGACTCTTGTTTTTATTAAATGTCATTGTTTGCTCCTAAATCTCCTTTGATCTTCCACTAACCATGAGTGGAGAAAAAGTTTTGGTGTTATCATTCATATTCTCTGAAAAAAGGCCAAGAAAGTAAAATTCTGCTGGGGTATGTAAACTTTTGAGTACAACTGTAAGTGCAGCTGTAATTAGACTAGCACAGGGGAATCTACACTTTTAGAGGCAACCTGTCAGAAGTTTCCGCCCCTAAGACAGGAGTCACACTTGCGAGTGCAATGCGAGTCTCTCTCATCAATATGTCGTGACCACGCACCACAATTGTGGGTTACCAGGGCAATGGGGTACTCAGAGCCGAGCCCATGGAAGTCTATGGGGTTGTCACAGGTAGCGGTGGCTCGGTCTGTGGCCCTGGCGGTCAGGCGTATGTTGGGGGGTATATTTACAGGGGATAGATTTATATACAGTTCGTGACGCCACCTGTAGTTCTCTGATCACTAAGACCAGCGCTGCTGTAGAACTCTGAGGGGATGGTGAGGCAGCTAGATGTCGGGTCCCCCACAGGTGGGACTCTTCCCTCAAGTCGATAATTATGATAGGGTTGTGCAGGGGTGCAATTGAATAACACAGTCTCACACATCAGCGTCTTTCCATACCTTTTACTTCAAGTTGTTCAGGCAGGTCCCAGGGAGGCTGATCCAATGGAGGATGTGCTTCAAGATGATAGCTGAACAAGTTAGGGCCTCCTTTACTTTCAAAATGGTGATGAGTCCAACCAGCATAAAGCGTAGTTCCCTCTATAAACTCCAGCTATTTCAAAGCTGTACTGCCCGGTCAGTTTTGTGGTCGGAGCCTTCCAGTGATGGAACTAGGTTCTTATTTTTGCTGATCAGGCTCAAAGTTCCTATTCCACCTGACCCCAGTTACGTACTGACACTCCAAGGGCTGCTTTCTGTAACCTAAGGTCCAGTAAGCCTCTGGTTTTTCTACCACTATGCATGAAGCTATAGTGATCCTTCGGTCCCCAGTGACCGGTGACAATGTGCAGGACTTCTCCAATCCTATAGCACGTCTCAATTCCTACCACTGTGCCCTTCGCCTTGTCCACGCTTGTAGCATAAGCACTCCACACTTCCACAGGTTATATAAATCAGTCTTTCCTTACTTCCTTCTTGGAGCTTGCTGACAGAATCTCAGTATTCCTCTAGGCAGGAGCACGTCTCTGAACCTTCACTGTCCTTGGGACAGGAGACTGAAGTATCTGTAACTCACTCTTCCTTCTCAATAGATGTCTCAGTCTGTCTGACAGTGGGGAACAGCTCTGACCAGGCTGAGGTGATCTAGCTCCCCTTTACTGGCCTCCACTTCTCTGAACTGCACACAGGTGGGATGACTCAGTCCTGAGCCACCCGAGCTAGTCTCGGCTCCTTCCTCCTCACAGGTCCAGGCTAGACTGCTGAATCCCTAACTGAATCTCAACACTCCCTGTGGGTGTGTCTAAGTGTATGTGATGTCATGTAGAGCCCTTAACCGTTACCTCTCCACTCATCCTCCTGGTATGGTGTACCTTAAATACCAGGGCTACACATTCCCCCATGGTAAAAGACAGCACTCCTGGGCTGTGAAATATAAAAAGACATTTTGTTTACGCATTAAACATTAACATTAACTCGTCCCATCCGGGAGGTAAGGATTTCTTGAACGTTGCATTAAAACATATAGAAAAATACAAAAAGTATTAAGGCATCAAAACATTCAATAAATACACAGTATTCTTGTGAAGGACCCGCACCAAACCTTCAACGTGGGTCCTGGATGGGCTGCAGGACATCTGAATGCAGACCTCACTCAGTGCCACACCACACGGGTTTTGTATTCAGAGGTGTTGAGGTGGTTTCATGTAAAACCAATATTATGCACCTTAGTGCAACTATTTACAGGATCAGTTCTTGGGCTGGCTCAGTCCTCAGCCTCAGAGTCCATTATAAGAAAAAGACACATATTTATATCACATTATAATAAAGTGCAAAAACTCTTTATCTGCTTACCCAGCCGGGTATTCTACTCAATATATAAATGGAACTATGTAAAACACTATACACAGCGATAAAGTGCAAATTAGCAACTATTCCTTTTGTCAAAACTTTTTACAATTTTCTTAGTTGCGGTAAACCCTGTCTGGGTCCTACCGTTCTTCACATTTTCTTGACTTCAATGACATTTTCCACCCCGGGGGCTGGAACAATGCGATGATCCCTAGATCCCATGACTAACAAGTCGTGACCTGCTATCAGAGTTTGGGTCGCTACAGTTCTTGTACGAACCACTAGGGGCACGACGGGCGCTTCTGCTTTATGAGACGCTGTCTGCGTCACTGTAATTGCCACTTGCTCTCGCGATGCAGAAATAGTCGCTGTGCGCGATGTCGTATAAACTGCTGATTGCGATGTGGTAGGATGATAAGGTAGTGAAGAGTATACAGGTTGTGCTTCCATTTTTGAGGAGCCTGCAGGGGGCGTCGCCGGGGCACAGTCTGATGCAGCTGAAGATTGTGACTGGGATGCGCTGGTAATGGTGACGTTACCTGCGCCAGGGACGGGGTCACGGACGATTGTGACATTAAGGGCATACCATCCCTTCATACCCCAGTGCCGTGTATAGGTGACAATGTCTCCATTAATTAGGTCCCTCCCGGGATGGCCTTGCGGTAGGTGGGATTCTACGTCCCTGCGACTAACAAAGACCCCTGGGTAGAGGCCCGGTTCTCTGATGAAGCCCCAGCCCTTCCGGAGCTGGAACTCTGTCACACACCCCTGCCGCCGCGGTTCCCTCAGAGTACCTTTTTCTCGACGGACACTTTCCTTGTCCGCGATCAGCTCTGCATGCTGCCGCTGTCGGTTGCGCTGAGCTTCCCGCTCTTCTTCCTGCTGGCGTTGCTGTTTCTCTTCGCGACGCTGCCACTCACGTTCCCACTGGGCGGTGTAGGCGACGTCATCCAGGCGCGCCATCTCGTCCCAGTCCACGTCTGGTAACGACGGACAGGACCCCTCCGGTGTCCCTATCGGGGATCGATCCTCTGCTGCGGCCTCCTGGCCGGGCGGGCGTTCCGGAACTGGCGGTACCTCCTCAACCTCCCTCGCTTCCACCGCTTCCTCGGTAGGTTCAGGGTCGGTCCTTTTGGGGGTAGCCTCCGGTTGCTCCTTAGCCTTGGGCAGCAGAAGTTTTGGAAGTTCCAGTCGTGAGGGGTCATCGAGAGGAGAGAACACCGCGTCCCACAGCCGCCGCTGCATCAAGGTACGCCGGCGTCTCTCGATCTCCTCCATGCCAGGTTGTGGCAAAATCATTTTTTCAGTCTTGCATTTTCTTCCTTAATCTCCAGCAATGCTTGCTGCAGGTGCAGGACCACGGATGGTTCCGGTGCTAGTGGCAGCTTGGCTGGGGAACGGGGCCTGCCTTCCTCCGCTTCCCTGCTCGGCTGCACACGTCCTGCTTCCATGATGTTCCAGAGCGTTTTTTCATCTTCTTTTAGAGACGTCCGGTCTCTTCCGTGGAGGCGGGGTTTGCGTCTCCTCCTCTTCGCAGGGAAGGTGAAGAGGAGGCGGACCTCCTTTGCTGTAGGGCAGGATCGCATATTGTAATAGCACTTTGAGAGGGCAGGCATTCTCTTCGCGCCACAGGGGGGCACACGCCCACGAATCCACGCCCACCTTCTTCTCCAGCGCCTGAGGGCGCGAATATGGCGACAAAGATGGCGATTTTTGGCGCCAAAAGTGCAAACAGTCCTTTTTCACAAAAACAACTCCATAGGCACACAGGGCTCGCAATTTTGCGAGTTTCGCATCCTGTTCGTGACGCCAAGTTTTGTCGTGACCACGCACCACAATTGTGGGTTACCAGGGCAATGGGGTACTCAGAGCCGAGCCCATGGAAGTCTATGGGGTTGTCACAGGTAGCGGTGGCTCGGTCTGTGGCCCTGGCGGTCAGGCGTATGTTGGGGGGTATATTTACAGGGATAGATTTATATACAGTTCGTGACGCCACCTGTAGTTCTCTGGTAATTTGTACCAGCGCTGCTGTAGAACTCTGAGGGGATGGTGAGGCAGCTAGATGTCGGGTCCCCTACAGGTGGGACTCTTCCCTCAGGTCGATAATTATGATAGGGTTGTGCAGGGGTGCAATTGAATAACACAGTCTCACACATCAGCGTCTTTCCATACCTTTTACTTCAAGTTGTTCAGGCAGGTCCCAGGGAGGCTGATCCAATGGAGGATGTGCTTCAAGATGATAGCTGAACAAGTTAGGGGCCTCCTTTACTTTCAAAATGGTGATGAGTCCAACCAGCATAAAGCGTAGTTCCCTCTATAAACTCCAGCTATTTCAAAGCTGTACTGCCCGGTCAGTTTTGTGGTCGGAGCCTTCCAGTGATGGAACTAGGTTCTTATTTTTGCTGATCAGGCTCAAAGTTCCTATTCCACCTGACCCCAGTTACGTACTGACACTCCAAGGGCTGCTTTCTGTAACCTAAGGTCCAGTAAGCCTCTGGTTTTTCTACCACTATGAGTGAAGCTATAGTGATCCTTCGGTCCCCAGTGACCGGTGACAATGTGCAGGACTTCTCCAATCCTATAGCACGTCTCAATTCCTACCACTGTGCCCTTCGCCTTGTCCACGCTTGTCCATAAGCACTCCACACTTCCACAGGTTATATAAATCAGTCTTTCCTTACTTCCTTCTTGGAGCTTGCTGACAGAATCTCAGTATTCCTCTAGGCAGGAGCACGTCTCTGAACCTTCACTGTCCTTGGGACAGGAGACTGAAGTATCTGTAACTCACTCTTCCTTCTCAATAGATGTCTCAGTCTGTCTGACAGTGGGGAACAGCTCTGACCAGGCTGAGGTGATCTAGCTCCCCTTTACTGGCCTCCACTTCTCTGAACTGCACACAGGTGGGATGACTCAGTCCTGAGCCACCCGAGCTAGTCTCGGCTCCTTCCTCCTCACAGGTCCAGGCTAGACTGCTGAATCCCTAACTGAATCTCAACACTCCCTGTGGGTGTGTCTAAGTGTATGTGATGTCATGTAGAGCCCTTAACCGTTACCTCTCCACTCATCCTCCTGGTATGGTGTACCTTAAATACCAGGGCTACACATTCCCCCATGGTAAAAGACAGCACTCCTGGGCTGTGAAATATAAAAAGACATTTTGTTTACGCATTAAACATTAACATTAACTCGTCCCATCCGGGAGGTAAGGATTTCTTGAACGTTGCATTAAAACATATAGAAAAATACAAAAAGTATTAAGGCATCAAAACATTCAATAAATACACAGTATTCTTGTGAAGGACCCGCACCAAACCTTCAACGTGGGTCCTGGATGGGCTGCAGGACATCTGAATGCAGACCTCACTCAGTGCCACACCACACGGGTTTTGTATTCAGAGGTGTTGAGGTGGTTTCATGTAAAACCAATATTATGCACCTTAGTGCAACTATTTACAGGATCAGTTCTTGGGCTGGCTCAGTCCTCAGCCTCAGAGTCCATTATAAGAAAAAGACACATATTTATATCACATTATAATAAAGTGCAAAAACTCTTTATCTGCTTACCCAGCCGGGTATTCTACTCAATATATAAATGGAACTATGTAAAACACTATACACAGCGATAAAGTGCAAATTAGCAACTATTCCTTTTGTCAAAACTTTTTACAATTTTCTTAGTTGCGGTAAACCCTGTCTGGGTCCTACCGTTCTTCACATTTTCTTGACTTCAATGACATTTTCCACCCCGGGGGCTGGAACAATGCGATGATCCCTAGATCCCATGACTAACAAGTCGTGACCTGCTATCAGAGTTTGGGTCGCTACAGTTCTTGTACGAACCACTAGGGGCACGACGGGCGCTTCTGCTTTATGAGACGCTGTCTGCTTCACTGTAATTGCCACTTGCTCTCGCGATGCAGAAATAGTCGCTGTGCGCGATGTCGTATAAACTGCTGATTGCGATGTGGTAGGATGATAAGGTAGTGAAGAGTATACAGGTTGTGCTTCCATTTTTGAGGAGCCTGCAGGGGGCGTCGCCGGGGCACAGTCTGATGCAGCTGAAGATTGTGACTGGGATGCGCTGGTAATGGTGACGTTACCTGCGCCAGGGACGGGGTCACGGACGATTGTGACATTAAGGGCATACCATCCCTTCATACCCCAGTGCCGTGTATAGGTGACAATGTCTCCATTAATTAGGTCCCTCCCGGGATGGCCTTGCGGTAGGTGGGATTCTACGTCCCTGCGACTAACAAAGACCCCTGGGTAGAGGCCCGGTTCTCTGATGAAGCCCCAGCCCTTCCGGAGCTGGAACTCTGTCACACACCCCTGCCGCCGCGGTTCCCTCAGAGTACCTTTTTCTCGACGGACACTTTCCTTGTCCGCGATCAGCTCTGCATGCTGCCGCTGTCGGTTGCGCTGAGCTTCCCGCTCTTCTTCCTGCTGGCGTTGCTGTTTCTCTTCGCGACGCTGCACTCACGTTCCCACTGGGCGGTGTAGGCGACGTCATCCAGGCGCGCCATCTCGTCCCAGTCCACGTCTGGTAACGACGGACAGGACCCCTCCGGTGTCCCTATCGGGGATCGATCCTCTGCTGCGGCCTCCTGGCCGGGCGGGCGTTCCGGAACTGGCGGTACCTCCTCAACCTCCCTCGCTTCCACCGCTTCCTCGGTAGGTTCAGGGTCGGTCCTTTTGGGGGTAGCCTCCGGTTGCTCCTTAGCCTTGGGCAGCAGAAGTTTTGGAAGTTCCAGTCGTGAGGGGTCATCGAGAGGAGAGAACACCGCGTCCCACAGCCGCCGCTGCATCAAGGTACGCCGGCGTCTCTCGATCTCCTCCATGCCAGGTTGTGGCAAAATCATTTTTTTCAGTCTTGCATTTTCTTCCTTAATCTCCAGCAATGCTTGCTGCAGGTGCAGGACCACGGATGGTTCCGGTGCTAGTGGCAGCTTGGCTGGGGAACGGGGCCTGCCTTCCTCCGCTTCCCTGCTCGGCTGCACACGTCCTGCTTCCATGATGTTCCAGAGCGTTTTTTCATCTTCTTTTAGAGACGTCCGGTCTCTTCCGTGGAGGCGGGGTTTGCGTCTCCTCCTCTTCGCAGGGAAGGTGAAGAGGAGGCGGACCTCCTTTGCTGTAGGGCAGGATCGCATATTGTAATAGCACTTTGAGAGGGCAGGCATTCTCTTCGCGCCACAGGGGGGCACACGCCCACGAATCCACGCCCACCTTCTTCTCCAGCGCCTGAGGGCGCGAATATGGCGACAAAGATGGCGATTTTTGGCGCCAAAAGTGCAAACAGTCCTTTTTCACAAAAACAACTCCATAGGCACACAGGGCTCGCAATTTTGCGAGTTTCGCATCCTGTTCGTGACGCCAAGTTTTGTCGTGACCACGCACCACAATTGTGGGTTACCAGGGCAATGGGGTACTCAGAGCCGAGCCCATGGAAGTCTATGGGGTTGTCACAGGTAGCGGTGGCTCGGTCTGTGGCCCTGGCGGTCAGGCGTATGTTGGGGGGTATATTTACAGGGGATAGATTTATATACAGTTCGTGACGCCACCTGTAGTTCTCTGGTAATTTGTACCAGCGCTGCTGTAGAACTCTGAGGGGATGGTGAGGCAGCTAGATGTCGGGTCCCCTACAGGTGGGACTCTTCCCTCAGGTCGATAATTATGATAGGGTTGTGCAGGGGTGCAATTGAATAACACAGTCTCACACATCAGCGTCTTTCCATACCTTTTACTTCAAGTTGTTCAGGCAGGTCCCAGGGAGGCTGATCCAATGGAGGATGTGCTTCAAGATGATAGCTGAACAAGTTAGGGGCCTCCTTTACTTTCAAAATGGTGATGAGTCCAACCAGCATAAAGCGTAGTTCCCTCTATAAACTCCAGCTATTTCAAAGCTGTACTGCCCGGTCAGTTTTGTGGTCGGAGCCTTCCAGTGATGGAACTAGGTTCTTATTTTTGCTGATCAGGCTCAAAGTTCCTATTCCACCTGACCCCAGTTACGTACTGACACTCCAAGGGCTGCTTTCTGTAACCTAAGGTCCAGTAAGCCTCTGGTTTTTCTACCACTATGAGTGAAGCTATAGTGATCCTTCGGTCCCCAGTGACCGGTGACAATGTGCAGGACTTCTCCAATCCTATAGCACGTCTCAATTCCTACCACTGTGCCCTTCGCCTTGTCCACGCTTGTCCATAAGCACTCCACACTTCCACAGGTTATATAAATCAGTCTTTCCTTACTTCCTTCTTGGAGCTTGCTGACAGAATCTCAGTATTCCTCTAGGCAGGAGCACGTCTCTGAACCTTCACTGTCCTTGGGACAGGAGACTGAAGTATCTGTAACTCACTCTTCCTTCTCAATAGATGTCTCAGTCTGTCTGACAGTGGGGAACAGCTCTGACCAGGCTGAGGTGATCTAGCTCCCCTTTACTGGCCTCCACTTCTCTGAACTGCACACAGGTGGGATGACTCAGTCCTGAGCCACCCGAGCTAGTCTCGGCTCCTTCCTCCTCACAGGTCCAGGCTAGACTGCTGAATCCCTAACTGAATCTCAACACTCCCTGTGGGTGTGTCTAAGTGTATGTGATGTCATGTAGAGCCCTTAACCGTTACCTCTCCACTCATCCTCCTGGTATGGTGTACCTTAAATACCAGGGCTACACAAATACCCGGCACTGCCACCGGCACTCGGGACCAGAGTGTGTGGCTGCATGTATTTCTATGCAGCTGAACGCTCCGGGCCGAGTGCCGGCGGCAGTGCCAGGTATTGATTCGAGAGACTCAAGTGAGTTTCTAGCATTGCACTCGCAAGTGTGACCCCGGCCTAAAACCAACATCAGTACCTGAATGTTTGACTCTTGTACTATCCAAAAGTATCATTTGAATACTAAATAGATGCCTTATTATTATTAATGACATTTAATGCCTCTATGCTAATAAGCTCTTTGGTGTCAAGGAGGTGAAGACAGTTCCTAAAGGAGTCAAGATATTGGTACCACCAGCCCACTAAATGACCAGTCTCCAACTTTTTGACTATAAACAGCTCATTAGCGGTGCCAGTAAGTGACTTACTAACTTACTTTAACTGTAACTTACTGTTCATTGCTTGTTACTAAGTGTAATCCATCTCCAGCAGTAAGAGACACCAAAATAGATTTCGGGACATGGGAGCTGGTCTGCAGCTTTCTAATTCTCCTGCTTGAAGGTCTGTCAAACTATTTACAGGCATACTAGAGAAGACATTCTGTTGGGTAGCCATGTCATTAGGCAATTGCAGGAGTAATACATGCTGAGAAATTTTAGAGATTGTCTGGGTAAAATACACACGTTTTTGTGTACAAATTTGATTTGGGTTTTTTTTATGTATTTTTTCCCACATTCATTAAAATGGGTAAAATGCAGCAAAAACGCTGAACAAATTAATATGCTGTAGATTTGAAACTTCTTCAGATCTGTAAAACCATGTGCATACGTTGAGTATTTGGTGAGATTTTCTTAGTATTTTCTTAGTTTCTCAGTATTTATAAGCCAAAACCAGGAGTGGAATAAGTATCATAGAAACACGGCACCGCTTCAGTATTTTATACCCACTCCTGGTTTTGGCTTACAAATACTGAGGTAAAAAAACTCACCAAATATTGAATGTGTGCACATGGCGTAAGAAAAAAAATAAGCAATGTGTGCATGAGACTTAAGCTGGAGTCACATTACTGTATAACAAGGCCGAGTGCTATGTGATAAAACATCGTGTAGCACTCGGCCCAGTGTTATAATATGGGCAGCTCAGATCTGTGATTATTTTCTTTTACCGATTCGTCATGAGAGAACAATCACAGCATGGTGCGATTGGCAGCAAGACACGGCTCACAAGCACCCATACAAGTCTATGGGTGCGAGTGAAACATCGCACTGCACACGGATATCATACCGACGCCGACAGCAGAGGAGATGGAGAAATTACTTTTTGTCTCCTCTACAGCTGTGCTCCGATCCTCTCATACGAGAGTATCGGAATGTAACACAGGTATTAGGATGCAGTGACACAGAGGCACAGAGCAAGGGTTAACAGGGGAAAACAATTACTTGTTTAATAGGTACAAGGATAACCTCCTCACAGGGAGCAACAGGGAATAGGTACTGCCACACTAAACAATCCCGCTAGCGATCACAATAACGACGCATACTAATGCGATCGCTAGCGGGATTGTTTCTATATCGCTAAATGCAGCCACATTTAGCGATATAGTTAACGACGCTATCGCCGTTAGCGATCTTCTTAACGACTTTAGCGGTACAAAAGTACCGCTAAATCGCTAAGAAAAGGTGCCACACAGCGATTAGATACTTACCCAGCGGGAGCACCGACGAGAAAATAGGGTCCGGAACGATTCCAGCGACGAGCGAGATCACAGCAGGAAGCTCGTCGCTGGAAGCTGCCGCACTGAACAACATCGCTAACAGGATCGCTAAATAGTGACGTTTTTTAGCGATCCCGTTAGCGATATTGTTTAGTGTGGCATACCCTTAAGTGGTACAAAGGGAAAAATAACTCAAGATGGCAGGTTATATACAGGTCCTTCTCAAAAAATTAGCATATAGTGCTAAATTTCATTATTTTCCATAATGTAATGATTACAATTAAACTTTCATATATTTTAGATTCATTACACACCAACTGAAATTTGTCAGGTTTTTTATTGTTTTAATACTGATGATTTTGGCATACAACTCCTGATAACCCAAAAAACCTGTCTCAAAAAATTAGCATATCAAGAAAAGGTTCTCTAAACGACCTATTACCCTAATCTTCTGAATCAACTAATTAACTCTAAACACATGCAAAAGATTCCTGAGGCTTTTAAAAACTCCCTGCCTGGTTCATTACTCAAAACCCCCATCATGGGTAAGACTAGCGACCTGACTGATGTCAAGAAGGCCATCATTGACACCCTCAAGCAAGAGGGTAAGACCCAGAAAGAAATTTCTCAACAAATAGGCTGTTCCCAGAGTGCTGTATCAAGGCACCTCAATGGGAAGTCTGTTGGAAGGAAACAATGTGGCAGAAAACGCTGTACAACGAGAAGAGGTGACCGGACCCTGAGGAAGATTGTGGAGAAGGACCGATTCCAGACCTTGGGGGACCTGAGGAAGCAGTGGACTGAGTCTGGTGTAGAAACATCCAGAGCCACCGTGCACAGGCGTGTGCAGGAAATGGGCTACAGGTGCCGCATTCCCCAGGTAAAGCCACTTTTGAACCATAAACAGCGGCAGAAGCGCCTGACCTGGGCTACAGAGAAGCAGCACTGGACTGTTGCTAAGTGGTCCCAAGTACTTTTTTCTGATGAAAGCAAATTTTGCATGTCATTCGGAAATCAAGGTGCCAGAGTCTGGAGGAAGACTGGGGAGAAGGAAATGCCAAAATGCCTGAAGTCCAGTGTCAAGTACCCACAGTCAGTGATGGTGTGGGGTGCCATGTCAGCTGCTGGTGTTGGTCCACTGTGTTTCATCAAGGGCAGGGTCAATGCAGCTAGCTATCAGGAGATTTTGGAGCACTTCATGCTTCCATCGGCTGAAATGCTTTATGGAGATGAAGATTTCATTTTTCAGCACGACCTGGCACCTGCTCACAGTGCCAAAACCACTGGTAAATGGTTTACTGACCATGGTATTACTGTGCTCAATTGGCCTGCCAACTCTCCTGACCTGAACCCCATAGAGAATCTGTGGGATATTGTGAAGAGAAAGTTGAGAGACGCAAGACCCAACACTCTGGATGAGCTTAAGGCCGCTATCGAAGCATCCTGGGCCTCCATAACACCTCAGCAGTGTCACAGGCTGATTGCCTCCATGCCACGCCGCATTGAAGCAGTCATTTCTGCAAAAGGATTCCCGACCAAGTATTGAGTGCATAACTGAACATTATTATTTGATGTTTTTTTTGTTTGTTTTTAAAAAACACTTTTATTTTATTGGACGGTTGAAATATGTTAATTTTTTGAGACAGGTTTTTTGGGTTATCAGGAGTTGTATGCCAAAATCATCAGTATTAAAACAATAAAAGACCTGACAAATTTCAGTTGGTGTGTAATGAATCTAAAATATATGAAAGTTTAATTGTAATCATTACATTATGGAAAATAATGAAATTTAGCACTATATGCTAATTTTTTGAGAAGGACCTGTATGTCTATTTCACTTAGTGTAACTCGGATGTCTTTCTCTATTCCTGGGTTGGATGGTTGGCTGCCAGCTGAGGCCAGTGTTGAGTTCTTTCAGCTTCCCCGCCTAACAAGTCGGTCTCACTTCTGGCGGCAGCGGGCAGTCACCGATCTAACCTTCTGAGCCCCTAGTCCGTTATGCTGCAGCGCAGCAAAGAATAATCCACTGTGATCCTTCACTCGGCGTACGTTCCTCCGCACGCCCGATGAGGTCTGAGAGTCCTTGCTGCACCCGACCGTAATTGCTGCCGCGTGGCCTATCTTTACCCGCGGCTCAGCGCCGGTCCTCACTGACTCCTCTCTCTTGCAGGAAGCCCCCCTCTTTTCTCGCGCAAACTCTTTTATACCCCTGGGTCACCACACCCGCTCTAAACAGGTCAAGGGTCTGCTCTCTTCTCAATCTCCTTGCCCCCTGCAACAGTAGGCCCAGCCCTAGCAGTTCCAGACCCGGAGCCTGGTCAGCACCCACAGCCTGGTCTTCTCCTCTACAGGAGCACAGCAGTATATCGCATTCGGTGCTCTTGCATTGGATGCCATGCGCTGGTGTGATGCCAGTCTTAAATGGGTACTCCCATCTCCAATATCCTATCCCAATATGTAGCAGGTATGATAATAATAATGTTAGCAAATACCATCCATGTTTATGACCACTAACAGCTAGCTAACTCACTATATGAGTGTTCATAACCATGGATACCTAAGCTACTGCAAAGCCTTGCACATGGGGTAAGCGACATAGCAAATTAGAAGAACAATACTACAGATCTAATTGGAGGTATTTGCCAACATTATTATTATTACACCCATTACATATTGGGATAGGATATCAGAGATGAGAATATCCCTTTAAGGAACCGCATTCACTTTGAGAGTATGGCCGGCGTCACACTTGCGAGTGTGATGCGAGTAAGTCGCACGACTTTCTCGCATCAACACCCAGCACGGCCGCCCGCTCTCGGACCCGAGTGTGCGGCTGCATAGAAATACATGCAGCCGCACACTCGGGTCCGAGAGCGGGCGGCCGTGCCGGGTGTTGATGCGAGAAAGTCGTGCGACTTACTCGCATCACACTCGTAAGTGTGACGCCGGCCTATTGTGAAATTCTGTGTTTTATCGCGGCAGCAATGCAAGGGAACAAAGTGGCAAAAATGCAAGGTGTGTCCAAACCAATAAACTGATATGGGGACCAAATGCAGTTTTAACTTGTGGGTTATAAGGACCTAGTTTTTCTACAGCATTTGTGTGAAAGGACAAGTAAGTTTAAAGTACAGGCTGAAAGCATGGGTGCAAAACTGTTTAGTATTAATATACAAAATAGTTGAGGCAATTCCTGCTTGCTATAAGTTTGCCAATCCTTTCTAATCAGTATAAAATTAATGGTAATCATTTCGGCCATTGCACTAGAGAAGTACCATGCCATTGTCTGTTTCCTTTACAAATTGATTTATAAATACATTAATTTTCAAATAATTTCATAGACTCTTTTTTGTCTGACAGTTTAAAAAGGTCTAGGATGTGTAAGACGCTCTCAGAGAATAATGCAAGTCTACATATTTTACATCAGGAAACAGTGAATGTAGATTAGGCACATTGGGGACCATGAAGATGGCATGTAATGCGCAGGCCGTAGTGATGAGCGAGTATACTCGTTGCTCGGGTTTTCCCGAGCATGCTCGGGTATCTTCCAAGTATTTTGGCGTGCTCGGAGATTTAGTTTCTGTCAACGCAGCTGCATGATTTGTGGCTGCTAGACAGCCTGAATACATGTGAGAAATGCCTGTTTGTTATGGAATCCCCACATGTATTCAGGCTGTCTAGCAACCACAAATCATGCAGCTGCGTCAATAAAACTAAATCTCCAAGCACGCCAAAATACTCGGAGGACACCCGAGCATGCTCGGGAAAACCGGAGCAACGAGTATACTCATTCATCACTAGTAGGCCGCTTCTTGTGTGGGCGACAGTAATGTTTTTTCTTGGGCATTACTAGGGTTGGACACTCTGCATCTGCAGCCAGTTCAGCTGCACATGGGCCAAGTCACACTGTATGTATCTAACTCACGTTGCTTCTCTGATCTTTCTAGGGTTTTTTCATCCTCCATGAGCCACAGGCTGCACTGCTAAGTATAACAGGATTCTCTCTGCATAAAGATCTAAATTGTATTCTTTTTTACATTTGTAAGGGGTGCACGGGGGTCTGTTTTTGCCCAGCACTCCTTGCCCACGTTCCTGGTAAAGCGGGTATATCCCATATGCCTTGTAATGTTGTTAGAATGTGTTTTGCATTGTACCTATGTTTACGTGTTGTGAAGATATAGGGACAGTGTAGGACTTAGACCAGTAAGGGGGGCACAGTAGAATAGAATAGAGAATTAGTTGGGCCAATAAGATTACACTAGTTAGGAGGGGCTAAGGAAGAGTAGTTTTGGGAGCATCCTGGAGTTAGTCAGTGAGAGCTGGGAGCCAAGACAGTGCAGTTGTATCTTGGGAACTTTTAAGTCAAGCAGCCCGGCAGTCTAGGAGCTGACCGTCACACAGTCTTGGAGGAATATCCGGGCAGCATAAGAATGGTAGCAGCTAACTTCATGGGAACAACCCTTAACATCTGAGGCCTATGGCCTGGAAAGGATTGGGAGAGCCATCCTTCAACTTCACCTTCGGAGAGGGAAGCAGGCGGGGAACTGTTGAAGCAGGTTAGTCCGACCAGTCAGGAATCTGTGGTATCGGAGGATATAGTACGAGAATGGGATATTCCTGGAGGAGTGAGAGACAGTACAGGGAACTGAATGGTTACATTCTGTGAGGAATCTTTTACTGTTTCTGTGACTAAACTGAACAAGCTGAGTAAAGTTGTTTTGCTGAAAATGACCCTGGACTCTGACTATCATTGTGTGATGCTGAAAGAAAAGGCCCCCCGGCCATGTGGAGCGGACCCCAACCTACAAGTGAGTGGACTCCAATGTGTTAATGTGAGGAGTCCCGGGTGTGCCAGGACTGCCACCGTTAGCCATGACTACTGCCCTGGCCTCCGTTTCACACACATATTGTACTGGTACATAGAGATACTACTATGAAATCCTATAAATTATATATTGATGGAGGATGCTTATTATACTATTTATCAAAGAAAACCACCTATGCTTTTTACTCTCACATGGCAGAGACTGTGGTCCTTTTCTTAGAATTGTTGTCTAAAAAAATAGATAAAGGAAGGCTATGTTCAAACATTGCATTTTTGCAGCTTTTTGGTGCAAATTGATCAGCTGCGTCATTTCACAGTACTAGCAAAGTCTATGAGATTTCAGAAATCTTACGCACACACCTTGTTTTTTTTCCTGACTTCCTGACTGTTTTGTCAAAAAGCTTGGTTTTTGCAAAATGCAGCATTTGGGCTCATACTCACTAGCGCCGAAAACGGATGATATTCAGCCGAAAAAAGATCGGATTCAAATCTGACCAATGTTATTCAATAGGTGAGTTCTCATTTGCGATTTTTTTCTCATCAGAAATTGGTGTGAGAAAAAAATCGCAGCATGCTGCGATTTGAAGCGATTTTGGCATGATAATCGCCAATGCAAGTCAATGGGTGCGAGAAATCATCGCACAGCACTCGCACCATGCTTTGAAAAGCCGGCAATTCATCCCTGGCTACTGTAAAATCACACTGACAGCTCACAAAACACTAGATACATACACATAGAATACATATATATACATGTCATTGTGACACATACATATATATATATATTTATAGTTCATACACTTCTACATACTGTAATAGCCACTAATTCAATTGCCGGCTTTTGTGAAATCACAGAAGCCGACATGAAATGATACATTGTTTACACACAGTTAACCATGTCATTTCATGTATTTTGATATATGGTTTTAACTTACAATTACATAAGTGTATGTGTGCAAAATTTCAGACATGTAGGGGTTAATTAAAGGTGTAAATTCGTTGGAAAAAAATGCGTGGGCTCCCGCTGTATTTTCTCCACCAGACAAACAAAGCAAGCGAGTGGGGGCAGATAATAATAGCCTAGGGAGGGTACATTTTTTTGTGCCCCCCCTGGCTACTAACATCTGCCCCCAGACACCCCAGAAAGGGCAAATCTCTAATTAGATTAGCCCTTTCTGGCACTTTGCCCGTCCATTCCCATTGCCCTGTAGCGGTGGCGAATGGGTTAATAAGGGGTTAAAACCACCTTGCAATTGAAAGGTGACTTTAAGCCAGGTTAATAATTGAGAGCTGTCAATTAGACAACTATCAATTATTAATCCTATTGTATGAAAGAAAAATCAAACACACACACTTAAATAAAAAAGAAGTTTAATGAAATAATCAAACAGTTTTTGACCATATTTTATTTTCCTGCTAAAACCATTTCCTGTAATAAAAATAAATAAAAAAGCTAAATTGTTCTTACCTATCCGATGCACAGTCAGGTCCCACACTGTAATCCATCAGAAAGGGTTAACAGGTTACAGCTCGCAGGGAGCTAATGCTGCCTTCTGAGCTGATACCCCCAAATGAATAACTTCCTCTCCTGGCGAAAGGAGAGGAAGTGATTAATGAGTGAAGCTTAATTATTTATTCCCACTTTCACTTTAGGTCAGGTCACCCTGACCTGACCTAAAGTGAAAGTGGGACGCAATCAATTAAGCTTCATTCATTAATCACATCCTCTCCTGTCGGCAGGAGATAAGCTCATTCATTCAGGAGCTTTCAGCTGAGCACACAGTATTACTTGCACTGCTTGGCTCAAAGCTAGTTAACCCTTTGTGAAGGATTACAGCGTGGGACGTGACAGATCGGCGGAATAGGTAAGAATAATGTTGTTTTATTATTTTTTCTTTATTATAGGAGATCAAGGGCTTCGAGGGATTAAGAGTTAAATAAAAGATGGTCAAAAAAATGCGTTTTTATTTCATTAAGATTATTTATTCTTAAAGTGTGTGGTTTTTTTTATTTACTTTAATAGGATTAATAATTGATAGTTGTCTAATTGACAGCTCTCAATTATTAACCTGGCTTAAAGTGACCTTTCAATTGCAAGGTGGCTTTAACCCCTTATTAACCCATTCGCAACCGCTACAGGGCAATGGGAATAGACGGGCAAAGTGCCAGAAAGGGCGAATCTAATTAGAGATTTGCCCTTTCTGGGGTGTCTGGGGGCAGATGTTAGTAGCCAGGGGGGGCACAAAAAAATGTACCCTCCCTAGGCTATTATTATCTGCCCCCACTCGCTTGCTTTGTCTGTCTGGTGGAGAAAATACAGCGGGAGCCCACGCATTTTTTTTTTCAACGAATTTACACCTTTAATTAACCCTACATGTCTGAAATTTTGCACACATACACTTATGTAATTGTAAGTTAAAACCACATATCAAAATACATGAAATGACATGGTTAACTGTGTGGAAACAATGTATCATTTCATGTCGGCTTCTGTGATTTCACAAAAGCCGGCAATTGAATTAGCAGCTATTACAGTATGTAGAAGTGTATGAACTATAAATATATGTATATATATATATATATGTCACAATGACATATATATATAGATATATATATCTATATATATATGTATTCTATGTGTGTATATGTATTGTTTCTATTCTTTATTAAAGCTGTCAGTGTGATTTTATAGTATAGCCGGGGATGAATTAGCGGCTATTATACTATGTAGAAGTGTATGACATATATATATATATATATATATATTATATATATATATATATATATGTATAATTATTTGCTTTTTGTGTACATTTTTTTTTACAATGTGATTTTTACATGACTTTTTACATAGAGATAACTGCTTTATGTAAAACTTCATGTTAAAATCGCATTGCATACAGATGGAAACTGATGGAAAACTGATGGAAAACGCATGGTGCGATTTAAAATCGCATGCAAATCGCATGCCTTTTTACAACAATTGTACCGTTTTTTCCCTGCAGAAAACGGACCGATTTTTTTCCAGCCAGTGAGTATGAGCCCTACCAGCATTTTTTCAGCGTTTTTCACCCATTGGTAGTGCAAAAACGCTAAAAAAGCTGGAAAAATGCAGGTATCAGGTTTTGTTGCGGTTTTGGTGCTAAAACCTGATGAAGTTGAATGAGATTTTTTTAAAGCACTAATCTTTATCAGCATGCACAAGAGACAAATGTACCCAGACAAAACCAAAGCAAAAAATGCAGCAAAAACTAAGCAAAACCAGCTTTTTGTAAGCAGCTTAAACTTGGCATAAAAAATGCAGCAAAAATGCAATGTGTGAACAAAAACTGCCATACAGTACTAAAATAATGCTGAACTATTGTGGGCGTAGATTCCTTTTAAACAATGCTGCATATCCAGTGTTAAAAAATTAATTGGAATGACCAGCACAATACTGCAAAGTCTGAATAGTGGCCAGACCAAGCATATACAATTACACTTTAATTTTTGGACCGATCATTTTATATAAGCCATGCTCAGTAAGAAATCTTTCTAATTTGCATGCAAATTTGACTGTTCTTTCTGAAGGAAACTATTAGCATTACACTGGTTATAAGTGCCAGAATCTCTTCAGGGTGCCATAAATTTTATTAAAATGAACCACCACTTAAAGTAATAATTTCATCAGTCACAGGAATATAAAGGTCATTTTTAATGGTGTGAAACTAAAGTGTCTCCTATGAGTTGCCAGGGGATGAAAACTTTAGAATGTGAAAACTCTGCAATTCTTTCATTTTGCTAATAGTTAACAAAGAACACACACATCTGAAATAAATGCAGAGAGGCCTGTGGCTTTACCTCCGAAGTGTAGACATTACTACACATTTGCTTCAATTATACATTATTTGATTTGGTCTCTATTTCGCCTCATTGAAAACCCATTTGTATATGGCGGATGTAGTGGATCATAACTTGGCTAGAAATGAACGTTGACTCGCTGTAATGAACTCAGGACCATTTTTACCATTACACATTGCCTACCTAAAGTGAGTGAGCAGCAGTGCTGCCGAAATACTCTTACATTTGTTCTGGACGACTAGGCCAAAAATCAAGGACAGCCGCCGATTACGGAAAACAACACTCAACCTATAAAAATCATTCCTCCATGTCACGTCGTCAACATAATGTTTATGAATAACAGAAAAGACAGATTAGGAACAGCGTATACAGCGTTAGGAAGATAGGTTAATTGTGAAGTTGTATACAAATGTTGTGAATGCAGCTCTAGATGGGACTGGAGTATAGACATGATGTAGCAGCTGACTATGGACTGCAGCTCTGGATGTGACTGGAGCATAGACACCATGTAACAGCAGAATAGTGACTGCAGCTATTAATGTGACTGGAGTATAGACATGATGTAATAGCAGAATAGTGACTGCAGCTCTGGATGTGACTAGAGTATAGACATGATGTAACCAAATATGAGCAGCAGGGTGGCTCAGTGGTTAGAATTACAGCACTGGGGTCCTGGGTTCAAATCCCACCAAGGAAATGTCTGCAAGGAGTTTGTATGTTCTCCCCGTGTCTGTGTGGGTTTCCTCCCACTCTCCAAAGACATACTGATAGGGAATCTAGACTGTGAGCCCCATCGGGGACAGTGCCAATAACATCTGTAAAGCGCTGTGGAATTAATGGTGCTTTAAAAGTGAGTAAAATAAATAAATAATATGGACTGCAGCTCTGGATGTGTCTGGAGTATAGACATGATGTAACTGTGGAGTGATGGGGAATATGCCACTGACTGTCACCTACCATTAACTGTTTTCTTGTAATTTGGAGATGCTGTTCTATTTTGTTAGTAATGCAGAATTTACATTATTATTACCTGCAGTACTAATCACCAACCACAGGAGGCCACTGTTTCCCCTGTAACTGCTGGATGACTCTGGCTTAAACTGGTTTGTGCAGGATTTTGATTCTGAGGCGGGACGTCAGTTCTGTGAGGAGAAATAGAAACAGCGATTCTGTTGGCAGAGACTGGTGTTATGTTACATGGACTCGGTTCTGCTGGTTTGAACTGCAGTTTGGACAGAACCAGAGACCCAGGCCAGGGGGCAGTGAAAACAATTGTGAAGAAGTGTCTGACGGGAAGGGATTGGCTCGGTGGCCATCTTGAGAAAGCTTGATGTGATCTGGATTGAGGAGGATGTGTGACGTCTCCATCGTGCACCATCTGAGGAGCCAAAATCTCCAAGCTCCGACATCCGTGACCAGTATTAACCCCTCTCTCTGCCATTGGACGTACTATCCCATCCATGTGACCTGGGACTTAATTCCCAAGGACGGAATAGTACGTCATACGCGATCAGCCGCGCTCACGGGGGGAGCGCAGCTGATTGCGGCTGAGTGTCAGCTGATAATCACTAAGTGCCAGGAGTGGTCACGGACTGCTCCCGGCACTTTAACCCCTGGCACACTGCAATCAAACATGATCGCAGCGTTCTGGTGGCATAGAGAAGCATCGCGCAGGGAGGGGTTCCCTGTATGGTTCCCTGAGACCCTCAGAGCAACGCGATGTGATCGCGCTGTTCCGAGGGCCTCCTCCCTGCAGGCCTCCGGATCCAAGATGGCCGCGGGATCCTTCCGGGTCCTGCAGGGAGGTGGCTTGTCAGTGCCTGCTGAGAGCAGGCGCCGGCAAGCCTCCTGCACTGCCTGTCAGATCGCTGATCTGACACAGTGCTCTGCAAACTGTCAGATCAGTGATCTGACACTATATAGTGATGTCCCACCCTGGGACAATGTAAAAATGTAAAATAAAATAAACGTGTAAAAATATTTACAAAAAAAATTCCTAAATAAATTAAAAAAAATATAAAAATTTCCCCAATGAACACATTATTATTAAGTAAATAAAAAAACAATATAAGTACACATATTTAGTATCGCCACGTCCGGAATGACCCGCCCTATAAAACTATCCCACTAGTTAACCCCTTTAGTGAACCCCTTAAAAAATTTAAAAAAAAAAGCAAGGCAAAGAAACAATGCTTTATCATCATACCGCCGAACAAAAAGTTGAATAACACGCGATCAAAAAGATGGCTATAAATAAACATGGTACCGCTGAAAACGCCATCTTGTCCCGCAAAAAACGAGCCATCATACAGCATCATCAGCAAAAAATAAAAAAGTTATAGCTCGCAGAATAAAGCGATGCAAAAATAATTATTTTTTATATAAAATACTTTTTATTGTATAAAAGCGCCAAAACATAAAAAAAGATACAAATGAGGTATCACTGTAATCGTACTAACCCGAAGCATAAAACTACTTTATCAATTTTACCACAGGCGGAACGGTATAATCTCCCCCCCAAAAGAAATTCATGGATTGCTGGTTTTTGTTCATTCTGCCTCCCAAAGATCGTAATAAAAAGCGATCAAAAAATGTCATGTGCCCAAAAATGGTACCAATAAAACTTCAACTCGTCCCACATAAAATAAGACCTCACATGACTCTGTGGGCCAAAATATGGAAAAATTATAGCTCTCAAATTATGGTGATGCCAAAACTATTTTTTGCAATAAAAAGCGTCTTTTAGCATGTGACAGCTGCCAATTATAAAAACCCGATATAAAAACCCACTATAAATAGTAAATCTGACCCTCCTTTATCACCCCCTTAGTTAGGGAAAAATAGTAAAAATAAAAAAATGCATTTATTTCCATTTTTCCGTTAGGGTTAGGGTTAGGATTGGGGTTGGGATTAGGGTCAGGGGTGTGTTAGGGTTAGGTTTGTGGTTAGGGTTATGGTTAGGGTTGGGATTAGGGTTAGGGGTGTGTTGGGGTTAGGGTTGGAGCTAGAATTGGGGGGTTTCCACTGTTTAGGCACATCAAGGGCTCTCCAAACGTGACATGGCGTCTGATTACAATTCCAGCCAATTCTCCGTTGAAAAAGTCAAACGGTGCTCCTTCACTTCCGAGCTTTGCCATGCGCCCAAACAGTGGTTTACCCCCACATATGGGGTATCAGCGTACTCAGGACAAATTGCACAATAATTCTTGGGGTCCAATTTCTTCTGTTACCCTTGGGAAAATAAAAAATTGGGTGCAAAAATATCATTTTTGTGGAAAAAATGTGATTTTTTTATTTTTATTGCTCTACGTTATAAACTTCAGTGAAGCACTTGGGTTTAAAAGTTCTGCCCACACATCTAGATAAGTTCCTTGTGGGGTCTAGTTTCAAAAATGGGGTCACTTGTGGGGGTTTCAACTGTTTAGGCACATCAGGGGCTCTCCAAATGCGACATGACACCCGCGGACCATTCCATCAAAGTCTGCATTCCAAAAAGTCACTACTTCCCTTCTGAGCCCCAACCTGTGCCCATACAGTAGTTTTCTCCCACATATGGGGTATGAGCGTACTTAGGACAAATTGCACAACAACTTTTGACGTCCAATTTCTCCTGTTACCCATGGGAAAATAAAAAATTGGGGTCTAAAAGATCATGCTTGTGGAAGAAATACGATTTTTTTTATTTTCACGCCTGGGCGTTATAAACTTCTGTGAAGCACTTGGGGGTTCAAAGTGTTTACCACACATCTAGATAAGTACATTGGGGGGTCTAGTTTCCAAAATGGGGTCACTTGTGGGGGGGTTTCCACTGCTTAGGCACATCAGGGGCTCTCCAAACGCGACATGATGTACACAGACCATTCCATCAAAGTCTGCATTCCAAAACGTCATTACTTCCCTTCAGAGCCCCGACGTGTGCCGATACAGTAGTTTTCTCCCACATATGGGGTATCAGCGTACTCAGGATAAATTGGAAAACAACTTTTTGGGTCCAATTTCTACTGTTACTCTTGGGAAAATATAAAAATGGGGACCAAGAAATCATGTTTGTGGAAAAAATATGATTTTTTTATTTTCACGCTCGGGCGTTATAAACTTTAGTGAAACATCTGGGTGTTCAAAGTTCTCACCACACATCTAGACAAGTTCCTTGAGGGGTCTAGTTTCCAAAATCGGGTCACTTGTGGGGGGTTTCCAATGTTTAGGCACATCAGGGGCTTTCCAAACGCGACATGGTGTACAGCCAATTCTGCGCTGAAAAATTGAAATGGCGCTCCTTCCCTTCCGAGCTCTGCCATGCACCAAAATAGTGGTTTACCCCCACATATATGGTATCAGCATACTCAGGACAAATTGCACAACAACTTTTGGGGTCCAATTTCTCCTGTTTTCCTTGGGAAAATAAATAATTGCGGGCAAGAATATCATTTTTGAGGAAAATTATGATTTTTTATTTTCACGGCTCTACATTATAAACTTCTGTGAAGCACTTGGGGTTCAAAGTGCTCAGCACACATCTAGATAAGTTCCTTAGGGGGTCTATTTTCCAAAATGGTGTCATTTGTGGGGGTTTTCCACTGTTTAGGCGCATCAGGGGCTTTTCAAATGCAACATGGCGTCCGATTTCAATTCCAGCCAATTTTGCATTGAAAAGTCAAACGGCGCTCCTTCCCTTCGAGCTCTGCCGTGCGCCCAAACAGTGGTTCCCCCCTCATATGGGGTATCAGCATAGTCAGGACAAATTGCACAACTACTTTTGGGGTCCAATTTCTCCTATTTCCCTTGGGAAAATAAAAAATTGGGGGCGAGAGCATCATTTTTGAGGAAAAAATATGATTTTTTATTTTTACGGCTCTTACGTTATAAACTTCTGTGAAGCACTTGGGGGTTTAAAGAGCACACCACAGATCTAGATAAGTTCCTTAGGGGTTCTACTTTCCAAAATGGTGTCACTTGTGGGGGTTTTCCACTGTTTAAGCACATAAGGGACTCTTCAAACCCAACATGGCATCCAATCTCAAAAGGCGCTACTTCCCTTCCGAGCTCTGCCGTGCGGCCAAATAGTGGTTCCACCCACATATGGGGTATCAGCATACTCAGGACAAATTGCACAAGAACTTTTGTGTTCCAATTTCTCCTGTTACCCTTGGTAAAATAAAAAAATTGGATCTGAAGTAAATATTTTGTGCAAAAAAAGTTAAATGTTCATTTTTTTTAAACATTCCAAATATTCCTGTGAAGCACCTGAAGGGTTAATAAACTTCTTGAATGTGGTTTTAAGTACCTTGAGGGGTGAAGTTTTTAGAATTGTTTCACTTTTGGGTAATTTCTATCATATAGACCCCTCAAAGTGACTTCAAATGTGATGTGGTCCCTAAAAAAAATGCTGTTGTAAAAATGAGAAATCGCTGGTCAACTTTTAACCCTTATAACTTCCTAACAAAAAAAAATTTGTATCAAAATTTGTGCTGATGTAAAGTAGACATGTGGGAAATGTTATTTAGTAACTTTTTTTGTGACATATTTCTCTGTTTTAAGGGCATAAAAATTCAAAGTTTGAAAATTGCTAAATTTTCAAATTTTTTGCCATATTTCCATTTTTTTCATAAACACAAGTTATATCAAATAAAATTTACCAATAACTTGAGGTGCAATATGTCACGAGAAAGCAATGTCAGAATCGTCAAGATCTGTTGAAGCATTCCAGAATTACTACCTCATAAAGGGACAGTGGTCAGAATTGTAAAAATTGGCCCGGTCATTAACGTGCAAACCACCCTCGGGGGTAAAGGGGTTAAAGGAGATCTACTAAAGTATACAGAGGTCATCCAAGGAGCTGACCATTGCACTCTCTTGATCCTTAAAGTGAACACGATGGTGTATAACTCTATAACTGGGTTCTACCAAGGGGTTTAGAGTTATCTTGCTAAGTTTGTAAGCTGCTGTGCTGCATCACCAATAGACCACCATTGGCATTCGTTTGATTGTTCCAGTTTTCCAGGTAAATGCTCGGTAGCTGCACAATTAGGTATATTATAGTAACGTAGACAACATTTCCATGCCTACTGAGTGATGTAGCACAGTGGTCCCTGTCAGTTCTGACTGGGTGTGTGTTAATTTACCTGTCACATTTTGTTGGTTGGTGGAAGCATAATCAGTCTGAGTTTAAATAACAAAAAAACTGACTGAAACACCAAGAACTAGTCTGAACAGGTGCATACCAAAAAACAACTTACATATCAAAATAGGAAAATGGTTGCACTCAATCTTGTTAAAGCATGTCAATGTGAAATACATGAAATGTGAATAGCAAAATGCCAATGAACTCACTTCACCTTTCAGACATCAGTGCGAGTGCCATGGGAAATTTTCCCACTGTGCTCTCGCTGACGTCACATAGGTGAAGTGAGTTTATTGGCTGTGAACTCCCGGAACTGGTCTGATGGCACCGCGAGCAAGAAAATGTGCTCACGCTCATGGTGCCATCAGACAGGAAATATGAGTTCACAGGGAGACACAGCACACGCTGCTCAGTGTTTGTGCTAGACGACAGGCTGTATGGTCGCATCATGCAACCATGCAGCCTGCCATCTAAATGTAGCAGTGCTAGACCCATTGTGGGGCAAATGGATTATTATCATCTCTGCGGAAAGGTGAGGAATATTGTTGCTTGTTTTTTTAACTCTTTTTCAGACAACAATGGCGTTGGTGGAATGGGCGAGATCATAAGTATGGTTTAATTAAGATTTATTAAAGGAGTCTGTGTCATTCTTTCTTTCATTTAAAGGACTTTTTTCCTAGGTGTGTGCTTTTACACAATATGACTATGGGGTTAGTAATGGGGGGTGTCTTATTAACGTCTCTCCATTACTAACCTGACAATACAAAGGTGACATCAACCCACCCCAACCATCACCCCACTTGCCACCGCTACAGGGCAAGTGGGAAGAGTGGGGCTAAGTGCCAGAATTGGCACATCTCAGAGATGCGCCTTTTCTGGGGCGGTTGAGAGGTGATGTTTTTAGCCTGGGGGGGCAGTATCTATGGCCCCTTCCTAGGCTATTAACATCGTCCCGCAGCTGTCTGCATAGCCTTTGCTGGTTATTAAATATAGGGAGACCCTATGTGTTTTCGGCACCAAGCAGCACACTTTCCGTGACGAAGCTACGCTTGCAGCAATACGCGTAGGGCTTGTCCTCACACCCCTGGTATCAGGGCAGCCATTGATTTGCGTATTCCTTGTTATTCCTATTTGAGCACTATATATCATTATCATCTCCTGAATCTATTATAGCTAGCCACTCTGCACATAACCTTATTTTGAATTTTGTGGCTGCAGATTTAATCTATTCTACTTATACTATTCATGCCTAGATATTATGTGCCTTCTTTTGTTCCTTGTATATAATGATATGTGTAATATTAGGGCTTTACTATTATACCCCTTTGTTCTTTTGCATATGCCTAGCCAGGTTGCTTGTTGTATATGATATATACACTCTATAATTATTAAGGGAATGAACATTTACTAGTATTGATTTTGATGTTTTCTGGCGCTGGCATTGGCACACACTTTTTCCAAGGCAAACTATATTTGCTGTTTCTAGGCTGTACTTATTGTACTTATTGACTGGTCAAACTATATTCTTACCAAGTGTATTTTCCAGTCATTGTACCATATACTCTGTATTTATTATGGATCCAGGGGTGTTGTCTATTGGTTTCACTTTGTGTGGTTTTTAATGTTGTATTGGATTGGTGTTAATAAAATTGTGAGTTTCACTAATATTATACATCAGGTGTGTTTATTCTATATCCATTGACCTTTTTTTTTCTTTCTTCAATGTTTTTTTCATAAACAAACACAAATCATATCAAAGAAATGTTACCACTAACAAAAAGTACAATATGTCACAAAAAAACAATCTCCGAATCAGTGGAATCCGTTGATGTGTGTATAACCTCATAAAGTGACAGTGGTCAAAATAATAACATTTAGTTTGGTCATTAAGGTCAAAATTGAGTTTGATCAGGGTGTCAACATAGTGTGAAGTGATTCTCTTGGATACAAGAATCTGAGTACACTGTGGAGAAGAAGGAGAATAAAATTTCTCCATTTCTCTAGTCACCTTCCACGACAGCATAGGAGGTTGTCTCCCTAATGGGAGACAGGAAGCACAAAGAGGTTAAAACCCCCCCACTCGCCAGTGTCTTTCCTGTCTCCCATGGGGCATGCAGAGATTACCAGGTATGCTGCGCCGCTGGCGACTGCGGTTTACCTCTTAAAATAGCCGGGCAGTGGTGGTAATGGACTCCGCCTTCCTCCTCTATACTTCTCCCGTCTCCCCTTCGGGTGGATTCGGAACCTTCCTGGCCCACCTGCGTCCCCGCATGGGGGTAAATCGGGCCAGTTATCCTCATGCTGGAGGCCTCCCTGAGCTCTTCGCGCCTCCCGTGCGCGCTGTTCGGTGACCCGGAAGGGACATCATTAAAGGGCGAGTGTCACTTCTGGTCCTTGCGTTCCAAGGTGAACCACATGAACTTCAGGTTCCCTGCCCTCCGTGGCTTCTGGATCGCTGAATGGTGTGAAGAGCATGCTGAAGATTGCGGAAGCCTGCTCAGTACCTGGGGAGGAGGAAGGGAAAAGAATGTCAGTGCTGAGGGCAGGGTTTATTTCTATATAAACCTGCTCTGTTTTTGTAGAGCCCAGCACTGCCCCAGCCTCAGTAAGTCTGTGTGTGGGGTGGGTCCTAGCCTGGGGTCTTGGAGTAGATGGTCTTTTTACTTACACTTCTCTCTATTTCTTTTACGGAGACAAGTCTGCCCATAAGGCAGCCGCCAAAAAGACTCCTAAATAAGGCACATGTAATATGAAGCTTCCCTTACTATGGGAGAAAAAGCGCTGTCAGGGGTGTACGGATAAAGTGGTCAGAGCTGAACACCCCTCTCTTATTGAAGAAATCTGTACTCTTGTGAAACAAGAGGTTCAGTCTTCTTTAGCCTCCTTTACCCCTCCGCTCCGCCACCCCCTTCTCCGGGTCCATCTCCCTCCAAAAAGAGGAAAATCCAGATAGAGGACTCTGAATCCGAGTCTGAGCACTCCTATGATTCATCTTCAGAGAAATGGGAAACAACTACAGCCCTAAGATTTCGGAGGCCAGAAAATATCTTTTTACCTTGGAGCATATAGAGGAGTTGGTGAGCACGGTGCGTAGCACTATGGGGTTAGAGGAGGAGTTGGTCCCCCAGTTTATACAGGATGAAATGTTTGGGGGATTAAATACAGGCAGACAGGTGGGCTTCCCAGTGCATAAAAGCATCAAGAATATGATCTCTCAGGAATGGGAGCTTCCTGAGAAACATCTGAGCACCCCCTCAGAATTCAAAAGCAGGTTTCCTCTGAAGGGTGGCTTGCTTAAATGGGATGTGCCAAAGGTGGATGTACAGGTGGCAAAGGTAGCAAGAAAGACCACACTGCCCTTTGAGGATTCCTCACAGCTTAAGGATCCCATGGATAGAAAGATAGAAAGTCTACTAAAAAAATCTTGGGAGACCTCCACCTCTGCACTAAAGTCCAACATAGCCTCAACCTGCATTACCAGATCCCTCTTCCGATGGCTCGACGAGTTGGAGAAACACATTTCTCAGGGTACTTCTAGAGGGAAATTGTGGGACTCTCTACCTATACTCCAAAGGGCAACTGGCTTCCTGGCCGATGCTTCTATGGAATCAATCCGAATCGCTGCCAGGGCATTAGTTCAGTCCTAACTCTGCTAGGAGAGTACTGTGGCTCAAAATGTGGAGTGGGGACATTAGCTCTAAAATCAAGTTATGTTCCATCCCCTTTAAAGGCGAATATGTCTTTGGGCCAGCACTGGATGAAATCCTGGAAAATGTCACAAATAGGAAGAAAGCTCTCCTTCAGCAAAAAAACACCCAGCAAGCGCTTTTTTCATGCCTCTCAGCCTCAAACAAAGGAGAAGGGAAAAACTGGGAGATGGTGTTACGTTAAAGGGAGGGGCTAGAAAATTCTTGTTCCCCAGCAACTCTGACCCGGTGGGGGGGAAGCTCTCGAAGTTTTTACACAGTTGGCAGGCCATTTCCATTTGCCACTGGGTCCTCATTGCTATCAAGTAGGGCCGTCTAAAAGAGTTTGAGTCCTCCCTTCCTCTACGCCTGAGAGTCACCTCCCTTCCATCTCAGGGAGCCCAAACATTGCTGATGTCAGGCCTTCAGGAGCTGTTAAGATCAAAAGCAATCTCTCCAGTACTAGTAGACGAGTGGGGAAGAGGCCACTATTCTCGACTTTTCTAGGTAAAAAAACCTACGGGAGATGCGCGAATCATCTTAAATCTAAAGAATCTCAATCAGTACTGTTATGTTTCGGTAACTGAGGAGAAATAGCAAAAAAATAGCAAAAGCGGTAATACACCAGAGAGGTTGGAACCTATTGGATTGCAGTAACCTGAACTAACCACACAACTAGAAGTAGCCGTGGAGCTGTAAGGTTCTTTGTCTCTTTTGACATGTTCCTTGAAACTCAGTTTTCCGTCGGCCATTTTGCTTTCTGTCTTGCTGCAGCTATCTTGCCCTCAGTTAATATGGAGGTTCCAGCTTTCATGTTCCCGCCCTGATTCTCTCCTCTTGCTTCTTAAGCAGCCTCAGCTGAACAATCAGTGCTCCTGAATCAAGCTTCAGTCAGCCTGTGACCTGACTCCTGGAAACCTAGGATTTTGGACTCCAGCTATTTCCTACTGAGGAACTTTGGAACACTTTTGGACTCTGGAAACCTGCTGTCTGGTGAATCCATGTTTGCAGAGGAATTACGATACAGAGAAGAGATCCTGAACCTGCTTTGGAGAGTTATTGTAGAGCTTGAAGTTACTCTGGCCTGCTGTGTCTCCTGCCTCTGTTCCTGCAAACTGTGTGACCTTTTCTGCATGCTTGTATGAAGTAATACAAGTCATTTCATATCAACCTGTGTCTCATGTGTTTTCCTCGCACCCAAGCACAAGACGCTATAGGAACTGTACATTATACATGACAAGATTCAGGAGTCAATGTTTAGTGTCTGCTGGGTCTGGGAAAGCCGTGTCTGCTGTGACTGTGGATATCAGATGTCCGTTTAATACCTTCTGTGATGACAGTGGTTGTGACTTCTCACAACCATTCCAGCACTTCTGCCTTAAAAGATCTGGAAGATGGAGGCCCGCATAAAGGAGCTTTGCGGAGTGACTGATACAATCCTTGCAGATATACAGACTATAAAGACCCGTTTTGCAAGCCTACAGGACCTCACTAATCATAATTTGCAAGTGTTTGGACAAACTACCCAGGAATTACGAGCCAGGATTGAGGCTCTAGAGGAACGAGTCCAGGCTCCTGCCATAACCCCGAGTTCTGGGATCCCCAAGTTACCTCCTTTTCGTTTTGGCGGTGAACGTGAGAAATTCAGGGGATTTATTAACCAATGCAATCTATTTTTCTCTGCACATGCTTCACAATTTCCCACTGAACGATCCAAAGTGCTTACTATAATCATGTTGCTTACCAATAAGGCTTTGATGTGGGCAAACCCTCTGATTGAGACTGAGGATGATTGTTTGAATCACCTTGATGCTTTTATTTCAGCCATGGGGCAGGTGTTTGATGACCCCAATCGAGGTGCAACAGCTGAAGCAGCCATGTTAACTTTGCGCCAAGGTAAGCGTTCAGTAGCCGAATATGCCTTGGATTTCAGGAGATGGGCTCTTGATACCACTTGGGACACTTCCGCCAAAAAATCTATTTTTCGGAAAGGGTTGTCTCCACTGATTAAGGATGAACTAGCTCGTGCCGACCCTCCCACTGCGCTAGGTGACTTTATTAACTATTGTATTGATGCTCGTCTGACTGAACGCAGACAAGAGAGATGGTTCGAAAATAATCGCACTAACCTTTTCCTACCTCCCTCCTCAGCTAAGGAACCTTTGAGTAGGATCACAAGGGAACCAGAACCTGAACCCATGCAGGTGGACTCTTTACAAAGACGGGTTAGTGATGCACGCAAAGAACATCGTATAAAGGAAAATCTATGTTTTTACTGTGGTAAGTCAGGGCACTTCATTATAAACTGCCCCAGCCGTTCTCGTAAGACTACTGCAGCAGTCATTCACTGTGAGTGTTGCGAGAGGAGCTCTGTCATGTCCGAGCCTCAGATTCCAGAGAGATCTGCTGCAAGAGATCTTGATTTTTCGGACTTAAACTCTGTTAGTTCTGGGGACAATGACGGTATAAACGCTGCAATTTTTCAAGTTTCCTCAGCGGTGTCCCAGCTGAGTTGTAAAAGAAACAATTCTCATTGCTTCCTTTCCATCAAACTCTGGGTTGACTCAGTCCGGGTGTCTAGCTCTGCTATGATCGACTCAGGAGCAAGTGGAAATTTTATGGATATCTCCTTTGCTCTGAAACAGGGGATACGTTCAGTGAAGAAGGCTACTCCAGTACAGATGGAGACTGTGGATGGCTCCCTTCTGACCTCTGGACCAGTGGATCAGGAAACAGAGCCTTTGAGGGTCCTTATGGGTAAAGATCATCAGGAGAAAATGTCTTTTATGCTTATCTCTTCTCCCCACTTTCCCATTATTCTAGGGCTACCATGGCTACAGGCGCAGAATCCTACGATTAACTGGGAGACCAAGGAATTACACTTTCCGGAGAAACAGATGAGTCAAGGAGTTTCAGCTTGCTCTGTTCCTAAAGGAACCATGTCAGTCCCTGAACTACCAGCTGTATACCAGGACTTTGTGGATTTATGTGACAAGAAGAACGCTGATCAGCTTCCTCCTCACCGTCCATATGATTGTCCAATCGAATTATTGCCTGGAGCCGAGATACCTTTTGGTAAGATCTATCCCCTAGCGGGGCCCTAGCTAAAAGCTTTGAAGGACTACATAGATGAAAATCTAGCCAAAGGCTTCATACGCCCTCTTCATCTCCCGCAGGTGCACCCATCTTCTTTGTGAAGAAGAAAGATGGATCTCTGAGACCCTGCATAGACTATAGGGAACTCAATAAGTTTACTATTAGAAACCGTTATCCATTGCCTTTAATCCCTGAGTTGTTGGAGAGAGTGCGGCACGCCAACATTTTCTCTAAACTGGATCTCCGTGGGGCCTATAACTTGGTCCGTATTAGACCTGGGGATGAATGGAAGACTGCATTCAGGTCACGCTATGGACACTTTGAATATCTAGTTATGCCTTTTGGTCTGAGTACCGCCCCAGCCACTTTCCAACACTTGGTGAATGACATCTTCAGGGATCTCCTAGATACATTTGTGGTGATTTATCTGGATGATATTCTAATTTTTTCTAACTCCACAGAGGAACATCATGGACATGTGAGAATGGTCTTAGAACGCCTAAGACAAAACCATCTCTACATCAAACTTGAAAAGTGTGAATTTCATAGGACCGAAATTCAATTTCTGGGGTATGTACTATCTACGCAAGGGATTAGTATGGATGGAAGCAAGACCCAAGCCATCAAGGATTGGCCAATTCCTAGAAATGTGAAGGAGGTGCAGCGCTTCATCGGGTTTGCCAACTTCTATAGACGTTTCATTAGGAATTTCTCTGAGGTAGTGTCACCTATCACCCAACTTACAATCTAGGTAGGTGTCACCTATCACCCGGAAACAGTCTAGGTTCTCCTGGACCCCGCAAGCGCAGGAAGCATTTTCCTGTTTAAAGGATAAATTTACCACCGCACCTATCTTAGTACATCCCAACCCCGAGCTTGCCTTCATAATAGAGGTGGATGCTTCAGACTGTGCCGTTGGAGCTATACTCTCTCAGAGAACAGGTAGGAAGAATGTCTTGCATCCCTGTGCCTTCTTTTCCCAGCAGTTGTCTTCGGCTGAGAGGAACTACGATGTGGGAAATAGAGAATTGTTGGCCATTATTGCCGCCTTCAAGGAATGGAGACACCTTCTTCAGGGAGCTGCACAGCAAATAGTCATCCTGACAGACCATCGTAACCTTGAATTTATCAGGTCGGCTAAATGCCTGACTCCTAGCCAGGCTCGCTGGAATCTTTTCCTAAACCAATTTAATTTTGTAATTTCTTATAGACCAGGATCGCGCAATGGAAAGGCTGATGCACTCTCTAGGATTCATTCAGCAGAGACACGTCCACTTACTCCTCCTAAGACTATTCTTCCTGACTCTAGATTCCTGGGAGTGATTCATAATCAAGACCTACTTAAGGACATCAAGGAAGCATACCATGCGGATTCTTTGTTGGCTCAACCCCCAAGGGACGTAAGTCTTGTTTTTAAGAATGGTGTGTGGATTCAGGGACAACGTCTGTATATACCTGAAACAGTCAGATTGAGAGTATTGCAACTCATCCACGATTCCAAGATAGCCGGGCATAGGGGAATTCTAAAGACACAAGAATTTCTTTCTCGTTTCTTTTGGTGGCCCACTTACAGGAAAGATGTTTTAAACTATGTCACTTCATGTGAAGTCTGTGCAAGATGCAAAACACCTCGCTCCTCACCAACTGGTCTGTTACAACCTCTTCCCACCCCGTCCCGCCCGTGGGGATCCATTTCTATGGACTTCATTGTGGAGTTACCAACCTCTCAAGGGAAGAACACCATTCTAGTGGTGGTTGATCGTCTAACAAAGGCAGCTCATTTTATCCCTTGTGTCGGTTTACCCACTGCAAAACAGACATCAGACTTAATGATTAAGAATGTGTTTCGCTTACATGGAGTACCGGATGAGGTCATTTCGGATCGAGGGGTGCAATTCACTTCAAGGTTTTGGCAAAATTTCTGTGCCGCATTGGACATTAAAGTAAACCTTTCTTCTGCTTTTCATCCCAGACTAATGGACAGACAGAACGAACCAATCAGACCCTGGAGCAGTATCTCCGCTGCTTTATCTGCCACCTACAAGATGATTGGGTGGATCTACTTCCACTGGCTGAGTTCTCTTATAACAACTCTCAGAGCGCCTCCACTAAGCAGTCTCCTTTTTACTCCAATCTAGGTTATTATCCTAACATTCTTCCTCGATTTCCCATAGATACGCCCTTGCCGGCAGTGGCTGAAAGAATCACTTCTTTACAAAAGAATATGGATCTTCTAAAGGAAAATCTAGAATTGGCTCAGGAAAGGTACAAGAAAGCAGCAGATAAATTTCGTAAACCTGCACCTGCTTTCAAGGTAGGAGATTTGGTCTGGCTGTCAACCAAGAATTTTTAAAATAAAGATTCCATCGTCTAAATTGGGACATAAGTACGTTGGACCTTATAAGATCAGTAAGATTATAAGTGCTGTTGCTTGTCGTCTTCAACTGCCCAGAACTATGAGAATCCACCCTGTCTTTCATGTATCCCTACTAAAGGCTGCAACACCCAATACGTTTCCTGGACGCTCTTCTCCTTGCCCTGACCCAGTGCTGGTCGATGGTCAGGAAGAATTTATGGTGGAAAGGATTCTAGATTCCAGGTTGTACAGAAATCAGTTGCAATATTTGATTAAATGGCAGGGCTACCCAGTGGAGGACAACTCATGGGAGCCAGTCAATAATGTAAATGCTCCTCGCCTGCTCCGCCAGTTTCATCAGAGGTACCCTGACAAGCCTGGTCTGAGGTCATCCGGAGGTTGTCCCTAAGGGGGGAGTAATGTAAGGTTCTTTGTCTCTTTTGACATGTTCCTTGAAACTCAGTTTTCCGTCGGCCATTTTGCTTTCTGTCTTGCTGCAGCTATCTTGCCCTCAGTTAATATGGAGGTTCCAGCTTTCATGTTCCCACCCTGATTCTCTCCTCTTGCTTCTTAAGCAGCCTCAGCTGAACAATCAGTGCTCCTGAATCAAGCTTCAGTCAGCCTGTGACCTGACTCCTGGAAACCTAGGATTTTGGACTCCAGCTATTTCCTACTGAGGAACTTTGGAACACTTTTGGACTCTGGAAACCTGCTGTCTGGTGAATCCATGTTTGCAGAGGAATTACGGTACAGAGAAGAGATCCTGAACCTGCTTTGGAGAGTTATTGTAGAGCTTGAAGTTACTCTGGCCTGCTGTGTCTCCTGCCTCTGTTCCTGCAAACTATGTGACCTTTTCTGCATGCTTGTATGAAGTAATACAAGTCATTTCATATCAACCTGTGTCTCATGTGTTTTCCTCGCACCCAAGCACAAGACGCTATAGGAACTGTACACTATACATGACAGGAGCGTTCCTACGTTGATCCTAGACGCCTCATCACAGCCTGAGAGATAACTACACCTAAAGGCAGAAAGATGAAAGCTATCTGCCCCGAAGCAGATCCCCAAAGAAAATAGGAAGCCCCAAACATGTAATGGCGGTTAGACAAGAAGAAAGCACGGACACAGACAGAAAATAGAATGAGCAAATGCTGGGGACCAATCTGTCTAGACAGAAAAGTACAGGAAAGAATTCTGACTGCAATCCAACAAAAACCCTAACAAAAATACCAACACTTCTGATTGCCAAAAAACCTGAGATCACACGATCTCATCCACCTAAATCAGATCTCTGGTGTAACAAAACGCTATTCAGCAAATAAAAAGTAATAAATGAGCAAAGCAAAAGTGCAGACAAAAACGGAGCACAATTGCAGCGCCAGACCCCCAAAAGGGGACAGGCTGCAGTCCACTGCAAGCAGCAAACCAGCAATGAAAATCAAACAGAGGAAAAAAAACAGCAAACACTTATCTGAAGGAGAGCAGGAAACTAGCAGTGCTTCAAGTAAGACCAGAAGGAACAATTGATAACCGGCAAGGCTGCTGGGAACTCAGGCCACTTATATCCTACCATTCAGGTCCAGCTGAAGGCCATTCATTAATCAGTTCATTACCCACAGCAACCACCGGAGGGAGCCCAGCTCAGAAGCCGCCTCCAGCATATTCACAACACAGTACATTGCATACTGCAGATTCAAGATGGAATCGGTAAAATTAGCCATTCCCCTGAAAGGTCCTCATTTCTACATGGCAACCATCGACCTGAAGGTCGCTTACATCCATGTGCCAATTCATCCTCGGCATGGAAAGTATTTGAGGTTTGCGGAACGGCAGAACCAACAGGTGAGGCACTATCAGTACAATGTGCTCCCCTTTGGCATTTCCTCAGCGCCAAGAGTCTTCTCCAGAATAATGGCAGAAGCTGTGTCATACATCCGGAGTCAAGGCATCTGCATTGTGCCTTACCTGGACGATCTGCTAGTCATAGGACCTTCCGCTCAGATTCTCAGGAGCCATGTGGCAAAATCCCTGGACATTCTGTGATCCCTGGGTTGGCTCCCAAACCTAAAAAAATCTCAACTCCAACCTTCCAAGACAAGGAGGTTTCTGGGGGTCCTTCTAGACTTGAGGCAACAAATGTCCTTTCTACCACATGATCATCGCCTGGCTATAATGCCAAAGATCTCTGACTTCAGAAAACAGAAATCCCCTACCCTTCTGACGGCCATGTCTGTTCTAGGGTCAAGGACTGCTTGCATTCAGTCAGTAGCCTGGGCACAGGCCCACTCCAGAGTGCTTCAGGCCCTCATTCTGAAAAACTGGAACGGGAATCCCAACTCATTAAACAAGAGAGTACAGACCCCAGGGAGTGTAAGGGCTTCCCTAGCCTGGTGGTTAAGTCCCAAAAATCTTCACAGAGGAATAAGCTGGTCTCAATGACACCCTGGTTACATTAACACCAGATGCCAGCAAGAGAGGCTGGGGGGCCATAGTATCTCATACTCCATTCCAGGGACTCTGGAGTCAAAGGATAAGTGCCAGATCCTCCAATTTCAGAAAGCTGAAAGCAGTGGAAGAAACTCTCCTGGTAGCGAGTAGTCTGATCTCAGGATGCCACGTCAGAGTATATTCAGACAACATGATTACAGTACCCACCTCAAAGCATCAAGGAAGTACGACGTTCAACAGTCTAAAGGGCATTTCAAGCTGAATATTCTGTTGAGCCGAAAAACACCTTCCCTCCTTGACAACCATCCACTTAAAGGGGTTCTCCAACCTTCAGGCAGATTTCCTGAGTCGCCAGGACATACAGCCAGGGGAATGGAGCCTGAACAGGAGTATCTTTAGGATGCTGGTAGACAGGTGGGGCCTACCAGAGGTCGATCTGTTTGCCTCAGGCCAGAATGCACTGGTCGGAACTTACTTCTCCCTAAATCCCAGAGACAAATCTCTGGGAGTGGATGCCTTTGCTCAAAAATGGAGCTTCCAGTTAGCGTACGCCTTCCCTCCGATCCCAATGCTGGCAAGGACTCTCCAGAAAATCCCGGGAGGATCGGGTACCAACTATCCTAGTAGCTCCTGTGTGGCCAAGAAGGAGCTGGTTCAATCTCATAGTAGAGCTTCAGATAGATGGAACAGTCCACTTGCCTTTACATACTGACCTTCTTTTGCAGGGGCCTCTTCACCATCCGAGTCTTTAAAGGCTGAATCTAGCTGCCTGTTTACTATAGTCCAAGTGTTGCGGGCTAGAGGGCTTTCGGACACTGTAATTACTACCTTACTGAAATCCAGCAAACCAGTCACCAACGCTATCTATAGTAAAATGTGGAATAAGTTTTCATCATGGTGTCTTCCTAATCCACCTGACCCCTTCCACCAAATATTTCACAAATTTTGGATTTTTTGAAAAAAGGGCTAGAATTAGGCCTTAAACCCAGTACTCTAAAGGGTTTTAGGTCTCTGCCTTGTTCCGTTTTCAATCTAGACTTAGCCAACCATCGTTGGATCAAGAGGTTTATGGTATCAGCACTTAGGCTGCATCCCAGAAAGCAAATTGTTGCTCCCTCTTGGGATTTGAATGTGGTCTTTAATGGTCTCACAGGTCCACCGTTCGAGCCTCTGTCCACTTGTACTACTCAACTCCTCTCATACAAAGCAGCCTTCCTTGTCGCCATAACCATAGCAAGGCATGTGGGAGAATTGCAAGCTTTATCCATCAAAGAGCCTTATTTAACAATTAAAGACGATTCTATAGTTCTCCATCTTGATCCTTCCTTTCTTCCTAAAGTAGTGTCTGATTTCCATCTGTCGCAGGACATTGTCCTCCCCTCCTTCTGCCAGAATCCAGCAAATTCAAAAGAGGAGAAATTCCATACACTTAATATTCGGCACTACTTAGAACAAACCAAACCCTGGAGAATTGACTAAAATTTATTCATACATCCATCAGGTCGGAATAAAAGGAAGAAAGTGGCAAAAAGTACCGTCACAAATTGGATCAAGCGGGGCATAGCCAAAACATATCTGGCCCAGAGCATGACACCCCCTGCAAGAATCAAGGCTCATTCTACAAGAGCTACCTCAGTCTCCTGGGCTGAAAGGGCAAGCGTATCCACCAAGCAGATCTGCAGGGCTGCAACATGGTCTTCACTACATACCTTTACCAGTCATTACAGATTGGACTTATTGTCCAATAGGGATCTAGTCTTTTGCCAGAAAGTACTCCAGGCCGTTGTCCCCCCTAGTGCAGAATTGGTTTGTATTCCACCTATGATGTTGTGGAAGGTGACTAGAGAAAATAGAATTAGACCTACCGCGGGTCAAGTGGGGAGTCTGCGCAGCCTCAGTGACTACCGTTGACGTCACTTAGGCTGTACAGACTCCCCACTTGACCTGCGGTGAAGTGACAGCGTGGGAAAAAGTTCAGAAACTTTCCCACGCTAATCAGTTTATCCCCAGTCAGTCGGGGAGCCTGCGCAGACATGATTTCATTCATTCTGCAGTAGTTTACAGCTGGGCGGGTAGCATTAGCACCGGTCCCTGTTGTAAACTAGTTAACCCCTTGTGATGGATTGCAGCAGTGGACCTGACTGAATGTCGGAGAGGTATAGATATTGTTGGTTTTTTATTGTTTTTTTGTTACAGGAGAACAAGGGATTCAGTTGGATTGGAAGCATAATATATTTGGTCAAAAACTTTGTGTAATTATTTCATTAAAAAATTTTTAATTAATGTTTGTGTGTCTTTTAAACCCTTTATTACTATAGGAATAAAAATGGATAGTTGTCTTATTGACACCTCTCCATTATTAACCTTTTTTAATGTCACCTTTCAATAGCAATAGCATCTTATAGATGTGCCTTTTCAGGGGTGGCTGTGGCAAGATGTTTGTAGTCAGGGGAGGCCAAAAACCATGGTCCCTCTCTAGGCTATTAATATCTGTTCTCAGTCACTGGCTTTCCCTGTCTGGGGGAGAAAATTGAGCTGGAGCCCATGCATTTTTTTTCCGCGATTATAGCTTTAAATTTAACCCTAGAGTTCCAAATTTTTCCTAACTCAAACTAATAAATTTTTTAAACACTGACATATATAGATGATTTTGATATGACATGGTTTACTATATGTAAACCATGTGTCATATCGTGTCGGGTTCTGTAATGATTGCAATTGATTTAGCAGCTATTATGCTATGTAGAACTCTATGAACTATAAATTTATATATATATGTGTCTCAATGACATGTGTATATATATATATATATATATATATATATATATTCTATTTGTATATATCTATTTTTTCAATTCTTTATTAAACATGTCAGTGTGATTTTAGTATACCCCTAGCGTATACCGCATTTTTGCACGGTTCTAACGGCCCGGTGGTATTCTTGCAGTCACTGTGGTCTGTGTGTAATCCGTTTTTCTCGCCCCCATAGACTTGCATTGCCGTATTCCGGGCGTAATACGGTGACAATCGAAGCATGCTGCGATTTTCTCAGCCCGTATAATACGGCCGAGAAAAAAATCGGCTGATGGGAGCTGCCCCATAGATGCAATGCGATTTTTTTATCGCAAAGCACTCATCCGTATTTCTCACTAGTGTGACTCTGGCCATACTGTGACATTACTTTATATGTCACAAGCGATTTGGATGACCACAGTTTCAAGTCTCCTAGGGGGGCTAACAACTACAATAGAAGAAAAGTTATAAAAAAAAATTAAAAAAACAAGATCAAATCAGCACAAAAAATTTAATAAGAGGTGATCAAACCATCATATATACCCTAAAATGGTATAAATAAAAAACATTGGCTCAAGGAGCTAAAAACAAGCCCTCACACTGCTTTATCTCCAAATATTTAAATGTTATGGCTCTCGGAAAAGCAACAGTTTTTTTTTTTTTACAAATGCTTGAATTTTTTATCACAACTTTAATAAAACAAGCTATACATGTTCGGTATCACAATAATCGTATTGACCTGGAGTATTATATTGCCACATCATTTTAGCATAAAATGAATGATGTAAATAAAATAACTGTTGCAGAATAGCATTTTTTCGCTATTTTGCAACACTTGGAATATTTTTCCCTTTTCAGTACGTTACATGACAACATGGATGGTGTATTTCAAAACTACAATTAGTTTTGCAAAAAACAAGTCCTAACATGGAAAAAATAAAAAAGGTGTGGCTGTAGACTAAGGGAAGGAAAAAACGAAAGCGCAAAAAAAAATCAACAATCCTATTAGTTTAACCCTTAATGACCTTTGATGTGCATATACGTCCAAGTTCGTGTCCCCGACTCCATGTTGACTCCGGCGGTGAGCCCACATGTTTTTCTGCACATGTCAATGATTTCATCAGCTGACATGCCCCTAACAGCCGCGGGTGGAATCACGATCCAACCCGGGGTCTGCAGGAGATTCCTGTGGTTATCATTACCAGATCACCGTGGTCGGTGCTCATAGTAAATGATTATTTTAGCTACATATAGCAGGGCTGAAGCCCTGCTATGTGTACCACAGGCGATTGGATGATCACAGCTTCTAGTCTCCCATGGAGACTAATGAAGCAAGTGAAAAGTAAGAAAAAATGTTTTTAAAAATATAAAAATAAGTTTAAATCGCCCCCCTTCAAAATAAAAGAATAAAAAAAATAAAAAAATACACATATTTAGTATCGCCGAGTTCAGAAACACCCAATCTATGAAAATATCAAAAGAATTCATCCGATCAGTAAATGACATAACGAAAAAAAAAAGTAAAAACGGCAGAGTTACGTTTTATTGATCTCCGCAATATTGCAATAAAATGCAATAACAGGAGATGAAATATTGTATCTACGCGCAAAAAAAATAAGCCCTCAGCCAGCCCTAGATCCTGAAAAATGGAGACACTACGGGTCTCGGAAAATGGCGCATATTTTTTTTTTTGTGTGGGCAAACTTTGTATTTTTTTTTCACAACTTAAATAAAACAGAACCTATGCATGTTTGGTGTCTATGAACTTGTAATGAGCTCGAGAATCTTAATGGCAAGTCAGTTTTAACATTTAGTGAATTTCATAAAAAAAGATATAAAAAATTATGGAATTGGACTTTTTTTGCAATTTCACAGCACTTTGAATTTTTTTCCTGTTTACCAGTACACAATATGGTAAAACCAATGGTGTAGTTCAAAAGTACAACTCGTCTCACAAAAAACAAACCCACACACGACCATATTGACTGAAAAATAAAAAAGGTATGGCTCTGGGAAAACAGGGAGCAAAAAATGGAAACGTAAAAACGGAAAATCCCACAGTCGTTAAGGGGTTAATAGAAGTATTAAAATGTAAACAATAACATGTTAAAAAATACATGATCACACTACTCTAGAAGGATAAAAAGTATGAAGCTGTTTAGAAATTTGTGAGATAAAAACTTGTCCAACTTGTACAGTTTTATAGGCTTATAAATGGCTGACAACAAAAACAAAATTAATTCCATGAACAAAGCATGAATCCTGTATACATGGCTCCGCTCCCACCCTCCCATCCTATACACATGGCTCTGCTCCCACCCTCCCATCCTATATACATGGCTCCGCTCCCACCCTCCCATCCTGTATACATGGCTCCGCTCCCACCCTCCCATCCTGTATACATGGCTCCGCTCCCACCCTCCCATCCTATATACATGGCTCCGCTCCCACCCTCCCATCCTATATACATGGCTCTGCTCCCATCCTCCCATCCTATATACATGGCTCCACTCCCACTCTCCCATCCTGTATACATGGCTCCGCTCCCACCCTCCCATCCTATATACATGGCTTCGCTCCCACGCTCCCATCCCATATACATGGCTCCGCTCCCACCCTCCCATCCTATATACATGGCTCCGCTCCCACCCTCCCATCCTATATACATGGCTCTGCTCCCACCCTCCCATCCTATATACATGGCTTTGCTCCCACCCTCCCATCCTATATACATGGCTCTGCTCCCATCCTCCCATCCTATATACATGGCTCCACTCCCACTCTCCCATCCTGTATACATGGCTCCGCTCCCACCCTCCCATCCTATATACATGGCTTCGCTCCCACGCTCCCATCCCATATACATGGCTCCACTCCCATCCTCCCATCCTATATACATGGCTCCGCTCCCACCCTCCCATCCTATATACATGGCTCTGCTCCCACCCTCCCATCCTATATACATGGCTCCGCTCCCACCCTCCAATCCTATATACATGGCTCCGATCCCACCCTCCCATCCTATATACATGGCTCCACTCCCATCCTCCCATCCTATGTACATGGCTCCGCTCCCATCCTATATACATGGCTCTGCTCCCACCCTCCCATCCTATATACATGGCTCCGCTCCACCCTCCCATCCTATATACATGGCTCCGCTCCCACCCTCCCATCCTATATACATGGCTCCACTCCCATCCTCCCATCCTATATACATGGCTCCGCTCCCATCCTATATACATGGCTCCTCTCCCACCCTCCCATCCTATATACACGGCTCCGCTCCCACCCTCCCATCCTATACACATGGCTCTGCTCCCACCCTCCCATCCTATATACATGGCTCCGCTCCCACCCTCCCAACCTATATACATGGCTCCGCTCCCATCCTCCCAACCTATATACATGGCTCCACTCCCATCCTCCCATCCTATATACATGGCTCCGCTCCCACCCTCCCATCCTATATACATGGCTCTGCTCCCACCCTCCCATCCTATATACATGGCTCCGCTCCCACCTCCCATCCTATATACATGGCTCCGATCCCACCCTCCCATGCTATATACATGGCTCCACTCCCATCCTCCCATCCTATATACATGGCTCCGCTCCCATCCTATATACATGGCTCTGCTCCCACCTTCCCATCCTATATACATGGCTCCGCTCCCACCCTCCCATCCTATATACATGGCTCCGCTCCCACCCTCCCATCCTATATACATGGCTCCGCTCCCATCCTCCCATCCTATATACATGGCTCCGCTTCCATCCTATATACATGGCTCCTCTCCCACCCTCCCATACTATATACATGACTCCGCTCCCATCATCCTATCCTGTATACATGGCTCCGCTCCCACCATCCAATCCTATATACATGGCTCCACTCCACCCTCCCATCCTTGTATGCATGGCTCTGCTCCCACCCTCCCATCCTATATACATGGCTCCGCTCCCACCCTGTATACTTGGCTTTGCTCCCACCCTGTATACATGGCTCCGCTCCCACCCTCCGCTGGGCTCCCCTGTCCTCCCCATCATACTTACCCTCCTCGCTCCGTCGCTGCATCTCTATGCAGGCGGTCAGCTTCTTCCTCTGTGGAGTGGTCACGTGGTACCGCTCATTAAGGTCATGAATATGGACGCCATGCCTATAGGAGTGGCGTTGTGTCCATATTCATGGCCTTAATGAGTGGTACTACGTGACAGCACCACACAGGATAGAAGCAGACGCACCAGCCGGGACAGGGATGCAGCGACGGAAGGTGAGTATGTACGTGGAGATGACCCGCGGCTACCGTTTCGAGATCAGCGGCTAGCGCCGCTGATCTCCCGACGATTGCGGTGGTGTGCCTGGTTGAAATCCTGCGCCAATTCGCGGCCGGAAGTGCCTGTTGCTGATTGGTCGCGTCCTGCCGGGCGCGACCAATCAGCGACACAGGATTTCCGTTAAAGACAGAAGTTAAAAGTTAGACAATTATATAGATAGATATACCGTATATTAAATCCATATTGTAGCAGAGAAACCTTAGGCCACATGTACACATTGAGTATTTTTTTACATCATTATTTGTAAACCAACACCAGTAGAGGAACAACCAGAGGAAAAGAATAATAGAAACACGTCACCACTTCTGGATTTTTCACACGCTCTTGTTTTTTGCTTACAAGTACTGATGCAAAAAAACTCAATGTGTGCACGTGGCCATAGTCATTTTCTGTCTGGAATTACAAGGGAGTTTGTCAGCTCAAAGTAAAAGTATAAACTAATTGGAGACATAGCCCCAAATTTTAGGCCGGCGTCACACTTAGGCCGGGGTCACACTGGCGACAAAATCGGACGACTGCAAAGCGATGAAATATCGCATTGCAGTCGGACCAATGTTAATCTATGGAGCAGCTCTCACCATCAGATTTTTTGTGGTCTGTTTTATACGTGCAAGTGCAATCGCAGCATGCTGCGATTGTCACCAATTGTGGGTCGACAATCGCCAATACAAGTCTATGGGTGCGATGAAAAATCGGATTACAAACAGACGGCATGTGTGACTTGCGATTAAATCGCACCGGTGTCCTTTAGAAAAGCCGGCAATTCATCCCCGGCTATACTGTAAAATCACACTGACAACTTTAATAAAGAATGAAAAGAATACATATACACACATAGAATACACATATATATATATATACATGTCATTGTGACATATATATATATATTTATAGTTCATGCACTTCTACACAGTATAATAGCCGCTAATTCAATTGCCTGCTATTGTGAAATTACAGAACCCGACATGAAATGACACATGGTTTACATACAGTTAACCATGTCATTTCATGTAGTTTGATATATGGTTTTCACTAACAATTACATGAGTGTATGGGAGGAAAATTTCATACATGTAGGGGTTAATTAAAGGTGTAAATTCCTTGAAAAAAAATGCGTGGGCTCCCGTGCTATTTTCTCAACCAGACAGACAAAGCCAGTGAGTGGGGGCAGATAATAATAGCCTAGGGAGGGTGCATTTATTTTGTGCCCCCCCTGGCTACTAACATCTGCCCCAGTCACCCCAGAAAAGGCAAATTTATAATTAGATGCGCCCTTTCTGGCACTTAGCCTGTCTATTCCCATTGCCCTGTAGCGGTGGCTAATGGGTTAATAATGGGTTAAAGCCACCTTGCTATTGTAAGGTGACTTTAAGCCAGGTTAATAATTGAGAGTTGTCAATTAGACAACTCTCAATTATTAATCCTATTGTATGAAATATAAATAAAACACACACACTTTAATTAAAATCATTTTAATGAAATCATCACACAGTTTTTGACCATCTTTTATTTTACAGGTAATCCGTGCGAAGCCCTTGTTCTCCTGTAATAAAAATAAAATAATAAAGCAACATTATTCTTACCTATCCGGTGCTCTGTCAGGTCCCACGCTGTAATCCTTCACAAAGGGTTAACTGGCTTACAGCAAGCAGCGCAGCTAATGCTGGCTGCTCAGCTGTAAGCCCCCGAATGAATGAGTTCCTCTCCCAGCCAACAGGAGAGGAAGTGATTAGCTGGGAAGCTTTTGTGATATGCCTATCTTGTTAAATAGACAGTCGCAGTAAAATATCTGGACTTTGGTTTTGGTTTTAACACAATTCTTACCCCCTTTCTAAAACAGGAAATGCAAAATTTCAGTGCAGTCACTTATAACATGCACACAATTTTTGACAAGAGCCTAGATTTTTTTCTTTAAGAAATATTGTGTTGGCTAGTTGCTTTCTTGAGCATGAAGAATAAAAAAATGGAATTCAATTGCAGCAGGACAGCTTTCAGCTACACAAAATCACTGCATAATCAACCGCACTGGCACTGCTGCTAGCACCTCTACTATCTCCTATCAATTGAAATTCTGTATAATTCACAGACTATTACACTCATCTTCTTCACTGCTGCATCTGTACAAAACACATCGTCTGTAACATTTGGCCAATGTTTTGTGGCTTTCAGTACCTATCTCTATTGCTAAGCCGTACACTCTGATGTCCTCTCACTATTCATATCAATCTAAAATAGCTGTTGCAAATCCTGCCTTGGCTTTTAACTAAGCTATCGTAGACAATTCTGGTGGCTGTGTTTTACAATGTGATGATATAACCTTGTCCAAGGACTCTGTATTATGCAATCTTTTGCCATATGTTAAATGTCGGCAGGCTTTATTCTTTTTTTTTTACAACTTGCACCAATCAAATCACAAAATTTGACAGATCAAATGAATATCATAGATGTAATAACATAGCTGAGTCTATATGATTACCACAGGGATCCTCCACCCCACCAGTGGGGTCCTGCTGCAAAGATTCTCAGTCTGAAAGAGTCACCGGAAGCAGTGCAAAAGGAGCATCGGGCTGGAAGGATGCTGGAAGGATGCGGTGCTATACTTGTCTGCTAGGCTCACAGTTCACTTAAACCAACAGGTAATACCTTGTACCTATATCATCTTATTTGCTGGCTGAAATTTTGACACTGGGACTACATTACGCAAAGGTTTCTATGATATGTATGGGTTACCACTGCTTGACTTACTTTTATCTTTCTACCTTTAAACCGCTGCTATGATCCCACCATTCCATTCATTGTGAATGAGCACTTTACTGCATCCTTGTTCTATAAGCACCTTTCCTCACTTTAATTGTTTTTACTTTTATTACTTAATAAAACATTTATTTTCCTTCTAGTCCTGTTCACTTCTTTTGGCCTGGATATTACCTATCACAGGCTGTGTATTTGTATCCATGAACTTGAAGTGTTTTCCGATTGGACTTTTCCCTAATAATAGGACACTTTTTTAATTCACGTAAACATTAGCATGGAGCAAGAATGTCTTCCAAATGGTTGTGCGAGTTTTACTGGCTTCCACTCTAATAACATATTGATTAGTAAAATCTTTGAATGGAATTGACTTCTTTACAGTATACATAATGGTATGCATTCTAAACTAACAAGACTGTATACCTCACTTACAGTATTATTATTATTATTTATTTCTATAGCACCATTGATTCCATGGTGCTGTACATGAGAAGGGGTCACGTACAAATTACAGGTATCACTTACAGTAAACAAACTAACAATCACAGACTGATACAGAGGGGAGAGGACCCTGCCCTGCCCTACAGGATTGTGGGGAAGGAGACAGTAGGTCAGGGGGTCGCAGCAGTTCCGGTGTTGGTTGACGCGACTCCGGTAGTGGTGAGGCGGAATGGTCATTGCAGGTTGTAAGCTTTCCTGAAGAGATGGGTTTTCAGGTTCCATCTGAAGGATCCGAGAGTGGTTGATAGTCAGACGTGTTGGGGCAAAGAATTCCAGAGGATGGGGGATATTCGGGAGAAGTCTTGGAGGCGGTTGGGTGAGGAGCAAATAAGTGTGGATGAGAGAAGGAGGTCTTGGGAGGATCGGAGATTAAGTGAGGGAAGATATCGGGAGATTAGTTCAGAGATATATGGACATATATACAGTATAGATGTTATATACATCCAATTTATTTTTTCTCTTTACATTTACATTGGTGATAATAAATACTTTTCATTCATTTACTTATTTTATTAACCAAATATAATATCTGAATTTTATGGTTTTGAGACGATTGCAGACAGGATCATAGTAACATTACGTAGAGGAAAACGGACAGAGATTTTAGGCATGGCAGATTTTTATTAAATGGCATACAATAAACTTTCACTGTAGTATCGGATGATATTTTCTGCTCACACGAAGAGACTTCTGTTCTGCGAAGAAATGTAAAATTCAGTTTAAATATTTGCTGCACAATTTCAGATCAGCCAATGAGATATCAGGGGTGGGTCTGCTTTTGCTAGCAAATCTTTTTTTTCCTTTATTGCCTTGAAGACAAGCACTGCTGGGGAGGACTCTTTCACTGCCTCCTTCCAGCTCATTCTCTGGCATGCAAGCCTTCTGGCAAACCCCACAGCTGAAGACATTATTCTGAAAACTTGACTAAAGTCGACAGCTCCTATTTCCATATCCAAGATGGACAGCTTGCTTCTTTCCGCACGGATTTAATGCGTAACAGGTATGTGAAGATTATAGAAGGCTCTGATTCTCTGTAGCTGCAGCATTTCAGCACTTAAGCGCATGGACAGCTCCCATCTGCAGTATCTCAGCTCAAACCTTCCCTGTCCAACAATGCTCTGCACATTACACACAACCCCTATGCTATTACAGAGACAAAAGGCTCAAGAGTTCAGGAGCAGGACATGCTGATGGTTGTGGTGAGTCAGCGTACAGGACCAGAGAATAATATAGCGGGGTCTGTGATTAAATCAATGTACAATATGGGAAATACATACGGAGACAATATATAATATGTCATTTTATGTATTCTTTAATAAAACAAGAAAGGTTTTCTGCTGATGAATGAAAGACAAAGCAATGAAAAGCAAAAAAACAGCCTCAAGCAACGAGCAGGCGAAAAGTGATCGGTTTGCAATGGGCATGAGGCTGCTGGAGAGAAGATTAAATTATGTAGATGAGCGTGTTGGAAAAAAGCAGATGCTGCTGGTAATCGTAGGCCTTTTGTAGTGAATGGGTTAATGCAGATTGGAACAAACAAAGCTGATGGTATAAAAGACAAGGGCTAAGGTTTATAGAAGATGCCTATAAATGGGAAAGGTTAATGCATCCTGACTTTCTGTAGAGCTGAAAATATTGGAAAATAAATGAATTAACCTTATGCTCTGTTAGTTTACATCTATTTTATAGTAATATGTATGTGCCTATATAAGCTGTATCTGTCTGCTAGGTAATAGCATTTTCGGCCAATTTTTTTTTTTTTCCTGATTTAGATTTAGATTTTTTTTTAGATGAATGTACGTAAAATTGTATATGCTTCTGATTTGGATCATGAATATAATCCTGAGATTATATTTAAGCTAATTTAATATAATTTATAGATAATTTTCAGAGATCAACAATGTAAATCAAGGAATAAAAAAACATAATCTCGAACATCATTTCAGATAATAGCTGCAGAAAATCTTCAAAATAGAACATACATGGTGAATAGAATATTATATGCGGTATTATAGCTCTGCATACATTACACCGCTAATAAGGCCTAATCACTGGAGACCATGTCAAGTGTAGTCCAAGTTGCCTTGTGCTCAGTATTACTGTATCATACACACTAAACCGAAAAATATACATTTTCTGCATCTAAGTATTTCAATCAATGACCTTAGTGCTAAATTGGTTGTGATTACTACTAGTAAAGAATGATTTTATGTAGGTCTTGATGTAAGCTTATATATTTTGCTAAGAAATCTGTTTTAATCCAATGAAGATAAAATTGTGTACATTTGGGCACAAGCTGCTAACCTGTTGGGTTCGTAAAGGCGCAGAAAGTCATCGTGGGTTTTGTAATCATTGGTATTTCAAACATGTTTTGGAAAAATCGCTCTATAATCTGTACTTCAGAAATGTGCTGGGACCCTCCCCATCACATATAGTTTCTTAATTATTTTATTTCTACTCAAATTACTGGCTTGTAGTTGATTAGCCTCTTCCTCAGCTCCTCAAATCATTAAAAATGAAGTTACAAAAGTAAAACGTTGTCAGTCTTCCCAGTAATCAGCACATGATTGGTACAACATTTAGATAAACAAGAGCGGTCCAACGTGGACAAAACCCAAAATGTCATATTCATTCTTCTGCCTTCTATTGACCGCTGATACATGGTGACCACTCATGCCATGCCAACGGCAACCACATGGAAGAGAAAAAATAGAAACTACAGTTGTCCTAAAAAATATAAAGTGAAAAGTTGTCAAAGCTGAACGAAAGCAGAGTCAATGCTACATTCAGCTTCTAGTTCCAAAAGTAGAATTGTAGAAATGACATTAAATGAAAGAAAACTCTACCCAATGGATAAACCAACAACAAACAGGTCTCACTGAATGTTGTAGCAGGACATGAGCTCTGTACCCTTCCATACCTAAATATGAATAGGAAAGAGATTAACAGAAGTGATTCATATGTATTTGCACTTATTAATTAGAATGAACCTGTCACCATAAAAATGCAGTCTAACCTGTAGGTGTCATGTTTTAGAGCAGGGCGAGCTGAGCAGATTGATATATGGTTTTGTGGGAAAAGATTAAATAGGACTGGTGTTTTAATTACTTGAACATCTTCTCTTTCTGGGATTTTATGTTGAGTGGGCAGTCCTGTTAGTGACTGACAGCTACTTCTGTATGCACGCTTATACAAAGAAGGCTGTCAGTCACTGATAGGTCCACCTACTGGACCAATAATCGCTCACAGGTTATACTGAATCTTTTCTCACAAAACTCAAGATATCAATCTACTCCACTCCCTCTGCTCTATAACATGGTGCCTACGGAGCACACTGCATTTCATGGTGAGAAGTTCCCTTTAAAGGAACCTGTCACCAGTTTTTAGTGTCTGAACAAATTCCACCACCTTTGTCAGCTCCTGTGCTGCATTCCACAAGCTTGTATATTATCTCCTGACTCCCCCTGTATAACCCAAAGTTTGACTTCTGTGACTGCGCTGTATGTAAACCCAGACAGTCCGCTCAGGTGGGCATCCTCACTTTAGCGTCTGACCCTCCTCTCTACTGCTAATTGCTGTCCTCCAGCTTTGATCGATGTGGATGACGCTGCCTACTTCATCCACATAGCCCAGCAAAATCTCGAGCCTGTGTCAGAGCATCGCCGGCTCATGCAGGCGCACTTTGCTCTGCCATACTGCAGGCATGCGCATGTTTTTTTCTCTGCCCGAGTATGGCAGAGCAAAGTGTGCATGCGCGAGCTGGTGATGATCCGATGCAGGAGTGAGATTTTGTTGGGCTATGTGGATGACACAGGACGCATCATCCACATCAATCAGAGCCGGAAGACAGAGATTAGCAATAGAGATGAGGAACAGAAGACACAGCAATGACACCCATCGTACCGGACCTACCGTATTTATATACAGCACGGGAGAAATTCAAAAGGTATTTTGGGGTATACAGGGGGAGTCAGGAGATTATATGCAAGTTTGTGGAATGCAGCACAGGAGCTGATAAAGGTGGTGGCATTTGTTCAGACATTAAAAAACTGGTGACCGATTCCCTTTAACACTGCCAATATATATTATAGTTACTATTAAGAAAAATGTGTCATTTACAATCACATTTCTCATATATTAGCAATTTTATGATAGTGACAATTTTTGAGCCATGCCTAACCCAATACAGTTTGTTGTGTCAAAGGGATTATCTTAAGCAGTTAAAATAACTTACATATAAGCAAAAAGAAATCTTTAGAACTGTATATAGTATGTGCATTGATATAACCATGATGATGTCATTGATATTGCATGCAGCTGGGTGAGTTATCCATTAGTATTAGGAGTTTTAAATTTCCCAAGGTAGATCCTCAGCC
>JARQOD010000006.1:360654346-360709498 GCA_033576555.1 Oophaga sylvatica
GGAAAAAAGTGACATAGTGCCGCCATGCACAGTAACAGGACACCCCCTTAATTCATAATTTGCTGTCTGCGACCCTCAAGTCATTGCCATTTGCTGTTCCCACCTCCAATGTAATTTCATAATCATTTGCTGTACCTACTCCCCAGTCTCAATTCATCATTTACTCTCCCCATCCCAGTCTCAATTCATCATTATTTGCAGTACCGCATCCCCATTCTCAGTTAATCATTATTTTCTGTTCCCTAAGCCCAGTCTCAATTCATCTTTATTTGCTGTTTCCCATCCCAAGTCTCAATTCATAATTATTTGCTGTTCCCCACCCACTAATTTGAATTCATCATCATTTGCCTTCCCCCAAAACTCATTCTCAATTCATCCATATTTGTTCCCCTCCTTCAAACCCATTTAATTCATTCCATTCTATTAAACAAAAAACTGATTTTCATACTTACCTCTCAGATGATCCCCTGCAGGCTTAGCTCCACTACTTCTATCCTGGCAAATGGCATGCATACGCGATTACGTAGGCGCCATCACTAGTGCATCACAGAAGAGGCTAAGGTAGCCCTGATGCTGCTCGGCCATTCTGTTTTAATGGCTGTGCAGCACCAGGAAGGCTGCTTGTACTGAGAGGTGCACCCTCGCACGGTACACTGTTATACCCTGGGGCCCAGTGAGCAGAATGAAAAGAGGGGGGCCTGGACTGGGTCTAGGCACCCTCTTTGCTTCTGTTCACTGGGCCCCATACAGCAGTAAGGATAGTAATGCCCTGGTGGCATCCCTGCCGAGGTTGCAAGAAAAAAAGCTCAACAAAAAAAAGCATTGTCATGAACTTGATGTACACTTTGGAGACAGTAGAAATTGGATGTTGCATGAAATCTGCCTGTGGTTGATTCTGGTTTTTCAACATAATTATGTTATGAGTTCTTTGGGCGCTTATTTCTATGTAAATGTGCTTAGTCGGCCATGACTGTAATTTCCGAGCTGCACGCCGTATGTTGTAGTTGTCGGATTTGATTTCACTTTTTATTTTCCTAAATGTGATTCTAGAGAGATTGGGAAGCCATTTGTAAGGAGCAAATTGTTAATAGAACTTATTGCATAACATTTATATTTTAGTTAGAAATTCATCAGAGATGCTGCTGCCAAGAGAATCATTACAAATCTTCTTTTATCTTAGCAAAGTTGTATTTTTCTAAAAAATTATTCTCTAAAACAATTTGGTTGAGTACTCATTAGTGATGAGCAGTTCAATCCACAGAGTTAGTTTACTGAAATTTGAATTTCCACACGAATTTGGACACAAGATTCAATTTACAATTAACCAAAAACAAGTCGCCCAGGATCTCCTCCCACAGTGCTGAAGCATCCGCATCAGTCTCATTTTGTGGCGGCCACTGCTAGGTCGGTGGCCATTTTACTATGTGCACGCCGGACCTGCAGAGGGTGAGGACACCACCGGCGCTGGGAGCACAGGAAGGTAAGAGGAATCTTTTTTCTCTCGCTCTCTGTCTCTCTCTCCATGAAGCCAGGATAAGGGGCCAGGATGGATATATGGGGGGCAGGAAAAAAGGACCAGGATGGATATAAGGGGGGGCGGCAGGATGGATATATGGGGGAAGGAAAAAAGGACCAGAATGGATATAAGGGGGGTGGCAGGATGGGTATATGAGGGGCAGGAAAAAAGGACCAGGATGGATATAAGGGGGGTGGCAGGATGGATATATGAGGGGCAGGAAAAAAGGACCAGGATGGATATAAGGGGGGTGACAGGATGGATATAAGGGGGCAGGTAAAAAGGACCAGGATGGATATAAGGGGGGTGGCAGGATGGATATATGGGGGGGGGCAGGAAATAAGGACCAGGATGGATATAAGGAGGGCGGCTGGGTGGATATATGGGGGGGCAGAAAAAAAGGACCAGGATGGATATAAGGGGGGGTGGCAGGATGGATATATGGGGGGGGCAGGAAAAAAGGACCAGGATGGATATAAGGGGGGCATCAGGATGGATATATGGGGGACAGGAAAAAAAGGACCAGGATGGATGTAAGGGGGTGGTGTTGTGAATGTGTTAGAAATGAATTCTGAGCAGAAGCTCCCTCTGGTGGTTACAAACAGTACTGAACTATTCAATGAAGATTGTGAAGATTGGCAATCAGGTGTTACAGACTGGTCTTATATAAGGGAGGTTCCCTCACATCAGGGTTGCCGGTGATCAATTGTTCTTGTCTCAACTTTGGTTCCTGGTTCACTTGGAAGCTAGCTGTGTCTTGCCTGCATCTTCTGCTAACAGATAAGATACTTTCTGCTTTTATTTTTGTGCTTGCTTTTTGCATTTTGTCCTGCACTTCTGTGGAGGTCAGCCAGGTCCCCTCCGGGGGCTTGTGCTCCTCTCAGTTTATCTGAGCCACTGTTATTTGTTCATTTGCCTTTTCCAGTTTTTTCAGTGGCTGCTGCTTAGTTTTGTTACACCAGAGAACTAATTTAGGTGGTAGAGGTCGTGTGATCTCAGGTGTTTTTGCAATTAGTGTGTTGGTATTTTTTTAGGGTTTTTTTGGATTGCAGTAAGTGTCCTTCCTATCCTTTTCTTTCTAGGAAGATTGGGCCCCAACGTTTGCTCATACTATTTTCTGTCTGTGTCTGTATTTCTTCCTGTCTAACCGCCATTACATGTTTGGGGGCTTCCTATGTTCTTTGGGGATCTGCTCCGGGGCAGATAGTTTTCCTCTTTCTATCTTTAGGTGTAGTTAGCTTCTCAGGCTGTGACGAGGCATCTAGGACCAACGTAGGTACGCTCCACGGCTGCCTTTAGTTGTGGTGGTTAGTTAGGGTACTGCAATCCAGTAGATTCCAACCTCTCTGGTGTATTGCCTTTTTTGACTGCTCTCCTCAGCCTACCAAATCATAACAGTATCACCGGCCAAACTGAAAATTATATGGTACTCACAGAAGGGAAAGATAGTGTAAAAAAAAAAAAAAAAAAAAAGTTGTCAGAGTTGTCAGAGATATATATATTTTTTTTCTTTCCCTCTTTTCTCTGGGTGCTGAGGATTTTTTTTTCTCTCAATGTAGTTTTCACAGTTGTCTGGCCGTGTGGATCAGCTTGCCACTGAAGTTCGGAGTATTGCTACCTATCTTGCAGGGTTGCCGGTTGTGGAACCTAGGATCCCCATGCCAGATTTGTTTTAGAGGATCGAGCTAAATTTCTGAATTTCAAAATAACTGTAAGTTGTTTTTTGCCTTAAAACCTAAGTCCTCAGGGAACGCAGCACAGCAGGTTCAAATTGTCATCTCTCTCCTGCGCGGCGATCCTCAGGATTGGGCTTTTTCCCTGACACCTGGGGATCCTGTTTTGAGTAATGTTGATGCATTTTTTCTGGCTCTGGGGTTATTGTACGATGAACCTAATGTCACTGATCAAGCTGAAAAGCCTTGTTGGCATTAAATAAGGGGCTTGAGGACGCTGAGTTATACTGTCAGAGATTCCGAAGGTGGGCAGTCCTGACCAAATGGAATGATGATGCTTTGGCAGCCCTTTTTTGGAAGGGTCTGTCAGAGAATGTAAAAGATGTTATGGTGGGTTTCCCTGCTCCTCTGGTCTCAATGATTCTATGTCATTAGCGATTCAAATTGACAGACGTTTGCGTGAGCGTAGAGGTATGCGTGGAATAGTGTTGCCTTGTGAACCAGCTTCTGAACCCATGCAGTGTGATAGAGTGGCTTCTGGGGCACAGCGTCATGAGTTTCGAAAAAGCAATGGGTTATGTTTCTACTGTGGTGACACCTCTCATGCTATTTCAGTCTGCCCTAAGCGGGGAAGACGTTTTGCACGCTCAGTTGTCTTGGGTAGTGTTCAGACTAAATTTCTGTTGACTGTTACCCTGATTTGCTCCCTGTCCACATTTTCTGCTCAGGCTTTTGTTGATTCGGGAGCAGCTATTAACCTGATGGATTTTGATTTTGCTAAACGTTGTGGGTTTCCCTTGATACCCCTACGGAAGTCTATTCCCCTACTGGGATTGATTCTACCCTTTGGCTGAGAATAAACCCCAGTTCTCTACTCAGGTGATAATGAGGGTTGAACCTGATCATCAGGAGAGTTGCAAATTTTTGGTGCTATATAATCTGCATGACATTATTGTACTAGGTTTCCCTTGGTTACAGTCTCATAATCCTGTTTTGGATTGGAAATCTGTGTCTGTAACCAGTTGGGGCTGCCAATGTGTTAATGCCAACACTCCTGTTTTTTCTGCTCTCCCCAGGCTCAGGATGTTCCTGACTTTTTGACAGATTTTTCTGATGTGTTTAGCAAAAGTAAATCTGCATCCTTGCCCCCCCATAGGAGTTATGACTGCGCTATTGAATTAGTGCCTGGTAGTAAATTCCCTAAAGGTCGCCTTTTTAACTTGTCTGTACTGAACATGACGCTATGCAGTCTTATATCAAGGAGTCATTGGAGAAGGGTCATATCAGACCATCCTCTTCACCCTTGGATGCCGGTTTTTTCTTTGTGGCCAAAAAGGATGGTTCATTAAGGCCGTGTATTGATTATCGTCTCTTGAACAATATCACTGTGAAATATCAATATCCGTTACCCTTGATTTCTGACCTGTTTCCAGGGTGAAAAGTGCTACTTGGTTTACCAAGCTTGACCTCAGGGGGCGTATAACCTTATTCGCATTAAGCACGGGGATGAATGGAAGACAGCATTTAATACCCCAGAGGGCATTTTGAGTACCTAGTGATGCCCTTTGGGCTCACTAATGCTCCTTCCGTCTTCCAGTCTTTCATGAATTACATTTTCAGCGATTTTGTGGATAAATTTCTGATTGTTTATTTGGATGATATCTTGATTTTTTTCCAATGACTGGGACTCTCATGTGAAACATGTTCGGACTGTGTTCCAGATTTTGAGAGAGAATGCTCTGTATGTGAAGGGACCAAAGTGTCTTTTTGGCGTACAGAGGATCTCATTTCTGGGATTCATTTTGTCCCCATCTGTTATTGAAATGGACCCGGTCAAGGTTCAGGCCATCTGTGATTGGGTCCAACCTACTTCATTAAAGGCTCTTCAGAGATTCTTGGGTTTTGCCAATTTTTATCGTAAATTTATTGGTAATTTCTCTGTTATTGTTAAACCATTGACTGATTTGACCAAGAAGGGTTCTGATGTGGTGAATTGGCCTCCCGAGGCAGTCTCTGCGTTTCAGGAACTTAAGCAGAGATTCACTTCTGCTCCTGTTCTACGGCAGCCTGATGTTTCTCTGCCATTTCAGGTGGAGGTTGATGCCTCTGAAATTGGGGCAGGTGCCGTTTTGTCCCAAAGAGATCCAGAGACCTCTAAAAGTAACCCTTGTGCCTTTTTCTCTCGAAAATTTTCTCCAACTGAACGTAATTATGACGTGGGTAATCGGGATTATTGGCCATGAAGTGGGCTTTTGAAGAGTGGAGACATTGGCTGGAGGGAGCCAAACATCAGGTGGTGGTCCTCACGGACCATAAGAATCTGGTTTATCTGGAATCAGCCAAGCGACTTAATCCTAGACAGGCCAGGTGGGCCTTGTTTTTCACACGTTTTAATTTTGTGGTTTCCTTTCTTCCTGGCACTAAGAATGTTAAAGCGGATGCCCTCTCGAGGAGTTTCCTTGCGGACTCTCCTGAGTTATCTGATCCTGCTGTTATTTTGAAAGAGGGTGTAGTTCTTTCTGCCATCTCGCCCAATTTGAGACTGGCTCTGGAAGGGTGTCAGGAGGATAAACCCGAGCGCTGCCCTATTGGGAAATTGTTTGTCCCAGACCGGTGGAAAAAGAGTGTGATGTCTGAGATTCATTGTTCCGCGTTGGCCGGTCATCCCGGAATTTTTGGTACCAGAGACTTGGTTAGTCTGTCCTTTTGGTGGCCTACTTTGTCTCGTGACGTCGGGGAATTTGTGCAGTCCTGCGGGACTTGCTCTCGTTCCAAGCCTTGCTCTCGCTCTAGTGGGTTGTTGATGCCATTGCCTGTGCCCAAGAGACCATGGACCCATATCTCTATGGATTTCATTTCCGACCTCCCTGTTTCTCAGAGAATGACCGTTATCTGGGTAATTTGTAATAGGTTTTCCAAAATGATACATCTTGTGCCATTAAGTTGCCTTCCTCCTCCGAATTGGTGCCTTTGTTCCTTCAGCACGTGGTTCGGTTACACGGCATTCCTGAGAACATTGTGTCTGACAGAGGAGTCCAGTTTGTTTCCAGATTTTGGAGGACTTTTTGTTCTAAACTTGGTGTTCAATTGTCTTTCTCCTCGGCTTTTCATCCTCAGACCAATGGACAAACTGAGAGAACAAACCAGACATTGGAGACTTATCTGAGATGCTTTGGGTCTGCTGATCAGGATGACTGGGTCTCTTTTTTGCCTTTGGCTGAGTTTGCTCTTAATAATAGGGCTAGCTCTGCCACTTTGATGTCTCCATTTTTCTGCAATTTTGGGTTTCACCCTCGATTTTCTTCGGGACAGACGGAGGCTTCTGTCTGTCCAGGTGTTGACTCTGTTGTGGAGCGTATGCAGCAGATTTGGTAGTGGAGAGGTTGTCCCTCTCTCAGGAGAGGGCCCAACGGTTTGCCAACCGGCATAGGACTGATGGTCCTCAGTTTGAAGTGGGGGACTTGGTCTGGTTGTCCTCAAGAAATATCCCTATGAGAGTTGCATCTCCTAAGTTTAAGCCTAGGTTCATTGGACCTTATAAGATCATGGAGATTCTTAATCCTGTTTCCTTTCGTTTACTTCTTCCAGGGACATTTAAGATCCATAACGTGTTCCACAAGTCCTTATTGAAGAGGCTTGTCGAGCCAGTGGTTCCTATGGCTGCGCCTCCTGACCCTGTTTTGGTTGAGGGCAATCTGGAGTATGTGGTTGAGAAAATATTGGATTCTCATTTTTCTAGACGGAAACTCCAGTATTTGGTTAAGTGGAGAGGTTATGGTCAGGAGGACAATTCTTGGGTGTTTGCTTCGGACATCCATGCTAGGAGACTGATCCGTGCGTATCACAGAGCTCATTCTGACCGACCTGGTTGCCCAAATGAGGGTTTGGTGACCCCTCCTCAAGGGGGGGTACTGTTGTGAATGTGTTAGAAATGAATTCTGAGCAGAAGCTCCCTCTGGTGGTTACAAACAGTACTGAACTATTCAATGAAGATTGTGAAGATTGGCAATCAGGTGTTACAGACTGGTCTTATATAAGGGAGGTTCCCTCCATCAGGGTTGCCAGTGATCAATTGTTCTTGTCTCAACTTTGGTTCCTGGTTCACTTGGAAGCTAGCTGTGTCTTGCCTTCATCTTCTGCTAATATATAAGATATTTTCTGCTTTTATTTTTGTGCTTGCTTTTTGCATTTTGTCCTGCACTTCTGTGGAGGTCAGCCAGGTCCCCTCCGGGGGCTTGTGCTCCTCTCAGTTTATCTGAGCCACTGTTATTTGTTCATTTGCCTTTTCCAGTTTTTGGCTGCTGCTTAGTTTTGTTACACCAGAGAACTAATTTAGGTGGTAGAGGTCGTGTGATCTCAGGTGTTTTTGCAATTAGTGTGTTGGTATTTTTTTAGGGATTTTTGGATTGCAGTAAGTGTCCTTCCTATCCTTTTCTTTCTAGGAAGATTGGGCCCCAACGTTTGCTCATACTATTTTCTGTCTGTGTCTGTATTTCCTCTTGTCTAACCGCCATTACATGTTTGGGGGCTTCCTATGTTCTTTGGGGATCTGCTCCGGGGCAGATAGTTTTCCTCTTTCTATCTTTAGGTGTAGTTAGCTTCTCAGGCTGTGACGAGGCGTCTAGGACCAACGTAGGTACGCTCCACGGCTGCCTTTAGTTGTGGTGGTTAGTCAGGTTACTGCAATCCAGTAGATTTCAACCTCTCTGGTGTATTGCCTTTTTTGCCTGCTCTCCTCAGCCTACCAAATCATAACAGGGCGGCAGGATGGATATATGGGGGCAGGAAGAAAGGACCAGGAGGGATAAAAGGAGGGCGGCAGGATGTATATATGGGAGGGCAGGACAAATGACAAGGATGGATACATATGAGGGGCCAGGTTGGATACATATGGGTCATGAGGAGCCAGGATTGATACATATTGGAAGGTAAGGATATATAGCTCTGGTAAAAAAAAGAGACCACTGCACAGTTTTATAAAAATAAGCTTCTCTACATGTCTGACAGCCATTCCATTCCAATTTCAGTTGAATTCCAACCAGAGTACACCTCATTCTACTTAATGTGCTTCTGATTAGGTGATCACCTGAACCAAATCTGATTTAATGAATGAAAGTATAAACATTGTTGTGGTGTTCACAATCCTCTTGAAATAGGACAAGCTAGATGACAAAACAAGTGCTAGTAATATCCCAAAAGTAATAGGAATGAAAAAATAACTTTTAAACATGCCAAAGGAGTTGAAAAGAAAAGTCTTGAGTGAGGAAAAGAAGGGCTGAATTCTGGCTTTACTAGCAGAGGGATACAGTGAGCATCATGTTGCCTCTATCCTTAAAATTTCTAAGATGTCAGTATATTACAACAAGGTCAAGCAGCAGACATTGGGAACAACAAAGTTACAGACAGGCAGAGGGCGAAAACAGCTCTCCATTGACCGGGATGACCGTCATCTTATTCGAATGTCACTCAGCAACTGCAGTGTGACATCAAGTGACCTACAAAAGGAATGGCAAATGGCAGCTGGGGTGAAGTGCACGGCAAGAATAGTTTGTGACAGGCTCCTAGAGGCAGGGCTCAAGTCATGTAAAGCTAGAAAAAAGCCTTTCATCAATGAAAAGCAAAGGAGAGCCAGGCTGAAGTTTGCCAAAAACAATAAGGATTGGACCATAGAGGACTGGAGTAAGGTAATCTTCTCTGACGAGTCTAATTTTCAGCTTTGCCCAACACCTGGTCGTTTAATGGTTAGAAAAAGACATGGAGAGGCCTACAAGCCACAGTGTCTTGCACCCACTGTGAAAGTTGGTGGAGGATTGGTGATGATCTGGGGATGCTTCAGCAAGGCTCGAATTGGGCGTATGAATCAAGCCACATACAAGTTTATCTTGGAAAAACAGTTGATTCCTTCTGCTCAAGCAATGTTCCCCAACTCTGAGGACTGTTTTTTCCAGTAGGACAATGCGCCATGCCACACAGCTAGGTCAATCAATATGTGAATGAAGGACCACCACATCAAATCCCTGTTATGGCCAGCCCAATCTCCAGACCTGAACCCCATTGAAAACCTCTGGACTGTAATCAAGAGGAAGATGGATAGTCCCAAGCCATCAAATAAAGAAGAGCTGCTTAAATTTTTGTACCAGGAGTGGCATAAGGTCACCAAAAGCAGCATGAAAGACTGGTGGAAGGCATGCCAAGACGCATGAAAGCTGTGATTAAAAATCATGGTTATTCCACAAGATAATGATTTCTGAACTCTTCCTGAGTTAAAACATTTGTATTGTTGTTTCTAAAAGATTATGAACTTATTTTCTTAGCATTAATTGAGGTCTGCAAGCACTGCATTTTTTTGTTATTTTAACCATTTCACATTTTCTGAAAATAAATACAAAATTTATTGCTTGGAAATTCGGAGACATGTTGTCAGTAGTTTATAGAGTTAAAGACCAATTTACATTTTACTCAAAAATATACCTATAAAGAGAAAACTCAGACAAACTGAAAATTTTGCAGTGGTCTAAATTTTTGCCAGAGCTGTATATATGGAGGGGAGGACAAAGGACCAGGATGCATATAAAAGGGGGCCAGGATGCAGATATATGGGAGACGAGGATGGATATATGGTAGAGGCAAGATGTATATATATGGGGGGCCAGGACCGATATATGGGGGGCCAGGATGGATTTATGGGGGGGAGGACAACGGAACAGGATGCATATACATGGGGGGGCCAGGATGCAGATATATGGGGGAGCCAGTATGCATATATATGGGGAGCCAGGATGGCTATATGGTAGAGTCAGGATGCATATATATGGGGGGGCAGGATCGATATATGTGGGGCCAGGGTGGATTTATGGGGGGGACAAGATAACAGGATGCATATATATGGGGGGCCAGAATGGATATATACAGGGGCCAGGAGGATATATGGGCGGGCAGGACAAGGATGGATATATATGGGGGAGCCAGGATGGATATATATAGTGGAGCCAGGTTGCATATATATGGGGTCCAGGATGAATATATGGTAGAGCCAAGATGCATTTATATGGAGGGACGTTATTACTACTGTAATATAATTTATACTCGAGTATAAGCCTACTCGAGTATAAGCCAACCCCCCTAATTTTGCCACAAAAAACTGGGAAAACTCGAGTATAAGCCTAGGGTGGAAAATGAGGCAGCTACTGATAAATTTCAAAAATAAAAATAGATACCAATAAAAGTAAAATTAAAATAGGTTAAATGTTTTTGAATAGCCAATAAAAGTAAAATTAAAGTAGGTTAAATGTTTTTGAATAGCCATATTGAATCAGGAGCCCATATGCTGCTCCATAGATTATGCCCCATATGCTGCTCCACAGATTATTCCCCATATGCTGCCCCATATATTATTCCCCATATATTATGCCCCATATGCTGCCCCATATATTATGCCCCATATGCTGCCCCATGTATTATGCCCCCATATGCTGCCCCATGTATTATGCCCCACAAGATGCTCCATAGATTGTGCCCCATATGCTGCCCCATGTATTATGCCCCCATAAGCTGCCCCATGTGTTATGCCCCCATATGCTGCCCCATGTATTATGCCCCACAAGATGCTCCATAGATTGTGCCCCATATGCTGCCCCATGTATTATGCCCCCATATGATGCTCCATAGATTATTCCCCATATGCTGCTCCATGTATTATGCCCCACAAGATGCTCCATAGATTGTGCCCCATATGCTGCCCCATGTATTATGCCCCACAAGATGCTTCATAGATTGTGCCCCATATGCTACCCCATGTATTATGCCCCATATGCTGCCCCATGTATTATGCCCCACAAGATGCTCCATAGATTGTGCCCCATATGCCACCCCATGTATTATGCCCCCATTTGCTGCCCCATGTATTATGCCCCACAAGATGCTCCATAGATTGTGCCCCATATGCTGCCCATGTATTGTGCCGCATATGCTGCCCCATGTATTATGCCCACAAGATGCTCCATAGATTGTGCCCCATACAGTATGCTGCCCCATGTATTATGCCCCATATGCTGCCCATTTATTGTGCCCATATGCTGCCCTATGTATTATGCCCCACAAGATGCTCCATAGATTATGCCCCCATATGATAGTATAGGTCCCTTATGCTGCTGCTGCAAATGAAAAAAAAATTACATACTCACCTCTCGTCGCTGGGGGCCAGGTGCTAGTGTCCTGAGCAGGCGGGGACACCAGCGCGCTATGGAGGACAGGTGCCGGTGTCACTGCTGGATCAGGCCCCGGCACCAGCAATATTCACCTGTCCCCGGTCCACCGTTGCACGCCGCTGTCTTCGGGTCCTCCGGCAGTGAAAGCTCAGGCAGAGGGCGCGGCGCACACTAACCACGCCATCGCGCCCTCTGACCTGAACATTCACAGCTAGAGGACGCGAGGACACAGCAGTGCGCAGGGGTGAACAGGGACAGGTGAATATAGCATATACTCACCCCCTCCTGGCACGTCTCTGCAGCCCCTGCTCTTCTCCCACGGTCTTCAGCAGCTATGCCTAACTTCAGCGGTCACGTGGTACCGCTCATTAAAGTCATGAATATGTGCATAGTCATGACTTTAATGAGCGGTACCACATGACCTCTGAACACAGGCGCCGGAGACCGTGGGAGAAGAGCAGGGGCTGCAGAGACCAGGAGAGGGGTGAGAATATAGGACAGCTGCGCTCCCCCTCCCCCGCCGACCCCCTGGTATGTGACTCGAGTATAAGCCAAGAGGGGTACTTTCAGCCCTAAAAAATGGGCTGAAAATCTCGGCTTATACTCGAGTATATAAGGTACTTTTTAGAAAACTGTTTTCCATGGAGTGAACAAAAGGAGGGTCCTGTTACTGTGCAGGGCGGCACTACATCTCTTTTTTCTTCATCTGACGTAGTGTAGAAGTCAGGGAAAAAGTGGGGAAAGTGCTCCGGAAGCGATCAGCTATTGATGACTGTGTGTTTTTTGTAGAGATGAGTCCTGGCTGGAAGAAGTGATAGTGGTCTGTGCTGGCTGAAGAAGAAAAGCAAAGAAGAAGGACTTCAACTAGAGATGTTACTAGAGAATCAGTGTATTACATGTACACGCACACTATACACTATAGACTGTAAACAGAGTTCCTGTGTATAATGTCACTGGTGATCACTGTATTACCTGTACACTGACACTATATACAGAGCTACTGTGTATAATGTCACCAGTGATCACTGTATTACCTGTACACTTACACTATATACAGAGCTCATGTGTATAATGTCACTGGTGATCACTGTATTATCTGTACACTATACACTATATACAGAGGTACTGTGTATAATGTCACTGGTGATCACAGGAATACCTGTATACTATATACTGAGCTCCTATGTATAATGTCACTGGTGATCACAGTAATACCTGTACACTATATACTGAGCTCCTGTGTATAATGTCACTGTATTACCTATACATTGACATTATATACAGAGCTACTGTGTATAAGGTCACTGGTGGTAATAACAGTGTTGTTAGTATTGTGGTTTGCATTCATGATCAGTATTGTAGTATTCAGTCACTATGTGATGGTAATATATGGTCTGGTCATGGTGTGGTGGTATTTATCCCCTATATGTGGTATGGCAGTATTTATCCTCTATCACTGCATGACCTGTACACTAACACTATATACAGACCTCCTGTGCATAATGTCACTGGTGATCACTGTATTACCTGCACACTATACACTATATACAAAGCTCCTGTGTATAATGTCACTAGGGATCACTGTATTACCTGTACACTGACACTATATACAGAGCTCCTGTGTATAATGTCACTGGTGATCACTGTATTGCCTGTACACTGACACTATATACAGAGCTCATGTGTATAACTTCACTGGTGATCACTGTATTATCTGTACACTATACACTATATACTGAGCTCCTGTGTATAATGTCACTGGTGGTCATTGTATTACCTGTACACTGACACTATATATACAGTTTCTGTGCATAGTGTCACTAGTGATCCCTGTATTACCTGTACGCTGACAGTATATGCAGAGCTCTTGTGTATAATGTCACTGGTGGTAATAACAGTGTTGTTAGTATTGTGGTTTGCATTCATGATCAGTATTGTAGTATTCAATCACTATGTGATGGTAATATGTGGTCTGGTCATGGTGTGGTGGTATTTATCCCCTATATGTGGCTTTATTCTGTCACTATGTGGTGGTAATTTGTGGTCTGGTCACGGTATGGCAGTATTTATCCGCTATATGTGGTATTATTCGGTCACTATGTGGTGGAATGTGTAGTCTAGTTATGGTGAGGCGGTATTTCTCCTTGTATGTGCTATTATTTGGTGCCTATATGCAGGTAATATGTAGTATTATTCAGTCACTATGTGATCTGTTCATGGTGTGGTGGTATTTCTTCTCTGTATGGTGTATTATTGGTCTTGGTATAGTGGATTGTGTTGTGTAAGACAGTCATCGGTTTTCTCTGATATTAATTAGGAGAAGATTCTTTATTTCCATTAGAGATTAGAAACTTGGATCACAGCGTCAAAGATGCTACAGGGGTTCTCCTGTGAAAACAGTAATCGTCTCTCCACAGGATTAGTGATAACGTATTGATTGGTGGAGGTGGGAGGGTCTGACTACTGGGACCCAGTGGGCAGAATGTGAAATTTTTATCCCCATTAGACTGGAGCAGTATGTCCAACTTGACCACTGATCCATTCATTCACTGTGTGGCTGCGAGCGCTGCTCTTGTTTTTTTCTGGAAGCCCCAAAGAGAATGAATGGAACTGCGGTCTGACATCTGAACTGCTGCTGCATTTTAAAATGGGTATAAGTGTCCTGTCATGGATAAAACCTCCCCATTCTTCGATCGGTGCAGTTTCTAATGGTCGGACCTAAGCGATCACCTATCCTGTGGAGCCCATGGGTCGGTGATAACTTGTTTTAATCATAGAACCTTTAATGTAAAATACCGTAATTGTACATCCCAGTTATGGGGGCGCACAATAGATGTGCAGGAGCCCCCTGTGTTTTACAGGTGATGCTCCACTATAATGGGATTAATGACTTACAGATATTTGCATACTAGATGGCAACCCGATGCTATTGCATCGGGAGGGCGGTAATGTCACGATGGGGCAGGCTTTGCAGCATTGAGAATCTCTCCCCCCATGTGCTCACCCACCTATCCACTCTCTCTTTCCCCATGTGCTGACTTCTCCTGTTTGTGCTCTCTTCTTTGACCTGTCTACCCCATGTGCTCTCCCCCTTGTCTGCTGTCTCTCTCCTTCCTGTTCTGTGTTCTCCCCTCATGTGCTGTCCAGTTTGAGCTGTCTCCCCACTGTGCTGTCTCTCTCACCCCTGTGCACTTTTTCTCTCCCCCATCTGCTGTCTTCTCCTTTCATATGATCTCTTCTTTGACCTGTGTACCCCATGTGCTATACCACAGCTCCTGGCAGGGGAGGAAGCAAAAGACAATACTGACATTACAGCAGGAGATCTCAGAGGATACATTTTGTGAGGTAAAATATTTTTTGAAAACAGTCAGTGAAATATTTTACCTCACAAAATGAATCCACTGTGATCCACTGCTGTAATGTCAGCATTGTCTTTTGCTTCCTCCCCTGCCCAGGAGATGTGGTATGCTCCGTACACGGTCAGACACAGACAATTTTTAAAATGAACTTTCGTTCGTGGGAAAACCACTTTAATGTGACCGGCTTCCTCTGCCTGTAGACACGTCGCGCATCTGCCGCTGGGATCAGCCAAATGATTCACTGCACCTGCGTGTAATTCGCGCAGGCACAGTAAATCAGACCGCCGCTATCTTTGTGCAGACAGATAGCCAGGGTCAATTCCAGGTTTTTGTGGGCCCCAGGCGAAAGAGTCTCAGTGGGCCCCTTTAACACATACCACAATTCATGATGCACAGATACGGAAGAGAAATATAGGTATAGTACAATGCCAAAGATTTCACTTACTTCAAACATTACATGAGTGATATCTATTGTAAATCCTACAATAGCTCAAAAGACAAACAGTATAGTCATCCATACAGTATTATGGGCACAACATAGTGCTCCATACAGTATTATGGGCACCCCATAGTGCTCCATGCAGAATAATGGGCCCCATATAATGCTCCATATATAATGGCCCCATATAATGCTCCATATATAATGGACCTTATAAGATACTTCATATATGGTAGGCCCCAAATGATGCTCCATATGTAATGGGTCCCATATTATGTTCCATATATAATGGGCCCCATATGATGCTCCAGTATATGATGGGCCCCATATATGATGCTTCAGTGCACGATGGGCCCTATATAATGCTTCATATATAATGGACCTATATATGATGCTCCAGTATATTATGGGCCCCATATAATGCTTCATATATAATGGGCCCCTTGAGGCACTGGCAGCTGGTACTGGCACAGGCACTGGGCCCCCATAGCATGACGGTGTCCCTGACTGTGAGTTGGCCCCCAGCCTGCTCAGGGCCCCGGCACTTGCCCGGGTGCGCTGGGTGCTGACGCCGGCCCTGCAGATAGCGATGGTCACATTAAAACTGTGCATGCGATCCTCCTGTACAAAGATGGTGGCAGTCAGTGAATCATTCGGCTGATCCCGGCGGCATCGTGTTCGCGACAGTGTTCCGCTGGTGGTACCGTGCAAGAGGCTGCTTGAGTGTGAGTGAGTGTGACTGTGAGTGTGTGAGTATGTGTGAGTGTGTAAGTGTAAGTGTGAATGTGAGTGTGAATGTGTGAGTGTATGAGTGTGTGAGTTTATGAGTGTGTGAGTGTATGAGTGTGTGAGTGTATGAGTGTGTGAGTGTGTGAGTGTGAGTGTGTGAATGTGAGAGTGTGTATGAGTGTGAGTGTGAATGTGTGAGTGTGTGTGAGTGTGTGAGTTTGAGTGTGTGAGTATATGAGTGTGAATGTATGAGTGTGAGTGTGTTAGTGTATGATTGTGTAAGTGTGAGAGTGTGTGAGTATGAGTCTGTGAGTGTGTGAGTGCGTGAGTGTGAATGAGAGTATGAGAGTGTGACTGAATGTGAGAGTGTGAGTGTGTGTGTGTAAGTATGAATGTGAGTGTCAGTGTGAGAGTGTGTGAGAATGAGTGAATGTGAGTGAGTGTGTGAGTGTGATTCTGTGAGTGTGTGTGAGAGTGTGTGAGTGTGTGTGTTGTGAGTGTGTGTGTGTGGTGCGTACGGCGTGTAGAGTGAGAGTGTGTGAGTGTGAATGTGAGTATGTGAGCGTGACTGAATGTGAGAGTGTGAATGTGAGTGTGTGTGAATGTGAGTATGAGTGTCAGTGTGAGAGTGTGTGTGAGTGTGTGAGAGTGTGAGTGTGAGAGTGTAAGAGTGTGAGTGTGAAAGTGTGAGTGTGAGAATGTGAATGTGAGTGTGAGTGTGTGTGAATGTGAGTGTGATTCTGTGAGTGTGTGTGAGTGAGAGTGTGAGTGTGTGTGTGTGTGGTGCGTACAGCGTATAGAGTGAGTGTGTGTGTGTTTTTGCAACGGTGTTCTGCTGGTGGTACCACACAATAGGTTTGTACCAGCAGCAGTTTCCATGTTGAGACACCCATCACGTGGGTGTCTCAATATGGCGGTCGGTGAACTTCCTCCGCTTGGAATTCTGGGATACGGTGACATCTGGACAGAACAGGAAATGAAAACATTACAAGGCAATTATATAAGTAGATAGCTGCAAGGTGGGCCCCTAGAGTCCATTCCCCTTGGTGGACCCCAAACACCCCAGTCCAACCCTGCCTATAAAAGACACGTGTTAGTTGGATGCCACATTGGAGATTTTGCGTTAGGGCCCACAAGCTTCAAGTTACGTCACTGGGTGTGAGGGTGGCTTAATCAATGCACATCATGGACACTATTTCTTGTCGCCAACATGGTGCTGCTAATTAATGAAACTTAACAAAAAAGTTCTCTGATTTTATATTGAAAAACAGAGCAATGATCATTTTCAAAGTACTTTAGGGGAAGATGTATAATTTCTACTGTCAGTCCCTCTGGACATCTCAAATTTCATGAGTAGTTTTTTTTCTGTAAGATTTCATATGACTCCTTGTTAAAAAAAAAAGTGTAGTGTATGGACTTTGCAAACCATCTGTACAACTCCAGACATTTCCATGTGCCAAGTACTCGTGTGCGTGATCCCAAAGACTCATTTGTATCTAACTGAAATTTAGAATATCTCAGCAGAACATCACAAATATTACAGACATCAGTATTTTTTTAATCTTTTAACACAAAGATATTAGCATTGATTATGACTTAGAAAATAGTGACAGACACGTTTTAACGTATGCAAGTCCCGGTTATTTAAATGTCCCAGCAAATTGCGAAGTCCTCTAACATGACATAGAGTAGATCTTTACGTTCTGTGCGATATTTTATTGACCATGAAAAGAGCGGATGGGTTTTGTCGTTTCTACTATTTGCAATATTGTGTTCCTGATTGAAAAATCGATTATTGGATGTTTCAGTAAGAACTAGTGGGATAGATTCGCCCTCGGACACAATGTCTGTTGTAATAGCGCAGAACTTCCACACAAGTGGAAGATGAGACACTTCACAGTATAACAAGATGTTGACAGAAAATGTTCTATCATTGCTAAATATTGAACCAGTTCTTGGCCGTTTCTCATTCTTGTCTCTAAGTCCAGAGCAAAATGTTAGGTTTTGAAATTATTCCAAAGAGTAATGTTTTTCTTAGTAGTCCACAGCTGTTTTTTTTTATTTTGTTTGTTAAGACCTCTAAGATAGTACAAAAGTTAAAATATTTGTAAAAAATTCATACCCCCAAAAAATGTGCAATAAGAAAACCCAATCCTAAAGCTACCCACATCGACATAAGATTTGGAATATTTTTATCTGAAATTGTACTCTAGCTGCCGGACTTCGTAAGCCCTCACCACTCAAGTTCTGCCATTCTGAGAAAATGTCATATTATATATGGTGTTGCAGGTGTGGATATACCATTGGTGCGACCTGTTCAGCCGCACAGGGGCCCAAGAGGTAAGGTGGCCCTATCCAACCTCCAAAGCAAGTGAAATTGTACAACAAAATGTGGAATTGTGCAACATTGCAGAGGGCACCTAAATTGTTTTTACACATATACCCTCTTCTTTCTGTGTCCGCCCTTGTGGTGAAGTCACTTTAGATAAAATAATTCAGCTTTCCTATACATCAGTTATTTTATTTAGTGTTTTTGGAAGGTTTTTGTATAATCCTTAAAGTTCATTATTTTTCTCAGCAGCAGAGGTATCTGAAATATATAGTTCCAAAACATATATTAGAGTCCCCGCACCTGCATGCCTCGTAGCCGCAACACATGCAGGGATTGACTGTTTGAAAAACGGACATTTTTGGCAGCATGAAAAAGACTTTGTGCGCACATACCCCTAGAAGCTTCTTTCCAACAAAGTTTCCCTCTTGGATAAAACTGACATGAATGTTTCCTGTAATCAATTTCAGTTTACACATACATTTTCTCAAGATAAACCTTATATGAGTCACTGCTTAATTATAATTTATTTTCTTTAAGGAACTCCTTTGTGGACATCATGCGTGCCATTCTCCTTTCACTAGAAGTTCTAATAGAAGACCAAGAGCTTCAAATCAATGGCTTCATTTTAATCATAGATTGGAGCAATTTTTCCTTCAAGCAAGCCTCCAAGCTTACCCCATCAATCCTCAGACTAGCCATCGAAGGGTTGCAGGTGTGTGAACAAAAAATGATTACAGTTCCCTTGTGCCAGACGGCTGAAATTGTGTACCATTTAGAGATTTTTTTTAGAAATTTTTAATGTATTTCTTTAGTACTTGCATAGGTTTGGAAATTAAAATGTTTGTTTATCTGTTAAAATGAAAAGTTTTATAGAGGTTTTATAGAGTATTAATCCGGTTGTATCACCACTAAATATATTGTTCAAAGGAAAACAAGTACTAAAATAGTATCTCCTGTTTTCGGCATTAAAATAAGAAGTTGCTTTACTTCCGAATATTTTTTATTTTTTTGGGTAGCTGAGATAAAGAATTTTGATCACTGGGATGTAAACATTGTTAAAGGGGTATTTTCAAGCTGTCTCTTGTGAAGCTCAGCGCTATGCAGTCTTCTTACTGTCTCCTCACTTCCTGGCAGGGTGGAGCTCTCCTCATTGAGTGACAGGATGGGTGAGTAGCAGAGCTGTAATATTAGTAGAACTATAAAGCTCAGCACAAGTTCTGCTATAAGACATTCAAATATCAGTGGTTTGTTCTGGAGTTATCACTGTTATCACTGTATTTATACACAGAGATTACAGGTCATTTGAATAAGCACAAAGTTCAGGATAGCAAAAACGAGCTGAACTGTGACAAGGAAACCTGACAGACTGGCGGGTGATTTTGCAAGATTTTTAACAGCAGCTAGTCAGCAGCTGAGAGGGAAGGGGATGGGGATGAGCAGATAACTGCTGCATAGAACTGAATGGGAGATAAAGAGGTGGTGGCTGGGATATTTGGAGTTAACCCCTCTCCTAGAATTTAACTGCTGCACACACTCACACTCATGGCTGAGCTCCATAAAAATTAGCTGTACACTATAAAAGATAAAAGCTCCCATTGTAGGAGTATAAAAAAGCAACTCAGTTGCAAACTTGCTTATTTTCATGCTGTACCACTAACTAAAACAATATAATAACTTGAAAATACTCCTTTAATAAACAGTCAGACATATAGTTAAGATTGAGGTAAGTCATGACATTTATAACTATGAGACGGATGTTGCACTTTGAAATGAGGATTTTGTGAAATCATCTACTTATTGTATACAAGAAGAAATATTGTTGAGAATACAACCTAGGAGATGCTGAAACCTCTGTGCGGGTTGGAGGAATACAATGACATGATTGCTCTTGTCCACCACACCAACAGGAGACTGGAGCTTGAGATGTGCTGTACATTGTTGGGGTAAATTCTATTTTGAAAGAGGGGGATTAACTGAAGTGCTTGCACTGAGCGGCTAAATGAGGCACTATTTCTTTGTGGATCACTATTATGTCATTAATATCATATGAGAAGCTAAGGTGGGCACTAATAAATAAGATATGTGCACACATTAAGTATTTCTTGTAGACGTTTCTGCATCAGAAAAATGTCTCTTGGCAGGAATAAAGCTATACAAAAAGCATGCATTTTGAGTGCTTTTTAATGCATTTTTTTACACTCATTAGAATTGTTGAAAAATGCTGCAAAAATGCTGAAAGAATTGAAATGCTGCAGATGTGAAACTGATTCAAATCTGTAAGAAAAAAAGTAAGCAACATGTGCATGGGACTTCAGAAGTCTAATTCACATTGCTGAGACAGTAAAATGCTTTTTTGTGCTGAAAAAACACACGTAATAAACATGACATGTGCACATACCCTTAGGTTAAGAGTCTATTACCAAATGGGTGTCCTACTAAAATGTCAGATTTAAAGGAGGGCACAATTCCCATGTGAAGCATCATCCATCATTTACAGATTTCTAGATGCAGCTCTTCAGTCTTTAGCAAACAGAAGTTATCAGTAGAGTTGAGCGATACTTTCCGATATCCAAAAGTATCGGAATCGGAATGGTATCGCCGATACCCAAAAAATATCGGCGATACCCGATACCGATACCGGAAGTCCAATGTAAGTCTATGGGAACAAAATATCGAAATTAAAAAAAACCCATTCTTGCCTTTGTATGTTAAGTTGTACCATAAAAAAAGGAAACAACCAAAAAAGGATACATGATAGAAATGTAAATTTGGGGTTTGAGGATTAAGAGGAAACAAAAGGCTATGTAGATGTTTATAACGCATAATTTAATCCAATGGAATAGCATTAATTTTTTTTTTTAGGAAATACGTTCGGATTGACGAAGAAATTGACAATGTTGTTAACCTTTTTTCTATTTTGGCAAATATGTATGTTTCACAACTTCCATGCTCTTCACCTTTTTAACTTTTGCCACACTTTCTCCTTCATAATCTTCAGCAGCATCATCTTTGTCATCAAATTATTCTTCATCTTCACCTTCTTTATCTTCTTCTAAAACTTCTTGCTTTTCATCTTTTTGTTAACATTACTCATATTGTTCTTTTTAAACTATTATTCTTCTTCATATTATAGTCCTTCATCTTCTTCATAATATTCTTATTTGTGACATAGATTCCTGTACTTGTAATCTGTAAAAGTATGATTTTTTCATCGTTCCGTTCTTGCTGCCACAAAAGATTTAAATTACAACAGTATTTGTCCGTGTTCAGTTTAGCCTGCAGCATCAGGCATTTACCAGGGGCACCACGAGGAGGAACGGACTCACCCCCATACACTGCTTAGTCTTCTTCTGCTTATAATTTAGAGCATATATTTTGTTCTTCATTTTGGTCTTATACTTCATGTTCTTCTGCTTTTAGATCTTCTGCTTATTGTTCTTGTGTCTCTTGTTCTGTATCTTGTATTTGTAGCACAACCTTGTACCAGCTGATGTTACTGGGACACGGTTACTAAGCAGGAGGTACCTGTGCTCCAAAGCACTACCAAGGACAAGCAGACATTGCAGGAACTCGGATACCGAGATGGAGGCACCTAGGCCAAAGGCACTGCGGAGAACCAGTTGACGGCACTGGAACCCCGACGGGTAGCAGAAGGTACAAGAGCCAATGCAAGTAACGAGGACCAGCTGACTGTGCTGGAACCCGTAGGGGCAGCAGAAGGAAAAGAGCCAATGGCACAACCGAGGACCAGCTGACGTTACTGGGACACGGTTACTAAGCAGGAGGTACCTGTGCTCCAAAGCACTACCAAGGACAAGCAGACATTGCAGGAACTCGGATACCGAGATGGAGGCACCTAGGCCAAAGGCACTGCGGAGAACCAGTTGACGGCACTGGAACCCCGACGGGTAGCAGAAGGTACAAGAGCCAATGCAAGTAACGAGGACCAGCTGACTGTGCTGGAACCCGTAGGGGCAGCAGAAGGAAAAGAGCCAATGGCACAACCGAGGACCAGCTGACGTTACTGGGACACGGTTACTAAGCAGGAGGTACCTGTGCTCCAAAGCACTACCAAGGACAAGCAGACATTGCAGGAACTCGGATACCGAGATGGAGGCACCTAGGCCAAAGGCACTGTGGAGAACCAGCTGACGGTACTGGAACTCGGACGGGTACCATAAGGCACCCATGAAAATGTAAGTTGACAGGCCGCAAGCCGTCTGCAGTTACCAAATCACACAGTCCTACAGTGGGTGCTTGTCCTATTTTCACAACGGAAAGAGCCTTTATTTACATATCCCACAGCACACATAGGAATCACCTAAACTGCAGGCACCATAGAGTCAGATAACCGGAATGCAACATGACAGGACAACTTATTGGAGGCTAATTTACGTTGACACTGCCAGGAAATAGCTGTGGTGCTGTAACCAGGGTGGGCATGAGTCAGTACCCGTGCCCACCCTTCCGAGCAACAACTGGCGGTGTTGGAGCCCAGGGATGAGAGGAGGACAGGGTGGAGGCAGCATGACTTTTTGTCGTACACACAGCAGGGGAACAGCTGCCATTACTCAACCCCAGTAACACAGGAGCAAGTGTTGACTGTGCTAACAGCACTTACAGGCAACAACTGGCGGTGTTGGAGCCCAGGGTCCAATGCATCGACTTCAATTGCTTCCACCTCCTCTCAGGAACACAGCACTGTTGATCAACCATCTGTCTCTTCACCGCCTGCCAAATTGCCCAGTCAGTCAGAGAGTTCTGTACAGGAGCCAGCTGAGTCTCTGCTTCTGTTCTCAGAATCTGTTGGTTTGCAAACAGGGGCACAGCCAAGCAGCATTCTGGAATGTGAAGAAGAGGGAGTATGCAGTGATGCGCAACAGCTGTGTCTCTCTGAATCTGAAGAGGCGGGTGAGACAGTGCCGATGGTCAGCACACCGCAGAACGCATCTGATGATGATGAGACTCAGGTGCCAGTTTCTGTTGAGCATGGTGGTGGCCAGACCACCCAACAGCAGCAGGTGTTGGAAGAGGTTAGTGGAGATGATGAGGTCCAAGACCCAACATGGCGTGAGGAACAGGAAGGTGGTGGTAGCAGCTCTGAGGAAGCGATTGCCCCAACGGTACAAACAGGAGGGAGAGTTAGGCTGCATACTCTGTTGCCTGTAGCCTCCATTTTGGCACCTGTTCGGATTTCTCTTACAAAAGTCTAAACGGACGCTCCCAGGACTTGCACTGTGTGGTCCTTTTTTCACACACTTGCAGATGATATTTGCTATGTCAAATGCAAGCTGTGTAATCAAAAAGTAAAAAGAGGTAAAGTGTCAGTAACCTCAATACCACAAATATGTGTAAACATGTGCGGAGAAAACACGTAGTTGAGTTACAAAGACACACTGAAGATGTACAGTCTATAGAGAATCACTGCACAAGTTTAACTGCATATGTCATGGTTAAATTTGAAATTTTTATTGCACACTTGATGTGAAAAAAGAAAATAGCTATGAGACTACTGACTGACGTTTTGGGCAACGCAGTGGCCTTTATCAAATAGTCGCTGGAAGAGATAGAAAAATTTACATTCAATGACAATGTATAATATATACAATATATACATAGGGTGAAGAATATATATACATAGGAATTAGGCAACATGTTAAACATTTGGGTGATACTGTAGAACACGGAGAATTATTACTCTAGGGTATGTGGGTGGATAATGTAGTTTTTTGTTGATTTTTGGGAGTGTGTAGAAAACAGGGGTGATGGGGTATTGAATATTAAGGAATGTCATAGTCTTACAGTCTATGGTGATCAATTAAAGATGTTTTTTCAGGATACGATCAATTTTTTGACAGATGTAAAATGTAGGGTCACAATTGAGTTGTCTGTAGGTTAGGTTAACTACAGTTGTCTATGAATTTCGGCAATAGATTGGGTCTTATTCATAATAACGATAGCACCCCCTTATCTGCTGGTTTAATAATAATGTTGGGGTTATCTTTCAGAGATTTTATGGCTTGTTTATCTGTGGGTGTCAGGTTGTGGCGTATCGGGTGTAGGCCCAATCTCGGCAAACCATCCACGAGCACAGGCTCTGAATGCTGGCATTGCAAAACTCCTGTCCCTTGAAATGCTGTCATTCAGGCTGGTGGAGACTGACAGTTTACGGAACTTAATGGCATTGGCAGTCCCACAATACAATGTGCCAAGCTGATTTTATTTCAGCAGGCAAGCCGTCCCTGGTCTGCAAAAGCATGTTGTTGAGGTTAAAATTAAACATGCGCTACTAAACTCCGTCAGTAGCAATGTCCACCTGACCACCGCTGCATGGACCAGTACCCATGGCCAGGGACGATACCTTTCCCTTACTGCCCATTGGGTCAATGTTGTGGAGCCGGGTACAGATCTTGCGAGTGGCGCTGTACGTGTTCAGGCAACTACAAGGATTGCGGGAATCAAGTCTGTACACATTGACTCCTCCTTCTCCAGTTCCTCAGAAACATCGTTGCAGGAGCCGTCACGGTCTACCTCCACATGGACCCGTGAACGCTTAATAAGAATCTTTAGTTATATAGCGCCAACAGATTACGCAGCGCTTTACAGTTTAACAGTTTCAGAACACAAGTCATAAGTAACAACGTTACCAATACAATAATGAAAGCAATATAATCCGCACATGCTCGTGAGAGCTTACAATTTACAAATATGTGGGGGAGATACAAAGTACAGGTGTTTATATACAATGGTGTATTTAGAATGATGGCCCAGCCATTTTGAGGGAGTGAGGGATGGATGGAGATAGTGAATGGGCTACACACACACACAGTTACACATAGAATGACTTTGATTAGTGAATGTGATAGGCCGCTCTGAACAAATGTGTTTTGAGTGTGGAAGTAGGGCTGTTAATGGGGATGTTGAAGTCTCCAAGGATAAGGGTTGGTACTTCTGAGGACATGAAAGTGCGGCAGCCAGGCAGAGAAGTGGTCAAGGAACTGTGTGGGCGAGCCTGGGGTCCGATATATTACCGCTACTCTGAGGGAGAGGGGACGAAAGAGCCTGATGGTGTGGACCTAATAATTTGCAAAATCTTAATATAAAATTTACATGTTACATATTTACATCTACTATAAAACATTTAACCATTAAGCCTACTTACAGAACAAGGAAGTGTAAAAAAAAACTTGTGCTTAAAAAAAAAAGTGCAAATAAAATGTGAGAAGGGCAGTGTAACAAATAATTTAGGAAAAAGATAAACTAACATCAAGTGCTGTGTGCTGTGTAAGAGCCAGACACATTAACATGAAATCAGTCTGGAATAGCGGTGATTTTCTCCCCATAACCCGAGTAACATTCTGGGGAGAGGGGTGTAGAGTCAACGATCAGCAACTAGCTACGGTAGATCAAATACCTGAAAAAAAAAAAAAAAAGTTATTTAACATTCATAAGATACATTTTATTTTATAAAAAAAAAAAAAATTTTATTTAACATTCATTAGATACATTGTATTTAAAAAAAAAAAAAAAAATTTATTTAACATTCCTAAGATAATTTTTTTTAAAACATAAAAACTATAATACACAGCAGGATCTTTAGTAAAAACCAGACTTACCACTGTAACCTCTTAAGGGTATGCCACACTAAACAACATCGCTAACGGGATCGCTAAAAAACGTCACTATTTAGCGATCCCGTTAGCGATGTTGTTGTGTGCGGCAGCTGCCAGCGACGAGCTTCCTGCTGTGATCTCGCTCGTCGCTGGAATCGTTCCGGACCCTATTTTCGTCGCTGGCGCCCCGCTGGGTAAGTATATATCGCTAAGTGTGGCACCTTTTTTAGCGATTTAGCGGTACTTTTGTACCGCTAAAGTCGTTAAGGAGATCGCTAACCGCGATAGCGTCCTTAACGATATCGCTAAATGTGGCCGACACTAGCGATATAGAAACAATCCCGCTAGCGATCTCATTAGTATGCGACGCTAACGAGAATCGCTAGCGGGATTGTGTAGTGTGGCAGTACCTTTAATCCTTGCAAGCTTCAACACAACATTGACAAGGTACACAGCAGGGGTGGTCGGTCTCCTAGACAACGAGCAAACTCCTTCATGTTGAGAGAGGCCACCATCTCCTTAGCTTTCTGGTACTTTTCTGTGGGAATGAGCTTGTCTCCAACCAGCCAGGAATATCCATTGAATGGCACACCATGGTTTGGTATTAGCACCCAGTACCAAAAGTGAAGCCAACCACAGTTCCCATTTCTCATGAACTTTATTTGATATACTGGCTGGCCAAACATTAGTTTCTCACAAAGGAGCTGAAGACCCTGAGTGGTAGTAGGTGCAAGTCTCTCCAGCATGACCTGTTTGTTAGATATTTGCCGTCTACACCTAAAGAACATCTCTAGAATCCGCCCTTTTCTCACCATGGAAACAACAAAAACCCTCACTATAGCATTGATCCACTCCCGCCTGGACTACTGCAATGCTCTATTACTTGGCCTCCCCATTACTCGACTATCCCCTCTCCAGTCCATCCTTAATGCAGCAGCCAGGGTCATCCATCTGGCTAATCGGTACTCGGACGCGTCCGCTCTTCGCCAGTCCTTACACTGGCTGCCCATTCATTATAGGATCCAATTCAAAGTACTGGTTCTCACCCACAATGCTCTCCACAGTGCAGCACCCCCCTACATCTCCTCCCTCATTTCTATCTATCGGCCTAACCGACCGCTGCGCTCTGCAAATGACTTTCGACTAACCTCTGCAGTAATCCGTACCTCCCACTCCCGACTCCAAGACTTCTCCCGCGCTGCGCAAATCCTCTGGAATGCTCTACCACAAGAAATTAGTACTATCCACAATTTGCCTGGTTTCAGGCGCTCCCTCAAAACACATTTGTTCAGAGTGGCCTATCACATTCAATAACCAAAGTCGTTCTATGTTTAAGTGTGTATGTGGAGCCCATTCACTATCTCCATCCATGCCTCACTCCCTCAAGATGGCTGGACCATCATTGGAAATGCACCATTATATATACACACCTGTACTTTGTATCTCCCCCACCTCATTGTAGATTGTAAGCTCTCACGAGCAGGGTCGGCTTATTTTGCTTTAATTATTGTATTGTTAACGTTGTTACCTATGACTTGTGTTTTGAAACTGTTAAAGTGTAAAGCGCTGCGGAATATGTTGGCGCTATATAAATAAAGATTATTATTATTATTATTATATCAAAGGGAGAAGAGGATTGGGCCTTGACAAGGTGCCCGATTGCATCTTAAGTCTTATTGAATGTTGGAGCCAGTCCACCGTATAAAAGCAGCCATAGAGTGTCCAGGTACCTGCTTAGATTTCGATCAAAATGAAGACTACTTTGATGTACATGTACACCAATTCGAGAAAAATGACAAGGATGAGGCAGTAAGACACGCTCAGCAGAGTACAAGCAGCATTGCTTGAAGAAGTAACTTGAGCGTGATCAAAATTGAATAAATTAAAATCTCAGACTACAGTGAACACAACTCTTAGCTGTGAAAGGGCTTTTTGTGTCCTTCTACAGTGTTTTCAACCAATGTATTGGATACGGATGGAAGCACGTCACACTATAATTTCAATTGAATGGAGCAGCAAGAATTACACTAAAGAAAAAAAAAAAAAAAGAGTGTGAGAGTGACATGTGCAGATGCCTACATACAGCGTTGTATGTCGAGCAAACTGCAGCGCGTCACCTGCACTCACACACACACACCTTGCAGAGCTGTGAAAAAAACACTGCAAGGCAAAAGGAAGATGTACACAGCGGTTGGTAAAGTAGCCTGCCTAAAGCACAGTACACAAAATCGCAATCTCTAACTGTCCCTCAGAGTCAGCAGAGCAGCGTTCTGTTCCAAACTGAATTAACAGCACAGTGACGCTAAAATGGCGGCTTTATCCGGCAACAATACCTTCCTTGTGTCACGGTTAGGGTAGCGTGTGTCTATTATATGAGTGTCTGTAAAATGTAATGTTACGCAGACTTATTCTGCCCTTGGGACGCAAAAAATAAGACAGCAGTAATCATTTACTGTATAAAACTCCACCTATGCGCAACAAAACAAGCACGTTCCCTCTTACGGTTCCTGCGCTGACATGTGAGTAGGGAGTTTGGAGACGTTCCTGAATTTATCCCAGGTATCCACCACGGTGGTGACTTAAATATGGTGAATCAAACCAGTGAAGAACTGTAGGTCGATGCGAATGAATGTGCGATCACATGACACACGTTTATAATAACCCTTGCTAGACACGAGTAACTTTGTAGACATTTGGACACACCTGAACCCAGATGGCAGTGAATATTCATTCTATTCGGCGCCACATGACTCTTGGTCCAGAATAGATTATATATTGCTAGCACAGGAGCTATTAAGGGGAGTGGAAGAGGCAGATGTGCACAATGTAGCTATATATGACCACGCGCCCGTATCAGTGACCCTGCCAGATATGGTGCAGATGGGGCCAAACCAAACTTGGCACTTCCCGACCTATTTGTTAATGGATGAGAAGTTTCGACATCACGTGAAGCAATGGTGTTTTTAATATGTAAGGGATAATGGAGATACTAGGGATAGGCCGGAACTTTTATGGGCAGCAGGGAAGGGAGTAATGCGCGGGAAACTAATAGGTTATCAGACAACGCTAAAAAAGAAGATCGCGACAAACTACTCGCAGGCTAGCAGGATATTACGCGATAGGTACACGGCAAACAAGACAAGTTCATCAACACAGGTTAAAAATAGATGTAAGCAGGCTAAGGCTGACTTACACGTATGGGTATATCGACGAGAGACAAGCAGTAATAACAATTATAGAGCCGATGTATATCGTTATGGTAGCAAATGAGGGAGACTATTAGCACGACTAGCGAAAGGAAATCACATTCGTCATCAACATATTACAGCGTTAACGAATAAACATGGGATCATGAACACAGACCCTCGAACCATAAACACCATTCTACAAGAATACTACTCAGACTTATATAAGGTGGAACATACGGATAGTGCGGAGGGTAACACCTTTGTAGATGGAATACGGTTACCATCCATCACAAACTATCAGCTTCTCCTTTTAAAAAAACAAATTGAGGTGACGGAAGTGACAGCGGCGATAAGTTACTTTAAATACGGGAAAGCTCCAGGACCTGACGGGTTTACAGCCAAATTATTAAAATTATTGAGTGAGGATATCCCGTCCACATTGGTACGCACCTTCAATCATATATTGGAGACAGGAGGGTTGCCCAGCCATTCAAACATGTCACACATGAAGTTGCTACTAAAACCAAACAAACCTTCACATCTGCCTGGATCCTATCGTACATTCTCACTCATTGACCATTATATCAAGATTTTGTCCAGGATCATGGCAGATCTTTTGAGTAGCATTGTTCCTACGCTGATAGGGTGATCACAAGTGGCCTTTGTTAGCTACTTTGTTGGCTACTATCAGTCTCACTATGCATAACACATGTGTGCAGTGGGCAGTATTACCTTTGCCTTCGGTGGAGTAGGAAAACACCTCTCCTATCGAAGTGTTAGTTGGGGAGATGGAAGATTTGACACCGGGACCTGAATTGTAATACTTAAATGTGACAGGTGACAAATTTGTTAAGGCGCAACTCCGTGGCCCCTACGTTGAGTCTAGCCCGTGAAAATTTACTGGTTGTCAATGGGAAACCCCAACACCCCGGGGCAGCTACAGTATTTAAACAATTAGAGCTGAACCAAGATTTCTGTATCAGGTTTATAAAATACATGTTGAAATTTTTTAGCAATTGCTGCTACCGCAGTCATATCGGAGGTTGGTAATGGACTTAGCGCATGCGCATGTACTAGGGTGACATTTGTGCCAAAAGAAAACCCTACACAGAATTATACAACGGTTTTACTGGCTGGGGGTCTATCAAGAAGTTAAACGGTATTGTAACTCTTGTCGCATGCGCCAGGTACACAGTCCTCAGCCTCATTTAGTGAGTCCCTTGGTGCCATTAAAAATTTTAGAGGTCCAGTTTGAGAGAATATCCATGGATCTGGTGGAGCCGGTTAATAAATCAGCAAGGGGTCATCAACAGGGGCAATAAAAGGGGCACTGTGTGGGTCACCAGTTTTGAGCACACCCGAGTTCAAAAGAGAATTCATTGTCCAGACTGATGCGTCAGAGGTAGGTCTGGGTGCCGTGTTGTCTCAGGACTGGAGCTTAACGGGGAGGAGCATCCCATTAGTTTCCTGAGTCGAAAACTTACTCCATCAAAAAACAGAGACAGCATTGTAGAGAGAGAGTGCCTGGCGATAAAGTGGGCACTGGAGTCGTTGCGCTACTATTTGTTGGGGATAACATTTTGTTTTGTAAATGATCATTCCCCTGTGACTGGCAGTGTTGTAGCCCAGGGAGTAGAGTTCAGGTGGTAGAAAGATGAACATAACAGGAGACTTGGAAAACGTTGGCAAACAGTTATTTAATCTGAAAACGGACAGGCAAATTCAGGTGAGATCCATGCCTTGTTCATTTTCAGAAAAATAAGCCGGTCTACATTGTCTGAGGATAGTCGCATGCGACGGTCTGTTAGTACACCACCTGCAGCACTAAAGACGCGCTCAGATAATACACTGGCAGCAGGGCAAGCCAGCACCTCCAAGGCATAACACACATCAAATACAAATATAACAGTAATAATAATATTATTAATAAAAAATGAAATTGCACACACAGTACACAGACACAGCTCATATGTGTGTATGAGAGAGTGTTTCTGTGTGTAGTTCATGCCTCTAGCCTAGAAGATCAGTCTTGCTAAAATCTTTAACACTGACCCCTGTTCTGTTCTTAAAATGGTGGATGCTGAACTGCTTCTCAGCCCCCTCATACACAATCATTATGTGGCACTGCTGGGCTCAGTCAGAGGCATCAGATTGAACTAGGCTGTCCAGAGTCATTCTCAATAGAACATTTTGTTCAGCAGTTCATCTAGTTCATTTAGTTCAGAGGTCACATGATGCATTTCCTATCAGCTCCTCACAGGATAGGGTGGAGAAAAACTGAACTAAATGAACTAATCTTTTGAACTAATCTTTTCAGTGAACTAGTTCATGGTGAACTAATCACCAAAATTAACTAGATTTCCCATCACTATGGTGTACACCTTGGTGGCGCTGTGACAAAACTTCGCCACATTTGTAACATACAGCTCTTGCCCTGTGCAGAGGCGCTGCTTGTGCTCCCTCTTGTTGCAGAGGTGTCTACAATGCCTCGACGCACAGAGCTGCTTTGTAAAGCAGTAGCAGCAGCAGCGCTCTCGGCTGGAATGGAGAACATTATGGATTTCAACAGTGTGTCTTGGTCCTCCAGCATTTTACGGTCCCGGTTCAACGGTGTGATGAGGCTTTGTAAGTTGTCCCGGTAACGAGGGTCTAGGAGGGTGTACACCCAATAATCTGACGTGGTGAGAATGTGGCCGATGCAGCGGTCGTTTCTCAGGCAGTGCAGCATGAAATCAACCATGTGCTGCAGACTCACAACTGGCCAACAAACGCTGTCCTCTGGAAGGGCGTCACACTAATAGATTTTTGTAAATTTAAAATAGAATAAAGCAGCAGCAATTTTTGAAAAATTACAAGGATGAGCCAGTGACAGACACTCAGCAGAGTACACGCTGCGGTGGTTGAAGTAAGTGGAGCGGGATCTACACTCCTACAAAAAAATTAAACCTCAGACTAGAGTGAACACTGAAACACAACTGTTCACTTGCTGTGAAAGGCCTTTTTGTGGACTTCTATTATGTTTGCAAGCAATGTATTGTATTTTGATGGAAGAGCGTCACACTAATAGATTTTTGTAAATTTTAAATAGAAGAAAGCAGCAGCAATTTTTGAAAAATTACAAGGATGAGCCAGTGACAGACACTCAGCAGAGTACACGCTGCGGTGGTTGAAGTAAGTGGAGCGGGATCTACACTCCTACAAAAAAATTAAACCTCAGACTGCAGTGAACACTGAAACACAACTGTTCACTTGCTGTGAAAGGCCTTTTTGTGGACTTCTATTATGTTTGCAAGCAATGTATTGTATTTTGATGGAAGAGCGTCACACTAATAGATTTTTGTAAATTTTAAATAGAAGAAAGCAGCAGCAATTTTTGAAAAATTACAAGGATGAGCCAGTGACAGACGCTCAGCAGAGTACACGCAGCATTAGTTGAAGTAACTGGAGCGTGATCTGCACTCAAAAAAAAAAAATCACAGACTGCAGTGAACACTGAAACACAACTGTTCACTTGCTGTGAAAGGCCTTTTTGTGGACTTCTATTATCTTTGCAAGCAATGTATTGTATTTTGATGGAAGAGCGTCACACTAATAGATTTTTGTAAATTTTAAATAGAAGAAAGCAGCAGCAATTTTTGAAAAATTACAAGGATGAGCCAGTGACAGACACTCAGCAGAGTACACGCTGCGGTGGTTGAAGTAAGTGGAGCGGGATCTACACTCCTACAAAAAAATTAAACCTCAGACTAGAGTGAACACTGAAACACAACTGTTCACTTGCTGTGAAAGGCCTTTTTGTGGACTTCTATTATGTTTGCAAGCAATGTATTGTATTTTGATGGAAGAGCGTCACACTAATAGATTTTTGTAAATTTTAAATAGAAGAAAGCAGCAGCAATTTTTGAAAAATTACAAGGATGAGCCAGTGACAGACGCTCAGCAGAGTACACGCAGCATTAGTTGAAGTAACTGGAGCGTGATCTGCACTCAAAAAAAAAAAAATCACAGACTGCAGTGAACACTGAAACACAACTGTTCACTTGCTGTGAAAGGCCTTTTTGTGGACTTCTATTATGTTTGCAAGCAATGTATTGTATTTTGATGGAAGAGCGTCACACTAATAGATTTTTGTAAATTTTAAATAGAAGAAAGCAGCATCAATTTTTGAAAAATTACAAGGATGAGCCAGTGACAGACACTCAGCAGAGTACACGCTGCGGTGGTTGAAGTAAGTGGAGCGGGATCTACACTCCTACAAAAAAATTAAACCTCAGACTAGAGTGAATACTGAAACACAACTGTTCACTTGCTGTGAAAGGCCTTTTTGTGGACTTCTATTATGTTTGCAAGCAATGTATTGTATTTGATGGAAGAGAGTCACACTAATAGATTTTTGTAAATTTTAAATAGAAGAAAGCAGCAGCAATTTTTGAAAAATTACAAGGATGAGCCAGTGACAGACGCTCAGCAGAGTACACGCAGCATTAGTTGAAGTAACTGGAGCGTGATCTGCACTCAAAAAAAAAAAAAATCACAGACTGCAGTGAACACTGAAACACAACTGTTCACTTGCTGTGAAAGGCCTTTTTGTGGACTTCTATTATGTTTGCAAGCAATGTATTGTATTTTGATGGAAGAGCGTCACACTAATAGATTTTTGTAAATTTTAAATAGAAGAAAGCAGCAGCAATTTTTGAAAAATTACAAGGATGAGCCAGTGACAGACACTCAGCAGAGTACACGCTGCGGTGGTTGAAGTAAGTGGAGCGGGATCTACACTCCTACAAAAAAATTAAACCTCAGACTAGAGTGAACACTGAAACACAACTGTTCACTTGCTGTGAAAGGCCTTTTTGTGGACTTCTATTATGTTTGCAAGCAATGTATTGTATTTTGATGGAAGAGCGTCACACTAATAGATTTTTGTAAATTTTAAATAGAAGAAAGCAGCAGCAATTTTTGAAAAATTACAAGGATGAGCCAGTGACAGACGCTCAGCAGAGTACACGCAGCATTAGTTGAAGTAACTGGAGCGTGATCTGCACTCAAAAAAAAAAAAAATCACAGACTGCAGTGAACACTGAAACACAACTGTTCACTTGCTGTGAAAGGCCTTTTTGTGGACTTCTATTATGTTTGCAAGCAATGTATTGTATTTGATGGAAGAGCGTCACACTAATAGATTTTTGTAAATTTTAAATAGAAGAAAGCAGCAGCAATTTTTGAAAAATTACAAGGATAAGCCAGTGACAGACACTCAGCAGAGTACACGCTGCGGTGGTTGAAGTAAGTGGAGCGGGATCTACACTCCTACAAAAAAATTAAACCTCAGACTAGAGTGAACACTGAAACACAACTGTTCACTTGCTGTGAAAGGCCTTTTTGTGGACTTCTATTATGTTTGCAAGCAATGTATTGTATTTTGATGGAAGAGCGTCACACTAATAGATTTTTGTAAATTTTAAATAGAAGAAAGCAGCAGCAATTTTTGAAAAATTACAAGGATGAGCCAGTGACAGACGCTCAGCAGAGTACACGCAGCATTAGTTGAAGTAACTGGAGCGTGATCTGCACTCAAAAAAAAAAATAAAATCACAGACTGCAGTGAACACTGAAACACAACTGTTCACTTGCTGTGAAAGGCTACTCCTTTCTGTACTTCTATAGTGTTTGCAACCAAGGTATTGTATACGGATGGAAGCACGTCACACTATTATTTCAATTGCATGGAGCAGCAAGAATTACACTGAAGAAAAAAAAAAGAGTCTGTGAGTGACACGTGCAGATGCCTACAGACAGCGTTGCATGCAGAGCAAACTGCAGCGTCACCTGCACTCACACACACCTTGCAGAGCTGTTAAAACAACACTGCAGGCAAAAGGAAGCTTTACACAGCGGTTGGTGCTAGCCTGCCTACAGCACAGTACACTAAATCGCAATCTCTAACTGTCCCTCAGAGTCAGCAGAGCAGCGTTCTTTCCCTAACTGAGTTCACAGCACAGTGACGCTAAAATGGCGGCGGCGCCTTTTATAGTGCATTCTGACATCATTTCAGCATCCAATCACAGCCATGCCATTAGTTAACATGACCGCAGCAGTACAGGATGTGCCCACACTTCTTAGGATTCCTCATTGGCTGACTAAAATCACATTGCCTCTCAAAGAATTATCGGAACTTCCGATTCCGGTATACGATATTGGAAAATATCGGAACTAAGTATCGGAATTCCGATACAGCGAATATCGGCCGATACCCGATACTTGCGGTATCGGAATGCTCAACACTAGTTATCAGCAATTCTTTACCAGATATTTATAGGCTATAAAACACACATTACACGGTTACAGATTTTTCAATCTCTTAATCAGATGTCTTCTTGCTAGAACATCGCTAACATTTCACACACAGTGATTCTCTTTTCTGCATTCAGGACTGTCTTTATTGCCGTAGTTTCACTCAATTGATCCTCTACTTAGCCACGCACATTATGATTTGGCACACCAGCTCTGTCACTGTAGTATGGCAGATGTATCTTTTTCATGGCTGTCATGTCCAAAAATGGAAAGTCATTTGGATTTAAGTCTATGTTAGCAGGCATCAGAAGCAAATAAGACAAAGTTATACTGTACTATAATAATAATATGATACTATAATAAAACCTATTAAAAAATCCTAGCCTAAAACTCAATTCATTTCACTTTTGCAGGATTCCTCCTAATATCACCATTATCAGAGATGGCTTTACAAGTACAGAATTATGTACAATGAGACCAAAATAAATCAAAATTAATGAAAATGGCCACCGCCATCCTACATTAAGGGATAGTGCTACTTAAGCTCCAATGTTCTGAATTGTCAAGGATTTATATATTCTTTGCCGTGCGTGACCTTGTTGCGGCGGATATACTATCTAGTTATCTTAGTAGCTTTAATATTATGCAAATACCTTATTTATGCTGATTTTATGTTGTGAATTCCCCTGCTGGGTATCCATAGCCTGGCACTGTTGCTGCTAGTATTGTGGCTGTTGTGAGCCTACATAATTAATAACCCTCATTATTCCCTTACCTACCACAGATAGACACAACTGTAACATATAATATACCTTAAAGGGAATTTGTCACCCCACCGCGGAAGTATATGACCTATTAATATGGGCATACAGGTAATAGAAATGTTACACTATTCTTACCTGTGTGCCTGATATTAATGGTCGTGTTGGTGAGAAATGTTATATTCTGTCTTTATTCTTAACAATTTCTTCCGGGCTCTGGGGCGTGCAGTGTCTGGAAGAAATCCCTGCCTCTTGTCTTCATTGTAATACTTACCCCCTTTCATCAGCGTCAGTTACAGCTCCGGAATCCCGCACCTGCCCCCTGCACTCCCTCTGTAATGCATACCTCATCCTCCCTCCTGTGGTCACTGCATTCTGTGATCTTCTGCGCAGGTGCCGGCGAGTCACTGTGATCTCCTGTTTGTGCGCCGATAAGGTGCTCTCCCCACTTCCTCCCTGCATACGCATCGCCATGTACACATGGTTCCTAGCGATGACTATGCAGGGAGGAAGTGGGGAAAGCATATTATCGGCGCACACACTGGCGGTCACAGTGACTCGTCAGTGCCTGCACAGAAGATCGATGAATGCAGTGTCCACTAAAGGGAGGATGAGGTATGTATTTCTGAGGGAGTGCAGGGCGCAGGCGTGGGTTTCCAGGGCCATAACTGACGCTGAAGGGAGGGAGTAAATATTACAAACAGGATAGGAAGGCAGGGATTTCTTCCAGGCACCACACGCCCCAGAGCCTGGAAGAAATCATTAACATAAAGAATATAACATTTCTCAGCAACAAGACCATTAATATGAGGCATAGAGGTAGGACTAGTGTAACATTTGTATTACCTGCATGCCCATAAAAATAGGTCATATACGTCCCGGAGGGTGACAGATTCCCTTTAATATATGCTCTAACAATGTATATTATAATGCAGTTACGGCCACGTGAGGTGTGGTGCAGCGACTGAACTGTGACAGACATGTGGAACATGTTGTGTATTCGGTACTAAACCCTGCTTGAATAAAGCGAGTGAATAGCTACTTTAATGGAAGGAATGCCCGAGGTCTGAAGTGCTACTCATTATGATCTAGAGTCGTGCTATGAAATGTAAGAGTTAATGCACGGAGTTGAAAAACATGGATCAAAGACAGTTTTGAATCTACATTATTACACATACTCATGCTGTTGGTTATGAGTCAAAGTCCATACAAAGGTACTGCCAATAAAGTTCAGACACACACAAACAACCTGGCTGTGGAGAACTGTACAACCCAGCTGAACGTTTCTGTATCATAGCTAACTAGTAAGTAGGGGTGAGTATAACTTCTCATAGATGATGTGCTAGTACAGAGCTACAGTGGGTACGGAAAGTATTCAGACACCTTTAAATTTTTAACTCTTTGTTTTATTGCAGCCATTTGGTAAATGCAAAAAAAGTGCATTTTTTCTCATTAATGTACACTCTGCACCCCATTTTTACTGGAAAAAAACAGAAATGTAGAAATTTTTGCAAATTTATTAAAAAAGAAAAACTCAAATATCACATTGTCATAAGTATTCAGACCCTTCACTCAGTATTGAGTAGAAGCACCCTTTTGAGCTAGCACAGCCATGAGTCTTCTTGGGAATGATACAACAAGTTTTTCACACCTGGATTTGGGGATCCTCTGCCATTCTTCCTTGCAGATCCTCTCCAGTTCCGTCAGGTTAGATGGTGAACGTTGGTGAACAGCCATTTTCAGGTCTCTCCAGAGATGCTCAATTGGGTTTAGGTCAGGGCTCTGGCTGGGCCAGTCAAGAATGGTCACAGAGTTGTTCTGAAGCCACTCATTTGTTATTTTAGCTGTGTGCTTGGGGTCATTGTCTTGTTGGAAGGTGAACCTTCGGCCAAAGTCTGAGGTACAGAGCACTCTGGAAGAGGTTTTCATCCAAGATATCGCTGTATTTGGCCGCATTCATGTTTCCTTCAATTGCAACCAGTGATCCTGTCCCTGCAGCTGAAAAACACCCTCATAGCATGATGCTGCCACCACCATGTTTCACTGTTGGGATTGTATTGGGCAGTTGATGAGCTGTGCCTGGTTTTCTCCACACATATCGCTTAGAATTATCACCAAAAAGTTCTATCTTCGGCCCATCAGACCAGAGAATCTTATTTCTCATAGTCTGGGAGTCCTGCATGTTTTTTTTTTTTTAGCAAACTCTATGCGGGCTTTCATATGTCTCCCTAATACATCTGTGGAACTCAGCCATAGTGATCTTGGGGTTCTTCTTTACCTCTCTCACCAAGGTTCTTCTCCCACGATTGCTCAGTTTGGCTGAACGGCCAGGTCTAGGAAGACTTCTGGTGGTCCCAAACTTCTTCCATTTAAGGATTATGGAGACTTCTTAGGAACCTTGTGTATTGCAGAAATTCTTAAGTTCACTCCCCTACATTTTGGATTGACCACCAGGGACCAAATCATGCAATTTCTCTTGCACCATGGTCCAAATATTGAATTTTTCACTGAAAAATTAGCATTGTATTATCTGTCTAGCACCTAGATTCTTATTAGATCAAAATTCAATAGTGAAACAGACAACAAGGGACTGGATGCAGCACGTATTACCAAAGTCTAGAGGCTGGATAATAAATGTTTCCCTGACCATAAGATCTCTAACCACATGTACTGGACGCTGAGACTTTTATTATTATTCATATTTCAAAACATGACGGTTCCCATTTTGCAACTGAGCAAATGTAAAATGTTCATTTACAATTGATATAGGAAAGATGTGTATCTTCGTACCGTGTTAGCCAGTAGCAATTTGTTACCATCTTTTCAGTTAGCCATTAAAAGGTATCAACCACTGAGGACTCTCAAGTCTAAATATTTTTCCATTTACAATTGTCCATACATATTAGTAAGAGGGTAACTAAATGTGTAAACTTTTTTATATACAGTACAGACCAAAAGTTTGGACACACCTTCTCATTCAAAGATTTTTCTGTATTTTCATGGCTATGAAAATTGTAGAATCACACTGAAGGCATCAAAACTATGAATTAACACATGTGGAATTATACATTACACTTTACAAAAAAGTGTGAAACAACTGAAAATATGTCTCATATTCTAGGTTCTTCAAAGTAGCCACCTTTTGCTTTGATTACTGCTTTGCACGCATAAAAGGTGAACGGATGGATTCTACATGCCTGGTTCCCACCGTGAAGCATGGAGGAGGTGGTGTGATGGTGTGGGGGTGCTTTGCTGGTGACACTGTTGGGGAGGCCACAGAGGAGGGTGTTGCAGTAATCAAGGTGGGAGATGATGAGGGAATACACAGTTTTAGTAGATTGAGGGCTGAGGAAGGGACGGATTCTGGAAATGTTTTTAAGTTGAAGGCGACAGGAGGTAGCAAGAGTTTGTGTGGTTTGAAGGACAGGGCAGAGTCGAGAGTTACTCGGAGGCAGCGGATTTCAGGTGCGGGAGAAAGCGTGATGCCATTTACCATAATAGATAGATCGGGTAGGGAAGATACGTGAGATGGAGGAAAGATGATGAGTTCGGTTTTGTCTCCATTGATTTTTAGGAAGCGAGAGGTGAAGATGGAGGATATGGCTGATAGACACTCCGGGATTCTGGACAACAGAGAGGTGACATCTGGGCCAGAGAGGTAGACCTGATTGTCATCCGCATACAGGTGGTACTGGAAGCCATGGGACTTTGAGTTGTCCTAGGCCAAGGGTATAGATGGAAAAAAGTAGGGGCCCCAGGACAGAGCCTTGAGGGACTCCAACAGAGAGAGGGCGGGATGAGGAGGTAGTGTGGGAGTGGGAGACGCTAAATGTGCAGTCGGAAAGGTAAGTGGCGATCCAGGACAGGGCAAGGTCTTTGATGCCATGGGAAGAAAGAATCTGTAGCAGTAGGCAATGGTCGACTGTGTCAAAGGCAGAGGACAGGTCAAGGAGGAGGAGGATGGAGAACTGTCTGTTAGCTTTGGCTGTAAGTCATTAGTTATTTTGGTCAGGGCAGTTTCAGTGGAGTGGTGGGGGCGGGAGCCAGATTGGAGGTTGTCAAGGAGAAAGTTAGATGAGAGGTGGGAGGAAAGTTGAGCGTGGACATGCTGCTCAAGGAGTTTGGAAGCAAACGGGAGCAATGATATTGGACGATAGCTGGGCAAAGAAGTTGGGTCAGGGTTTGTTTTTTTGAGGATGGGTGTGATGGTGGCATGTTTGAAGGCAGAGGGAAAGGTACCAGAAGATAGCAATAGGTTAAAGAGATGGGTTAGGGCTGGATGAGCGTGTTAGTGAGGTTGGGGAGCAGGTGGGAAGGGATGGGGTCAAGTGCACAGGTGGTGAGGTGTGATTTGAAAATGAGATGAGTAAGCTCTCCTTCAGTGATGTTGAGAGGGAAGTTTTTAGGGAAGGGCAGAGGTCTGGTATATGGAGTGGTTGGGGTGGTGGAACAGTAAAGGTTTGCCTTGTTTGGTCGATCTTATTTTTGAAGAAGGTGGCAAAGTCCTCGGCAGAGATGAGGGGAGTTGGAGTTGGCAGTGGTGGACGGAGGAGAGAGTTGAATGTGCTGAACAGTTGTTTTGGGTTGTAGGATAATGAAGATACAAGGTTTGTGAAATAGGTCTGTTTAGCAGAGGTGAGGGCTATTTTGAAGGCAAGTGTAGCTTGTTTGAAAGCAGTGAAGTCGTCTGGCAGGCTGTTTTCTTCCAATGCCGCTCCGCTACCCTGGATGATTGTCAAAGTTTTTTGGTGAGATTGATGCACAAGGGTTGCCTATTGATTCGTCGCACTTTGCCGTGCGTGAGAGGGGCGACTGAGTCTATGGCAGATGTGAGGGTGGTGTTATGGAAAGCGGTGGAGCTGTCTGTGTCATGGACTGAAGATATGGAGGACAGAGGTAGAAGAGAGTCTGAGAGTCTTTGAATGTCTAGGTGTGCGAGGTTTCTGCGAGGATGTGCCAGTGGCTGGACATAGGGGGCTGGTGAAGAGGACAGGGATGAGAAGGTGAGTAGGTGGTGGTCAGATAGGGGAAGGGGAGAGGTTGTGAGATTAGATAGGGAATAGAGGCGGGTGAAGATGAGGTCTAATGTATGTCAGTCTGTGTGGGTGGCTATGGAGGACCACTGAGTAAGTCCAAAGGATGAAGTAAGTGACAGGAGTTTGGAGGCTGCTGGCTGGCGGGTGTTAATAGGGATATTAAAGTCACCCATGATGATGGTGGGGATGTCAGCAGAGAGAAAGTGAAGAAGCCAGCTGGAGAATTGGTCAATGAACGCAGTGGCTGAGCCCGGTGGTCGGTATATGACGGCCATTTGGAGATTAGAAGGAGAGTAGATACGGACCGAGTGGACCTCAAAGGAAGGGAGGATGAGGGAGGGGGTTGGATATGGTTGAAGGAACAGTTATTAGAAAGAAGGAAACCCACGCCTCCACCATGCCTGTTGCCAGAGCGAGGAGTGTGGGTGAAGTGGAGGCCACGGTAACTCAGTGCAGCAGGGGAGACCGTGTCAGCGGGCGTCAGCCAGGTCTCAGTGAGGGCCAGGAAGGAGAGGTTGTGGGAAGTAAAGAGATCGTGGATCACGTGGAGCATGTTGCAGATGGAGCCGGCGTTCCAGAGTGCTCCAGAGAGAGGAAGCTGGGGGGTAAGGGTCAGTGACACAGGTTTTAAGTGTGAGAGATTGCGGTAGTTTCTCTTACTGTGAGAAGTATAGGGGTGAGGATTAGTTGGATGTATGAGGCAGGGGGGGGGGCAGGATTGGGCGATATGTCGCCAGCAGTGAGAAGAAGCAGAGAAAGGGAAAGCAGATGGGTGAAGGAGAGTGACCGGCTTACGTTATATTTTAGTGGGAGAGGTCTGAGGTTAAGAAGCAGTTCTGCAGATAAAGTGATGTAGGGGGTAAGAGAGAGGGGGGGACAGTTATTTGGTTCGAGCTTGCAGGGGTTAGCGAAGGAGAGTGAAGATTAGTGGAGCAAAAACGGTGAGGGCAAATGTAAGCATGGTTAAAGAGCAGGGTAAGAAGAGGAAGGGAAGTAAAATTAGAAGACAGTGATTATTCTTACCTTCTGACCGATTTCTGGTATATTTCTGATGTAACACTTCAAAGATGTCACACTTAAAATGATGTCGCATCTGACCAAGGTCATATCTGACCTGCTGCATTCAACTTATAGCATTCAAATGTCCAAGAAATTAAGCCAGGTGTGAGAGAGAGAGGGGAGGAGAAAGGAGCAGGAGGACAGTTCACAGCAGGGAGCAATTAACAGATTGCAGTTAATAGAACATTTGCCTAGCATCAAAGCTGAAGAAAGACAGATTAAGATGGAGGGATAGGCCTAGGAGTGAGGATCACAGACATATCAATATGCATTCAGTAAATCTGAAGTATGCTACATGGAATTAAAATAAGGGAAAAAGCAGCAGCGTACCAGTTAAAACAGAGAAAGAGGAGTACATAGGATTCTGGGGTGCAGTGTGTTATGAACTGCTACAAGCACTAAGGAAAGATGGGAACTCTGTCCCTACAATAAAACTGAGCTTGATCCCTACGATGTAACGGGGAACCTGATCCTGCGACCAGATCCGCTAAATAAAGTCCTCAGCTAGTCTGAACGAAGACCTATAGTTGAGAGGGAGGAATCCCTACAAGATCTAGGGACTGGGAGAAAAGGTGGACACCTCCTAACAGAAATTGTAGCAGGGAAAATTAAACAGAAAACAAATTACTACGAGATCCTAAGATTAAGCAAAACTGACAGAGTAAGGCACCTAAGCACCCGGCTAGCTTAAGAGTAGATAATACAATGAAGTCCAGCAAAGCCAGAAGGGCGGAGCCAGACTAAATAGGGAAAAAAGGTCATGTGACCAGCAAACTGAAACAAAATCTAACAAGAGGGTTCTAACACAGTGGGTATTCAGGATTGAGAGATGGTTCAGACGTACCAGTTAAATTAGAGAAAGAGGAGTCCATAGGATTCTGGGGTGCAGTGGGTATTCAGGATTGAGAGATGGTTCAGACATACCTGTGGATGAAAGTAGATGGATCAGGACATGACAGCATGAAGGGGAATATACCATGCGCTATCATTCTCATATATTTCTGATGTAACACATCAAAGATGTCACACTTAAAATGATGTCGCATCTGACCAAGGTCATATCTGACCTGCTGCATTCAACTTATACCATTCAAATATATACAATTATACAGGGTTATACAGAGCGCCATTTTCAGAGCTCTGCTACATCTACAGCAGAGAAAATAGGGATTCTATCAAAACTGCACCAAACAGCTCAGTAAGTGATACATTGCTGTATTCAGGCTCTTTGCCTCTACATCATGCAGCACTCAGATTACATAGCAAAAACCTGATGACTGATTCCCTTTAAAGCTTAATGACATCTATATCAGAGAAAGAGCATGCCTTCATATGCCTAACGGGTAGTGGTTAAATTACTGGGGGGGAGTTATCCATTAACTCTTAGCAATGAATCAATTAAAAACTAATGAAAGATGAAGTACACAGTCGTCTGTTTTAGGACTAATCAGCGTAAATAAAATCGATCCAATGTTGTTTCTGAAAAGTAGGACGAGTGTCATGTAAGTGTCATGCGAGTACAATGCGATTTTTCTCACCGAGCATCCATATGAAATACGTATGCAATGCATTTTTAACATCAGCTGTTACATACAGTAATTCGCTGTCATTTCAAGCTAGTTTATTAAGTGATTAAACAATCTTGTGTACAGATATAGATTGATAGATGTCATTGGAGATATATAATCAGGGCAGAGCGTGTGTAGCTTACTGTAAATGTATTTAACCAATAAACAAATAAAAGAAAAAAATGGTGTGGGGTTCCCTGTATAATTTATAACCAGCAAAGGCTAGGCAGTCAGCTGCAGGCTGATATTAATAGCCTAGGAAGCAGCCATGAATATTGGCTCCTTCCCAGACTAAGACCATCAGCCTCCACTCTTCCCCTTGCCCTGGTGCGGTGGCAAGTGGGGTGATACAGATGCTTCTCACTAAATTAGAATATCATCAAAAAGTTAATTTATTTCAGTTCTTCAATAGAAAAAGTGAAACTCATATTATATAGAGTCATTACAAACAGAGTGATCTATTTCAAGGGCTTATTTCTATTAATATTGATGATTATGGCTTTACAGCCAATGAAAACCCAAAGTCATTATCTCAGTAAATTAGAATACTTTATGACATCAGCTTGAAAAATGATTTTGAAATCCAAAATATTGTCCTACTGAAATGTATGTTCAGTAAATGCACTCAATACTTGGTCGGGGCTCCTTTTGCATCAATTACTGCATCAATGCAGTGTGGCATGGAGGCGATCAGCCTGTGGCACTGCTGTGATGTCATGGAAGTGTAAGGAGGTGGCAGGAACACCTCTCTCTCCTATGTGTCGACCCCGTGCACTTTGTTGTATTAACTGTATTGTGCTGTATATTGCTGTCATATATGTACCTGTATGTTAATATGTTCCTGTGGTTGTATTAACTTTAATGTAATGTGATATAATGCATGTGCTGTGTTTGTAAAGTTTCTGATATGTGTGTTGCACTAAGCTTAGGGACAGTGAAGGGTTAACCTGGTGGGCAAGGCCAGCAGCAGGAAAGGCGGCAGGAAGCTGCTGCTACCAGTTAGTAGCTCGGGCACGATGGCCCTGGGCAGTTATATAGGAGCAGCTGGGGCATTGCCAGACCCCCAGGAGGGAAGAAAGTCTGCTGTCCCAGACCAAGGACTTAAGGACCACAACACGGGCCCCAGGACTTCGGAAAGGCCCCCGCTGAAGGGACTACAAGCGTCCAGATTCTAGCAAGGGACTACTGCTTAATGTCGGCTACCATGGCCGTTGTGGGTTTGGCCGTGGACAGTGTCAGGGAGAGCAGGAAACCAGAGTTGTACCTTCTTTTCTCATCTGTTTATTAAAGTTCATTCCCTGTTGGACTGCAAGTGATGCCTGAGGATTTTGTCCATCTGGTTCATCTCTGTGCAAGGTAACCGGGTTGTTTACTGACTGGCTAAGTTGACTTGGCTGGGACTACCACCCTGAGCTACCTTGTTACAGAAGCCCAGGTTGCTTTGATAGCAGCCTTCAGCTTATCTGCATTGTTGGGTCTGGTGTCTCTCATCTTCCTCTTGACAATACCCCATAGATTCTCTATGGGGTTAAGGTCAGGCGAGTTTGCTGGCCAATCAAGCACAGTGATACTGTTGTTTGTAAATCAGGTATTGGTACTTTTGGCAGTGTGGACAGGTGCCAAGTCCTGCTGGAGAATGACATTTCCATTTCCAAAAAGCTTGTCGGCAGAGGGAAGCATAAAGTGCTCTAAAATTTCCTGGTAGACTGCTGCGCTGACTTTGGTCTTGATAAAACACAGTGGACTTACACCAGTAGATGACATGGCTCCCCAAACAATCACTGATTGTGGAAACTTCACACTAGACCTCAAGCAGCTTGGATTGTGTGCCTCTCCACTCTTCCTCCAGACTCTGAGACCTTGATTTCTAAATGAAATGCAAAATTTACTTTCATCTGAAAACAACACCTTGGACCACTGAGCAACAGTCCAGTTCTTTTTCTCCTTGGCCCAGGTAAGACGCTTCTGGCATTTTCTATTGGTCATGAGTGGCTTGACACAAGGAATGTGACACTTGTAGCCAATGTCCTAGATACGTCTGTGTGTGGTAGCTCTTGAAGCAATGACTCCAGCAGTCATCCATTTCTTGTGAATTTCCCCCAAATATTTGAATGGCCTTTTCTTAACAATCCTTTTAAGGCTGTGGTTATACCGGTTGCTTGTGAACCTTTTTCTACACACACTCAACTTTTCATTAATATGCTTAGATACAGCACTCTGTGAACAACTAGCTTCTTTAGCAATGACCTTTTGTGGCTAACCCTCCTTGTGGAGTGTGTTAAATGACTGCCTTCTGGACATCTGTCAAGTCAGCAATCTTCCCCATGATCATGGAGCCTACTGAAACAGACTAAGGGACCTTTTTAAATGCTTAGGAAGCATTTGCAGGTGTTTTTGTTAATTATTATAATTTACTGAGATAATGACTTTTGGGTTTTCACTGGCTGTAAGCCATAATCATCAACATTAACAGAAATAAACACTTGAAATAGATCACTCTGTTTGTAATGACTCTATATAATATATGAGTTTCACTTTTTCTATTGAAGAACTGAAATAAATTAACTTTTTGATGATATTCTAATTTAGTGAGAAGCACTTGTAGTTGTGGGGTTGATGTCAGCTTTGTAAAGTAAGCTGACATCACATCCAGCGGTTAGTAATGGAGAGGCGTCTATAGGACCCCCCATCACTCACCCCATAGTCAAATGTAATAAAGACACAGACCGAGTAAAGTCCTTTATTTGAAAGAAACACAAAAAGTTCTTTATTTTATATAAAAACTCCCCAACCCACTGTTACCCATTTATTACTGCAAAAATAAAAAATAATAAAACAATATTCCTCACCTGTGCACAGATAATCCCTATGTGATGCTGTCCCACAAAGAACTCCAGCTCTGCTACATTTGGATGGTTTGCTGAACAGCAGCATGATGCAGCCGCTCAGCAAGCCAGCTGGAACACACTGAGACAGGAGCATGATTACGCTCCAGCAGTGTCTGGGTCTGATGTGAGCAAGGTCACCGGAGTTCATAGCCAATGTACTTTGGTTACCTTACAGACATCACTGCTACGATAGTGAGCATATTCTGTTAAAACACAGATTTGTTTTTAAAAAGTTTATGTCTGTATGGATCTATGAAATTCTATGGGTCTGAGTGCTGTCCAACAAAAAACGGACAGCATATGACATTTTACACGGCTGTGTGAATGAAGCCATGCTGCACAAAGTTCCAGTGGAGAGAAGCTTATAGTAATATTTATGGATGTGATTCCCTATAACATGCTTACAGAATACTGATATGTGGTTCCTGCTCAATGTTTTAATTGTTCCTATTTTGCATATTAGGAGATTCACTGGGAATTAGGGATCTGAATTATGCGCAGGCATTGTTTATTTTCTGGATAGTTTTATTCAGGTGGCTTCACTGGGGACCTAAGGGATTGTGTGGGTGAGGAAGCAACCCGAAAGCCATTGGATTGTCTGCTGCATTGTACTCACACTGCATAGCAAATGTTTGATTAAAGAAATGAGTCTGACAAATTGTCAATTTACTTGCAAACATTTTCTCGATAGCAGTTACATATGATGTCTGCAGCTTATGTAGCCAGCATCAACAATATAAACATTTCAATGCAGCTTTAAAGATGACCTTTCACCAGTTATATAAGATTAAATTAACCATATCATGAAATAGTGGCTGTGAGGCCGGAGTCACACTAGAGAGGAATACAGACGAGTGCTATGCGATAAAACATCGCATAGCACTCGGTCCAGTATTAATCTATGGGGCAGCTCCCATCAGTGTATATTTTCTTGGCCGTTTTAACCCCTTAGTGACAGAGCCATTTTGCAGCTTAATGACCGGGCCAATTTTACAATTCTGACCACTGTCACTTTATGAGGTTATAACTCTGGAACGCTTTAACGAATCCAGCTGATTCTGAGAATGTTTTTTCGTGACATATTGTACTTCAAGTTAGTGGTAAAAAATTTTTTATATGACTTGCTTTTATTTATGAAAAAAACGTAAATATGGCGAAAATTTAGAAAATTTTGCAATTTTCAAACTTGAAATTTTTATGCCCTTAAATCAGAGATATGTCACACAAATTTCTAAATAAATAACATTTCCCACATGTCTACTTTACATCAGCACAATTTGGGAACAAAATTTTCTTTTGTTACGAAGTTATAATTGTTAAAAGTTGACCAGCGATTTCTCATTTTTACAACACCATTTTTTTTTTGGGACCACATCACATTTGAAGTCACTTTGAGGGGTCTATATGATAGAAAATACCCAAAAGTGACACCATTCTAAAAACTGCACCCCTCAAGGTGCTCAAAACCACATTCAAGAAGTTTATTAACCCTTCAGGTGCTTCACAGGAGCTGAAGCAATGTGGAAGGAAAAAATTGACATTTAACTTTTTTTGCAAAAGCTTTATTCCGAACCAATTTTTTTTTATTTTCACAAGTGTTAAAAGAAAAAATGAACCACAAAATTTGTTGTGCAATTTCTCCTGAATACGCCGATACCCCATATGTGGGGGTAAACCACTTTTTGGGTGTACGGCAGAGATCGCAAGGGAAGGAGCGCCGTTTGACTTTTTCAACGCAGAATTGACTGGATGCCATGTCGCGTTTAGAGAGCCCCTGAAGTGCCTAAACAGTGGAAACCCCCAACAAGTGACCCCATTTTGGAAATAGATCCCTTAAGGATGTGTGGTGAGCACTTTGAACCTCTAAGTGCTTCACACAAGTTTATAACGTAGAGCCGTGAAAATAAAAAATCATATTTTTTCCACAAAAATTATCTTTTCACCCCAATTTTTATTGTCCCAAGGGTAACAAGACCCCAAAAGTTTTTGTGCAATTTGTCCTGAGCATGCTGATACCCCATATGTGGGGTAAACCACTGTTTGGGTGCATGGCAGAACTTGGAAGGGAAGGAGCGCCGTTTGACTTTTTCAACGCAGAATTGGCTGGACGCCATGTCGCGTTTGTAGAGTCCCTGATGTGTCTAAACAGTAGAAACCCTCCACAAGTGACCCCATTTTGGAAACTAGACCCCTAAGGAACTTATCTAGATGTATGGTGAGCACTTTGAACCCCCAAGTGCTTCACAGAAGTTTATAACGCCCGGGCGTGAAAATAACAAATCATATTTTTTCCACAAACCTGATGGTTTAGTCCCCAATTTTTTATTTTCCCAAGGGTAACAGGAGAAATTAGACCACAAAAGTTGTTGTCCAATTTGTCCTGAGTACGCTGATACCCCATATGTGGAGAGGGACCACTGTTTGGGCGCACGGCAGGTCTTGGAATGGAAAGCAGCGCCGTTTGACTTTTTCAAACCAAAATTGGTTGGAATTGAGATTGGACACCATGTTGTGTTTGGAGAGCCCCTGATGCGCCTAAACAGTGGAAACCCCCCACAAGTAACACCATTTTGGAAACTAGACCCCCTATGGAACTTATCTAGATCTGTTGTGAGCACTTTGAACCCCCAAGTGTTTCACAAAAGTTTATAATGCCTGGGTGAGAAAAAAACAAAACAATTTTCCACAAAAATGATTTTTTAGTCCCAAATTTTTGATTTTTCACAAGGAAATTGGACCCTAAAAGTTGTTGTCCAATTTGTCCTGAGTACGCTGATACCAAATATGTGGGGGGGGGAAACTGGGCGCACGGCAGTGCTTGGAAAGGAAGTAATAACGTTTTAGAATGCAGACGTTGATGGGGGTCATGTTCCGTTTGCAGTGCCCCAGATATGCCTAAACAGTGGAAAATCCCCACAAGTGACCCCAATTTGGAAACTAGACCCCCTAAGGAACTTATCTAGCTCTGTGGTAAGCACTTTGAACCCCCAAGTGTTTCACAAAAGTTTATAATGCCTGAGTGTGAAAAAAAAAAAAAAAATTTTCCACAAAAATGATTTTTTAGTCCCAAATTTTTGATTTTTTCACAAGGAAATTGGACCCCAAAAGTTGTTGTCCAATTTGTCCTGAGTACGCTGATACCAAATATGTGGGGGGGAACTGTTTGGGCGCACGGCAGTGCTTGGAAAGGAAGTAATAACGTTTTAGAATGCAGACGTTGATGGGGGTCATGTTCCGTTTGCAGTGCCCCAGATGTGCCTAAACAGTGGAAAACCCCAACAAGTAACCCCATTTTGGAAACTAGACCCCCTAAGGAACTTATCTAGATCTGTGGTGAGCGCTTTGAACCCCAAAGTACTTCACAGAAATTTATAAACGCAGAGCCGTGAAAATCAAAAATCATTTTTTTCCTCAAAAATGATTTTTTTAGCTAGCTATTTTTTATTTTCCCAAGGGTAACAAGAGAAATTAGAACCACACAATTGATGTGCAATTTGTCCTGAGTACGCTGATACCCCATATGTTGGGGTAAACCACTGTTTGGGCGCACGACAGGGCTCGGAAGGGAGGGAGCGCAATTTGACTTTTTGAACGCCACGTCGTGTTTGGAGACCCGACGATGTGCCTAAATAGTGGAAACCCCTCAATTCTAGCTCCAACCCTAACCTCAACACACCCCTAACCCTAATCCCAACCCTAATTCCAACCCTAATTGTAACCCTAACCCTAATTGTAACCCTAACCCTAATTATAACCCTAACCCTAAGGCTAGATTCATTTTGCGTTTTACCAGCCCGTTCAACACATAGCGTTGGCGGGCTGGTAACGGTATAGCATAACGCGATCGCGTTATGCTATACCCTCTAGCGCAGAGGAATCAGCGGATGACAGAGGAAGGCCGCGTCTGAGGCTCCGTCACTGAATGACGGCACGTCGCGAACGCATGCCGCTTTACGGCATGCGTCGCGATGCGCTCTCAAATGGGGGTGTATGGCAGCGTTAACAGACTGCGTTACGCCGCTTTATACCGCGGTGTAACGCAGTCCGTCTAACGGACTGCCATAACGCAGTATGAACCCAGCCAAACCCTAATGCTAACCCTAACCCTAATTATAGGGTTACTAGCCCTAACCCTAGCCCTAACCTTAGCTCTAACCCTAACGGAAAAATGAAAATAAATACAATTTCTACATTTTATTATATGTCCCTAACTAAGGGGATGATAAATGGGGGGGTTATGTACTGTTTTTTTTATTTTGATCACTGTGATAGTTTATCACAGTGATCAAAATCTACTTTTGGAGAATGAATGAAATATTTTTTTAATCTGCCGCCATTTTTTTTTTTACACGAAGAAGACCCAGGAGGATCCGAGGACACAGGGACATGGGGAACATCTACAGGTACAGGGGGTGGATCGGGGGTCCCGGGACACTATTTCGATCACATCAGAGGGGAGAGAAATCTTTTTTTTTTTTGCGGTCGTCGTTATACTCAGTATAACGGCGATCGCGACACCGGGGTCGGTAAATACCGACTCGGATCATGTTCTCTGGTGTCTCGCCATTTTCTGGGCCTCAACGATGGCGGCGCCCACCGGGGAACACCGGAGGGCCCCGGTGCCACATGGAGGGGATCGGGGGCCACAAGGGGGGGACTGGGGACCCTTTTTCTCTCTCCTCTGATGTCCGATCACATCAGAAGAGAAAGAAATTAAATGGCACATTATTTTTTTTTGTTGTTGCGATCACCGTTATAGGGTTAATAACGGCGATCGCAACACCGGGGTCGGTAAAAACCGACCCGATTCATGTTCTCTGGGGTCTCGGCTACCCCCGGTAGCTGAGACCCCAGAGAAAATGCGACTGCGGGGGGCGCTATTCACTTTTTCCACAGCGCCGTTAATTAACGGCGCTGTGGTTTAAGTACCCTTAATGACCGCCGTGAAAAGGCATATCGGCGGTCATTAAGGGGTTAAACGTGCGAGTGAAATCACAGCATGCTGCGATTGACACCAACATTCGGCTGAGTCTCGGCTCATTCACACCCATATAAGCCTATGGGTGCGAGTGAGACAACGCACATCGTCGGATATCATCCGAGTGCTGTGTGATATACGCCGACGCCGGCATTGGAGGAGATGGAGAAATTCATTTCTCCGCCTCCTATGAAGCTGTGCTCCGATCCTCTCTGTGCAAGAGTCTTGGAGCACACTCGCATGACGCTCAGCTCCCGCACGCAGCAGAGCAGGAGCCGAGGGTCATTAGCATATCGCATTCGATGCTCTCGCTTTGGATTCCATTAGCTAGTGTGTCTCCAGCCTAAAGCTGAGTATAATATGGCTTTTATTTATTAATTTCCCATCCCAGAGATATTAACTTATGTGCCTTTTTCAACTTCAACCAAGCGATCAATACCAGAAATTCATTTTTGGGGGCATTGCCTTTTCCCCCGCATGTAGTTGACCAATGATAAGCAGGAGGCATCATGCAAGGGTAAAAATTCCCTAAGAGGAGGTCAGACCCGACTTTCTCTGTGTGAGACATGTTGTGACACACAGCCCTGCTCTCCTCATTGATCTTACTTGCTGTATCTACTGTGATTATAAGCAGAGTTGAGCGAATTTGTTCGGGTCTCCGCTTATTCGGCAAGTTATAGCGCTTACTGATTAACCTACAGAGGGAACCCGGATACATAGAGCTTGCCAGCTGATCAGCGCCGCAGCTGCATGTGTTGCAGCTGTGTCACAGTTACAGCACATGTATGAAGAGCCCAAAACACAGACTCTCCATGCATGTGCTGTGACTGTGACACAGCTGCGGTACATGCATCTGCGGAGCCGATCAGCTGATAAGCCGGTGCGCTCCATGTATCCATGTAATAGATTACATATTCCCTTTAAATTAAGTTTGTGTTTATTAAGTGAAATATATTTTATTACTCCATTAATTTGTGTGTTAACTACTTCAAGAAATGGATTCAGATGGAAAACTCAATTCTTCACATCCTTATTAAACTCTTTATGATATTATAATTTCCCTTCATTGACGACAATTATTTTCTTAGGTATGTGGGTCCACATCCCTATTTGAGGTCTCAGAGTGTAAATACATTTTTGAACATTTTTAAGCCCCTTACCACTTTTTTGACACTACTAAATTTTCTTCCGGGTCTCAAGCGCACAGCCAAACAGGGTTCAGGAGGCTGCATTAATAGAGATGAGTCCCAATGAATTAAGACTGTTGTTGAGCACACGAGTCTTAATGAAGGGGTGTGGTGGAGTAAGATGCGCCTTCGGTCACCTTGCCAAAAATGTTACTACAGCCCAGCCGTGCACACCCAATGTCAGTGTTGGCATGCACACAGTATGGCCATATTCCCCTTCCTTAGTCCTCCCTACAGATCCCACTCGCCACACTTTCAAGTGTCTTACATAGCGAGTGGTGTCCACGAGCCGATTCAGGGAGAAGGATGCTCCTGTCGGCACTGTGTGCACGGCTAGGTTCAGGCAGTGTCAGTCGCATGCGCACAAGCGGGCTGAGTTCCAACATTGCTCGCTCTGGGGAGTGACCATTGTCAATCAGAAGTGAGGAAGGTCCTCCACATGCTAAATGATGGGATATAATGGTGCACCGAACTCTTGTCCATGACAAAAATGCACTAAAGTATCTGGTACAGTGCTAGTCTGATTTTTATAGGAGCTAAGTCCTTTACATCAGGGTTCCCCAACTCCAGTCCTCAAGGCCCACCAACAGGTCATGTTTTCAGGATTTCCTTAGTATTGCTCAGGTGATAATTGCATCTCCTGTGCAATACAAAGGAAATCCTGAAAACATGACCTGTTGGTGGGCCTTGAGGACTGGAGTTGGGGAACACTGCTTTACATCACTGTGTAGATTTTTAATATTGATTTAGAGAATGACAGACTCCCTTTCATTTCTGGACATATTAAAAAGGGAGAAATGTATTCCTATATATTAATGTACGTAAATACATATTGCCCTTCTCTACATGTGAATATATTTTGTAAAAAAGTAGAAAATGTTATGGGAACATAGAACTCTAGAAATTTCCCTGTACTAAAGTATTCTCCATGACAAGGATCACAAAAGCACACAAGGAAAACAGCTTGACAATTCCCAAGCATCAGCTCTATCAGTGAAACGCTTGTTGTCGAGCACAGCCACTGCTCTGGTCTTAGTTTACAGACTGCAGTGGTGACATCATGACTACAGCATAAGAGCACTGCAGACGATCGCTGAGCTCAGCGGCTCTGCCGATGTAGGCTGCGTAAACCGCTGCGCTCAGTGATTGGCTGCAGAATTATTTCCTTTAGCAGCAGTAGTGTTGCGATAATAAAAACTGCAGGACTTCCCACACAATCCTATTACTGCTCGGCTTTGGGAACTCATACCCATCCTATACACATAATTATAAATGGATCACAGTATCTGCAGTACGGCTGAGATATTACACCTTCCATTACATTTATAGGCAACTTGTGTACCTAGCAACTTATTGAAGTCAGTCTTTTTTTTTGGTAGCAATTGTATAGGGGTATTTTTTACTACATTGTTTTGAGTATCGCCTTAAAGGGGTTCTCTGAGAAATGTAATAAAATAAATAAAATAAATAATGTGCGCTTAAACATTTTTCTAAATATCTTTATGTAGAAAAATATGTATACTTTATCTAGGGCAGCCTATCAGGGTTTTACAGATGGCAACTGTTATCATTGGCAAATCAGCCTAGATTTCAGTGGACGCGTAGTAGGATGGACTGCATGAAGAACATCTGAGCGAGACAGAAGTCAAGTCAGAGCAGCGTCTGATCAGGCAACATGGACTCACAATACTCTGCTCAGTCAACCTGACAGGACACTGAGCGGAGCCGGAATAAAGCAGAAGATAAAAACCTTTCTTTAGCTGACGGAGAATGAACATTCATCTCAATGAGACTGACAGTTTTGGGGCGTCTGCCTTGTTCTTCATTCAGTCCGTCCTACTGCGTGTCTTCTAAGATCTAGGATGGGCTGCACAATGACATAGGTGGCAGTTGCCATCGTTAAAATCCTGACAGAGTGCACTAGATATAGCATACCTTTTTGCAAAATAAAGGTATTTAGAAAAATATTTAATATTTAAATGTGTACGTTAGAAATTGTCTATCGTTGCTATCTTAAGAAATATATTTTTGAATGTTTTTGATTTTCTTCTTCCTTTCTGTAATATTATTCTGAAAAATGTAATAAAATTAAATTATAAAAAAATAAAATATTACAAGCTTATACCAAACCATACATTCTTTCCTTTCTTCCCCCCTACCCTTATTTGTAGTCCTTAATAACATTGGGCATGCTGTAAATTCACCGAGGATTATCCTGCGCTAAGAGTTACGTTTCATAGGAGTCAGCACATGATCCTTTTTTTGCTGACCAACTTGCATGTTTTAGTCAATCCGCGCACAAATATAAGTAGGTTGAGTGATAAA
>JARQOD010000006.1:360709598-360822129 GCA_033576555.1 Oophaga sylvatica
TTTGTTTTTTTAGAACTATAAAACTGTTTTCACTCCAAGAAAGACCATTGTAAACATTTATTTAATATCAGTATTCATACCCCAGTCTTACAGAGGACAAGGAGGTTAGACCAGATCTGGGCTATATCAGTCCATCTCATAAACTCAGAAACCTACACACGTGGTCAAAATTGTTGGTACGCATCGTTTAATGACAGGCAAACCCACAATGCTGACAGAAATAAATTGAATCTGACAAAAGTAATAATAAATAAAAAAATCTATGAAAATGAACAAATGAAAGTCAGACATTGCTTTTCAACCATGCTTCCACAGAATTTTTAAACAAATAAAACTCATGAAATAGGCCTGGACAGAAATGATGGTACACTTTACTTTTATTTTGTTGCACAACCTTTTGAGGCAATCACTGCAATCAAACGATTCCTGTAACTGTCAATGAGACTTCTGCACCTCTGGACAGGTATTTTGGCCACATCTCAAGAGCAAACTGCTCCAGTTATCTCGTGTTTGAAGGTTGCCTTTTCCAGACGGCATGTTTCTGCTCTTTCCAAAGATGCTCAATAGGATTTAGGTCAGGCTCATACAAGGCCACTTCAAATTAGTCCAATGTTTTCCTCTTAGCCATTCTTGGTGTTTTTAACTGTGTGTTTTGGGTCATTACCCTGTTGCAAGACCCATGACCTGCGACTGAGACCAAGCTTTCTGACACTGGTCAGCACATTTCTCTTTAGAATCCCTTGATAGTCTTGAGATTTCATTGTACCCTGCACAGATTCTAGACACCCTGTGCCAGATGCAGCAAAGCAGCCCCAGAACATAACAGAGCCTCCTTCATGTTTCACAGTAGGGACAGTGTTTTTATCTTGATATGCTTTATTTTTCTGTCTGTGAACATAGAACTGATGTGCCTTGCCAAAAAGTTCCATTTTTGTCTCATCTGTCCATAGGACATTCTCCCAGAAGCTTTTTTGCTTGTCATCATGTAGTTTGGCAAATTCCAGTCTGGCTTTTTTATGATTTTTTTTTTTCAACAATGGTGTCCTCCTTGGTCATCTCCCATGAAAATCCACTTTGACTCATACAACAACGGATGGTGAGATCTGACACTAATTTTCCTTGAGCTTGAAGCTCACCTTTAATCTGTTTAGAAATTATTCTGGGCTCAATTGTTACCATTCGTATTATCCATCTCTTTGATTTGTCATCAATTTTCCTCCTGTGGCCACGTCCAGGGAGGTTGGCTACAGTCCCATGGAGCTTAAATTTCTGAATAATATGTGCAACTGTAGTCACAGGAACATCAAGCTGCTTGGAGAATGGTTTTATAACTTTTACCTTTAACATGTTTGTCTATAATTTTCTTTCTAATCTCCTGAGACAACTCTTTCCTTTGCTTCCTCTGGTCCATGTTGAGTGTGATACACACCAAGTCACCAAACAGCACAGTGAGTATCTGTAGCCCTCTATACAGGCCACTCACTGATTCCAAGATTGTAGACACCTGTGATGCTAATTAGTGGACACACCTTGATTTAACATGTCCCTTTTGTCACATTATTTTCAGGGGTACCATCAATTCTGTCAAGGCCTATTTCATGAGTTTTATTTTTTTTTTACATTCTGTGGAAGCATGGTTCAAAAGCAATGTCTGACTTTCATTTGTTCATTTTCATAGATTTTTGATTTATTATTACTTTTGTCAGATTCAATTTATTTCTGTCACCATTGTGGGTTTTTCTGTCATTAAATGAGGGGTACCAACAATTTTGACCACGTGTGTAAACTGTAGCAGGGGCGTGTTCTTTTCTTTGAGTGATGATGCCTGCTTATGATTAGTCAGCATCATATAGGGAGAAGAAGTACACACCCCCAGTGGAAACTCTGATAACACCCACTTGGACTTAAAAAGAATTAACTTATTAGGGGTAAAATACTTTGATTGCTGCTATCCTCCCAATGGAAAGGCAGTATTAAAAATAATAATAATAATTTATCCCTCTTTGCAGCCATAATAACATTCTGTGTCCCGAACAATATTACACAGCAGAAAAATAGGCAGCACTGCTTACCTGCCCAGACCTTAGAACAAATGCACTACAGGGTGCAGCCAGCCCATATAGCAAGATGTTAGCAGCACAGGTGCAAAGTACTGGAATAACAGCCACTCTCCACATACCCATTCCTGGAGGGGGCGACTGCCCAGTATACAATTGCACAATAAAGGCCCATATAGGGAGCTGTTCACACAAGGGTACTGCACAATGTCTGGTTCGCAGCCTATTAGTCACACTCCTAATATTCGATTAGGCAGGCTGGCCAGCACAATCTCAGTGCATCACAGTGTGAACACCCCGAATAATATGAAAACTTTGGTGAAAGGTCCTCTGGAGTAAAATGCCACCAAATTTTTAAGAAAAAAATCTGTTAGTAGATTAGGCACCTGTGGGGCCGCTCAAGTGCCACAAATTGAGATCTATGCTAACAATTAGCAAATTTCTGGTATAATAACTATTGCTAGGCCATGATCAGTCCTGTCCATTACCACTAAATCCAACACTGTGTTAGAACGGTGGCGAGAATGGCGGAAACGGGACAAAGATGTAACACATTTTTGCGTGAGTACATCTTGCACAAAAATCTGTGACTGTGACATAAAACTGCGGCAATGTCATTTTTAAATGTCTACCGTTCCCCCCACACACACACACACACACCATATGTCTTTGCTGGGACTAGGTATATGTAGCCCAATGCAAAGCTTTAGGTCTGATACAATGTAATTAGCCATTGCAACACTGGTCACATACAAAACCGCTTCACCCGTCTTCTACCAACCAATAGACAAGATAAATCAATGCTGTAAAACCGTGCTGCAGGTTACACAAACATGGTGCATAATTTTCAAGGTTTATATATATCTAAATAACATGACAGAAATGGAAGAAAGCAGCCATCTATCTATCCCCAGTTGTATAGCAGCCTGCCCTGCAGCACAACTGTGGCCCTGCCGTCGCAGCTGTGACTCGCAATCAGATTAATGGCACTGACCTACACCAAGGGCATGTAGTCAATTAAAATAGCAATTTAATATTCCTGCGCACGTTTTTACACTCTTAATAGTACTGGGATCCGAATTCTTGCTTGTTTCATAAGCCTGTAGAGTTTTTCATGTGATTATTATGTACAGTTTTTATAATTGTAGAAAATATAGAGATCATTTATCTAGATTAGGGCAAAGATCTGAGCATACAAGTGATAGTACAGGAGGTTGACATTATTGCCCCTTCGTAATGATCTCTAAAAGGATGAATGGTCCATATGCATCAGTAATATGTGGTTTTTTTCTACCATTCTAAAAAACAATAGGGCTAAGGCCTCTTTCACATTTCCAGCGGGCGCCTGGCGGCGCCCCCGGCATTTTGCCGCAGCGCCGCATGTGAAAACCTTTCACACTTCCGGCGGCCAAAATGCGGTTTTTTGCCGGATGGTTTCTGATGCTTGGAGAGATAAGAAACCATCCGGCAAAAACAAAAAACGTTACATGCAGCGTTTTTTTCCGGACGCCGCAATGTACATTTGCGCCGCATCCGGACAAAACCGCATGCAACGCATTGACATGCGGCGCCATCCGGCGCTAATGCATGTCAATGCGAAAAAAGCCGCATGCCGCGCATCAGATTTTCAGATGCGGCGCTGCGGCAAAATGCCGGGGGCGCCGCCAGGCGCCCGCCGGAAATGTGAAAGAGGCCTAAGCTGTGTGCCCCTCAGAATTTCTGCCTAAAAGTTTTGGGTTTAGCTATATTGGGATCATAGTGGACATATTTCAGTGTGAAAAACTTGGCTGTCGCAATGCTGTTAGGCAATATCTCTTATCCCATGCATCTGTTAAAGAAAATCCATTTTTTGCTACCTAATCTGAGAGCAGAATAATGTAGGAGCAGAGACCCTGATTCCAGTGATGTGTCACTTAGTGGGCTGCTTGATGCATTTTTTATAAAATCATTGTTTTATCAGCAGGAGATTGTCACTAGAGGATTACTTGGATTACTACCATGTAATCCAATCCCACCCTACCACTGATTGTCAGCTTTCTGTGTACGTTGTGCATAGGCATAAAGCTGTCATTTAGTGGTGTGGGTGCGATTATACAGAGCTCAGCATTTAGAAAACCGGTAGATCTGCAGCAGATAAAATAGTTTTCAATCAAAACTGCAGAAAGAAGCCCAGTAAGTGATACATCACTAGAGTCAAGGTTTCTGCCCCTACATCATGCTCTTTTTAGATGGGGTAACAAAAACCTGGTGACAGATTACCTTTAAATATCATTGGCTGGCATAGTGTAAAGATAGTATGGTGTTTGGGTCACTCATTTTTGGGTGCTGTTTTGGCTGCTGCTTGAATGATGATTGTGGTGCACCAACCTACTCCGTTCACAACCATCACAAAAAATGTCAACGACGTTGTAGTTTTGGAGACAAGTGGCAGGCATAGTCTATAGATTTGAATCTAAGTCACATGTGATTTACCGTATATACGCGTGTATAAGCCTAGTTTTTCAGCACATTTTTTGTGCTGTGCGCAGGGAAGATAAGTAGGATGTGGGTTTTTTTATGCCTTTCTCATGGGGGCCATACATACAAGGATAGTGATGAGTAACCATGCATACCGAAACAGGGATGTGGAGCCATTCAGACAAGGATGAGGATAAAGAGCCATGCATACAAGTATGGGGATTAGGAGCCATACATACAAAGATGGGGATAAGGAGCCATGCATACAAGGATGGGGATAAGGAGTTATGCATACAAGGATGGGGATAAGGGACCATGCATACTAAGATGGGGATAAGGAGCCATTCATGCAAGGATGGGTATAAGGAGCCATGCAGACAAGGATGGGGATAAGGAGCCATGCAGACAAGGATGGGAATAAGGAATCATGCATACAAGGATGGGGATAAGGGACCATGCATACAAAGATGGGGATAAGGAGCCATTCATACAAGGATGGGGATAAGGAGCCATGCTGACAAGGATGGGGATAAGGAGACATGCAGACAAGGATGGAGATAAGGAGCCATGCAGACAAGAATGGGAATAAGGAGCCATGCATACAAGGATGGGAATAAGGGACCATGCATGCAAAGATGGGGATAAGGAGCCATGCACACAAGGATGGGGATAAGGAGCCATGAGGACAAGGATGGGGATAAGTAGCTATTAATGCAAGGATGGGGATGAGGAACCATGCATACAAGGATAGGGATATGGAGCCATGTATACAAGGATGGGGATAAGGAGCCATGCAGACAAGGATGGGGATAAGGGACCATGCATACAAAGATGGGGATAAGGAGCTATTCATACTAGGATGGGGATAAGGAGCCATGCAGACAAGGATGGGGATAAGGAGCTATGAATGCAAGGATGTGGATGAGGAACCATGCATACAAGGATAGGGATGAGAAGCCATGTATACAAGGATGGGAATAAGAAGCCATGCAGAAAAGGATGGGAATTAGGAGCCATGCAGACAAGGATGGGGATGAGGAACCATGCATACCAGAATAGAGATTAGGGAACAATGTATATCCGGCTTATACTCAAGTCAATTTCCCAGTTTTTCATGGCAAAATTAGGTGCCTTGGCTTATACTCAGGTCTGCTTATACACGAGTATATATAGTACGTGATTTATGTGTCATTTGCAATCCTTCTGTGATTTTGCTGCTGAGAGCTTCTAGGGTGACGTCACTGACGTTCCTCTGTGGTTGGATGCAGGAAGGAGAAATCATCACAGCTAAAAGTGTAGAAGACAGGTGGGATGACGTGACCACTACTTCACAGTGGGAACAGGGTCAAATAAGTAAATGTATTTAGAAAAGTTTTCCTTTGTTTCTGCAAAGAGGCGAAATGTGGACAACATCTTTTAATATGGACTATAGACTAATCTAAAAACTGCGACATTTAAAATCACATGAAAAAAATTGCAGTTCATTGTTCTTATTCCTAGAATGAATTAATCACATTAGCGGTGTCGGTAAATATTGACTTTCCTTTGAATTAGATTTCTTGGATGTAAGGCTTTTTTCACATGTTGCGTTTTTGCTGCATTTTTTCCACTGGAAAAACCTAGTCTCTACTCTCTAGGCAGCGAAGAAGATACTTACAAAAAGCAGGTTTTGCTGAGTTTTGATGTGTTTTTTGCTGCATTTTTGCTGTCTCGCGTTTATGTTGATAAAGTTTAGTGCCCCCCATGATTTAACTTCCTTAGGTTTTTTCACTAATAACGCAGCAAAAACTGATACTTGAGTTTTTGCTGCATTTTTGCACTTAACCATTATTTCCTAAGGGTGAAAAAAACTGCAAATACGCAGAAAAAACGCTTATAGAAGTTACAATTTTCAAAAACGCTGAAAGAAGTGACTGGCTGCAATTTTCAGAAATGCACCAGTTTTCCAAATCAGTCAGGAAAATAAAGCCAAGGTGTGTGTGTAAGAAGATGAGCCAGAACAGAGTCAGCGGTTCTATATGCGCTTTGGGTCCAGAACTATCGGGGCTGTCACCACTATTGCCGGGGGGGGGCGATTGGTCTGGGTGGAGAGGGCCTGAGCACCTGACAGAAGGGGGCGTGGGGGAGATAAAAGGAAGATGAGAGATTTGGCGGGAAGGCGACAAGGGAGAAGCTTGAAGGTTGACTCACTCCCCTCTGCTCCGATGACTGACGCCACATATGCCAATACCTTGCGGACTGACTCACCCTCTGAGACGGCACTGCCCCTGGGTGTTCCTGTACCTGTCCGGTACACCTCGTGCTCTGATCATAGCGAGCCCGTGGGAGGTTCACACACCTCCGCGGCCTGTCAGCCTGTGTACTCCCCATATCCGCACACCTCCGCAGCCTGCCAGCCTGTGTACTCCCCGTGTACTGGGACATTCCAGAGGAAACAACAAAAGGGACTGATTCCACACACCAACGCACTTAAGTCAAGCAAGCCCGGATACTTTGGCATGGTCAGGAGACAGTGCATTTCGTTCCTGCACAGCAGAGCCAGAGACTTTGTTCATGTATTGCGACGTCGGCAGGAGCTGTTCCAACCTCTCACCTACAAGAACTTCAACCAATAAGTTACCTCTCTCATACACCCTCTTTTCCCAAAATATTGTGTTATTTTTGTGCAAATACTGCTGTTGCGCTCAGTGTTCCAGCGCATTACGTTGTTGTTTTTCTTCTCCCTGCGCAGAGTATTCCTTGTGCACAATTAACCCATTCAAAGTAAATCGTGTTAACCCCTTCTCTGCCTCCTGCTCTTCACTGCATCCGACGAACCTCACTTTCCGTATATTTACATTTGCATGAGATTTCTGAAATCTCATAGACTTTGATGGTACTGTAAAACGCAGCTGAACATTTGCATAAAAAAATGCAGCAAAAGCGCAACATGTGAACATAGCCTAAATTCTCTAATCTCTCTCTGCAGGGTGTGGACACTTGATCCCATCAGATGAACAGAACTCATATTATCCCTGAACCCTAAGGGCCCCGTCACACTCTTCAATGTCCAAGCGATCCCACCAACGATCCGACGTGGATGGGATCGCTGGAACATCGTTAGCTGATCGCTGGTGAGCTGTCACATGGGCAGACTCACCAGCGATCAGGACCAGCGAGCACGCTGGTATCCAGTGTACACTTCGGGTAACTAAGCGCTGCGCCGCGCTTAGTTACCCAATGTATACCCTAGATACCATCTCCCAGCTTCTGCTGTATGCGCTGGGAGCTGGTATCCAGTGTACACATCGGGTAACTAAGCGCTGCGCCGCACCGCGCTTAGATACCCGATGTGTACCCTAGATACCAGCTCCCAGCTTCTGCTGTACGGCGCTGGGAGCTCGCTGATCGTTGGTCTCCCGCTGTCACACGCAGCGATGCGCGCTGGCCAGCTGGAGACCAACGATGAAAAAATGGTCCAGGCCATTCGACGACGATCAGCGATACCCAGCAGAGGAGCCGGTCGTCGCTGCGTGTCACACATAGCGAGATTGCTGGCTAGGTCGCTGTTGCGTCACAAAATCGGTGACGCTTCCGCGATCTCGCTAGCGATGTCGCTTAGTGTGACGGGGGCTTAAGAGTCAGTGAAACAAAATGCTCCTTCCCTAGATGATCGGCAAATATATTCTTCTGGAATAAACTGGATATTAGATAATTGTACTGCTGAAATTCCTTTCTAATTAAGACCACTGTCTGGTTGGATGGTCGCTTTCCTATATTGTCAGTGCTGAACAGTTATATTTGTCACTGAAATGTTTTCTCAGTAGGATCTTGGTGATTTTCAACTAATTTGCCTTAAATTTCAGGCTACAGCTTCTTTGCACTACCAGTGTGGTGGAAGCGGTAGGCTGAGATGCTGGAGACATCGTTCTCTTGGACCTGCACACCCCTTACGTTCTGTAACCAGACGTGAGACTCAGAGACCTTAATAATTATATTGTTTCCTGCATTCTTGCTTAAATGGTCACTATCATTTGCATAACCTTTGCATAAATCAATAGATCAAACAAATAAAAAAACAACTTTGTAATTTGTAATATTTGTATCTTAATTTATCTTCCCACTACCACCTAAACTAATCATTGACTCCAAATAACCACTCAAATCCATACTGGTCAAAGATTCTCTTTTCAGTGGGATTTTGCTATATAATCTGAGAGCAACATGAGCAGGGTTTGGACCAGATGACCCAGGAGGTCCCTTCCAACTCTACCATTTTTTGATTCTATGATGTAGGGACAGAGACGCTACATATAACCCCACCCACACCATCGATTGGCAGCTTTACACTGTGTATAGTCAGAAAGCTGCTAATCAGTAGTGGTTAAACAAAGCAAGAAGACTAAGGGCCCCGTCTCACATAGCTAGATCGCTGCTGAGTCACAAGTTTTGTGACGCAACAGCGATCTCAGCAGCGATCTTGCTATGATGTCTGACACGTATGTGGAGCCCAGCTGTGACTGAATCCATATCTCCCAGAAGGGTGCACTGAAAGAGGATACCACTAGAGGTCATTATACACATACACACATGTACAGTTACCTTAAAGACCACCAGAGGGAGCTGTGTTAGGCATATAAAAAGAAGTTTAGTTTCAGTTTACTTCAGAGTTCTGAGCAGCCATCTCAGAGAGCTCAGTCAGTCTGCAGAAAGTGACGTGCAGAGCTGAGGATAGTGAGGCTGCAGAGCTATTCGGTTCCAAGTAAGTGGAGTCTAGTAAGAGTGAAAGAGAAATCACTCCAGCCTAGTCAGAGCTGAATTTAGAAGTGTAGCTCTGTAGAAAGTGTGCCGACACTTAAAGAGCGGCGAAGAGGCAGCCCACCAACTGCCAGCGTGTGTGATCGTGTAAGGATCCAGGTAGCCAAAGGCGAGTGGAAGTTAATGAGACAGAGGAGCCTTAATAGCTCATCTCAGCAAGAAGTACCGGACAACGGGGTCCGAGCCTATAGAGATCTCCACGACCCATTAGGAGAACACCGGAGTTCCTGGAGGACTACAAGTCCCAGGAGTACCACAGATCTGATACGTAACAGGATCAGGAGGACAGAGTCTGGCAAGCAGGACGCTGTGAGCAGAGACTGTGTACTTTCAGAGAGAAGGTCCAATCACAAGATCAGCCAGGTGCAAGACGGAGACCAAGTTAGACCTAGCTACAAGCGGGTCAGGACTTTATTACTAAAAGGCAGAGGACAGGAGGCCATACACCTACCAGTGGAGGAATCTCGATGTGCATCCTTCACCCTACAGTACTCCGGGAAGTGCCTGCAACATCTACAGTAAAGTGTTGTGAATGGGTTTGAGATGAGTTCTGAGCAGAGGCTCCCTCTGGTGGTTACAAGCGGTGCTAGTGAAGATTGTGAGGACTGGGAATCAGGTGTTACTGACTGGTCTTATATAAGGGAGTCATTTTCCCATCAGGGTTGCCGGTGATCAATTGTTCTGGTCTGAATCCTTCATTCCAGTTTCCCTTGTAGCCTGCTGTGTCGTTTCTGCATCTCCTGCTTACAGATAAGACTTTTGCTTCTTTTGTGTTTGTGCTATATTTTTGCATTTTGTACTGCACTTCTTTGGGGGCCTTCTGGGTCCCCTCCGGGGGCTTCTGCCCTCTCAGTTTAGTTCAGCCACTGAGTTTTGTTCTTTTGCTTTTTCCAGTTTTTTCAGTGGCTGCTGTTTTGATTTTGTTACACCAGAGAACTAATTTAGGTGGTAGAGGTCGTGTGATCTCAGGTGATTTGAAATTAGTAGAGTTGGTGCTTTTCAGGGTTTTCTGGGATTGCAGTAAGTACCCTTCCTATCCTTTTCTATTTAGATAGTTTGGGCCCCAGCGTTTGCTCATACTATTTTCTTTCTGTGTCAGTATTTCCTCTTGTCTAACTGCCATTACATGTTTGGGGGCTTTCTATTATCTTTGGGGTTCTGCTCCGGGGCAGATAGCTTTCCTGTTTCTGTCTTTAGGTGTAGTTAGTTTCTCAGGCTGTGACGAGGCGTCTAGGACCAACGTAGGAACGCTCCACGGCTGCCTCTAGTTGTGGTGGTTGGTCAGGGTACTGCAATCTCATAGATTCCAACTGCTCTGGTGTATTGCCTTTTTGCCTGCTCTCCTCAGCTACCGAAACACAACAGTATCACCGGCCTAAAAAATTGAAAATTGTATGGTACTCACAGAAGGGAAAAATATTGTGAAAGAAAAAAGGTTGTCAGAGTTGTCAGAGATATTTTTCTGTTTGTTGCATTTTTTTTTTTTTTTTCCCTCTGTATCTCTGGGTGCTGGGGAGGATCTTTTCTCCCAATGGAGTTTGCACGGTTGTCTGGCCGTGTGGATCAGCTTGCCACTGAGGTTCAGAGTATTGCTGCATATCTTGCTAGGTTGCCTGTTGTGGAACCTAGGATCCCCATGCCAGATTTGTTTTTGGGGGATCGAGCTAAGTTTCAGAATTTCAAAAATAATTGTAAATTGTTTTTTGCCTTTGGCTGAGTTTGCTCTTAATAATAGGGCTAGCTCTGCCACTTTGATGTCTCCGTTTTTCTGTAATTCTGGGTTTCACCCTCGATTTTCTTCAGGACAGACGGAGGCTTCTGTCTGTCCAGGTGTTGACTCTGTTGTGGAGCATATGCAACAGATTTGGGACCAGGTAGTGGAGAGGTTGTCCCTCTCTCAGGAGAAGGCCAGCGGTTTGCTAACCGGCATAGGACTGATGGTCCTCGGTTTAAAGTGGGGGACTTGGTCTGGTTGTCCTCAAAGAATATTCCTATGAGAGTAGCATCTCCTAAATTTAAGCCTAGGTTCATTGGACCTTATAAGATCATGGAGATTATTAATCCTGTTTCTTTTCGTTTGCTTCTTCCAGGGACATTTAAGATCCATAACGTGTTCCACAAGTCCTTGTTGAAGAGGTTTGTTGAGCCAGTGGTTCCTGCTGCTGTGCCTCCTGACCCTGTTTTGGTTGAGGGCAATCTGGAGTATATGGTTGAGAAAATATTGGATTCTCGTTTTTCTAGACGGAAAAATCCAGTATTTGGTTAAATGGAGAGGTTATGGTCAGGAAGACAATTCTTGGGTGTTTGCTTCGGACATCCATGCTAGGAGACTTATCCGTGCGTATCATAGAACTCATCCTGACCGACCTGGTTGCTCAAATGAGGGTTCGGTGACCCTCCTCAAGGGGGGGGTACTGTTGTGAATGGGTTTGAGATGAGTTCTGAGCAGAGGCTCCCTCTGGTGGTTACAAGCGGTGCTAGTGAAGATTGTGAGGACTGGGAATCAGGTGTTACTGACTGGTCTTATATAAGGGAGTCATTTTCCATCAGGGTTGCCGGTGATCAATTGTTCTGGTCTGAATCCTTCATTCCAGTTTCCCTTGTAGCCTGCTGTGTCGTTTCTGCATCTCCTGCTTACAGATAAGACTTTTGCTTCTTTTGTGTTTGTGCTATATTTTTGCATTTTGTACTGCACTTCTTTGGGGGCCTTCTGGGTCCCCTCCGGGGGCTTCTGCCCTCTCAGTTTAGTTCAGCCACTGAGTTTTGTTCTTTTGCTTTTTCCAGTTTTTTCAGTGGCTGCTGTTTTGATTTTGTTACACCAGAGAACTAATTTAGGTGGTAGAGGTCGTGTGATCTCAGGTGATTTTGAAATTAGTAGAGTTGGTGCTTTTCAGGGTTTTCTGGGATTGCAGTAAGTACCCTTCCTATCCTTTTCTATTTAGATAGTTTGGGCCCAGCGTTTGCTCATACTATTTTCTTTCTGTGTCAGTATTTCCTCTTGTCTAACTGCCATTACATGTTTGGGGGCTTTCTATTATCTTTGGGGTTCTGCTCCGGGGCAGATAGCTTTCCTGTTTCTGTCTTTAGGTGTAGTTAGTTTCTCAGGCTGTGACGAGGCGTCTAGGACCAACGTAGGAACGCTCCACGGCTGCCTCTAGTTGTGGTGGTTGGTCAGGGTACTGCAATCTCATAGATTCCAACTGCTCTGGTGTATTGCCTTTTTGCCTGCTCTCCTCAGCTACCGAAACACAACAGTAAAGGTAACAAACTGACTTATGTGTGTGTCTCCCTTATTATCCTGACTGCCGGGTCCCCATCTGTCCTGCACTTCTTATACATCTATCTGCCTTGGAGAAATCAGCCTTACTTGTGGAAGGCTTAACATCTAGCTGCACAATATCAACCCTCCAGTGGATCTGCATAGCAGCGCTGGTCATCCTGACCAGGCACCACAAGTGGCGTCACGAATCCCCATATCATTATTCAAGTCACCTGTAAATATCCTCATTAAAGTGAGCGCCCAGGGCACGGACCGAGCTGTGCTACCCGTGACGTTTCCATAGACATCAACGGGCTCGGTGCCGAGTACCCCATAACCTGGTGTTGTGCGACTCATCCTTTCCTGGCGTCACGAACAGGATTTCGTCCCCTGCAGCAACGGAGTAATTTGTGCCCGTTGCCACCGGGTACTGTGTGCCTAAAGACTGTGTTTTGTATGTGGTGAAGATTTCCCACCATTTGCCCGCCATTGCCGCCATTTACAGCGCCACGGCGCGAAAACTAGTGGGCGTACCTGCAAAAGCGCGCTGAGTCCTGGACACGCCCCAACGCTGATGCGGCGGCAGGTCCTGTGAAGAACTACAGTGAACGCTCTGACGTCAGAGCACCAGCGACGCAGGTCCTTCTACACAATCACTGTGCCTTGCGGAGCTGCAGCCTTCAGAGCAGGTAGGCTACGATTAACTAGGGGGGCGCAGACATGTCGCAGCAGCCAGCCGACAACGCGGCCCAGGCCGACGGCCTTAATGACTTACCCCTTGGCGCTGCGCACAGGCTGTGAATGCTGGCCCTCACCTGGTCCTGTGGCCCCAATAGTACCACTAACGCTGCCATACATGCCTGGAGCGAAGTGGCTCCCTCAGTACAGCGGCAAGCCAGACACCCTGTCAGGGTTCAAGCGGAAAATATGCAGCATAATGGACATGTACCCTATGACAGAAAAGCAGCGAGCTGCAGTAGTAGTGGGACAATTGACTGGTGCTGCAGAAAGAGAAGTAGAGACTTGGACAGCTGCAGACCAGGAATCAGTGCTTGCAATTTTCTTAAAGCTACAGTCTATCTTTGAGGACCGCACTGAAACAGATCTCCGGATGATGTTTTACCAATGCTCCCAGAAACCAGATGACAGCATTAGGGACTATGCCTGCCGACTACAAGGGGCCCTGCGAGCACTCAAACAAGTTAACCCCATGAGTGTATCCAACGAAAATAAAATGTTAAAAGAACAATTTGTACGGGGATTAAAGTCCCAAGCTGAAAGCCGGACTGTGCACTGGTGGTCCTTGGATCATCCTGATGCTACCTTTGATGCTCTTAAGGACATGGCTATAAAAGGACTGCGTCCCCTGGAAACACCGGGATGGCAACCCAGTGTCACCCGAGTGAAGCCACCCTACAGCCAGCAGCATCCACCTTTTCCCCATTGATTGCGGAAGCCAAAACGCAGGTGGCGCCCCTTACTGAGCTGGACTGTCTGCGCTCAGAAGTGCGCCAGTTGACCAAAAACCTGGCCACTGTAATGAGTGCCTGCAACTGTCGACGGAGGAAGAAGGAAAGATCCTGCTAGCTGACTGCCCAGAGGATGTCCCTTGGATGCGCCGGAGAAGAGGGAGGACGTCGCCCCACAGGAGGAGGACAACGCCACCCCCAGGAAGGACCCGCGACCAGCATCATCCCCGCCGAGAGATCATCTGTTATCGCTGTCACAGAGAAGGTCACCCAGCACGTCGGTGTCCTTTAAACGAGCAAATCCTGGGTCCGAGGGCCAAACACCCAGGAATAGACTCTTCAGGGGCCCCTCAGACTGGAACCGCAGGTTTGTGGGAGGAAGACCTTACCTGTCCATCATATTGGACGGGATCGCCATCCCTGCCCTGCTGGACACTGGATCTCAGGTAACCGTCATACCTGATGTTCTTTACAATAAATACTGGTCCAGTGACGGTCTCCAACCCCAAACCCTGACTTTGCCGTATATGCCTCTAATGGCCTCCCTCTTGACTTACTGGGGGCTAAAAACGTAGACGTAAAGGTGGGAAGAGTGGAGCTAAAGAACCAGGGACTTCTTGTAGTAAAGACTGTTAATGAGGAAAATGGGTTGAATGTGGTTTTAGGCACTAACATTATTAGTAACTGTTTGGAGGAGGTTGTGTTTTTGCTCCAACAGCTCGCCGAAATTGCCAGACCAAAGCAAAAGGGAGTGATCCGGAAGGAGATTCGGACCCTGATGTGCCAGCAGCAAGTGAAACTGACCGGTGGTGAGATTGGTAATGTACGGGTGACAGACCCGAACCCCATTGTGATACCCCCAATGAGTGAAATGCTTATTTGGTGTAGAGCAGCAATAGGTCTGAGAGGACAGAACTACCAAGCAGTAGTAGAGCCCCATTGTTCAGAGCACAGACCTACACTCTTGACTGCCAGAGGGGTAGTGGAGGTACATAATGGGAGAGTGCCCGTGCGTCTTCTCAACTGGGGCGAGGATGAAGTCAAATTATCACGTTATGCCACTGTTGCTAAGTTACATGCTGTGGATAATAACTCCATTCACACGACGGAGCCCTTAGCCTCCCCACAACCCGTGGAGGATAACGGTCCGACCACCCAGGTGGAGGATTGGTGTCAGTGTGTCGACCCGCCACCACAATTGTGGGTTACCAGGGCAATGGGGTACTCAGAGCCGAGCCCATGGAAGTCTATGGGATTGTCACAGGTAGCTGTGGCTCGGTCTGTGGCCCTGGCGGTCTGGCGTATGTTGGGGATTATATTTACAGGGGATAGGTTTATATACAGTTCGTGACGCCACCTGTAGTATTCTGGTAATTTGTACCAGCGCTGCTGTAGATCTCTGAGGGGATGGTGATGCAGCTAGATGTCGGGTCCCTACAGGTGGGACTGGTCCCTCAAAGTCTATGAAGCTAGTGAAGTCGGGTGCAGATAAATAACACAGTCTCACACGGTCAGCGTCTTTCCATACCTTTACTTGTAAGATGTTCAGGCAGGTCCCAGGGAGGCTGATCCAAGGAGAGTGTATCTTGAGACAGCAGCTGGACAAGTTAGGGGCCTCCTTTACTTCCAATACAATGGTACAACCAGCCTGAAGCGTAGTTCCCTCAATAACTCCAGCTACTCCATAGCTGTACGGCCCAGTCAGTTTTGTGTTAGGAGCCTTCCTGCGAGAGAGCTGAATTCTTATTTTGTCTGCGCCTGACTCAAAGTCTTCACTCCCCTGACCCCAGTTACGTACTGACTATAAGGGGCTTGTTTGCCGCGACCTAAGGTCCGGTAAATTCCTGGTTTTCTTACCACTATGCTTGAAGCTAATAGTGATCCTTCGGTCCCCAGTGACCGGTTGCAATGTGCAGGACTTCTTCAATCCCAAACGCACCTTTCCAATAATCCACTGTGCCTTTCGCCTTGTCCTCGCTGGTAGCATAAGCACTCACACTTGCATAAAGTCGGGTAGTTACTTCCTTCATTCACTTTCTTCAAAGTTAGTTACAGATGCTCAGTTTTCAATAGGCAGGAGCACGTCTCTGAACCTTTCACTGTCCTTTAGACAGGTGACTGAAGTCTTTCTGCACTAAGCTTCTTCTTTCTTTCAATGTAGTCTGATGAGGTACAGCTCTGACTAGACTAAGGTGAATTAGACCACCTGTACCAGCCTCCACGTTCTGAACTGATGATAGAGCAGGCTGGACTGCTTCCTCCCTCCAGCTGAACTCCAGACGTCTGCTCCGTCCGAAGACAGGAACTGAACTCCCCCTCTAAAATCACTCCACAAACATACACCCTGACCACTCCCTCAATAGTAAACTACACTACCCTAAGGGTGTGTCTAGTGTATGTTGAGTGAATGGGTATTTAGCATTAAACTGCTGTCTCGCCACACACTCTCCAGGGTACTGCGTGTGCCTAACACCAGGGCTACACATTCCCCCATGGTAAAAGACAGCACTCCCGGGCTGTAAAATACAAAAGAGACAGTTTTGTTTATGCATGAAAACATTAACAATAACATTAATTCGTCCCATCCGGGAGGTGAGGATATCTTGAACGTTGCAAACAATAACATTATATATAGAAATACAAAAGTATTAAATAGCATTCAATAAATATACAATATTCTTGTGAAGGACCCGCACCAAACCTTCAACGTAGGTCCTGGGTGGGCTGCAGGACATCCAAATGCAGACCTCACTCAGTGCCACACCACACGGGTTTTTGTATTCAGAGGTAGTTGTGCTGGTTTATGTAAAACCAAAATAAGGCACCGAAGCGCAACTATGTACAAATAAGTTCTGGGTTGGCACAGTCCTCAACCTCAAAGTCCATTGTAAAACCAAAGACATAGATATAATATCACATTATTATACTAAAGTGCAAACTTTTTCTGGTTACCCAGCCGGGCATTCTACGGTTAGCAATATATATATGCATCATACTCTTCAACTTATGCAAAATTTTGTAAAACATTTTCAAACTTTTTACTTATGGTAGATCCTTTAAGGATCCCACCGATTCTTCTTTACTATTTATTCATTTACTTCTAATACACTTTCCACCCGGGGGCTGGAACAATGCAATGGGCCCTAGATCCCAGGACTAGCAAATCATGCGCTGCGATTAGGGTCTGGGTCGCCACAGTTCTTGTGCGAACCACTAGGGGCGCAACGGGTACATTCTCTTCACGTGACACCGATTGCGTTTCAATCACAGTTAACGATATGGACCGTGTCATGGATTGCGATTGAGACTGGGTCGCTAGTTGCGATGTAGAAATTGCTTTAATTTGCGATGAACTTGCAGGGGGCGATGCTGGGGCACGGCCGGATACTGCTTGAGCTGGAGACGGGGACGCTGCGGTAGTGGTGACGTTACCTGCGTCGGGGACGGGGTCACGGACGATGGTGACGTTAAGGGCATACCATCCCTTCATTCCCCAATGCCGTGTGTACGTGACAATGTCTCCATTTACTAAGTCCCTCCCGGGATGGCCTTGCGGTAGGTGAGATTCTACGTCACGCCTGCTGACAAAGACCCCCGGGTAGAGGCCCGGTTCACGGATGAAGCCCCAGCCCTTCCGGAGCTGGAACTCAGTCACACACCCTGCCGCCGCGGTTCCCTCAGGGTACCTTTCTCTCTCGGACACTCTCTTTGTCCGCGATCAGCTCTGCATGTTGTCGCTGACGATTCCGCTGAGCTTCCCGCTCTTCCTCCTGCTGGCGTTTCTGCTTCTCCTCACGACGCTGCCACTCATATTCCCACTGGGCGGTATAGGCGACGTCATCCAGGCGCGCCATCTCGTCCCAGTCCACGTCTGGTAGTGACGGACAGGACCCCTCCGGTGTCCCTGCCGGGGACCGATCATCTGCTGCGGCCTCCTGGCGGGCGGGCGTTCCGGAATGGCGATACCTCCTCAACCTCCTTCGCCTCCACCGCTTCACCGGTGGGATCAGGATTGGTACTTTCGGGGGCAGCCTCCGGTTGCTCCTTCGCCTTGGGCAGCAGAATCTTCGGTAACTCGAATCGTGGGGGGTCGTTGAGGGGAGAGATCACCGTGTCCCACAGCCTCCGCTGCTCCAGGGTACGCCGGCGTCTCTCGATCTCTTCAAAGCCAGGTTGGTACTGGACCATCTTCTTCAGGCGTGCATTTTCTTCTTGAATCTCTAGCAACGCCTGCTGCAGGTGCAGGACCACGGATAACTCCGGTGCTGGTGGCAGCTTGGCTGGGGCACGGGGCCTGCCTTCCTCCGCTTCCCTGCTCGGCTGCACACGTCCTGCTTCCATGATGTTCCAGAAGATTCTCTCTTCTTCCTGCGGAGACATCCGGTCTCTTCCGTGGAGGTGGGGTTTGCGTCTCCTCCTCCTCGCAGGGAAGGTGAAGAGGAGGCGGACCTCCTTTGCTGTAGGGCAGGATCGCATGTTGTAATAGCACTTTGAGAGGGCAGGCATTTTCTTCGCGCCACAGGGGGGTAGACGCCCACGAAGGTACGCCCACCTTCTTCTCCAGCGCCTGAGGGCGCGAATATGGCGACAAAAATGGCGATTTTGGTGCCAAAAGTGCAAACAGTCCTTTTTCACAAAAACAATTCCTTAGGCACACAGGGCTCGCAATTCTGCGAGTTTCGTATCCTGTTCGTGACGCCAAGTTTTTGTGTCGACCCGCCACCACAATTGTGGGTTACCAGGGCAATGGGGTACTCAGAGCCGAGCCCATGGAAGTCTATGGGATTGTCACAGGTAGCTGTGGCTCGGTCTGTGGCCCTGGCGGTCTGGCGTATGTTGGGGATATATTTACAGGGGATAGGTTTATATACAGTTCGTGACGCCACCTGTAGTATTCTGGTAATTTGTACCAGCGCTGCTGTAGATCTCTGAGGGGATGGTGATGCAGCTAGATGTCGGGTCCCCTACAGGTGGGACTGGTCCCTCAAAGTCTATGAAGCTAGTGAAGTCGGGTGCAGATAAATAACACAGTCTCACACGGTCAGCGTCTTTCCATACCTTTACTTGTAAGATGTTCAGGCAGGTCCCAGGGAGGCTGATCCAAGGAGAGTGTATCTTGAGACAGCAGCTGGACAAGTTAGGGGCCTCCTTTACTTCCAATACAATGAGTACAACCAGCCTGAAGCGTAGTTCCCTCAATAACTCCAGCTACTCCATAGCTGTACGGCCCAGTCAGTTTTGTGTTAGGAGCCTTCCTGCGAGAGAGCTGAATTCTTATTTTGTCTGCGCCTGACTCAAAGTCTTCACTCCCCCTGACCCCAGTTACGTACTGACTATAAGGGGCTTGTTTGCCGCGACCTAAGGTCCGGTAAATTCCTGGTTTTCTTACCACTATGCTTGAAGCTAATAGTGATCCTTCGGTCCCAGTGACCGGTTGCAATGTGCAGGACTTCTTCAATCCCAAACGCACCTTTCCAATAATCCACTGTGCCTTTCGCCTTGTCCTCGCTGGTAGCATAAGCACTCACACTTGCATAAAGTCGGGTAGTTACTTCCTTCATTCACTTTCTTCAAAGTTAGTTACAGATGCTCAGTTATCAATAGGCAGGAGCACGTCTCTGAACCTTTCACTGTCCTTTAGACAGGTGACTGAAGTCTTTCTGCACTAAGCTTCTTCTTTCTTTCAATGTAGTCTGATGAGGTACAGCTCTGACTAGACTAAGGTGAATTAGACCACCTGTACCAGCCTCCACGTTCTGAACTGATGATAGAGCAGGCTGGACTGCTTCCTCCCTCCAGCTGAACTCCAGACGTCTGCTCCGTCCGAAGACAGGAACTGAACTCCCCTCTAAAATCACTCCACAAACATACACCCTGACCACTCCCTCAATAGTAAACTACACTACCCTAAGGGTGTGTCTAGTGTATGTTGAGTGAATGGGTATTTAGCATTAAACTGCTGTCTCGCCACACACTCTCCAGGGTACTGCGTGTGCCTAACACCAGGGCTACACATCAGCAGCTCCATGTCGGGACAGACATCACTCCAGCCCACCAGAAACAAGGAGTATACCGAGTAGTTCAGGAGTATGCACAGGTATTCAGCAAACACCCACTCGACTTTGGGAAAATTAAAGGGGTTCAACATCACATCCCCACAGGCAGTCATCCTCCCATTAAAGAACGGTACAGGCCTATACCTCCAGCACACTACCAGAAAGCCAAGGAAATGTTGTGTGACATGAAGGAAGCAGGGGTGATAAGGGATAGTTGTAGTCCCTGGGCAGCACCTCTAGTCCTAGTCAGGAAAAAGGATGGGAGCATGAGAATGTGTGTACAGTCATGGCCAAAAGTTTTGAGAATGACACAAATATTAATTTTTACAAAGTCTACTGCTTCACTTTTTCTAATGGCAATTTGCATATACTCCAGAATGTTATAAAGAGTGATCAGCTTAACAGCAATTACTTGCAAAGTCAATATTTGGCTAGAAAATGAACTTTATCCGCCAAAACACATTTCAACATCATTGCAGCCCTGCCTTAAAAGGACCAGCTAACCTCTTTTCAGTGATTGCTCCATTAACACAGGTGTGGGTGTTGATGAGGACATGGCTGGAGATCAATCTGTCATGATTAAGTAAGAATGACACCACTGGACACTTTAAAAGGAGGCTGGTGCTTGGCATCATTGTTTCTCTTCTGTTAACCATGGTTCTCTCTAAAGAAACACGTGCAGTCATCATTGCAATGCACAAAAATGGCCTAACAGGGAAGAGTATCGCAGCTAGAAAGATTGCACCTCAGTCAACAATCTATCGCATCATCAAGAACTTCAAGGAGAGAGGTTCCATTGTTGCCAAAAAGGCTTCAGGGCGCCCAAGAAAGACCAGCAAGCGCTAGGACCGTCTCTTAAAAGTGTTTCAGCTGCGGGATCGGGCTACCAGCAGTGCAGAGCTTGCTCAGGAATGGCAGCAGGCAGGTGTGAGTGCATCTGCACGCACTGTGAGGCGGAGACTCTTGGAGCAAGGCCTGGTCTCAAGGAGGGCAGCAAAGAAGCCACTTCTCTCCAGAAAAAACATCATGGACAGACTGATATTCTGCAAAAGGTACAGGCAGTGGACTGCTGAGGACTGGGGTAAAGTTATTTTCTCTGATGAATCCCCTTTTCGATTGTTTGGGACATCAGGAAAACGCCTCATTCGGAGAAGACAAGGTGAGCGCTACCACCAGTCTTGTCTCATGCCAACTGTTAAGCATCCTGAAACCATTCATGTGTGGGGTTGCTTCTCAGCCAAGGGAATCGGCTCTCTCACAGTCTTGCCTAAAAACACAGCCATGAATAAAGAATGGTACCAGAATGTCCTCCAAGAGCAACTTCTCCCAACCCTCCAAGAGCAGTTTGGCGATCAACAATGCCTTTTCCAGCATGATGGAGCACCTTGCCATAAAGCAAAGGTGATAACTAAATGGCTCACGGAACAAAACATAGAGATTTTGGGTCCATGGCCTGGAAACTCCCCAGATCTTAATCCCATTGAGAACTTGTGGTCAATCATCAAGAGATGGGTGGACAAACAAAAACCTAAAAATTCTGACAAAATGAAAGCATTGATTGTGCAAGAATGGACTGCTATCAGTCAGGATTTGGTCCAGAAGTTGATTGACAGCATGCCAGGGAGAATTGCAGAGGTCCTGAAAAAGAAGGGTCAACACTGCAAATATTGACTTGCCGCATTAACTCATTCTAACTGTCAATATAAGCTTTTGTTACTCATATGTTTGCAATTATTATATTTCTGTCTGTGATAAAAACATCTGTCAAACACACATAAAAACCAGAGGGCAGCAGATCATGTGAAAATATAATATTTGTGTCATTCTCAAAACTTTTGGCCATGACTGTAGATTACAGACAGGTAAATCGCATTACACATAAGGATGCATACCCTTTACCACGCATTGAGGAATCCTTAGCTGCCTTAAAAACTGCTAACTACTTTTCCACCCTTGACCTCACTAGTGGGTACTGGCAAGTAGCTGTGGCTGAGGAGGATCGGGAGAAGACGGCTTTCACCACCCCGATGGGACTCTGTGAGTTCGACAGGATGCCGTTTGGACTCAGCAGTGCCCCTGGAACGTTCCAGAGAGTGATGGAGAGCTGCCTGGGACATCTCAACTTTGAAACTGTGTTGCTGTACCTGGATGACGTCATCATGTACTCCAAAACGTATGAAGATCACTTGAAGCACCTGGCGGAGGTGTTCGAGTCACTGTCCAAATATGGGATGAAACTGAAGCCTTCAAAATGCCATCTGCTCAAACAGAAGGTACAGTATCTGGGACACATTGTCAGCTCAGAAGGAGTAGCGCCAGACCCTGAAAAGATCACCGCCATCCAGAAATGGCCGGAGCCGAAAAATCTCAAGGAGGTGCGACAGTTCCTGGGACTGACAGGGTACTACCGGAGGTTTGTGAAGGATTACACCAAGAAAGCAGCGCCTCTGCAAGACCTCCTGGTGGGACAGTCCCTCAAGAGCAGAAATTCTCCATTCCATTGGGGTAAAGAACAGGCAGAAGCATTCAAGGCAATGAAGGAGATCCTGACAGGTGATGAGATCCTAGCTTACCCTGACTACAGCCAGCCGTTCCTGCTGTATACTGATGCCAGCAATGAAGGATTGGGAGCAGTCCTCAGTCAGAAGCAAAATGGCCTGGAGAAAGTCATCGCCTATGCAAGCAGGAAGCTCCGCCCGACTGAGCGAAACCCAGAGAACTATAGCAGCTTCAAGTTGGAGTTCCTGGCACTGGTCTGGGCCATCACGGAGAGGTTTAAGCACTATCTAGCCTCCAGCAAGTTCACTGCCTACACCGATAACAACCCCTTGACGCATCTTGAAACAGCTAAGCTGGGAGCCATGGAACAACGATGGATGGCTCGACTGTCAAATTACCAATTCACAATCAAGTACCGAGCAGGCCGCAAGAATGCCAACGCTGATGCCCTATCCAGGATGCCTCATGAATCGGACACAGAAGAAGAAGTGGATGATCTGGAAGAGATTGAACTACCTGCCTTTCACAGGAATGGGATGATCCATGAGCAACAAGCCAGCAGGAGATCGCGCGGTAAGACGTTGAATCCTTTACCTCACCACAGCTGGAAGGAGACTCAGGACAGCGATCCAGTTGTCAGCCGAATCAAGGAGCTGATAACTCAAGAAGGTTCCTCCTTCTAGAAGGACGCTCCTCTACAAGCAAGGCAGTTGTGGAACGAGAGAAGCCGGTTGTTCATCTACCGTGAGAAGCTGTGCCGGAGGTACGTCAATCCAAGGACCCATGAAATGGTATGGCAGATAGTAGTCCCCAGAGCAGACATCCAGATGGTGTTAGAAGCCTACCACGATCAAGCGGGACACTTTGGCTGGAAGAAGCTGGAGACCCTGTTGAAATGTCATTTCTATTGGGTGGGAATGCGCAGCTCCATCGAGAGGTGGTGCCAGAACTGTGGACCCTGTGGCCTCAGAAGAAAGGATTACAGCAGTCAGAAGGCACCCCTGCAAACCATCAAGACGACTCGTCCCTTGGAGATCGTGGCCCTGGACCATGTCAAGTTGTCACCCAGCCGGTCAGGATACTCCTATGCCCTGACTATGGTGGATCACTACTCCAGGTTCCTGGTGGTCGCCCCTGTCAAAGATCTGACAGCAGAGACAGCAGCAAAGACGTTCCAAGCGTATTTTTGCAGACCACACGGATATCCTGAGCAGGTGCTAACTGACCAAGGCCCAGCCTTTGAAGCCGAATTGTTCAAAGAGTTCTGTCACTTGTACGGGTGTAAGAAGATCAGAACCACACCGTACCACCCCCAAACCAATGGTCTCTGTGAGAAGATGAATCACATCGTCATCGACCTGTTGAAGACAATACCACTCGAGGAGAGAAATCGGTGGCCAGACTTACTACCTGACCTGGTAGATCTGTACAATCACATACCTGTGAGTTCCACCAACTGCACCCCAGCCTATCTCATGCGGGCAAGACCAGGAAAGCTGCCTATGGATCTGGAGCTTGGAGTTGTAGAACCAGAAGCGGATGTGACTACTGGAGACTGGGACACAACCAGACAGGAACAGTACAGGAAAGTACAGGCCTGCGTTGAAGAAAGTCTCAATCGAGTCAGGGATAAGCAAGAAGACCGCTATAACAAAAGTGCGCCAGCTGAACCTTTCGCACCTGGTGAAGTCGTCCTAAAAAGAAAGAGAAGGTTACACAAACTCGACGATCAATGGGAAAGAGAGCCCTACATCGTCCAGAATTCAAAGTTTGACAACAAGAAAACGTGCATAATTAGCAAGGATGGAGGAAGAACGACTGCAACCGTATCCAGAGATCACTTAAAGTTGTGTCCAAATCCATTAAAGCTTCAAGAGGAAGAAACCGTTGTCAATCAAGAAGAGAGTAATGAATCAGTCATCCATACAGACTTAGGAGATTTCCCCGCTGATTGGCCCAGAATTGGAGAAGCTGTAATCATGCCCGTGCTGCAATTCTACCAACCACAAGAAGAACCTCTACATCCAGTTGCACCAGTTGTTGCAGTAGAGTCAGTTCCAGAGGAACCTGCCCAAGCAGAACCCCAGCAAGTGGAACCCCAAGAAGTTGCACTTCAGGAAGAAGGATCCTCTGCGGAAGTCGAACCGCATCGCCCAGTCGCTACTATGCTTGCCAGATCCCTAGAGGGATGGAGGCAGTTTACAGGTTGCCGGCACGCAGGACAGACAGGGTAACTGATACCTCACCTACCACTACACCACGTAGGTCAGTACGCATAACAAGAGGGCAATTACCTGTTAGGTACAGAGAGTAGGACCTAACACATGTACATAATCATCAAGAACCATTGTACATAAATGTATATATTTTGCTTATACTATGCTTTAATATATTGTTATTTATTCATCTGTTTTTCCCCTTTTTGATATTGAAGCAAGTGAATGGACATTATTTTTACTTGTCTTCTAACCCTGTTGAGCATCCTTTTCCAAAAGAGACTGGGACCTTTTTTATGGTTGCTCAATTCCTCGTCGTGCTAATGTACATAGTTATTTATTTACCGTTATGCAACCGTTCAAGAGTGCCTTACCTCCTGTAAAGGAAGAGTTATTATACAATGTTTTATTGTTATCTGTTTTTGTATTTCAGCCCCGGAGTGCTGAGTTCTACTAGGGGGGAATGTGGAGCCCAGCTGTGACTGAATCCATATCTCCCAGAAGGGTGCACTGAAAGAGGATACCACTAGAGGTCATTATACACATACACACATGTACAGTTACCTTAAAGACCACCAGAGGGAGCTGTGTTAGGCATATAAAAAAGTTTAGTTTCAGTTTACTTCAGAGTTCTGAGCAGCCATCTCAGAGAGCTCAGTCAGTCTGCAGAAAGTGACGTGCAGAGCTGAGGATAGTGAGGCTGCAGAGCTATTCGGTTCCAAGTAAGTGGAGTCTAGTAAGAGTGAAAGAGAAATCACTCCAGCCTAGTCAGAGCTGAATTTAGAAGTGTAGCTCTGTAGAAAGTGTGCCGACGCTTAAAGAGCGGCGAAGAGGCAGCCCACCAACTGCCAGCGTGTGTGATCGTGTAAGGATCCAGGTAGCCGAAGGCGAGTGGAAGTTAATGAGACAGAGGAGCCTTAATAGCTCATCTCAGCAAGAAATACCGGACAACGGGGTCCGAGCCTATAGGGATCTCCACGACCCATTAGGAGAACACCAGAGTTCCTGGAGGACTACAAGTCCCAGGAGTACCACAGAGCTGATACGTAACAGGATCAGGAGGACAGAGTCTGGCAAGCAGGACGCTGTGAGCAGAGACTGTGTACTTTCAGAGAGAAGGTCCAATCACAAGATCAGCCAGGTACAAGACGGAGACCAAGTTAGACCTAGCTACAAGCGGGTCAGGACTTTATTACTAAAAGGCAGAGGACAGGAGGCCATACACCTACCAGTGGAGGAATCTCGATGTGCATCCTTCACCCTACAGTACTCCGGGAAGTGCCTGCAACATCTACAGTAAAGGTACCAAACTGACTTATGTGTGTGTCTCCCTTATTATCCCTGACTGCCGGGTCCCCATCTGTCCTGCACTTCTTATACATCTATCTGCTTTGGAGGAATCAGCCTTACTTGTGGAAGGCTTAACATCTAGCTGCACAATATCAACCCTACAGTGGATCTGCATAGCAGCGCTGGTCATCCTGACCAGGCACCACAAGTGGCGTCACAAATCCCCATATCATTATTCAAGTCACCTGTAAATATCCCCATTAAAGTGAGCGCCCAGGGCACGGACCGAGCTGTGCTACCCGTGACGTTTCCCATAGACATCAACGGGCTCGGTGCCGAGTACCCCATAACCCTGGTGTTGTGCGACTCACGTACCAGCGATCAGCCCCTTGCTGTGAATCGCTGGTCGTGTCAGAAATGCCTGGACTTTTTTTCGATCGCTGGTCTCCCGCTGGCCAGCATGCATCCCTGCATGTGGCAGTCATGAGACCAGCGATCAGCTGGTAACCAAGGTACACATCGGGTTTCCAAGGCGCGGGGCTGTGCCTGGAAACCCGATGTGTATGTTGGATACCAGCGCGCTGCACCAGCGGGCTGATATCCAACGTACACTGCGGGTTACTAAGCGACGTTACCCGCAGTGTCGCTGTCCTGATCGCTGCCTGTTTGGCAGCTCAGCAGCGATCATGTAGCGACACACCAGAGATCCTGACAAGTTCATATCGTTGTCGGGATCGCTGGTGCGTCGCTATGTGAGACGGGGCCCTAAATGGCATGAGACTACTAGTCCTCTATTGATAATCTCTCACTAATAAAACACAGATTTTATTGAAACTGCAGCAAGCAACCCAGTTAGTGACACATCATTTGAAGTGATACTGTATAATATCCCTTATGTGTCTGACTATTGTCCTCCATACTACTTGTTACTCGTTGTATTCTTTATATTCATATTAATATGCAACTCTAATGGGCAGACTAATTGTAGACCATAACTATGGCATGTGAATTGAGTCATTAACTCTGGATGCTTGTTTGGATATGCTGTTTGCTGACTGACAGTGTTTGGAGACCTGCTGGTACCTGTCATGAAGTGCCTAGGAACTGTAGGCCCCAACCAGGTCCCTAGAACTAGGGGCACCCCTAGATTATTTCTGAAGGTGGAGACACAAATATGATACTATACCTCCAACTCCAAACCAGGCAGCAAGAACTAACACTGGCAATCCAAAAATTCCATAGACCAGCATATATAGCAGAGGGGAGTGGCCAACACTGAACAGCAGAGGCAATCCAGGTAGGAGAGCTTCAGGAGCTTTAACTGAACATATTAACCCTTGCACTGCTAGCAAGGAAAAAACCTGCACTTTAATATGATGGTGAAGTACTTCTAACCAGATGTCGCAGTCTTCCGGAACCCTCTCTGTCGTGGTATCTCCGTGACAGTAACACAATGATTTGATAAAATATGGAGACACTGCATTACTACTAAGAAAAACTATAGCATTGTAGGATACTCATAAAAATCAATGTCTCTGCAGAAAAGTTAGATATGGCACTCCTCTACCAAGCCTTAGGCATTTGTCACATCTTCGATATGGCCTCTGTTCATAATGGATGTACATTAAAGTGGAAGCGTGCTTGACAGACCTCTTTGACTTCAAGAGTCCATTGATTTGACTGCACGATATACAATTCTTGCAGTTAAAGTGACAGAACCACAAATAGACCTCTGAATGCAGGTGTGAAATGTGGAATTCTTGGGCCAGTCATAGCAACAAATTAGAGACACGATTGCGCCCATATGCAGCATGGCACTCTCATTTACAACGCAGACATATTTACAAGCCACTCAAACTAGCAAAATCTAATCCACAAAGTGGACAACACTAGTACATGCTGCTCCTGTCCACTACCACATTGACTTCCATCCATCACACTACGTATCGTTGTGCACACTCACCAAAATGACTAATTTGGCACTAAATATGAAATTACTGAGCGCCAACACATAATCTGAGACAGTGCCCGTCGTCCACATACCTGGTACCATGTTTATTCATATGTTAGAAGAGGCCACTGTACTTCTTTAGGGCCCAGGGCCCACATGTCATTGTTATCTCAGCACACCCTATATCTCTGATTTGCACTAGTTTGGTATAGAATTACAAATTTTATTTAAAAAACAGGGAAAAAAAGATCTGACAAACGTGGTTATACAGATAAATTTATACATAGTCCACACCAGAGGCGGACATGTCATTGGTGCAACCTGTTGCGCTGCACAGGGGCCCAAGCGGTAAGGGGGCCCATTTCTACCTCCAAATCAGGTGAAATTTTGCATTTTTAGGAGCTCTTGAGCTGCAAAGGGCCCATATATTGTTCTTGCACAGGGGCCCTTTTCTGTCTGTGTCCGCCAGTGGTTCACCCAATGAATATGCTGTTTCTTTTTTTCTTTCAGGTCCCAATCCGTGGTAGAACCTGGCACCCTGATGCACGAGGACCACAGAGACAGTGAGAACACTCAGCCGCTGCTTGCCCTGGACTGATCTCCTGGACACTACTGCAATCACTTTACAATTCACCAATGGGTCTTTTATTTTTTTTTTTTTTTTTATGTCACTTTGCAAAACATTCACCAGCTGCTTGGACAGAGTGCAAAGACTTGTTTAATTTCATTGCCATAGTGCCAATAACAGGAGCGACGACATAACTGTGAATATTCTGTAACTGCCAAAAAGGACCTAACAAAGTGCATTAGAGCTTTCCATATAGTAAGACATATACTGTACTGCCTAATGTAAAGGAAATATATAGGGTGCATTTTCTGGGAAAAGCTTATATGGCCAGTATTTTTTATACCACGTCCTTTGGATCCCAAGAGGTACCAAGTAAATCACCAGCAGAAAGTTGGCAAAATATGACAAAAGTGTAAGCAAATCTGAAATCTAAATAATGAATCTATTAAAGAGATCAGGTTAGTTGTTATCATATACGCATATACCTGGCACACTGTAAACATATTTTTCACTTTTTGCTTATAATTTTTTGGAAATTGTTCTTGCCTTGTAGAATTGGATCCAGTATGTATTGAATGTTATTTGTACCAATGTACGCACATCTATTCACATGGACACAAATCAGACTGAATGTAAGCAGGTTACCCGTTATTGCCTGAGGTCCTGATTGGGTGGTCTGCCCTATACACTAAATATTAAAGATATTGCATTAAGATCAACGTTTTTATGTAATTAGTTATGCTTTTTATCATTACTAGTTTTTACAGTTCCCTGACATTCTTCATGTTGCCCTGGACAGGTTGCAATCGTTGGGACCTTCAGGGATCCTGAACATGTGGCTCTACAGAGTCCCATCTGAACAGAGCGGAGGTCGGGCATGTGCACCTCTGCTCCATTCATTGTCTGGAGGATAGCAACGTGCTGTACTCTGACATCTTCTTCAGCCGTATCATACAGAATGGATAGAGCGATGGTGCGCCATCTTCACCTCATCTCCACGCAGATGGGAGGCTGCAGAACCCTATTCTCAGGATCGGTGGGTGTCCCAGCTGGTGAGACTCCAAGACATCAGTCAGTTATTCTCTATCCTACTGATGAGGAATAACTTAAAAACTTGATTAAAAAAAAGTGGTGAAAAAATAAGCCAACTAATAGATGGTGAAAAACTAGACTAGAGTCTAATGATGCCTCAAATACTCCCAACATCAACCATTCCAACTTAAGACAACCACCAAGGGCACAGGAACACATCACTATTCGTGATAACATAGGCACAGAGGTGGTGACACTGGTAGGGGTGTCAGTTGTGGAGGTGAAGCTAGGGCGGAGGTCATCACTGCTACCTACCATGGGTTGTCAGTGGTGCAAGAGCTCTAACTGTTGAGTCTTCTGCCTCTCCAAATTTGCAAGAAATTTGCTTTTTTCTCCAATGAGAGCAACACTAAAAATTCACCCTGATCTCAACACCCGGAGCAAATATTGACCTGGAGGACATAGCTATTTAGCTTTGGATTCCCCACTTCCCCAGCTCAGGGGAATCATGGCATCTGCATGGTATACCTCCATTGGTTTACACTATTACACAGGATCAGTAAATCTCTCCAATGCATTTTTCCACAAAGAGTATAAAATAAATTCATGGTTTGTCCTTCCTTTGCAAATGCTTTTTAAAATGATATAAAGTCTACATTATGATGACACATTTGGCTTTATTGTGTTCATGTCCTTTTTAATCACTTATATTTCTACCCTTTTTGATGTGCCAGGTGAGTAATTCTACTGTCAGTTGTCTGGTTGGCAAACTCAGTCTTGGCCTTCTACCTTTATTGTCACCGATAATCTGCACAATTCAATAAAAAAACAAACTGAAATCTTTTCAGAAGGAAAATAAAGAAATAAAATAATGTAGTGACATAATTGAACTGAAATTTTGTTGAAGTACCCTTTATATTCATGACAGCATTCAGTGTTTTTGGGTTGGGGTCTATCAGCATGGCACATCTACAACTGGCAATGTTTACTCATTCTTCTTTGCAGTAACGCTCCAAAATCTGACAGGACTGCAACAGCATCGCCTGTGAACAGCGCCCTCTTCAGGTCAACCCACAGATTTTCAATTGAATTTAGGACTGGGCTCTAGCTGGGTCATTCCAAAACTTTGATCTTTTTCTGGTGAATTCATTCTTTTGTTGATTCTTAGATATGCTTAGGGTTGTTGTTGTGCTGAAAGGTAGAATTCATCTTCATCTTCAGCTTTTCAGCAGGGGCTTTAAGGTTTTGATGCAAAATTAACAGATATTTGGAACTATTCATAATTCCCTACACTTTGACTGAAGCCACAGGTCCAGCTGCAGAAAAACAGCTCTAACGGATAATGTTGCCTCCACCATGCTTCACTGTGGGTATGATGATCTTTTGCTGATGTGCAGTGTTGGCTGTATGCCAGACATACCTTTTGGAATTATGGCCAAAAAAGTCCAACCTTATCAGACCATAATATGTTTTCCCACATGAGTTTTGCAGACATGATGTACTTTTTGTCAAAATATAGTTGGACTTGGATGTTTTTGTTCGTAAGAAAATGCTTTTGCATTGCCACCCTACCCCACAGGCCAGACACATGAAGAATACAGGAGATTGTTGTCACATGCAGTACACAACTAGTTCTTAATAGAAATTCCTGCAGCAGCTTTAATATTGCTATAGGTCCCTTATTGTCCTTTGATAGAAGTCCATTTCTAGGTAATATCACTGTTAAGCCAAATAAAGTTGTTTCTCAATGGATTTGTAGAGATTATACAGTAGGTGACATTAAAAGTGGAAAAGGCTCTGAAATGATTCTTGTTGGTATGATTGTGAAACATAACAGAAACCTGGCATTTTAACAAGGGTGTGTAGACTTTTCATATCCACTGTATATCACATGTAAAAGGGTTATTATTACTAATTCAAAGGATCACTTGGGGTTTGACTGCTGGGATTTTCAGCAATCCTGACAACAGGGCTTAGAAACCAGGAATCTGACTGCAGGGACTTGTTTTGCAAACATGTGCATGCCCAACTCATGCTACTTTCATTGTCTACAGGACGTCTGGAGAAAGTCATGGCAGTCCCATAGACATAAAGTAACAGCTGTGCCTGATTAGTTTCATTTACTTGAATGAAATGGAGCTGCAAAATACTATAATACCAGGCATAACAACTACAAAAAGTACAGCTATAATTCAAAATTAAGGGAACCATTAGCTGATTGGTGGGATAAGCCATCAATGCTAAAATCCAGTAAAGTACCATTATCATATTTTTTATACCTTTAAAAGTCAAACTATATATACAATATATGGTTTAAACATATATATACAGTGGGTTCGGAAAGTATTCAGACCCCTTTACATTTTTCACTCTTTGTTTCATTGCAGCCATTTGCTAAATGAAAAAAAGTTCATTTTTTTCTCATTAATGTACACTCTGCACCCCATCTTGACTGAAAAAAACAGAAATGTAGAAAGTTTTGCTAATTTATTAAAAAAGAAAAACTGAAATATCACATGGTCATAGGTATTCAGACCCTTTGCTCAGTATTGAGTAGAAGCACCCTTTTGATCTAGTACAGCCGTGAGTCTTTTTCGGAATGATGCAGCAACACTTTCACACCTGGATTTGGGGATCCTCTGTCATTCTTCCTTGCAGATCCTCTCCAGTTCCATCAGGTTGGATGGTAAACGTTGGTGGACAGCCATTTTCAGGTCTCTCCAGAGATGCTCAATTGGGTTTAGGTCAGGGCTTTGGCTGGACCAGTCAAGAATGGTCACAGAGTTGTTCTGAAGCCACTCGTTTGTTATTTTAGCTGTGCGCTTAGGGTCATTGTCTTGCTGGAAGGTGAACCTTCAGCCAAGTCTGAGGTACAGAGCACTCTGGAAGAGATTTTCATACAAGATATCTCTGTACTTGGCTGCATTCATGTTTCCTTCAATTGCAACCAGTCATCCTGTTCCTGCAGCTGAAAAACACCACCATAGCATGATGCTGCCACCACCATGTTTCACTGTTGGGATTGTATTGGGCAGGTGATGAGCAGTGCCTGGTTTTCTCCACACATACCGCTTACAATTATTACCAAAAAGTTCTATCTTCTTCTCAGACCAAAGAATCTTATTTCTCATAGTCTGGGAGTCCTTCATGTGTTTTTAGCAAACTCTATGCGGGCTTTCATATGTCTTGCACTGAGGAGAGGCTTCCGTCGAGCCACTCTGCCATAAAGACCCAACTGGTGGAGGACTGCATTGATAGTTGACTTTGTAGAACTTTCTCCCATCTCTCTACTGCATCTGTGGAGCTCAGTCACAGTGATCTTGGGGTTCTTCTTTACCCCTCTCACCAAGGCTCTTCTCCCACGATTGCTCAGATTGGCTAGATGGCCAGGTCTAGGAAGACTTCTTGTGGTCCCAAACTTCTTCCATTTAAGGATTATGGAGGCCACTGTGCTCTTAGGAACCTTGAGTACTGCAGAAATTCTTTTGTAACCTTGGCCAGATCTGTGCCTTGTCACAATTCTGTCTCTGAGCTCCTTGGCCAGTTCCTTTGACCTCATGATTCTCATTTGGTCTGACATGCACTGTGAGCTGTGAGGTCTTATATGGACAGGTGTGTGCCTTTGCAAATCAAGTCCTATCAGTATTAATTAAATACAGTTGTACTCCAATGAAGGAGTAGAACCATCTCAAGGAGGATCACAAGGAAATGGACAGCATGTGACTTAAATATGAATGTCTGAGCAAAGGGTCTGTATACTTATGACCATGTGATATTTCAGTTTTTCTTTTTTAATAAATTTGCAAAAATTTCTACATTTCTGGTTTTTATATAAACAGCAAACAAAAAGGCAAGTCCCTACACTACACTGCATTATTCCTGTGTCCTCTTGTGTATAAATATGTGATTCTTCAGTTTTTGTTTTAGTCTTTGCTGATGAAGAGACCTGAGTAGTCTCGAAAGCTTGCAATTTGTTACAATCTTTTCAGTTAGCCATTAAAAGGTATCAACCACTGAGGAATCTCAAGTCTAAATATTTTTCTATCTACTGGCTAACACGGTACGAAGATACACATCTTTCCTATACACTACACTATACAGTAAGGCCACTAAAGAAGACTCAAGGTCTCCAAAAATTCAATATAAACAGCAAACAAAAAGGCAGCAACACACACCTGCCCAGATCTCAGAACAAATGCACTACAGGGTGCAGCCAGCCCATACAGCTAGATTTTAGCAGCACAGGTGCAAATTACCAGATCAAACAGCCACTCTCCACATACCCATTCAGGGAGGGGGTTTTTATCAGCCAAAATGGGGTGCAGAGTGTACATCAATGAAAAAAAAACCAGCTTATTTGCATTTACCAAATAGCTGCAATGAAACAAAGAGTGAACAATTTAAAGGGGTTTGAATACTTTCCGAACCCATTATATATGTATATATATAATTAAGAAAATTTGGCAGCACTACCAAAAGAAGCCGGGTGCAATAAAATCTGTTAAGGTGATGTCCAAACCTCCAAAATAGAAAATAAGAAAAAAACAGGCAGCACTCCAAAAATTGAAGTGAAAAAACGTGGCTTTACTGATCCATTAGCAGCAGCGTTTCAGCAGATTTCTACCTTTCTCAAGCAGTGGACAGACATCAAGTGAACATTTAAATTCCACAGTATAACATCCATCAATGATGTAAAACAGTGTTAATTAATACATCAGGTGCTCATACCAGCACATTCAGTGATACATGTGAACAAGTCACCCAGTTGATATACATCTGTTTCTAAAGTGCAGCAGTGTAATAAAGTGCCAATGAGCTCATATAAAGAAGGATACCATATTCATATGGGGGTACTAAAAACTGTCACATTACAGAAAAAAATCTTACTATACATCTATGTTAAAGACACCTCCATCAGCCACGGCTTATTCACTGCTGCACTGAGCATGTGTGTGATGTCTCCTCGGAACCAACCAATCGGTACAGCGTGCTTGAGCATACACCTTGTTCATGTTCTGTGGCCACCATTTTGCCCATACATAGGAGAGGTGAACTCCTGTGAACTTTCAGTAGTATCGGGTGACATATTCCACTAAACTATAGTAAAAGGTAGGAACTTACATTCACCTCCTATGATTAATGTTAATAATTCATTTACTCATTGTTATTCATTTAAAAATTAAATGTATTAATTGATAATAGTTTTTTTTTTTTAAATATTAAATGTTATAATCGACAGCATTAGGGCTCATTCAGCGCATTGTGAGTGGTTTTGCTACTTCCCTTTAAACTGGGAGAAAATGGAAGATTTTGAACAGTGAGAATATGAAAAAGAACAAAGTTGTAACCCGCTAAGGTGCGCACTCAGCGTTAATGTGACGGTGCCGGCAGGACTGGAAAATTCCAAAGAGTCAAATAGAAGATAATCACAGAACATTTCACATGATGCTTGTTTTAATTTCAATAGGAAATAGTAATTCACGACAGTGCTATCATTGATAGTGCACACTGCGCTTTACACCGTACCCTCCTGGCGTCCTTGACAATGCCCCCTTAGAAGCCACACTACTGCTGGTGGCACGGGTTACCCTCTTCACTTGGCAATTTTGACTGAGTGATGTTTGAAAAAGACCCAGGTTGGTTTGAAACGGTAAATCTCAAGTGCCAAAGATTTGCTTTGCTTCCTTTTTATTTGCAATGTCAGTTATTCACCATGTTAATAAAATTATAGCTATATATCATTTGCTCTGCTGGATTTTTTTTTCGATATGTACCAATTGTATTGTGTGACCCCTGGTTATGGATGGACCAACGGGTCACAGATGATCTAGAGCAAGGTGAAAATTACCCACAAAAATTGTTGAAATTTGAGATTAGGAATCTAAGGTAACTTCCATCAGTTCCATTTGCCTGATTTACTGAGTCATTATGCTTTTCTAGTGTGTCAATAAAAGGTGTCGGTAGTCTTTTTCATTTTTGGATAAATAGTTCACTAAAAAAAAAAAAAATTAAGCTGGCAGCCTTAGATGGACCCAAATCTAAGAACAGTGCACTGGTGAGCACTGTCAGTGGAGAGGGGCGTACAAATTCTCATTCACTTGAGGAGCAATGGGGGCCCATCTCAAGAATGACATAGATCCCAATGGAGGGACCTGAATCTATTAAAGATACAGCCTATAGACAAGCCATGAGTGTAGGAGATGGGTATGGCCCTTTAAAGGCAGCTTGGCTTACAGTACGCTGGATATATACTGTATACAGTAGCATACAAGAATGGACGACAATCCATTTACCTTTACTTAATATCCATATTTTATTTGAAAAATACAAGAAAAAATTGAAAAAAAAGCACAAAATACATGTTTAAGCATTTCACCAGAGAAAATATTCAAGATTCTGAACTGTGGACAACAATAGAATATTTTATCTTAAGGTCTGTATATTGTTTTGTTCATATTCATTTTTACCAGGTCGCCACCCATTGAAAAACTACAACTCTCAGCATGACTTGGCAGCCAAAAGTTGGAGGGCGACGGATTGAAGCACATCGTCCTATACAATGCAATGATGGACAAACTTTAATTATTATCCTTGGGATTCATGCTTGTACCATCATTTAAAGAGACCTGCAGTTTTGCATGTGCGAGCCATATCTTTCTCTACAGCTATGGTACATCTTAAAGATGCTCCACCGTTGTGATGATTTCTTGTGGGATACTAGTATCTAGTGAAGGAGAGATGTCCGGAGTGCTGTAAAATCTGCTTTTCGTCATGGAATTTAAAGGGGTGGTCCGAAACTAACCTTGATTTTCATCCTAAATGTCTCTGTTTATGTTAATAATGTAATACTTTTTCTAATATGGTTTAATGAAAAAATCCCTAATACTCCCTCTCCATTCTAACTGCTGTATCTTGCGTTTTTTTTTACTTATTTCAGTTTTGATGATGCTTCATTTGAGAATCTCCAATGCATGATGTCAAACGAGACGTCATCAGGGGACAGAGACTGCGGTCACTGCCGCATCCCCTGCCCCCTCCCTGAAACGAAGCCTTCATTTATAAGACATGGCAGTGGAATCAGTGAATGGAGCAGCTTCAGTATTTAGACCTTTAGTAGTCCAGTTTCCAGCCATAAACTGCTGGTACTTGGTAATACCATGAGTCACTGGAATTCAGGAACTGTCGAGAACTAAAAAGGTCATTAAAAGCAAAGTCTGAGGTCTCATTCAGATGGCTTTGATTTTCTCAAACCCAAAAAAAGTCTGATTTTCATTAGCGCTTTTCTAATATGAAAAAAATAAATAAATTGCAAAGCTTCTCCTACCAATCACACAGTTAAAAAAAGGACAGCACACAGCACCTACGTGTGGTCAGTGATTTTTCATTGACCTATAGACTTGCATGGGTGTTTGTGATTCCTGACTCAAAAACAGTCATGTCTCTGAAATTTTATTTGTGGACACACAGTCTGCAAAAAAGCAGGCACATGTGAACAGCACCATAGATTACAACAGGGACGTGTTCTAACCTTGAAAACCATGGATAATACATGCATGTGATTCACAGATGTCTGAATGAGGCCTTATTTATTGACACATCCCACTTCCTATTTAGACGAGTAAAGAAAACTGTGGTTTCATGTATCAGTCTCTGCCTGACATTCTACAAAGTGTGTTACAACCATCAGTCTAAAGTGTCTAGCTTCAATGCCGTGAGCCTAAATGCTGCCGCTTCAGTTCACCGCTCAGCCTTATAACTTACGAAAGGCCTGACATTTAATTTTTAACACAATTCTTAGGTTGAGACCAGTTGGTGTTGCCAAAACTCTGTGTTGGCCAATTTTGTTTCATAATCGTGCATGCATTGTCCACACTCTCGGCATTGCTGTGTGCTTCAACCCTTAGGGCTCTTTCAGTTTTTTTATACGTGTGTGCCATCCAGTATTTTTGCAGAATGAAACAATTATAGTCAATGACATGGGCATTTTCACATGTTCTTTTTATTTTCAGACTGAAAAAAATGGAGACATGTTCAACTTTGATTTCTATTGTTGATCAAACTCCCCAATGCATTTTAATGACCATGTGAAAAAAAACCCAGATAGTTACCACAATGCAGCAACCACATTGGGGCAGAGAGGAGCGGCTGAAAAACATTCTTGCTGTGCAGTTTTACTGCAAATTGTCATGGATTTGCAAGTAATACTGTTATTTAGAGACCGCTTAGCCATTAAACTTGGAGAAGAAGTAATATCAGATTTGTATAGTTGCCGAATTGTACACAGTTGGCACCATTCTATGGCTGCTGCCCAGTGCCGCAGAGTCTCGCTTCTGGAGAGACATCGGAGAACAGTGGTGACATTGTGCTGTGGAGACTCTGTTTCCTCTGTCAGTGAAGAAGCAGAAGAGGAACCGATGGAGAGAAGCAAAGAAGAAGCCATAGACCGGGCGAGCAGCGATACTAAAAGCCACAGTGGATGGTGCCATAATAGGTATCCATCATGTTTTCCACTCCCCTATCCCACATTACCTCTGCTTGTGCAGGCATAGTATTGACAGGTTGCCTTTAATTGTACCTTTACAGCCCCCAGACTCCATTTTCCTAACATCCCGAATGGCAAATATGCCTTGTTATGCAGAGATACAAAGTGTATTTGCCCAGACAAGGTTTGTTCTCAGATCTGAAGTCTGGGATTAAGCACATTTCGCCAAGCCTATATCGTGTGAATAAAATACAATTATGTTCAATTTCTGTTGGTAAAGTGCGTGAGCCGAGGACCCAGATAAGGACATATATGTGTTTTTCAATAAGCCTTAGTTTAGCTGTGATTTAAGATGATGAAGCAGCCCACACTTCTATTACTGAAAGATCAAACAGAAATATATAAGATTACCATCAAATAAAACACGACTTCAGAAGCAAAGGAAGCAAACTAAAGACAAACGGAGTGGAATATATTTACGTAGCAGTCTAAATGGAAGCAATTTTGCCGTGTATGATAAATAGTTAATAGAGTTATTCTGAACCATGGGTTCCATACGTTTAATGTGACAAAGAAAGTGAAAAACCATTTATACAATACAGAAAAATGTGTGCAGAATATACAACTTACATACATAGCAGCATAAACCCATAATAACCCGCTCCAGCATACACTCTTTTAATGCCCTTTTCTTATCATAAATAGCACATAAAGTGCATTCACGATAGAACGGATGGTGCAGATGTTGTGAATTTATACAGATTGTGACTGTCCTAACCAGGGTTGACAACTTGTTCTTTTATTTTATTTTTCCTGGGCAACTTATCCAAAAATCACAGACAGCAAACAGTTTTTACAGATACATAATAAATCATTAAAAGGGTGGTCCAATACTAACACAGATTTTATCTTAAATCTGTTTTATTTTTTTTAGCAACTTTCCTCTTTGAGATTCCCCAGTACATGCTAAGATAGTGAAGTGAGGTCATCAGGAGGCAGAGGCCTCCCCACCCTGAAACAAAGCGTTATCAGTGATGTTCATTTCAAGTCCTGTGCTAGTCCCTGCTCTACTGAGCATGTGTTGGTTGTCAATTCTGTTGTATGCTCAGTAGGATCTTGTCACTGTACAATATTCTTTTTAATGCACAGTAACAGTGCACTCCCTCGCAGGCTTTGAAGACAAGTGACGAGCCAACAAAAGAGAGTGCACTGTCAGTGTGCATTAAAAAGAATACTGCCCATTGACAAGAACCTACTGAGCATACGTTGGAATTGACAACCGACGTATGCTCAGTAGAGGAGGAACTAGACTATCCCCTGAAATGGACATCACTTTTGACGCTTTGTTTCAGGGAGGGGGCAGGGGTTGCGGCAGTGACCTCAGCCTCAGCTCCCTGATGAAGTCCTGTTTGAGTATCCCAGCATGCACAGAAATGTCATTAAACAAGAAGCTGATAAAAAAAACAGAGAGGGATTGGTAGGGAATTTTTAATTAAAGTATATTAGAAAAGCTATAAGATTATTGCACTAAATAGATGGACAATTAGGATTAAATCAGTGTTAGTTTCTGACCACCCCTGTAAGATTATAAGTGATACATGTCTACAGTCCATAATGCTAATATGGAGACATCAGCTGCATTCACTGTGAACTGTAAAATGATGATAATTACAGCCAATATTATTGGTACAAGTTTCTCCAGCTACAAAAATATCAATCACACAGAAACATTTTTTTTACGGACTGGCTAAAAAAGTGCTATTTTTACAGTCTGTCTGAGAATTACTGGACAGTTGGAACCCTGGCCCTTAAACACTCTGTTAGGGGTCAAAATGAACGGCTCTGCTATGGGTGTCACAGAGACTAATATCTATAACATCGTTAAGGGTTTTTCAGGATTAAGGTTTTCATTTAAATCTCTTACTCGTGAAGAATAAGAGAAAAACTCATTCTCCCTCCCACGATACTGACTAAAATGTCTGTATGATCCTAAAAGTCGCAGGTAATAACGTCCTTCTGTGGGGGCTTAACCAAGGGGTAGGATTTAGTAGTCAATGATTTTTATTGTAATTTCGAGGCACACAGACATCTGAGATTAGAGTTCTACCTAGGGTCCTCAGGGTGCTTTCACAAAGTGGATTTTTGTTAATTTTTCTCAGCTTAAAAAAACGACTTTGTCCAGAAATTAGTCCTAAGGCCGGTGTCACATTGGCGAGTTTGATGCGAGTAAGTCGCACGACTTTCTCGCATCAACACCCGGCACGGCCGCCCGTTCTCGGAGCTGAGTGTGCGGCGGCATAGAAATACATGCTGCCGCAAACTCGGCTCCGAGAGCGGGCGGCCGTGCCGGGTGTTGATGCGAGAAAGTCGTGCGACTTACTCGCATCAAACTCGCCAGTGTGACGCCGGCCTTACAGACAAAGTGCGTTTTTTGGTGGGCTGGGCATGCTATGTGCATTTTTTGGCACGTTTCCTTGCATCTGGCCAGAAATGCCTGCTTAACCAATCACTGGTTGCAGCGGTAACCTGCCTCAGGTATTCCTGGGTTGTCAAGGATTGGACAAGGTAGTGGAGACCAGTGGGACCAAGTGAAAACTCAAAATGGACTGAGGACAGTATTGTTATTTATTTTCATTTTAGAGCACCCTGAGGAATTGAACAAAAAAAAGATAACTCTCCAAAACTACCCTTTAATATCAAGTGCCCAAAAAAGAAGTACATCGGAAGAATATTGCAGAGGGCAGCGTAATTTCAGGTACTGTAGTGTGGTACATTATTTTCAGTGCATCCAGAATAATTGCACCGGGTTTACCTTGAGGTTACATTCTAATTTCTGCACACAATGACTGCATTCAATCGATTTTATCTGTTTTATGATTATATGTATACTTCATAGTGAACAAACTAAGGCTGTGCATTATTCACTATAAAAACAGCTCAATCCCATTATTCTTCTATGACATAATAATAGGCCTCGGTAAATATTGGTAGTTAGTGTCTGGGTACAGTAAGTTATGGGTGATGCTATTATGTAAAAAAAACATTTAAATACAATTCTGGAAAACAATTATAGTGGTTTTTGTTTCACAAAAAAAACAGAATAAGAGAATGTGAATTATAAGAAACGCTTTCAATTTGTTTTTTTACGACCACAAGTCAATTACATTTTTTGTAAAAATAGTATTCAGTAAAAAAGCAACAGAAACTCATACAAATAGGCAGCGACAATGGGAAATGTTGTGGGGGCTTCAGCCGCAAACCCTCTTCTCCTTCACATATTGGACCCTGTAAACCTCTTCTGTCAGTGACTAAATAGCTGGCAGCGTCCGCCGTTGATGCTGTGACAGCTCTGGATGCCATACGTCCACGATAAATATCAGGCGGTAAGAGTTAGCGTCCTGCCAAACCTCGTGTTCAAAGGAATCATCAAATATGAGCACTTTGCCTTCTTCCCATGACCTGCAAAATATTAGCAGCAGGTTATCAAGCTTCTGTGGTTTTTTCCTCGTGCTCCCTTCTAGGACCTTATAAAAGCACTCCTCCCATCAAAGATTTTATCCTCTTAACATATTGCAATCATCATATTATATAGCACTGTGTACTTACAATTGCTCATTTTGTTTTTTTACCCATCTAATTCTTCTTTTTTCCATTAGGTCTATGACATCTAGTGATTGAAAACTGCTGAATCCTTGTAAACCCCATGTAGAAGCAGGAGGTCAATTTTCCCTGTATGGCTCATGATTCACTGCAAAAGTTCCTGGCCAGGGGGAGAAGTGGAGAAGCTGGGTCAGGAGTTGAAGAAGGGAATAATTCATGCAGGGAAAAGAGACCATCCTGTCTCTACATAAAGGAGGGAAAAGAGAGAAATTTACTGGCAGTGTAATGGTGGTGGGTGTGGACACACTGTGTCACTGGCCAGGCTTACCCTGGAGGAGCATGACTGAGTGTCTACCGGGTATTCACTAGAGCCTCTGGTGGTAAGGCTAGGCTTGGCCTCCGGTAGACACCAGGTACCACCCCACGGCAGTCCCAGGGTCTGCAGCAGCTGAGGAAGGGTCAGAGACACAGATATGAGGTACATGTGGACGAAGGCAAAGACGTGGTCAAACAATCCAAGGTCAGAGCAGACAGCACAAGTCCAATATACATAGCATAGGTCAGGAGCAAAAAGATCAGGATAAATGAGTAGGCAAGCTGGGACGATAACAGGAGAGACAAAACAGGAATACGCCAATACAGGAACTAGAGACTGAGCTACAAAGAACCTATGTTCAGGGGATTAGAGGAGGGTGGAGTCGCCTGGCAGGTGATAGGCCGGGGAAGCAGATCTCTGCAGGACAGAGCAGCTACAAATTCCTGTAGAGTTTGGCTGCACATCCCTATAGCCAGTTGGAGGCTCACAGCAACAGGCAGCAACAGCAGAGCTGTAAGTGAAGTACATGGCAGATGGGAGCAATTGTCAGGTACTGGATGGAGCAGAGCAGAACAAGTGGTGAGTAGGGCGGCGCTTAGAAGGCATGCGAGTCACCGGCATAACAGGTAGAAAGGCAAAATGAGCAATTGTAAGTACACAGTGCTAAATAATATGATGACTGCAATATAGTAAGAGGATAAAAGATTTGATGGAAGTGCTTCTTTAAACTAGATCAGTCACCAGATTTTAAACTGCATACGTTATTAAATAGATCTCTTAGACCTGATGTGGCTGATGTACTTATAATCCATGTCAGAATGGTGTCATGGTTCGAGCTCCTCAGTGTACCTTCTCCCCACTGCTGCTGAGATTGCACACTACTCAGGACAAGCTGCAGCTGTCAATCAGACTGGGTGACTGGGGACTCAACACATCTGGACTCTCTGGAGCTCTAACTATTACCCAGACTGATAAAATGCTCATTATAATATCAGGAGTATGCAGCCACTCTAAGATGTGAATTTTTAAAGTAAGTACTCCTGCCTCATCAGTTCTAAGAGATCAATTTGATAATGTATGCAGTTTGTATTGTCAAATCTGACACCACTACACTAACACTAATGACCATCCATGATGCTCCATGGTCGTAATATGGGAGTTTCTTTTTGCTGGTCTATAGACAGTTCTATGTTCTGATGTCTACCAGATGTCCGCCATAACTTCCTTTTTTTAGTTACATGTCAGAAAAGAAATGTACAAGTAAGAAACATTTAGATATATTTTTAGAGCCACCTCAAACTTTATGGAGAGTTAATTATCTTTCATTTCAGAACATCAGCTGCTTAGAAGAGCTCATGGATGGTGAGTGTAACATCCGAGAGGCTTCAGGGATCACAAAATGTATTATACTTCAGGATTGTCTACACATATTAAAGACACAAAAGTTAATTAAGTTCCTAGACCTTACAATAATAAAGAAAAGATGAACAGAATACATAATTGCACAAGGGGAGCTCGAACCATGACAGTATTTTGTATGAGGAGAATGTAAGGAGTGAAAAGAACAAGAGATACTTGTTCTATCGTCACACCACATATCGATATTCTTCTATAAAAAAAACACAAGAAATGGAAAAATAAACAGATAAAACCACCAGGGAAAATTAAAGATTAGCTGAGACAGCATGTAATCATCGGCAAGGACTAATACAGTAAAATCTCAGCCTAATTAGGAGCTTTAAGGAGAGCTGTGATGCCAGCCATATTTACTTATTTATACGGCACATGCTTCACTTAAGACGACTACAATCGCAGCTCAGGAGACAGAAACAGACACAGCAAACTGGAAATATTATTACATTTTAAGATTTTTGCTTTGCTGTTAATACCATCTGAAAGAAAATGTTGCAATAATTTAAACAAATTATAGGAATCCCACTATCCCAAACGTTATGTTGTTTTCCAAGGCGATACCTCAATAAGGCCCAGATTCATCACAGCTTTTACATCAGAAAATGGTTGTAAAAAAGCTTTGAAAAGGCACAACATTTATGTGCAAGGCGAGTCTGTGGAGACTTTTGTAGTTTTCACGCCATTTTTACCCAGCTCGACAAAGTGGACAAAGCTGTGGCGGGACAGAGGCCTGGCGACCACCATTCATCCAATTCTCGATAAGCTGTGGCGTTCCTTATACCTCAAATCTCACTTCAGTCTCTGACTAGACTAAAGGTACTGCCACACTAAACAATCCCGCTAGCGATAACGATAACGACGCATACTAATGCGATCGCTAGCGGGATTGTTTCTATATCGCTGATAGCGGCTTAACTTAGCGATGTCATTAAGGACGCTATCGCGGTTAGCGATCTCCTTAACGACTTTAGCGGTAAATCGCTAACAAAAGGTGCTACACTCAGCGATTAGATACTTACCAGCGGGAGCGCCGACGATAAAATAGGGTCCGGAACGATGAGAACGACGAGCGAGATCACAGCAGGATCTCAGCAGGGGCCACGTCGCTGGTAGATGCCGCACACAACAACATCGCTAACGAGATCGCTAAATAGTGACGTTTTTTAGCGATCCCGTTAGCGATGTTGTTTAGTGTGGCATACCCTTAAGATTTGTGGTGCGGTGCACATGGAGACTCGCATCACTTCACGCCTCATCTGATTCATGCGCCTCTTAATGAATCAGGCGCCTCACACTCCACTCTACTCCTCAACAAGATCGGTGTGAAACATTCTAGTCTAGTGTTTTGGCTGACAGGACAGCCAACCTAGTTGTCAGCTAAGGATCAGTCAGTCGACAATTGTTCTTTTGACTTCACCACAAACCTTTATGTTTTTCAATAGGGAGAAGGTAAGAAGCCACTTGAAATACAACAAGTTTAATCATTCTTTTCCTTGCCATTTGCCATCACAAGAGAGTCAGGAGCCACCATTTACCTTAAACCTACATTTATTGTGAATGAGTCCTTCAGGCTTTAGCTATTGTACTTCTAACTTCTAGAAGTAAAACGCTACAGGTAAAAACATACCGGGTATCATTGGCACATCTTATCGTGCAGCCTTGCCTTGGTATAACCAAACCCAAGTGCATTCGTAGTCTACAATTTGTTGGTCCTGTGTGAGGCCACACGTGAGTCCCTGGGTGCATTACGGAATATTTAATCTGTGGAAGAAAATTAAAGTCTTCATTAAGGTAAACAAATAGCAGACAGAATCACTTAGAGTTTGTGATGACACAAGGCTGTACATTTTACCTATGACCTCAAAGAATTACAAAAAGTTTAAGTGTAGGCAGAGGGGACATAACTGAGTCACACACAAAACCGGTCACAAAAAGTCAGTGGGAAATACTGGAACAAAATACTTACATAAAGCTATTCTTTTCTACTTGGATTTTTTATTATAATATTGGATTTTAATCTTATGAAATAAAGGCTTCAATTTTTTTTCTTTGAGAGCTGGAACTTCCTTATCTTCTAAAGATATATGGTAATTACGGTAGATTGTGGCATCCATTAGTCGGCTGAGATCCATTGCCGTGCACCATCTACCAGACCTTCATGCAGCATGAAATGTTTTGGATATTTCATTCTTTGAAGGTGGAAAAATGTTCTTTTTTTCTTATATTTACTGAGAACAACACTGCCACACTTAAAAAAAAACCCCTTCATATAATGATTATTGTAACCTTCATAACTTTTTGTAATGACCTTTTTCACCTAATAATATACAGTACATACAGTACTCCACGAAATAGTAATATACAGTAATATACAGTACATACTCCACGAAAAGTGGACGCTGAAATTAATATTTTGCAGCAGTCTTGAGGGTCATTGCAGCAGAAGGGTAAACACAAACAGCTGGGGGGCGCCAGAGTGGCAGTAGGATTATCAGTTGAGTTTATTATATGTGGTAATTTTCTTAAATTTTTCGATAACATCTTTAATTTCCTGCTGATGAAATAATGTGTATGTTTTCATCAGCATCATTTCTTACCTGTCCTCTGCGGCATCCAGTGGACTCGGGGAACCTTTCTAACAAAGCACATGTCTTAGGTGCAGCTTTACAAGATTTCTCATTTTTTCGCCCTGTAAAACAAATTAGTACATTAATGGTTAGAAAAATCGAATACTGATATTGCTTCCTGAAAAATGTTACATAGGAATTGAACAAATAGGAACACAATAATCAAATTGAGAGGACTGATTAGAAAAAAATGGTCTTTTCCCCCAGATACAGAAAGCTCTTGTTTAAGGGCTCTGTCTGGTACTGCAGCTCAGATCTACAGTGGGATCGGAAAGTATTCAGACTACTTTAAATTGTTCACTCTTTGTTTCATTGCAGCCATTTGGTAAATGCAAAAAAGTTCATTTTTTTCTCATTAATGTACACTCTGCACACCATCTTGGCTGATAAAAACCAGAAATGTAGAAATTTTTGCAAATTTATTAAAAAAGAAAAACTGAAACATCACATGGTCATAAGCAGGGCCGGCTCCAGGTTTTTATAGGCCCCGGGCGAAAGAGCCTCAGTGGGCCCCTTTAACACAGACCACGATTCATGATGCACAGATACAGCAGAGAAATATGGGTATAGTACAATGCCAAATACTTCACTTCTTCCATTACATGAGTGATATCTATTGTAAATTGTACAATAGCTCAAAACCGCCAAATCCTCACAGTGCACAGAACAGACTGGACAGTACAGTCCTCCATACAATATTATGGGCACCACAGTCTCCCCCTCATCACCCATGTAATAACCCATGCAGGATGTCACCCCCCATATAATGCTCCATACAGAATACTGGACCCAAAATAATGCTCCATACAGAATACTGGACCCAATATAATGCTCCATACAGAATACTGGTCCCCCATATAATGCTCCATACAGGATACTGGTCCCCATATAATGCTCCATACAAAATATGGAGCTCTCCTCTGCGCTGTACTGCGTTCTGCACTGTTACGGCTCAGGAAAGGGCGCTGTGGAAAGACTCCCCATTATCATCATGATTGCCTCCCCATCATCATGATTGCCTCCTTATCATCATCGCCTCCCAATCATCATCATGGCCTCCCCATTATCATCAATGCCTGCCCATCATCATCATCTCCTCCCCATCATCATCAATGCCTTCACATCATCATCATCTTCTCCCCATCATCAATGCCTGCCCATTATCATCATCTTCTCCCCATCATCATCAATGCCTCCCCATTATCAGCAATGCCTGCCCATTATCATCATCGCCTCCCCATCATCATTATCGCCTCCCCATCATCATCAATGCCTCCCCATTATCATCAATGCCTGCCCATCATCATCATCGCCTCCCCATCATCATTATCGCCTCCCCATCATCATCAATGCCTGCCCATCATCATCTTCTCCCCATCATCAATGCCTGCCCATTATCATCAATGCCTGCCCATTATCATCATCTCCTCCCCATTATCAGCAATGCCTGCCCATCATCACACACAGACAGCACCACAGCACACAAGCACTCTCTCACATACATACAAACACACACATACACACACACACAAAGCACCGCATTACATACACACAGACACACACAGAGACACACACACACACGTCTCACCTGTCCAGCGTCCGCGCTCTCTGCCACAGCCGGCCGCTGAATGATGACGTCATTCAGCGGCGCTGCTGTGAGAGGAAGCGCCGGCGCCCCCTGGAGCCCGGAGCTGCGGCAGCGGAGGCACGGGAGAGGTGAGTATTGTGCCAGCTGCTGCCGGGGCCCTGAGCAAGCGGGGGGGGCCCAGTGGCGGCGCTGACACCGCTCTCCTCCGCTAACGGGCGCGGGGGTGCCAGACGGCGAGTGGGCCCCCCCGCCTGCTCAGGGCCCCGGCACTTGCCTGGGTGTGCCGGGTGCTGACGCCGGCCCTGGTCATAAGTATTCAAACCTTTTGCTCAGACACTCATATTTACGTCACATGCTGTCCATTTCCTTGTGATCCTCCTTCAGAAGGTTCTACTCCTACATTGGAGTCCAGCTGTGTTTAATTAAACTGATAGGACTTGATTTGGAAAGGCACACACCTGTCTATATAAGACCTCACAGCTCACAGTGCATGTCAGACCAAATGAGAATCATGAGGTCAAAGGAACTGGCCAAGGAGCTCAGAGACAGAATTGTGGCAAGGCACACATCTGGCTAAGGTTACAAAAGAATTTCTGCAGTACTCAAGGTTCCTAAGAGCACAGTGGCCTACATAATCCTTAAATGGAAGAAGTATGGGACCACAAGAAGTCTTCCTAGACCTGGCCATCCAGCCAAACTGACCAATCATGGGAGAAGAGCATTGGTGAGAGAGGTAAAGAAGAACCCCAAGATCACTGTGGCTGATCTCCAACTTTTTGGTGATAATTGTAAGCGGTATGTGTGGAGAAACACCTTATCACCTGCCCAATACAATCCCAACAGTGAATCATGGTGGTGGCAGCATCATGCTATGGGGGTGTTTTCCAGCTGCAGGAACAGGACGACTGTTTGCAATTGAAGTAAACAAGAATGCGGCCAAGTACAGAGATCTCCTGCATGAAAACCTCTTCCAGAGTGTTCTGGATCTCAGACTTGCCCGAAGGTTCACCTTCCAGCAAGACAATGACCTCAAGCACACAGCTAAAATAACAAAGGAGTGGCTTCAGAACAACTCTGTAATCATTCTTGACTGGCCCAGCCAAAGCCCTGACCTAAACCCAACTGAGCATCTCTGGAGAGACCTGAAAATGGCTGTCCACCAACGTTCACCATCCAACCAGATGGAACTGCAGAGGATCTGCAAGCAAGAATGGCAGAGGATCCCCAAATCCAGGTGTGAAAAAGTTGTTGCATCATTCCGAAAAAGACTCACGGCTGTACTAGATCAAAAGGGTGTTTCTACTCAATGCTGAGCAAAGGGTCTGAATACTTATGACCATGTGATATTTCAGTTTTTCTTTTTAATAAATTTGCAAAAATTTCTACATTTCTGTTTTTTTTTCAGTAAAGATGGGGTGCAGAGTGTACATTAATGAGAAAAAAATAACTTTTTTGCATTTACCAAATGGCTGCAATGAAACAAAGAGTGAAACATTTAAAGGGGTCTGAATACTTTCCATACCCACTGTATTACAATGAATAAGCTGCAATACCAGACAAAGCCCAAGAGCGACAGTGGTGCTGTTTCTAGAAAAATGTAAACTCTTATTTTTTTACATTGTTCAATTCTATAATGCTTTGATAAGCCACAATATTATTATAATCTTTCAATCATTTTATTTTTATTTAATAAAAAAACTTTATTAATCTTAAATATATTTTAAATAAAATTGACAGATTTCCTAAATATGAAGCGTTTACGGTAATTTATTACTATCAACATCTAGCAATATTTTACAAATATTAAAATAGGCTACCAAATGAAATAACAAGTAACTAAGGGACCCTTCTGCAAAACGTAGAATATATTCTCACCCAACCACAGCCATCCTACCACCATTACCATTGAGTTCAGAACATGAAAAATGTCTCTTTATTTTATATAATTCTTTGCGCCACTTGTCTTTTGCAACTGGTAGATAATATGCGGTAATGTATTTAAGAATTAAATTGCTTCCCAGAGTGAGCACTGTCTGAGCGCTGCCTGGGTATTTGCAGCCCACGTGTTCTGCTCCCTGTCTTCATTTTTCCAATGCCGCTCATATGTTTCCTGCATATGAGTTACTTTCTCAGGCACCATACTAGTAACAGGAACACTGCTGGTATAGTTGTTATAGGTGCTAAGTCTCCAATACTGCATATATGTAAAATGCATTTTGGGAGTGACAGACTGCCTTTAAAGAAAAGCTAAGAAATCATGCACACAGTAATATTACAGTAATGGGGTATTCTGCACAGCGATGTCACACTAGACATATAATACAATGACTGCACAGCATATACTGTAGATAATACACACAGCCATGTCACAGGGAAGTCACTTCCCAGAAATAATTCACATGATGTCTCAGTGCAAGGAAAATGCTCACAGGGATGTCATGGAAGAGTGATAATGCACACTGTAATGCTCACTGCATATAAGGAAGGTGTTTGACACGGCTGTCATATCACAGCACAAACAAGGAGCAGGTGAAGTTGCAGCACAGTGTGATTTCATAATTCAAGGATTAATGTAAAAAGTACTGTCACTATATATATAAATATATATCTATTGCATATAATAAATATGGCATAATGCACACAGCAAAGGTGCAACAAGTAACCACAAAACTCCATAGAAAGATATTGAAATGGGACTTAATTGTTGATGGCACCTTGCAACATCCATAGTCACATCAAGTGCCTTCCCTTTGGGTGGAGATTGGCCCTATAGCAGCTATGTTTAATGGCCAGGTACTTATACCCATGGGCCTTTTAGTCAGATGGACCTAAAAGGACTATCTATTTATATAATTGACTTGTAATGTTTTAATTTCCTGTTCCGTCCAGATGTCACCGTATCCCAGAATTCCAAACGGAGAAAGTTCACCGACCACCAGTAATGGGTGTCTCAATATGGAAACTGCTGCTGGTACCAACCTATTGCGCGGTACCATCGCAGAACACCGTCGCACCACACACACACTCTATATGCCGTACGCACCGCACACACACACACACATACACTCACACACTCTCATACACTCTCATACTCTTGCACACTCTCACACACACACTCTCACTCACACACTCACACACACACACTCACACTCATGCAGCCTCTTGCGCGGTACCACCAGCGGAACACCGTCGCGAACACGCTGCTGCCAGGATCAGCCAAATGATTCACTCACTGCCGCCATCTTTGTACAGGAGGAGCGCATGCGCAGTTTTAATGTGACCGCTGCTATCTGTCTGCACAAAGATGGCGGCGGTCTGATCTACTGTGCCTGTGTGAATTACGCGCAGGTGCAGTGAATCATTCGGGTGATCCCGGCGGCAGATGCACGACGTGTCTACAGCCTGAGGAAGCCGTCACATTAAAGGGGTTTTCCCACAAACGAAAGTTTATTTTAAAAATTGTCTGTGTCTGACCGTGTACGGAGCATACCACATGTCCTGGGCAGGGGAGAAAGCAAAAGACAATATTGACGTTACAGCACGGGATCACAGTGGATTCATTTTGTGAGGTAAAATATTTTACTGACTGTTTTTAAACAATATTTTACCTCACAAAATGTATCCTCTGCGATCTCCTGCTGTAATGTCAGTATTGTCTTTTGCTTCCTCCCCTGCCCAGGAGCTGTGGTATTGCACATGGGGTACACAAGTCAAAGAAGAGATCACATGAGAGGAGAAGACAGCAGATGGGGAGAGAGAAAGCGCACAGGGGTGAGAGAGACAGGGCACAGTGGGGACACAGCTCAAATGGGACAGCACATGAGGGGAGAACACAGCACAGGAAGGAGAGAGACAGCAGACAAGGGGGGACAGCACATGGGGTAGACAGGTCAAAGAAGAGAGCACAAACAGGAGAAGTCAGCACATGGGGAAAGAGAGAGTGGATAGCTGGGTGAGTACATGGGGGGGAGAGATTCTCAACACTGCAAAGCCTGCCCCATCGTGACATTACCGCCCTCCAATGCGATAGCATCGGGCCTCCATCTAGTAAGGTTATAAAACACAAGACAGTTGGAAGGTGAAGTTCAGTGGTGACATTAATGAAGGAGAACATAGCTTCTTCTTAGGTTACATTAGATTGCAGCATAGCTGACAGCCTTAGATAAATGAACCAATTTACAAACAACTGGGGGCGCCTTGTCAATGGAGCACAGCGTGACAGGCACTGCTTTAAATGGTTACCTTGCTGCCATAATGTATATTGACTCCAGTCACCCTTTTCTCTAAGATTTTCATCTTCAGGATGGAAAAGGCCTTTGGATTCATCCATGACGGAAAGGCCCTCATCACGAATAACCTTCCAGTTGGCTTCCAAGGCCTTCATGAGGTAAAAAAAAAAGAAGATCATACAGAATGTCACCACAACCCTAATAAGCAGACTGCTCCATATATATTGTACATCAATGTGATGCCATGATTATCTGATAATAATGCGTCCAGCAGTTATCAGGTCTTAATAAGGATTTCTGAGAGAAAAAAAAAGCTTTAGTTATTTGGTTTCTCATTGAAACAAAATGTTAGCGTGGATATAAAGCAGGTAAGCGGCTGTGAATAATAAAACAAGAGATGCTTGACTGGACGCCGCGTCTCCTGCTCATTGGTATGCAGAAGGCACCGCACCAGGGAGAAATCTTATCACGGCCTACAAATATTAAAATCGCCGTAGGAGAAAGTGAAAGACCATTTACATATCTTATTAGAAATAAGGACTGGAAACATATTTCAGATTCTGGACACTGTTTTTATAATGGAGAACTAATACACCAATCTTATAGTAGGGCAGCCTGTAATAGAGAGGATAATATAATTCCTCACACATTTGTATGTGCGACATCCTGGAGGTTATCAGGAGAGGAGATGTGTGAGAAGACAAACTCATCATTACAACATTTTTGGGGGCTTATGTTCAGAAATTCTTTTGAGTATTGCATTCAGTCTCTCTCGGGGCAGAAATGTCTGGTTGCACACAAAATACTGCATTCAGTTGTGACGCAAGAGTATATAGATATACAGTATATATATATAGCAATGGCAGCTATTTTCTGTGAGGTACAATAATAATGGGTATTATAGGAATAGAAGCACGTACTACAGCTAATATATCAGACATAAGAGCTTGGCTATACTTCCAGAATCAGCTATTGGCATTTTATAAAGATTGCATGCAGACATACTAAGTGCCACCTGCAGATGTTCGGCCTGTGCGATTGTACATGGTGCTGCATGGTAAAATACTGCTACTGGTAAAGTAATATTCACACACTGACCTACGCACCATACCGGCCGGGCCCATGACTTCTATGGTGCTCGTGATTGCCCATGCATGCCATGACAATGTCCTGGTGATCATCTGCAGTTAAAGCTGTGGACTACTCAATGAAATCAGATGCATATTGATCAGACTGAGTTGAATTCTATCTGTTGAAATCTATATGATAATGGCAAAGCTCCTTTACGCAGAAATTGAACAGTTCAGAATTTTGGACCTAAAAACATAATGATGGACATTACCTTTAAAAAAGGCTGGAGCTACATGGCCAGGACACACTGTGCAGCCAAAGATGTATCTGCTACATCGCTGCATCCTGTCAGTTACCAGTAAAAAGTTGAAATCATTTTGATTTTTAGTAACTTTCTTGATTCTTTTTGTGCAGTCTTGAGAACCTGACCCCATGCACTAAATATTATGCAGCGATGTAACAGCTAGATAGCACAATCATCGGCCATACAAGTTGTTGTGCAGGTCCAGACTAAAGGTTGACTACATTTGGCGGAGCTTCCAGTGGGTAACAGGATCCATTCTGACATTATCTATGGAGGGATCTATGATTCTTTATATTCCTGTACACCCACATACAATTAACCATTCATGTGTAGTATTTGTATCCATCATACAGAACTACTCAAAAATTGTTCCATATAACAGGTTCCAGAAAATGCCTATAAAGTCGTTACTGCTATTGCACTTCCCAACAAGTACACAGTTCCTCAACATTTTAAGGAGACCTGTGTGCCTAAACGTTGTTGTTTTTTGCTTATGTGCGCCATACTAAAGCATAATTGATCACATTGACCGAGCTTTGGTCTCCTTATACTTCTGATTGGGCTGGAATCTACCCCAATACAGAAAGTCATCCTTGGATCTGTTGAAGCCTAAATCTACTTGGATACACTGAGGCTCTTAAAGTTATTAGATTCTTATCATTATATAGATCTAAACAAGGTCTATAAGGAGTCTGTTCATTTCTGCAAAGTCAGTAAAAATAAAACTTTTTCCACTAATAAAACTAAAAGTGATTTTGTTTATAATATTATTATTTGGATTCATTATTTTACAGTTCGCAATAAAAACTTATAGTGTGTCCATATCAGTAATCTGAAATACAGCCGTGTATTGCTTAAAATCTGTAGCAGAAAAATAATTTTCCGATTTGCCAATATAAATGTTGATTGTCTCTGATTGACCAGAAAAAAAGAAAAATCAGGTTGGCAAGTCTGAAAATAGCTCCATTGTTCAGGTGTAAGATAGGGTCTGATGCAGTACGTATGAACACCCACCAGTTCTGCACTTCACACACAATTATCCTCTCTAAAGACCCCGTTTGTCAGAAAGTTCATTCACCCATTATTGTCAGATGTAAACTCACCGGAAATCACCGGACACAGGAGAAAATGCTTATTTGTCGTGAGATGAATCTTTTATGCAGGCATTTTTCTTTTGTATGCACTATATTTTCTTTTGAAAAATAAAAAAAAAAAGAAAAAGAAAATCCAGTCCTGGTGAGCCAGACTCCAATATTTTCTATTATCCTTGATGTGAGGCCAGTGCGAGGCCGGTGTCTGAGCCCAGGTGGATGAGTATAGAGCAACTGGGTGAGCTGGAATCAAGTTTTTGTTATAAAATCATTATTATGGCAGCACATTGTCCAGTGTAAACAGGTGATGTGATGCCAACAACAATGATAGTCTATGGGCACAGAACGATCATATTAAAAATTGTTCTGTACCCATGAATTTTTGTTGGCCTGTCTAAACAGGCCGATTGTTGATCAGGGGTTGCTTAGGCTAGTTTCACATTTGCGTCTTTGTGCGCTGCGCATCATGCGCAAGTGGAAACGCAGGCAAAAATGCATGCAAACGCAAGACCATGCGTACGCCATGTTAAACATAGGTATGCACGAACGCTTGCGCAGATGCGCTGCGCACAAAAACGCTAATGTGAAACCAGCCTTAAACCAGTGTCTAGACATGTTTACTCTTAAAACGCATGCGTACGCAAACGCAGGCATATGCATGTCCATACGCACGCCTACGTTCCCATAGACTGTTTTGACGCATTCCGTGCGCAAGCGAACGCATGTGTTTTTTTTTACGCCTTTGGGCAGACCCAAAAATGCAACATGTTGCGTCAGGCGTGTCTAGACGCATACCTTGAAAAAATGCATGAGCACGAAAATGCAGACGAACGCGTGCAAACGCAAGACCATGCGCACGCCATGTTAAACATAGGTATGCATGACACATGCGATCGGATGCGCACGATGCGCTGCGCACAAAAACGCTAATGTGAAACCAGCCTATATGGAGTGAATCAGCCAGTGTAAAATCGACATTATTCTTTTATAGACATTTCAATAAGTTGTATCAAGAAATATCCAAAAGTCAGATATTCAATAGGAGACTCTCTTGTGAGCCATTCTTACCATCAAAAGCTGTGCTCACTAATTTCATAAGTCGATTCCTTAATTTTTTTTGTTATTGTTGCAACTATGGTCTCCACCTAATGGAGACCACAGACGGCGCATGCCCTGCAAATACATTAAGCCCCAGCTGTGACTTCTATTCCTTCTGCCTTGGTTTAAGCCCGGGTCTCACATAGCGATACACCAGCGATCCCGACAACGATCAGGATCGCTGGTGTGTCGCTACATGATCGCTGCTGAGCTGCCAAACAGGCAGCTCAGGCAGCGATCAGCACAGCGACACTGCAGGTAACATCGCTTAGTTACCCGCAGTGTACGTTGGATACCAGCGCCCTGATGCAGGGAGCTGGTAACCAAGGTACACGTCAGGTTTCCAGGCGCTGCGCGGTGCCTGAAAACCCGCTGTGTACCTTGGTTACCAGCTCCCTACATCAGGGCGCTGGTATCCAAGGTACACAGCGGGTTTCCAGGCACAGCCCCGCGCCTGGAAACCCGCTGTGTACCTTGGCTACCAGCGGATCGCTGGTCTCCTGCCTGCCACACGCAGCGATGAGTGCTCATGCTGGCCAGCGGGAGACTAGCGATCAAAAAAATGTCCAGGACATTCAGCGACGATCAGCGATACCCAGCAGGGGGGCTGATCGTCGCTGAATGTCACACACAGCAAAACTAGTGACTCAGCAGCGATCTCGCTAGCGAGATTGCTGTGTGAGACGGGGGCTTTACTCCTGGCTAATCTCAGCTATTCCTCCCTTTATCTAAGTGAGGTTTGATAAAGACTCGTGGTCAGGTCGAAAGGTTACCTTGCTATCTCATCACGCCTTTCTGTGGTAAATTTAATAAATGTTTTCACTTGCATTCAAGAAAATCACTATTTTGAGTGCGGCTGTTTTCCTTTCATGTTATCTTCCAGGCAGTGAGAGCCATAGGACCACATTCCTATCCAAGTCTCCCAACCCATCGAAGTGAGTGTGCTGCCCAGCGTAACCTTTATCTTAGGCCAGGATCGGCCAGGCACAAGCAATGAATTTCTCTTCCGAGAGAATAAGGTCGATTATGGTAATGACATTCGGCTCAAACTCTGATCAGAGCTTGAGCCGAGAGTCAGTTTACTGTGAGCCGATTCTCTCGCATGAGTATCACAGGTGAGGAGAAGATGGAGAACGTAATTTCTCGTTGGAAAGATTGGTCTCCGTCGTCTTCTCCCCACCCGCTGCCCTGGATTGACAGGTCTTTGCCTAGCTCCATCGCTGCTTTTCAAGTATGTTTTTCTCTGAAAGGCTGTATCGTTTCAGAATCAAACATAAATGGCTGAGATCACGTGGCCAGTGCCTATACATGCTGCCCATGGATTGAGCCACGTTTTACAGCAGTCAGGTTCACTTTATTAGGAGCTGTAACCTGATACTTCAGTGAGCCTGCAGTCTGTCTTGCTTTGATCTGGATGAACTTGAGCTGTCTTTCCAAGTGGATAGTTAGTTCAGATGGCTGGGGATTGAGAAGAAGTGGAGAAAGAAGCATTTTTCTCTCACAATATATGTTATAAAGCTTCTTATAAAGGCTTGTGTTTACTGATTTATGCAAAGTCAGTGACCATTTAACTTTGTTTTAGGATATTTTTTCTAAAGACTATACACTTTGAGTAAACTTGTCCTAAGCAATAAACTGATCTTTTAACACTAAAGTCTAATCAGTTTGGAGTGTGTCTTGTTTGTCAAAATCGAGAGCCTCATCTTATATTCCTCAACACAAAACTACTGATTTTCTGTCATGTGAATATAGAAATGGGCGACAGATTCAGTTAAACACAGTAATTGCCGTGCTTTGACTGTAGATGAAAAAGCTCGGATTGTCATTTGTGAAGTGATAGCATGACAGAGGTATTGTCTCCGAGGAGCTAATGAGCCTTCTGTTTTGACAGTAACGTGCATTCCCAAAGCAGTTTTACACCTACGCTGAACTTGGGCTAACATTCATTACCGGAAAGACGCTCAAAGAAAATGAAGTATTGTAAAGAGTTCTCAATACATGACATAAAAAATGTCTTATCAAGTCACATAAACAGTCACTTCTGAGGAACATGATAATAATACAAAGCTACGTCTACACCGTTCCTGGCTGCTATGGTATGTTATATATTTTACTATGAACACTAAGATAAAAAACAATCAAAAGCATAAAGAACTCAAAGAAAACATTCATTCTTATACACTAATTTTGTCACATCAAAGGACCCCACCGCCACATTGACTAGTGACTGAATATTTGCTAGTGGAAATGTTAGGGCTCATACACACATCAGTTTTTTGCATACAAAAGCTGTCCATGTTAATCAGGGATCGAATTTGTACCTATGATAGCCTATGGGGCTGTTCAAATGTACATGTTTTTTGTGGACCGAGTGGTTTGTACAGAATCAAAGAGGAATGTCCGATGTGGATCTGAGTGTCGGATGAAACTTGGCAATGAAAGTCAATGGGTCCTAGAATATATCGGCAGCAACTAGCACCAACCACGCTCACTGATCTCAGACTGAATACAAGCAAATGGTAGCAGGAACTGCCAGCTGTTAGCGCGGGTGGCTGGCTGCTGCTAGCAGCAAGGAGCAGGCCACGTCCCCTCTACACCCCCTGATATCAGACGGAATAAAAGCAGATCACATTAGGGGGCGGGTGACTGCTAGCAGCTAGGAACTGGCAACACCCCCTGATGTGTGCTGTAATGTCCCAGAAGGGAGGGGAAGCACTAAGGAGCAGCTTCAGTATCACCGAATTGCAGCTACTGTGAGGATGGAAAACAGCACTATTCATGTTATCCTAATATTCTATGAAGGTATGAGCATTAGGATAATTTTTTATCTCCCTTGAGGAGACACCCTTTAATCCCTCTCCTAGAATGTAACTATTGCACACTCTGGGCCAAGCTAGCTGTACACTTTAAAAGATAAAAACTCTCTTTGCGGGTGAATGACAACAATAGAAAAAGCAAATCAATTGCAAACTTGCTTATTGTCATGATGTCTAACTAAGTAAAGCAATCTAAGAACAATCCTGTAAATGCAGTTTTTTTTACTTCAGTGCTCAAATCATCATAAATCAAATTTAATCCAGGGGGTATAAGAGGAGCAGAATTTTCAGAGTACAAAGACAAAAGTATAGGAAGCATTGAAAATGTGGCAGCAGTGATCCCACTGAAATCTAAATTCCACTACCCTACTTATGACATATGACTAATAATTTAAAAATACTTTTAGGACATTGATATTGATGGGTTTTGATATTAATATCCGTAGGATTGGCCGTTATTATGGGACAATGTGAATGGACTCCCAGCTTCACTATGATCAGCTGAGTGAAGGGTTGCGGAGCTGCAGAGGGCACCATGTCCCTATCATTATTTACCCTGCACAGATCCATGTAAATACTGATCAGATTTGGTTTTACAATTCATACCGATTCTCTTGGGGGTTCAGGTAGTCAAACTCCCACCAGTTAGATATTGACACCCTATCCTAACCATTATCAGTCTCAGAAAACACTTTCAGATGCTAAATTGATGCTAAAAAGAATGGTCAAAACACTGGAACAGGAAAAAGAATCAATATCCCTAGATGTGAGCGTAGTGGACTACACTTATGATTGATGTCTGACAAAAACTGTTTGATCTATGTAAATATTTGCTGTGACATGAAATTTGATGCAGTATACTGGTAAAGTGATTACATTTGGCCTCATAACTGCAATTAATCATCAGTGCAGACAGCGCTCTACTAAAACTTTACAGTTCACTCTTCTCTACTTTGTTATTTCCCAGTGGAAATGCTTTGATGAAGTGTTGGCTACAGGGCAACTAAAGAATAATAATGTTCATTTTTAGCGGACAATCTATTTATTGTTGAGCTCTGTCTATCATATCTGAGCTCTCAACTTTTTTAAATTCCTTACTAAAAGCAAGGATGGATATTTGTATTGTTCCTTTCAGATTCATATGGCCACAGGAGTACTGGTAGAATCTATATTATTCCATGTTTAACCTCAAAGGGACCCATTAGCAAGGCTTACCCCTATGAACCGCTATATTCACACTCTACTTGTGACATGAAATAATACCTCATGAAATAGTCCACAAAGATGTAGACTCAAGCTTCCTCCATATGCATATAGACCATCTAAGGATATGTTCACACATTGCTATAGCAAAAATTGGTCTAATAAAATACAACTTTTAATAAAGTATTTAAAATATGTTCCTGGGTACATATGTAGCAGTGGAGGGGGTTGGTGGTTTGCTCCCTGACACTCCAAGGGTTAAATGCATTTGATGTATACTATAACAGGGTGATAACCAATGGGGCTGCAGTTAGCTTAGATAGGGTTAACTGCAGTGGCCGGCCCAGTTTGGGAGGGGGAATTGAGAGTTAGTGGCAAGTTCAAGACATGGCCAGTTAGAATGTGGAGAGCAGTGTGTGAACTAGCAGGTTTAAGTTAACAGGCTGCTAGGGACAGCATGGGCCTAATACTCTGAGAAGTGGATTGCCAAAAATACCCTTCCGTGTGAATCCGTCTAATGGCCTGGGGCAACCTCGAGATGGACGTCGGGGGCCTGGGGCGAACTCAGCCTGTGAAGCTACAGGGAAAGATGGACTCAGACTATATAGGGTGAAAGGTATTGCAATCAGCATATACTGTTAGTGGTGGAGAAGACGCCCTAGGGCTAGAGAAAACAGTGAGCGGGACATTCTAGCTATACCAAGAACCAGGGCTGAAGGTGTATCCGGCACCTGGGGAAAAGATGACAATCCGTTGGGTCTTATCCTCTACATCTGCCTGTAAATACTGCTATTCACCAAGTAAAAGTTTGGTTGTTTTTATGAACCTCATGTCTCCTAGATTAATTGCTTCCCTGGTTCCAGAAGAGGGATTCCTGGACTCAGAAGAAGAAGAGGCCTGCAGCCCTAAAGTAAGTGTGATGCACCTCACACACAGTAGCGCACCGGGACTGGGACACAAGATGTCAATAGGATGCCAAAACGAGTTGGAACAGAAGCTCGCCCACGACTACCTCGCTTGGGCATCTTACACATATATAATCATAGACACACATAAATTATTGTTAGCATTATATAATGTCCTTCGAATTGTCCATCCTGACACTATGCAATAAGGCCTTCATTCCTTCTATACTTGTTGCTATCAATGTTGTATCGTCTGCATATTTAAGATTGTTGATGATTTGTCCAGTAATTTTGATTCCTTCTTTTTCAGCAAGTTCAGCCTTCTTGAAAATAGCTTCTGCATACAAATTGATGAGAAATAGAGACAAGATGCAGCCTTGTTTGATGCCTAGCTCTACTTTGATCCATGACGTGTCGCCATGTTCCGTTAGGACTGGAGCTTCTTGGTTGAGGTAAAGGTTCCTATAATCAGGTTGATCAGATTGTCCGGCACACTCATATCCCTCATGGTATTCCAATGAAGCAATGAGCTACAATGAATGTAGTGAATGAAGCAAAAATAGATCTCTTTGTACCTTTTCAATATCAGTCTGTTAGCAATTACCTGAGCTGAATCCAATAGAAATTTATGAAAGAAACTAAAGTTCAGAGTTTATAGAAGGAACCCATGGAACCTTCAGGATGTGAAGAGTGATTGTGTGGAAGAATGGGTCAAAATCACACCTGAGCAATGCATGTGACTAGTTTCTCCATACAAGAGGCATCTTGAAGCTGTCATCACCAACAAAAGCTTTAGTACAGAGTATTAATTAAATTTCTGTAAGCATGTTCAATACTTTTTCCTTGTGTCATTTCTCATAATTTATGGATATCTATGGTTTAATTTCTTTACCTGTGTCGATTGGATGGGTTGTTACCGACATCTGGGGAGAATTATGTCAATAGCACCTTTAAAAATGTAATTACTTCGAAAATTAGTGACGTGCTTAATACTTATTTCGCCCGCTGTGTATGTATGTATATATATATTATATATATATTTATTAAAAAAAAACAAAATTAGTAATGTTGCAACATTCACACTGGCCTCGGCAGCTCTTTAAGACTAATATGTTATGCCTTTTGAGGAAGAGTTTTCAGCAGGCTCCTTATCTGCAGAGGCAGAAATACGACACGTAACAGCTGGTAACACGGCATCCACCATGGACGATAGGCATGTCACAGCTGACCCTGCTCCCCCTCCTGTCACAATGGCCTTTGCAAATGCTCATTAGATGCGTCAATACAAAATGGGATCAAGATCTATTCACTGCTGCTAATGTACATGTGAATTTTTTGAAAAAAAAGGAAGTTAAAAAGCAAAAACCCAAAAGGCTTCAGCGAAAATTGCAAAAATTCTAGTTTTTTTCTATTTTTAATACAGATTGTGATATGTCAAAAAAAATGGCAAAAATGTTTAAAAATACATTTAAGTAGTTACTCACAAGCAGAGATCAATCAATTAATGGTAGCATTTAAGAGTACAATATGGTACAATCTTGAGGATGTAGCTTGTAACTTGGGGATATTGAGGTCATAATATTTGTTTATTGTTTCATTGCTAGTTCTGTATATGGTTCGAATGAAGTATTGTTGTAACATTCAAAAGGTTAAATTGAAAATGGATGAGAGCAACATTGTATTTTCAAGATATATGCATATAATGTATGGTTTTGATATATATTTGATTGCATATTAATATGTTAAATCATCTAATAAAGAAGTTTATAAAAAAAAAAAATACATTTAACATAAAAAACTTGATTAAATGATAAGTAAGGGATATCCCAAATTCGTATGAAGAATACTGCTTAATGCCACGAATGGCTGTGGTGTGAAAAGGAAAAGTCCATTTTAAAAGTAAGAACTCCTGAGGATCTTAAGGATTTATTTCACACACAGAAACAAAAAGCGGTGAGAGTCCTTTGCACAATCTCATTATAAAGACAAGCCAGGTATAAAATATACTGAAACTCAATGCAGTGTATGAAATGCACGGTCCCACTAGAACGCAGGAGAATCACGCTGTGAATAATTGAACTCCTGCTAATCAATCTGGTGAATAATAGGATGCTCTTTATTCATGGGCAATGTTTCTGAGTGATAAATGTCTATTTTACTGGTATTTTAAGGGTCTACTGAGAATGTGGTAATAAGTATGGCTTACTACATTATTCTCCAGCTGCTTAACTATTGAGTCACAGAACAATAGCGTTCTGATTACAAAAGTCCCAATTTCCTGTATGAATGAATCGCACTAGGAATCATTCTACTCTTAATAGTTCAATTCTTCTATAAAATTAGTAAATAAACTTATAGGAGGCAAATAAGCAGAGCAACAAAGATTTCATGAGATTACAGAAAAAAGGGATCTGCTATTTTTCATCAACAGTACCGCTCACGTCCGTAGTTCATGCCTGTATTGTTGCTCGGTCTCAGGATTTGCATGCGGCGTCTTTTAGATGACAGGGTACCTGCTGAGTGTTGCCAGAGGATGACGCTTCAGGACATGGTGGCATCTTTTGTCCTGAAGCGTATTTTTCTTGCGTCTTTTTGTTGTTTCTTTGGTGATTTTCTCCAGTATATACAGTATATGTATATTAGGTCGAAGTCACACTAGCGAGAAATACGGACAAGTGCTATGCAATAAAAAATCACATTGCACTCGGACCAATGTTAATCTATGTGGCAGGTCCAATCAGCCGATTTTTTCTCGGCCGTATTATACGGGCTGAGAAAATCGCAGCATGCTGCAATTTGCACCGTATTACGGCCGAGACAATGCAAATCTATGGGGGCGAGAAAAATACGGATTACAAACGGACCACACGAGTGACTTGCGAAAAATACGCACCTGTGTCCTTTAGAAAAGCCGGCAATTCAGTGCGGTATACTGTAAAATCACACTGACATGTTTAATAAAGAATCAAAAGAATAGATATACACACATAGAATACATATATATTATATATACACACATGTCATTGTGACACATATATATATATATATTTATAGTTCATACAGTTCTACATAGCATTATAGCCGCTAAATCAATAGCCGGCTTCTGTAAAATCATTACAGAACCCAACATGATTTGACACATGGTTTACATACAGTAAACCATGTCATATCAAAATGATCTATATATGTCAGTGTTTAATAAATGTATTAGTTTATGTTAGGAAAAATTTGGAACTCTAGGGGTTAAGGTTATAATCGCGGAAAAAAATTGCGTGGGCTCCCGCACAATTTTCTCCGCCAGAGAGGGAAAGCAAGTGACTGAAGACAGATATTCATAGCCTAGAGAGGGACCATTGTTTTTGGGCCCCCCCGCTACAAACATCTGGCCCCAGCCACCCCAGAAAAGGCACATCTATTAGATGCGCCTTTTCCAGCACTTAGCCTCTCTATTCCCATTGCCTTTAGCAGTGGCTCATGGGTTAATATGGGGTTAATGTCACCTTGCTATTGAAAGGTGACATTAATCCGGGTTAATAATGGAGAGGTGTCAATAAGACAACTATCCATTATTAATCCTATAGTAGTAAAGGGTTAAAAAAAACACACACATTAATAAAAAAATATTTTAATGAAATAATTACACAAAGTTTTCGACCAAATTTATTATTCTGCCAATCCAACTGAATCCATTGTTCTCCTGTAACCAAAAAAAAATAAAAAAGCAACAACATCCATACCTCTCCGCCGTTAAGTCAAGTCCCCCGCTGCAATCCATCACAAGGGGTTAAATAATTTATATATATAAGATGTGTATTCTATGTGTGTATATCTATTCTTTCTTTGTGTTTTAAAACCTGTCATTGGGATCCATTATATGTCTGTTTGCAAGCCAGCCAGAAAATCTCGCCGTACGGATGCAAAACGCATGTCACACGGATGCTTAGATGCGCAAAAAACGCAGCCTCGCATTACAATCGGATGACATACGGATCACTGTTCAGGGAACATTTCTGCATATTACGACTGTGAAAAAATGGACCGTATTTTTATACGTTGTGTGTGACTCCAGCCTTACACATACAGTACAGACCAAAAGTTTAGACACACCTTCTCATTCAAAGATTTTTCTGTATTTTCATGACTATGAAAATTGTAGAATCACACTGAAGGCATCAAAACTATGAATTACCACATGTGGAATTATACATTACACTTTACAAAAAAGTGCGAAACAACTGAAATACGGATTTTTGTGTTACTCACCGTAAAATCCTTTTCTCCGAGACGCTCATTTGGGGACACAGGACTGTGGGTGTGGCTATTGCCGCTAGGAGGTCGACACTAAGTAAACATAAAAAAAGTTAGCTCCGCCTCCGTCGTCTACACCCTGCTACTGGCCGTAGGCTAACTCAGTTTGTTGCAAAAGCAGTAGGAGAACGAAGCATAAATCAACATCACCACAGGAACAACCCATACAGAATTAAACCCACCAAGAACATAAATTTAATACAAAATAAAGCCATCTGGCTAAAAAAGGGTGGGTGCTGTGTCCCCCAATGAGCGTCTCGGAGAAAAGGATTTTACGGTGAGTAACACAAAAATCCGTATTTCTCCTTCGTCTCATTGGGGGACACAGGACTGTGGGACGTCCTAAAGCAGTCCCTTGGGTGGGAGACCGCTTACACAGTGTTAGTCATCATGTCAGGCATAGTCTATCGGTGTGCCACCACCGCCTGCAAAATCCTTCTACCCAGACTCGCATCCGCCGACGCCTGGGTATGGATATTATAATGCTTGGAGAAGGTATTCGAGCTAGAACAGGTTGCCGCCCTACAAACCTGCCCTCGGCCGCGATACATACCTCCTGAGCGCTGTCACCAGGTCCAGCGTATGGAGAGCCTTTTCCACCTGATGCATTGGTGCCGGGCAGAACAAGGACAAAACAATGTGTTCGTTGATATGAAAGAATGACACGAACTTTGGTAAAAAGGGCGAATTAGGTCTGAGCGCCACCTTGTCCTGGTGAAAGAGTAAGTGTGGGGCTCGGCAAAAGAGCCGCCAGTTCCGAGACCCGCCTAATGGAAGTTATGGCTATCAAAAAACACGACCTTCCAGGAGAGGTACGTTAAAGATACTTCCCGAAAGGGCTCAAATGGAGAATCCTGTAAGACTCCCAGCACCAGGTTGAGATTCCAGGTGTCTAGGGGACCCTGTAGAGGGGTACATATGGACAACCCCCTGTATGAAGGTTCTTACCTGCCGATTGGTGGCAATTCTACGCTGAAAAAAGTACAGAAAAAAGCGATACTTGTCTACTATGAGTGCCTGGAGCTAGACTTGCATCTAGACCGGCCTGGAGAAAAGCCAGAATGTTGGGAATCGAGAACTGTAGCGGGGAATAACTATGTTCCCTGCACCACATAACAATGACCCTCCAAATATGGTGATAGACCCGAGCTGAAGCCGGCCTTCGAGCGTTTGGTCATTGTGGTAGCGACTCTCTGGGAGAACCCTGCCCGGAATAGAATCCAAGATTCAAAGGCCAGGTCGTAAAAACACAGGGCTCCCGAGTTCTGGTGGGAAACCAGGCCCTGGAAGAGAAGCTCTGCGTGGTCTGGTAGTCGCCACGGTACGTCGGTGAGCAGCTGCATCAGATCTGCCTACCGGGACCAAGAGGTCAATCCGGAACGATTAATATCGACGGGCCTCCCTCTGTCTCGATCCTCTCGATTCCCCTGGGTAGCAACGCTAGCAGAGAGAACAAGTATGGGAGGTGAAATTGATTCCATGGCGGAACCAGAGAGTCCACCGCAATTGCCTGCGGATCTCTGTACCCAGAGACAAAACTGGCCCCTTGGCATTGTTCCTGGAGGCCATCAGATCACTATGTGGTGTGACCAAGCGCCGGCAAATCCGTTGAAATACGTTAGGATGTAGGGACCACTCCCAGGACGCCAGACCCTGATAGCTGATGAAATCCGCTGCCCATTTCTGCTCGCCCGGAATGTGCACCGCCGACAGCACCGAATGGTTCCGCTCGGCCCATCCTAGGACTGGTTTCACTTCGAACATGGCCGCCCTGCTTCAGGTACCCCCCTGAATATTTATGTAAGCCACGACCGTGTCGTTGTCTGAGTGAATCCGGATGGGGTGGCCTGCCAAATGTTGACGAAAGTACCGCAGGGTCAGCTGAACTGCTCAAAACTCTAATATATTGGTCGGGTGAGCTGACTCTTGCTGAGACCAACGTTCCTGGGTTGTGTGGTGGAGAAACACCGCTCTCCATCCGAGAAGGCTGGCGTCTGTCGGACCTACCAGCCCATGGACAGGAGGAAAGGCCCTCTGAAGTGACGAGTTCCCCGTCCACCATACCAGAGCCAGTCTGACTTGAGGAAACAGCCGGATCGACAGTCTAGGGAGCAAGGACTCCTGTCCCAAACCTTAAGGAGAGCGTGTTGCAAAGGACGAAGATGGAGCTGCGCAAAAGGCACTGCCTCTGTTTGGCGCCATCATCTTCCCTAAGACCCTCATACCGAATCAAATCGTGCGAGGGACCGGCCGGCGAAGGACCCGGATCTCTCGGCGAAGAAGTAAGGTGTCCTCCTGTGGGAGAATTGTCAACCCCGCGTTATGTCAGAGATCATCCCCAAAAAGGTGATCCTCCGAGACGGCAGGGAAGATGACTTCCTGGAATTCACTAACCATCTCAGGCGAGACAGTGTCCAACCGTCTTGGACATCGATTGATGCCAAACCTCCCCCCTTTCCATGGCCGCTACGACCAAGCGGGGGACTCCACCCGGAAGTGTCGCAGCCCGATGAAGCCATTCAGGCGTTCCAAGACCAAAATGGGTCTCCCGGACCCGTCCTTCCTGGGAACTACAAACAGGTTGGAGAAGAACCCCAAGCCTCCTTTGTCCTATGGTACTGGGACGACTACTCCGGCTTGTTGAAGGGACCCGATGGCATTAAAAAAGGCTTGAGCCTGAGTCTCTGTTTTGGGAAGACAAGAGGAAACGAACCTCGTTGAAGGGAAACCGACGAATTCTATCCTGTACCCTAAGGATATTATGTCCCTGACCTAACTGCCGCAGGTGACTGCGAACCAGGCAGGACGAAACCGGAGTAGGCGGCCGCCTACTCTGGAGTGACGGACTGGACTCTGCCTCCAGCCCCTTAGTCGAAAATCCCTGGGACCTAGATCCCCTATATCTCTGCTGATGGGAGCGCATTCTTCCTAATGGATTGGTCCTGTATTAGACCTGAGTCCTCTGGGTCTGATTGGGTGACCTGCACCACCGGGCCTGTCGCCGTGGCTCACCAGTGGTTGTGAAAAGCCTTAAATTGAGCCTAAAGCCTGCGACGAAAGGGCTGCCTAACACTCTGCTGAGGAAGAGAACTGTTCTTCCCTCCAGTAATATCGGATATAAACTAACCCAATTTTTGGCCGAAAAATCGGCCACTCCGATAGGGCAAGGGAGTAAGGGAGTTCTTTGAGGTTGAGTCACCCAAGCTGCTTAGCTGCTGCGTTAGCTTAGAATGGCAGTTGACATCCCGTCAGATTCTCAACCGTAAGGTTCTCCTTATACCCTAATTAAAAACCTACCTGTATGTCATTGGGTGGCAGGCCCCCTAAGCACAGGGAGAACATACAAACTCCCTGCAGATCCATGGTGGGATCTGTACCCTTGACTCACATGCTGCAAAGCGCCAGTGCTTTCTACTGAGCTACAGTGCTGCTCCCCACAAAAGCGCGTAGTGCCTCAGTCAGGGATTACGACCAAGCCATCCAGGCCTTGGCTACCTAGTCAGCCGCAAAAGAAGGGGAGAGCCGCAAAAGAAGGGGAGAGCTCAGAACCTGATGCCTCTAACAATGACAGAGCCAAGTCTCAAGAGACGGTCAGTCAGATCTTTTATAGAGGACCCACTAGGGAGGGAAAGCAGTGATTTAGACGCCAAACGAGAGATGGGGGAATCAACCGTGGAAGATTACGCCACACTCCTTAAGGAGGTCCGGGGCGAAAGGCCTGATAGCTTTGTACACAGAGAAGCGTTTGTCTGCTACTCTCGGTGGCGCCAATTTCCTTGAATCTAGGATGAGAGCCAAAGACCTTGTGAGCCTGCTTGGCTTGCTTAAAACACATCTTCTTTTCGGCAGACAGGGTGGGTTCGTCCTCTGTCGAAAAAAGCCTCAAGCTGTTTAGCGGCCGCTATCTGACGAGCGTAGGCAACTTCAGCCTAGGGCTACAGCTGACCCCAGAGTCTGGTTTACAGCTTCAAAGAGACTGTGAATTGTCTCTTGGTCACTAGGTGCTGCAGATCAAGAGACCTTTCGGGAATCATAATCCGAACCTTGCGGTCTTACACCTGAAGGGAAGGAGACCGTGAACCAGAGCCGACTGAAGCTGAAGCTCTGGACGACCCAGGTGATACAAACCACACACATATATACACATGCGTCAACTGGACCAGGGATTCCCAGTGGTCTCCCCTCCCGGTACTTGCCCGGCCTCAAGCTTAGGCGACTTCATCTCAGCCCCTGGTGTCCGTACCCTGGTCCGCAGACCGGTAAAACGGAGCGGCCAGCAGCGCACTCCGAGGATAAATGCAGCGGCCTGAGGCTGGATCATAACTCCCAGGAAGCCGTGGTTAAGGCACTGTGACACCAAGGGAGACCGCCAGCGAGATCGCCAGCGAGACAGTCCAAGCGCCAGATTCAAGGCACTGTCACACCTAGCGACCGCGCCAGCGATCACGACCTGGCGAGATCGCTAGTGCGATTGCCATGTGGTTGCTAGTTAGCTTCCAAACACAAAAGATCTCATCAGAGATCAGCGATCTGTATAACGACCTCTGAGGTCGTTGGGAAAACCTAGTCCCACCTGCGACGCTGGTAAAGTCGTTCACAAAGGGTGTCACACTCACCGATTCAGGCTCACCAGCGGGACACCAACGACCAAAAAACGCCTCAGAACGCTCATGCTCCTTAGTGATCTCGCCGCGACAGTACATTCAATGACGCAGCAGTGACCCCGCCAGCGACGCCGCCACGATCGCTGTGCGATCGCCAAGCGCGACAGCGCCTTCAGCCATCCGAGAACCACCGCCGGAGGTTACTTGAAGTAGGCCGAAGCCGGGGACTAAATTTCCGGCGCCGGCCCGATGACACGGGGGCGGGCTGCCGGAAGTAGACGCGGCTGGGGGCGGGACTTCTGCCCGCGGCCTAGGACAGCTCGAAGCCAGGGAGTAAAGTTTCGGTGTCTGACGGCGCCGCCGCTGGAGCTGCCTGCGACTATTAGTCCGGCCTTAGCTGTCAGCATTAGCGGTGCGCTCCAGGCGTGCGGTGCAGCTTGTAGATCTCCCTGTACGGAAGGACCAGACTTCCACGGAAGGAATGCGCCCCTTACCACTAAGCTGTGGAGGAGCAGCGGTCATCTCCAACGTGTGAGTACACGCAGTGATCGGAGTGATACATAATGTGGCCCAGTGCTTCTCTCTGTGGCGCCGAGCCACAGTCTTGCTGTGACAGGGGACGGTGCAGGAAAAAACTCAATCCATTCGTCCCTCTGAAAGGAAGGTGGAGAGGGGCCGTCCAGCTCCTTGTAGTACCGCTGTTCTATCAGCGGAGGTACAGTGGGATCAGCACGGACGCCATGCCAGCTTTACACTCACCAAGGTGCGCGTCCCGGCCTAAGCCGCCGCGACGAGGGTAAACTTCAGGAAGGTAGTGGGTAAGAAAAAATGCCTCATCCATCATCTCTTAGGAGAGAAGTGGAGAGGAACCTTCCGCCTCCTTGCATCATCCGCTTTTAAAAAGTGGTGAAGCAGTGGGGGCTGCACGGACGCCATGTAGAGGCCTCTGAGCATCCTATGGGTTCAATCCCTAAGGATGCGCAGGGCAGGTTGTCCGGCATAGGCCTGGCTGCGGACGAGGAAACATGAAGGTGACACTCCATGTGGTCGACCGTAAGTTGTTGCGGGGAGATCGGTGCCCTTTAAGAGACCCGTCACCCTTGAATCAGCTCAGGCATGGCATCCCACGTCGCAGGAGAGGATACGTGGAGGCGACACTCGCACGTGCTCGCCTGTTGCTGGTTTGGGGAGATCGGACCCCTTCATCTCGCCCCTGTCTCATCTTCATGGTTAAAAAAAAAAGAAGGTCTGGGAAAAACCAGATGTGTGCCTCCTACGGACACTAAGCAAAAACTGAGTTAGCCTAGCGCCAGTAGCAGGGTGTAGACGACGGAGGCGGAGCTAACTTTTTTTATGTTTACTTAGTGTCGACCTCCTAGCGGCAATAGCCACACCCACAGTCCTGTGTCCCCCAATGAGACGAAGGAGAAAATATGTCTTATATTCTAGGTTCTTCAAAGTAGCCACCTTTTGTTTTGATTACTGCTTTGCACGCAGAAAAGGTGAACGGCTGGACTCTACATGCCTGGTTCCCACTGTGAAGCATGGAGGAGGTGGTGTGATGGTGTGGGGGTGCTTTGCTGGTGACACTGTTGGGGATTTATTCAAAATTGAAGCGGTGAGCGGTCCAGCTCACCCCAAACCATCTCGATTGGGTTCAGGTCTGGTGACTGTGGAGGCCAGGTCATCTGGGGTAGCACCCCATCACTCTCCTTCTTGGTCAAATAGCCCTTACACAGTCTGGAGGTGTATTTGGGGTCATTGTCCTGTTGAAAAATAAATGATGGTCCAACTAAATGCAAACTGGATGGAATAGCATGCTGCTGCAAGATGCTGTGGTAGCCATGCGGGTTCAGTATGCCTTCAATTTTGAATAAATCCCCAAAGTGTCACCAGCAAAGCACCCCCACACCATCACACCACCTCCTCCATGCTTCACGGTGGGAACCAGGCATGTAGAGTCCATCCGTTCACCTTTTCTGCGTGCAAAGCAGTTATCAAAGCAAAAGGTGGCTACTTTGAAGAACCTAGAATATAAGACATATTTTCAGTTGTTTCACACTTTTTTGTAAAGTGTAATGTATAATTCCACATGTGTTAATTCATAGTTTTGATGCCTTCAGTGTGATTCTACAATTTTCATAGTCATGAAAATATAAAAATATCTTTGAATGAGAAGGTATGTCCAAACTTTTGGTCTGTACTGTATATCTGCATGAAGAATGGGGATCAGTCACTTTGGCAGTTTACGGCTTTCGAAAACTGTAGTGGTTAAAAGAAGCTCAAAAAGACTGAGCATCTTGTGAGACAGTGAAAGTATATGTAGTGAATGGGGTGTACATTTCACCTAGGTACTTTGCTGACTGGTATAAGGGAAATGTATGGCTTTGTAAACCTAGTGGTAGAAAAGGTCACTACACCTTCCATTCAGTACACACTTGCAGCTCAGGCCTGAAACCACTCAGGTGTTAATTAGGAAACCAGAAGTAGGTGTCTGGGAACACAGTCAGGGAGCTCGCTTAGTCTGGACAAGGAGTCCAGGCACAGAAGGAGACTCCAGGAGGGGAGCTGTCTCAGTCTGGGTGCTCGATGTACCCCGGACACAGGAGTAGTCTCTGTGAAACTCCATGCTGCAAAACTACTGAATAGGAGGGGAGCTCTCTCAAGTCTGGACGTGGGATGTGCCTTCAGACACAAAGAGGAGTCTCTGTGTAACTCCATGCTGGTAAATGCTGAATATAATGTGTTGTTTTGGCCCAGGCTGTTAGAGTCTGGTCCCTGATAGTGAGGGAAATCTATCTATGTGTAGTGAGTGGCTGGAGAAGCCCAGGATTTATGTTTATGATTTGGTTTTGATTATGTTCTGTTTGCTGTGGACTTTAATAAAACTGGTTGCGGCCAGTTTTTACCAGAACTGCTGTCTGTGAATGGACTCTTTATGCCACTCCGTCTCCCCAAGATGGCGATCCCAGAGCTATATCCCCTGAAAAGCTTACAATTGGTGCTAGAATGTGCGTGCAGCACAGTGGCTAGAGACAGCAATAAAGGAGAAGTCTGTTGAAGCAGCAGCAGAGAAAAAAAAAAGTGTGTCAGAAAAAAGAAACGTCTGTTGGAGCAGTCTTAAAGAGACAGTGGCCCTAATAGAGTTTGCAGAAAAAAAAAAAAGTGTCTGCACAGCAAAGCTGAAATTGCTGTGGAAAAGACTGTGGAGTGTGTATGTCTTGAGTGAAGACTGCCGTTGTTAAGACAGAGAAGTCTGACAGTATGGATGACAGCCTGGAGAAGCTGAATAAATAAATGGCGCAAGTTAATGTGCAACATAAGACTGCCATTGTTGAGACAGAGAAGTCTGACAGCATGGATGACAGTATGAAGGAGCTCATTAAGCACCTGGTCCAGGCCCAGCAGAGCATTCACATGCAGAGCATGGAGCGGCAGCGCCTGCAGCACCTGCAGAGCATGCAGCGGGCCCAGCAGAGGTGGCAGCAGCAGCTACAGGAGACTAACCGGTTGTTTTTTGAGCAGGTTGCAGCACTACAAAAGACTTGCAGCGCATCGTCCCAAAGTAATGTTGCAAAGTCACCTGCATTGTCCGCTGTAAAGAAGGCGGTAAGACGGACCCTGAAAAAGATGATGCCTCATGACGATGTGGAGGCATATCTCGCTATATTTGAGGGACTGGCAGAGAAGGAGAACCTGCCACTATCTGAATGGGCCATGATGGTCGCACCCTATCTGACTGGAGAACCCCAAAAGGCCTATGCTGACCTGAGAGAGCAGGACAGCAGAGACTATGCCAAGCTGAAAGCGGAGATTCTTGCCCGGCTGGGTGTTACGGTTGCAGTCCGTGCCAGGAGAGTCCATGACTGGAAATACAGTTGGGAGTCTGCCGTCAGCAACCCTGCTCATGGGGTCAAGGAGGTGAAAGTGGACCGCTACACCCGCGCACGTCCTCCTGAGGTACAGCCGGAGGTCGGACAACGAGACCACCCGGACGCCACTCGTCTGGTCAGCCGGATGGAGAAGGCCTTCGCCAGCAAAGACTGCCTCTGTGACCAGCCGTCTGAGTGGTCAGCACTTCAGAGTTCCCAGACGCCGAACTCTCCCGGTAAGAGCGTTCCAGCTGTTGGGGACATGGGGTATGCTGATAAGCGGGTTCAGACCCGAGGGGACATGTGGGTGGAAAAGTGTGATGGACAGGGTTGGAGATGTCGTGAAATTGCAGCCAACTGTCTAATAGAGGGGGAGCCTATGTATTGTGATGTTGGCAGATCCCTCTCTCTCTGCGCAGAACCTGTGTGGGTGTCCACCTCAGCCGAAGAGACTGGACCACAGGTGTCCCCGGTGGTTATAAAGGACTGCCCAGCACAGGCCCTCTTGGACTCAGAGAGTCCAGTGACTTCCGTATGTGACAGCCTGATCGATAGGGACTTCATCCCTGATAAACACCTGAGTGTGGTGTGCATCCATGGAGACACCAAAGTCTACCCAGAGACTGTCGTGGACTTGATCCCCAAACGCGGGGAGGTTTCATGTGAAGTGGGGGTAGTGAAGAACCTGGTGCACCCCGTTATATTGGGTAATGACTTTCCCTGGTCTAAGGATCTCTGGGGGAAAAATGTTTCTGATGGACAGTGTGATGAAGCTCCTACTGAGGGTGCGCAGTCCCGAGGGGAGGAACACAATGCTAGTGGGCCGTTAAACTTATGTGATAATAATGATGATGATGATGATAATGATGATCATGATAATGATGATGACCATGATAATGATGCTGATGCTGATAATGGTAATAATGATGATCATGATAGTGATGATGATACTGATCATAATCATGATAATGATATTGATAATGATGATGACTGTGATAGAGATGAAATTTCTTTGCAGGTGATGTTGGAAGATGAGGATGGTGGTTCTCGGGAACCGAGTGTCCCTGACCTACCTGTGTCCTGTGACAATTTTGGGAGTGAGCAATGTCGAGACCCCACTCTTAAAACGGCCCAGGAAAATATAAGGGTTCTAAATGAGGTTTCCCAAGAGCCTGGCTCTGAGGAGAGGTTTCCTCATGTTGCCCTAAACAATAACCTGTTGTATAGGGACACTGAAGTCCAGGGTGAGGTCGTGAGTCAGCTCCTAGAGCTATATAGAAGTATAGTGCTGGGGTTGTCACATAGTCACATACTTGATGGACCACCTGAGGGAAACCAGGGACCAGATGGTGAAGTTAATGTTGTGGATGACATGTTAACTAAGGTTCCAGATCAAAATGAGAATGAATTGTATAACCTGAAAGTGAGCAGGATGTGAATGAGAATGAATTGCATAACCCTGAAAGTGAGCAGGATGCGAATGAGAATGAATTGTATAACCCTGAAAGTGAGCCGGATGTGGCTGAGAAAAAGGGGTCAGACAGGGATAGTGGTAGTGATAGTGAATCATCTGATGACGATCAAGCAACCAGTGCAAATGAGGAAGGCATGGTAGCAGAGGAGGTTGAGAGTCCTGAGAAGAAAGCTGATGCTGACCTTACAGCCGGACAGAAGATGGCATCTGAAGATGTTTTACAGTTGGCCAATTCCCTGGCGAAGACTAAGGTGAAAGGAGGAGAGCTGAGCTTTAAAGGCAGGACTCTGAAACTGAACACAGCACAAGTAGAAGCTGTTGGAAATGAGAAGTTATCAATGTATGGTGTGGATCTGCATCGTGCCAAGGACTCTGAGGGAGATGCTGCAGAGGTGGAAAAAGCCATAGAAGTGGTAGTCACCAAGCCAGATGCCTCATCAGAAGCTGAGGTCTCAAGTGAAGCTGTGAGGAACAAGACTGAAGATATGGGGACTGACTCTGTCCAGGAATCTGTTTCTGCCGAAGACAGCGGCGTGGACGGGTTACGGTCCGGATCAGTAGCTGCAACTCGTGAAGCTCAGGCTGGAAGTTCGGCGCCCGGAGCCCCAGCAGTGTTCCCGAGTGACACCAAGGATCTGGATAAATCACAAGATGAGATTTTGAGACATCAGGCTGGCATTGGTGAGCTCAAGCGCACTTTCATGGAGTCTACATCGGAGCCACGTCCCAACAAATGGGAAAAGCGATGTGTCACTCCGTTGCCGCTGCAGACACACGGGAGCTCAGATGGGATGCAGAACGTGGTGGAAGAGAAGAATCCGGCGGGTTCTGAGTATACAGATGCAAGGAGAACTTGAAAGCTGGAATAAATGGAGATATTGGAGACCATAATGATGTGACTGAAGAGGTAGAATGTAAGACTGACGGTAGGGCTTCTGAGCATGTTCTACCAGAAGAGCCTGAAGAAGGGGCCGAAGACATAAAGGACGTCCAAGAGGTACCAGATGAATTGATTACTTCTCAGAAAAAACTCCAAACTGTGATGAAGGAGTGTGATGAAAGCCATGAGCATCTTTGTGAGAAGGTCAATGAAGTAAAAGGAAGGATACAGGGAATCTCTTCGTTGCAAGAGCAAATGCTGCTCAATAAGTCTAAGGCTCTATATAAGAATGCTGTTGGCACGGTAGAACATTACAATTCAGCTGGAGACTTAGCGGATGAATTATGTGTACTGCAAAAGAAAAACGATCGGCTCCTTCTACAGTCCCAATCATTTGAACAGTATAGCTTAAAATGGTCAGAGACCATAGCAGAGGAGCTTAAGGTCTGTGAAATAGACTTTATGAGTCAACCGATATTCAAGAAAGTAGATGTGCTAAAGAGAGTTCAAGGGGAACTAGAGAAAAGTGAAAAACCCCCTATACCTCCTGTGATAGTTGGTGACACATGGTCAGTGCACCAAGGACAGGAGGTACGTGAGTTTCTGAGGAAGAGTCAGCAGAAGTGTTCTGATGTGCCGGGTCGTACTTATCTGGTGAGGCACTATATCGAAACTGAGCCCGGCCCTACGGTCAAGATGAAACCGTGCAGGATACCCGAGGCCAGCAGAGAGCATAGGCCTGGGAGGGTACAGGGTAGTGCGGATGCTTCAGATGAAGAGAAAGCTGATGTTGGCTATGGCTCAGGTGAAGATACAGATGACAATAGTGAAGATGAAGCTGATGAGGGCCATGACTGGTCCAGAGTTCACTGTCTCTTTTGGATTGTTGACCAGCCCTCCGGTCTGGATGACCAGCCCTCTGGTCTGGAGAAGAGGGGGGGATATGTGAGACAGTGAAAGCATATGTAGTGAATGGGGTGTACATTTCACCTAGGTACTTTGCTGACTGGTATAAGGGAAATGTATGGCTTTGTAAACCTAGTGGTAGAGAAAGGTCACTACACCTTCCATTCAGTACACACTTGCAGCTCAGGCCTGAAACCACTCAGGTGTTAATTAGGAAACCAGAAGTAGGTGTCTGGGAACACAGTCAGGGAGCTCGCTTAGTCTGGACAAGGAGTCCAGGCACAGAAGGAGACTCCAGGAGGGGAGCTGTCTCAGTCTGGGTGCTCGATGTACCCCAGACACAGGAGTAGTCTCTGTGAAACTCCATGCTGCAAAACTACTGAATAGGAGGGGAGCTGTTATGTTTCGGTAGCTGAGGAGTGCAGGAAAAAAAAGGCAATACATCAGAGCAGTTGGAATCTATGGGATTGCAGTACCCTGACTAACCACCACAACTAGAGGCAGCCGTGGAGCGTTCCTACGTTGGTCCTAGACGCCTCGTCACAGCCTGAGAAGCTAACTACACCTAAAGATAGAAATAGGAAAGCTAACTGCCCCGGAGCAGAACCCAAAGATAATAGAAAGCCCCCAAACATGTAATGGCGGTTAGACAAGAAGAAATACTGACACAGAAAGAAAATAGTATGAGCAAACGCTGGGCCCAAACTATCTAAATAGAAAAGGATAGGAAGGGTACTTACTGCAATCCCAGAAAACCCTGAAAAACACCAACTCTACTAATTTCAAAATCACCTGAGATCACACGACCTCTACCACCTAAATTAGTTCTCTGGTGTAACAAAATCAAAACAGCAGCCACTGAAAAAGCTGGAAAAAGCAAAGAAACAAAACTCAGTGGCTGAACTAAACTGAGAGGGCAGAAGCCCCCGTAGGGGACCCCGAAGGCCCCCAAAAAGTGCAGGACAAAATGCAAAAATCAAGCACAAACACAAAAGCAGAAAAAGACTTATCTGTTAGCAGGAGAAGCAGACACGACACAGCAGGCTACAAGGGAAACTGGAATGAAGGATTCAGACCAGAACAATTGATCACCGGCAACCCTGATGGGAAAATGACTCCCTTATATAAGACCAGTCAGTAACACCTGATTCCCAGTCCTCACAATCTTCACTAGCACCGCTTGTAACCACCAGAGGGAGCCTCTGCTCAGAACTCATCTCAAACCCATTCACAACAGTACCCCCCCCTTGAGGAGGGATCACCGAACCCTCATTTGAGCAACCAGGTCGGTCAGGATGAGTTCTATGATACGCACGGATAAGTCTCCTAGCATGGATGTCCGAAGCAAACACCCAAGAATTGTCTTCCTGACCATAACCTCTCCATTTAACCAAATACTGGAGTTTCCGTCTAGAAAAACGAGAATCCAATATTTTCTCAACCACATACTCCAGATTGCCCTCAACCAAAACAGGGTCAGGAGGCACAGCAGCAGGAACCACTGGCTCAACAAACCTCTTCAACAAGGACTTGTGGAACACGTTATGGATCTTAAATGTCCCTGGAAGAAGCAAACGAAAAGAAACAGGATTAATAATCTCCATGATCTTATAAGGTCCAATGAACCTAGGCTTAAATTTAGGAAATGCTACTCTCATAGGAATATTCTTTGAGGACAACCAGACCAAGTCCCCCACTTTAAACCGAGGACCATCAGTTCTATGCCGGTTAGCAAACCGCTGGGCCTTCTCCTGAGAGAGGGACAACCTCTCCACTACCTGGTCCCAAATCTGTTGCATACGCTCCACAACAGAGTCAACACCTGGACAGACAGAAGCCTCCGTCTGTCCTGAAGAAAATCGAGGGTGAAACCCAGAATTACAGAAAAACGGAGACATCAAAGTGGCAGAGCTAGCCCTATTATTAAGAGCAAACTCAGCCAAAGGCAAAAAAGAGACCCAGTCATCCTGATCAGCAGACACAAAGCATCTTAGATAAGTCTCCAATGTCTGGTTTGTTCTCTCAGTTTGACCATTGGTCTGAGGATGAAATGCCGAGGAGAAAGACAATTGAACACCCAGTTTAGAACAAAAAGTCCTCCAAAATCTGGAAACAAACTGGACTCCTCTGTCAGACACAATCTTCTCAGGAATGTCGTGTAAACGAACCACGTGCTGAAGGAACAACGGCACCAATTCAGAGGAGGAAGGCAACTTAGGTAATGGCACAAGATGTATCATTTTGGAAAACCCATCACAAATTACCCAGATGGTGGTCATTCTCTGAGAAACAGGAAGATCGGAAATGAAATCCATAGAGATATGGGTCCATGGTCTCTTGGGCACAGGCAATGGCATCAATAAACCACTAGAGCGAGAGCAAGGCTTGGAGCGAGAGCAAGTCCCGCAGGACTGCACAAATTCCCTGACATCACGAGACAAGGTAGGCCACCAAAAGGACCGACTAACCAAGTCTATGGTACCAAAAATTCCGGGATGCCCAGCCAATGCGGAACAATGAATCTCAGACATCACACTCTTTTTCCATTGGTCCGGGACAAACAATTTTCCAACAGGGCAGCGCTCGGGCCTATCCTCCTGACACGCCTCCAGAGCAAGTCTCAAATTGGGCGAGATGGCGGAAAGAACTACACCCTCTTTCAAAATAACAGAAGGATCAGATAACTCAGGAGAGTCCGCAAGGAAACTCCTCGAGAGGCATCCGCCTTAACATTCTTAGTGCCAGGAAGAAAGGAAACCACAAAATTAAAACGTGTAAAAAACAAGGCCCACCTGGCCTGTCTAGGATTGAGTCGCTTGGCAGATTCCACATAGACCAGATTCTTATGGTCCGTAAGGACCACCACCTGATGTTTGGCTCCCTCCAGCCAATGTCTCCACTCTTCAAAAGCCCACTTCATGGCCAATAACTCCCGATTACCCACGTCATAATTACGTTCAGTAGGAGAAAATTTTCGAGAGAAAAAGGCACAAGGGTTACTTTTAGAGGTCTCTGGATCTTTTTGGGACAAAACGGCACCTGCCCCAATTTCAGAGGCATCAACCTCCACCTGAAATGGCAGAGAAACATCAGGCTGCCGTAGAACAGGAGCAGAAGTGAATCTCTGCTTAAGTTCCTGGAATGCAGAGACTGCCTCAGGAGGCCAATTCACCACATCAGAACCCTTTCTGGTCAAATCAGTTAATGGTTTAACAATAACCGAGAAATTACCAATAAATTTACGATAAAAATTGGCAAAACCCAAAAATCTCTGAAGAGCCTTTAATGAAGTAGGTTGGACCCAATCACAGATGGCCTGAACCTTGACCGGGTCCATTTCAATAACAGATGGGGACAAAATGAATCCCAGAAATGAGATCCTCTGTACGCCAAAAAGACACTTTGATCCCTTCACATACAGAGCATTCTCTCTCAAAATCTGGAATACAGTTCGAACATGTTTCACATGAGAGTCCCAGTCATTAGAAAAAATCAAGATATCATCCAAATAAACAATCAGAAATTTGTCCACAAAATCCCTGAAAATGTCATTCATGAAGGACTGGAAGACGGAAGGAGCATTAGTGAGCCCAAAGGGCATCACTAGGTACTCAAAATGCCCTTCAGGGGTATTGAATGCCGTCTTCCATTCATCCCCGTGCTTAATGCGAATAAGGTTATACGCCCCCCTGAGGTCAAGCTTGGTAAACCAAGTAGCGTTTTTCACCCTGGAAAACAGGTCAGAAATCAAGGGTAACGGGTATTGATATTTCACAGTAATATTGTTCAAGAGACGATAATCAATACACGGCCTTAATGAACCATCTTTTTTGGCCACAAAGAAAAAACCGGCACCTAAGGGTGAAGAGGATGGTCTGATATGACCCTTCTCCAATGATTCCTTGATATAAGACCGCATAGCGTCATGTTCAGGTACAGACAAGTTAAAAAGGCGACCTTTAGGGAATTTACTACCCGGCACTAATTCAATAGCACAGTCATAGCTCCTATGGGGAGGCAAGGAAGCAGATTTACTTTCGCTAAACACATCAGAAAAATCAAACAAAAAGTCAGGAACATCCTGAGCCTGGGGGGAGGCAGAAAAAACAGGAGTGTTGGTATTAACACATTGGCAGCCCAACTGGTTACAGACACAGATTTCCAATCCAAAACAGGATTATGAGACTGTAACCAAGGGAAACCCAGCACGATATTGTCATGCAGATTATATAGAACCAAAAATTTGCAGCACTCCTGGTGATCAGGTTCAACCCTCATTATCACCTGAGTAGAAAACTGGGGTTTATTCTCAGCCAAAGGGGTAGAATCGATCCCCAGTAGGGGAATAGACTTCTGTAGGGGTATCAAGGGAAACCCACAACGTTTAGCAAAATCATAATCCATCAGGTTAATAGCTGCTCCAGAATCAACGAAAGCCTGAGCAGAAAATGAGGACAGAGAGCATATCAGAGTGACAGTTAATAAAAACTTAGTCTGAACACTACCCAAGACAACTGAGCGTGCAAAACATCTTCCCCGCTTAGGGCAGACTGAAATAGCATGAGAGGCATCACCACAGTAGAAACATAACCCATTGCGCTTTCGAAACTCATGACGCTGTGCCCCAGACACCACTCTATCACACTGCATGGGTTCAGAAGCTGGCTCACAAGGCAACACCATTCCACGCATACTTCTCCGCTCACGCAAACGTCTGTCAATTTGAATCGCTAATGACATAGAATCATTGAGACCAGAGGGACAGGGAATCCCACCATAACATCCTTTACATTATCTGACAGACCCTTCCGGAAAAGGGCCGCCAAAGCGTCGTCATTCCATTTGGTCAGGACTGCCCACCTACGGAATCTCTGACAGTATAACTCAGCGTCATCAAGCCCCTGATTTAATGCCAACAAGGCTTTTTCAGCTTGATCAGTGACATTAGGCTCATCGTACAATAACCCCAAAGCCTGAAAAAACGCATCAACATCACTCAAAACAGGATCCCCAGGTATCAGGGAAAAAGCCCAATCCTGAGGATCGCCGCGCAGGAGAGAGATGATAATTTGAACCTGCTGCGCTGCGTTTCCTGAGGACTTAGATTTTAAGGCAAAAAACAATTTACAATTATTTTTGAAATTCTGAAACTTAGCTCTCTCCCCTAAAAACAAATCTGGCATGGGGATCCTAGGTTCCACAACAGGCAACCTAGCAAGATATGCAGCAATACTCTGAACCTCAGTGGCAAGCTGATCCACACGGCCAGACAACTGTGCAAACTCCATTGGGAGAAAAGATCCTCCCCAGCACCCAGAGATACAGAGGGAAAAAAAAAAAATGCAACAAACAGAAAAATATCTCTGACAACTCTGACAACCTTTTTTCTTTCAAATATTTTTTCCCTTCTGTGAGTACCATACAATTTTCAATTTTTGGGCCGGTGATACTGTTATGTTTCGGTAGCTGAGGAGTGCAGGAAAAAAAAGGCAATACACCAGAGCAGTTGGAATCTATGGGATTGCAGTACCCTGACTAACCACCACAACTAGAGGCAGCCGTGGAGCGTTCCTACGTTGGTCCTAGACGCCTCGTCACAGCCTGAGAAGCTAACTACACCTAAAGATAGAAATAGGAAAGCTAACTGCCCCGGAGCAGAACCCCAAAGATAATAGAAAGCCCCCAAACATGCAATGGCGGTTAGACAAGAAGAAATACTGACACAGAAAGAAAATAGTATGAGCAAACGCTGGGGCCCAAACTATCTAAATAGAAAAGGATAGGAAGGGTACTTACTGCAATCCCAGAAAACCCTGAAAAACACCAACTCTACTAATTTCAAAATCACCTGAGATCACATGACCTCTACCACCTAAATTAGTTCTCTGGTGTAACAAAATCAAAACAGCAGCCACTGAAAAAGCTGGAAAAAGCAAAAGAACAAAACTCAGTGGCTGAACTAAACTGAGAGGGCAGAAGCCCCCGGAGGGGACCCCGAAGGCCCCCACAGAAGTGCAGGACAAAATGCAAAAATCAAGCACAAACACAAAAGCAGAAAAAGACATATCTGTTAGCAGGAGAAGCAGACACGACACAGCAGGCTACAAGGGAAACTGGAATGAAGGATTCAGACCAGAACAATTGATCACCGGCAACCCTGATGGGAAAATGACTCCCTTATATAAGACCAGTCAGTAACACCTGATTCCCAGTCCTCACAATCTTCACTAGCACCGCTTGTAACCACCAGAGGGAGCCTCTGCTCAGAACTCATCTCAAACCCATTCACAACAGGGAGCTCTCTCAAGTCTGGACGTGGGATGTGCCTTCAGACACAAAGAGGAGTCTCTGTGTAACTCCATGCTGGTAAATGCTGAATATAATGTGTTGTTTTGGCCCAGGCTGTTAGAGTCTGGTCCCTGATAGTGAGGGAAATCTATCTATGTGTAGTGAGTGGCTGGAGAAGCCCAGGATTTATGTTTATGATTTGGTTTTGATTATGTTCTGTTTGCTGTGGACTTTAATAAAACTGGTTGCGGCCAGTTTTTACCAGAACTGCTGTCTGTGAATGGACTCTTTATGCCACTCCGTCTCCCAAGACGGCGATCCCAGAGCTATATCCCCTGAAAAGCTTACAATATGCACAGCAAGTTGTTTTGACATTGCTGTGCATATGTTCATTAATTTTAGCATTTTTTTATGAGCTTTTTCAGGTGGAATCTACGTGAACAAGATGCCGTAATTACATACCCTTAAGGGCTTATTTACACGTCAGTAATTGGTCAGTATTTTGCGTCAGTGTTCCCAAGCCAAAACCAGGAGTGTAATTTGCAGTAAAAAAAAACTATAATTGAATGTGCACCTGTTCTGTGATTTGGAATCACTCCTGGTTTAGGCATACAGACACTGGTGAAATACTAATACAAATACTGACGCGTGAATAAAGCCTAAAGCGATTTTCCAGACATTGCCAAACAATGCTTCATTCTTCTCCAAAAATATTGGCACACCTGTCCTCCAGTAGTGTGTGGTATTACAGCTCAGCTGCATTAATTTCAATGTAGCTGATCTGTAATAGCAGCCAACAGATAAGAGAAGTTCTGTTTTGGTGGAAAAACAAAATAAAGCCCCCATACACATTAGACTAATTTTGGCCAAACCCATTGATAATGCTGGGTTAGGAGGACAGTCTAATCTGTGTGGGATTTCCAGATGCATGATGTTGAGAGAGTCTGATTTTTGACCTTTGTTCTTCCAGAAATAAGCCGCCACCAGAGAAGTCTGGTAGCCGCTCTCTCATAAAGAACACAGGAGTGAGCATTCCTGTGTATGGGAAATGGTGCCGAGATAGCCACAATCCGAACAATCAGCCAACAGCTATCTACACTGTACAGGCACAAAAAATACCATAAAGTTTCTATAGACTCCCATTCACTAGATGGAGGCCAAAAACATACTCTGTATTTTCTATCCTTTGGTCAAACATGCTTTAGTTGATGTAGTGCGCCGCAAGCCAGGAGATCGGTGTTATTTGTGATCCATAGGTTCCCCCATACAGTGCGACTGATTGATAGATTTCTCTCTATGCACAGTAATAAAGGGATCACTTTTGATTGTCAGCAAGGTGTGGGTTGAGCCTATATACACCAAAACCGTCAAACTTCGATTTGCGAGTTGTAACAAATAAAATATAGTTTTGGATAAACTTAAGCAAATCAATAAAAACAGACACATGGTTGAAATCAGCGTGCAAATCACAACTGTCTGCTACCCCAGAGAGGTGACGGGTTCACCATAACTTACATCTCCTTGATAAAGATAATGCAAGAATCCAGCTGTCCAACACTTGGGGGTAAGACTTACCCTGACTAAATCCGTGTAACCAGTTTCTCGTGCAGTCCACCATGCCTGGGCTTTTAGTCCGTCCACATTGTAAAGAGACCGTTGCCAGACAGAGGCAAAGTGGCCCCTCTTGTGTCCAACCTCGTACCAACTATATGCCTGATAAAAAAGTGTAATACTTCAGAGTTCTAGAAATGTTAGATTTAGGGAGGAACAGAAACAAGTAGGACTATGTCAGCATTCAAGTACGGTACTTGACGGATCAGATTTTTGAAGAAGCAATTTAAAGATGTCCAAACAAAATTTTAATTTTATAAACTGTCCTAATTACTGGCCATAATTATCAAATACTTACCGTATATACTCATGTATAAGCCGACCTGTGTATAAGCCGACCCCCCTAATTTTGCCACAAAAAAATGGGAAAACTTATTGACTCGCGTATAAGCCTAGGGTGAAAAATGATTATGCCCCCATATGATGCTCCACAGATTATGCCCCCATATGCTGCACAGATTATGCCCAATATGCTCCACAGATTATGCCCCTATATGCTCCAGATTATGCCCCCATATGCTCCAGATTATGCCCAATATGCTTCAGAGATTATGCCCCATATGCTCCAGATTATGCCCCCATATATTCCACAGATTATGCCCCCATATGCTCCAGATTATGCCCCCATATGCTCCAGATTATGCCCCATATGCTCCAGATTATGCCCCATATGTTCCACAGCTTATGCCCCCATATGTTCCACAGCTTATGCCCCCATATGCTCCATATTATGCCCCCATATGTTCCAGATTATGCCCCCATATGTTCCATATTATGCCCCCATATGTTCCACAGTTTATGCCCCCATATGCTCCATATTATGCCCCCATATGCTCCATATTATGCCCCCATATGCTCTAGATTATGCCCCCATATGTTCCACAGCTTATGCCCCCATATGCTCCATATTATGCCCCCATATGCTCCATATTATGCCCCCATATGCTCTAGATTATGCCCCTATATGTTCCACAGCTTATGCCCCCATATGCTCCAGATTATGCCCCCATATGTTCCACATCTTATGCTCCATATTATGCCCCCATATGTTTCAGATTATGCCCCATATGCTGCTGCAAAAAAAAAAAAATTACATACTCACCTCTCGTCACCGGGGGCCAGGTGCCAGGGTCCTGAGCAGGCGGTGACACCGGCGCGCTATGGGGGACAGGTGCCGGTGTCACCGCTGCTCAGGACCCCGGCACCTGAGATATTTACCTGTCCTCTCTGCACCGCAGCGCTGCTCCCTCTTCCTGGTCCTCGGCAGTGAATGATCTGGCAGGGGGCGCGGCGCTCACTAACGACGTCATCGCACCCTCTGCCTGATCATTCACAGCCAGAGGAGTCAGACGAGGACGCAGCACAGCGGTGGAGAGAGGACAAGTAAATATCGCTATACTCACCCCTCCGCCGCGCGTCCCTGCAGCCTCTCCTCTTCTGCTCTCTCCACAGCGCTTCCTTCCTACAGCGGTCACATGGTACCGCTCATTAAAGTCATGAATATGTGCATATTCATGACTTTAATGAGTGGTGCCATGTGACCGCTGCAGGAAGGAGCCGAAGATCGTGGGAGAAGCAGGGGGGCTGCAGAGACCGCGGCGGCGGAGAGGTGAGTATAATCCGACACCCCCGGTCCCCCTCCCCCGCCGACCCCGTATATGACCCGCGTATAAGCCGAGAGGGGGACTTTCAGCCCTAAAAAATGGGCTGAAAATCTCGGCTTATACACGAGTATATACGGTATTTCATGAAATAAAATGCAAAGTAATTATTTAAAAATCATACAATGTGATTTTCTGTTTTTCATTTTTAGATTCTGTACCTACGATAAAAATTACAGACCTCTCCATTCTTTGTAGGTGGAAAAACTTGCAAAATCGGCAGTGTATCAAATACTCATTTTCCCCTCTGTACATGGCTAAGGGTAAAGGTATGGTAAGGGTTCTTCACTGATGTTTTATCACAGGCTATCTGTACAGTATATCCAGAGTTTTTTCTCCTTATTTATGCAGCTAACCTGTGAGCTGTGACCTCTCACTAAAAAAATTCACCCAAAAATGGTTGCTGCACTGCATTCCCAGCCTCGACTTTTATTACACTGTAGACAAAAAAACCTGACTGGCACATCCAGACTAATGTGAACTAGGTGCAAACCAAGGGAAGCTACCCCCATGTAAAACATACAAAAAAAAATACGGATTTTTGTGTTACTCACCGTAAAATCCTTTTCTCCGAGACGCTCATTGGGGGACACAGGACTGTGGGTGTATGCTACTGCCGCTAGGAGGCTGACACTAAGTAAACATAAAAAAGGTTAGCTCCTCCTCCGCCGTATACACCTCAGCACTGGCCGCAGGCAAACCCAGTTTAGTGCAAAAAGCAGTAGGAGGCTAAAAAATAAATCAAGAGTTAACACAGATACAGTATATTCAGAAGAAAAAACTGCTGATACCAACTTAAGGAGAATAGAGTTAACTCAATATAAAGCCAGCCGGCTCTTAGGGAGGGTGCTGTGTCCCCCAATGAGCGTCTCGGAGAAAAGGATTTTACGGTGAGTAACACAAAAATCCGTATTTCTCCTTCGTCTCATTGGGGGACACAGGACTGTGGGACATCCCAAAGCAGTCCCTTGGGTGGGAAACCGACTCCACAGTGTAGTTTATAATCAAGCATTGCTTATAGGTGCGCAACCGCGCCCTGAAGAATCCTTCTACCCAGACTGGCATCCGCAGAAGCCTGGGTATGGACATTATAATGCTTGGAAAAGGTATGCAGACAGGACCAGGTTGCTGCCTTACAAACCTGTTCCACCGAAGCCTGATGCCGAAGGGCCCAGGAGGCACCCACCGCTCTGGTGGAGTGAGCCTTGATCCCTGCGGGAACCACCGCGCCTCTGATGCGGTAAGCCTCCTGAATGGCTAACCGAATCCACCTAGCCAAGGTTGATCTAAAGGCAGCGAGTCCCTTCCTGCGACCTTCAGGGAGGACAAACAGCGTGTCCGTCTGTCGAAAGGACGCCGTCTGAGATACATATCTCCTGAGTGCTCTCACCAGATCCAGCGTATGGAGAGCCTTCTCACTCGGTGCGTCGGAGCTGGGCAAAATGAGGGCAAAACAATGTCCTCATTAATATGAAATGAGGACACGACTTTAGGCAAAAAAGGTGGTGTTGGTCTGAGCACTACCTTATCCTGATGGAAAAGTAAGTACGGAGCTCGACAAGACAGTGCAGCCAGCTCCGAAACCCGCCTTATGGATGTTATGGCTACCAAAAACACCACTTTCCAGGAAAGAAATGACAGAGAAACCTCCTGCAAAGGTTCAAAAGGAGACTCCTGCAGGACTCCCAGGACTAGATTGAGGTCCCAAACCTCTAAGGGAGTCTTGTAGGGAGGAACTATATGGACAACCCCCTGAATAAAGGTCCTAACCTGAAAATTAGACGCGATCTTTCGCTGAAAAAGAACCTACAAGGCTGATATCTGTCGTCTAAGAGTACTAGGTGCTAGACCTGAATCTAGGCCTGCCTGGAGAAAAGATAGAATGTTTGGAATTTAAAAGAGGAGCGGGGAACAATCATGTTCCCTGCACCAATCAAAAAAGACCTTCCAAGTACCGTGGTAGATGCGAGCCGAAACGGGCTTTCGGGCGTTAGCCATCGTTGCGGCGACCTTTTTAGAGAATCCAGCCCTGGTCAGGATCCAAGATTCAACGGCCAGGCCGTCAAACACAGGACCGCTGAGTTCTGGTGGTAAACTGGGCCCTGGGAGAGAAGGTCCACGCGCTCTGGCAGTCGCCAGGGTGCGTCGGCGAGCAATTGTACCAGCTCCGCGTACCATGAGCGACGCGGCCAATCCGGAGCGATTAATATCGCTGGAACCCCCTCTATCCTGATCTTTCTGATCACCCTTGGGAGAAGGCCTATTGGTGGAAACAAGTATGGAAGATGAAACTGATTCCATGGTAGAACCAGAGCGTCTACTGCAAATGCCTGCGGATCCCGGTACCGGGAGACGAAGTTGGGCACCTTGGCATTTATCTTGGAAGCCATCAGGTCCACATCTGCGGTTCCCCAGCGTCGGCATATCTGCTGAAAAATCTCGGGATGAAGTGACCATTCCCCTGACGCTATGCCGTGACGGCTGAGAAAATCCGCAGCCCAGTTTTCCTCGCCCGGAATGTGGACCGCTGAAATCACAGAGTGATTTACCTCTGCCCAAGTCAGAATCTGTTTTACCTCGTGCATGGCCGCCCTGCTGCGGGTACCTCCCTGATGGTTTATGTATGCCACTGCTGTGGCATTGTCCGATTGTATTCTGACTGGGTGGCCCGCCAGATGCTGGTGAAAATGCCTCAGAGCCAGCCGAATAGCTCGGATCTCTAAAATATTGATCGGGAGGGTCGATTCCTGCTGAGACCAAGTTCCCTGGGCTGTGTGGTGACGAAACACTGCTCCCCATCCGAGCAGGCTGGCGTCCGTTGTGACAACCAACCAGAAATTTGGAGGAAACAACCGACCCTGTCGAAGAGTGGTGCTCTTCGTCCACCACATTAGAGTCTGTCTGACCTGCAGGGACAGACGGCACCGAAGATTGAGGGAGTAAGGGCTCCCGTCCCATACTGCCAAGAGTGCATGTTGAAGGGGGCGAAGATGAAATTGGGCAAATGGAATAGCCTCGATTGCTGCCACCATCCTTCCTAGGACCCTCATGCAAAACCGGATGGTGTGAGGAATTGGTTGGCGAAGGATCCGTACCTCTTGACGGAGAACCAAGGCCTTGTCCTGAGTAAGAATTATCAACCCCTGAGCGGTGTCGAAATTCATCCCTAAAAAGGTGATCTTCCGAGATGGCACGGGAGATGATTTCTTCATATTCACCAGCCACCCCAGGCGAGCAAGGGTGTCTAACGTAATGCTGACACTTTCCTCGCAGATTTGAAAAGACGGACCCTTGATGAGGAGATCGTCTAAGTAAGGCAGGATGACTACCCCCTGGAGTGCAGAATGGACACAACAGCAGCCATGACCTTTGTGAACACCCTGGGGCTGTGGCTAGCCCGAATGGCAAGGCTGCGAACTGAAGATGAAGTTTGCCGACGGCAAACCGAAGAAATCTCTGATGAGGAGGAAATATGGGGATGTGAAGATAGGCATCCTGAATGTCTATTGATGCTAGAAATTCCCCTTTTTCCATGGCTGCAATGACAGAACGGAGAGACTCCATTCGGAAATGTCGAATTCTGACAAACCGGTTCAGTCGCTTTAGATCCAGAATGGGCCTTACGGTACCGTCCTTTTTGGGTACAATGAACAGGTTGGAATAAAACCCCTGACCCTTTTCGACCTCCGGTACAGGCATGACAACCCCGCTGTGCCGAAGAGACTCGACCGCCCTGAATAAGGCGCGAACCCGAGATTCCTCCTTGGGAAGGCGCGAGGGAAAAAAACGATTTGAGGGAAGGCTGGAAAATTCTATTTTGTACCCCGAGGAGACTAACTCCCGGACCCACTCGTCGTGAGTAATCGATAGCCAAATGGGGCGAAACCAGAGTAAGCGGCCGCCTACTCTCGATAAATTGACCGGATTCTGCCTCCAGTCATTTATCCGAATATCTCTGGGGTTTGGACCCTCTAGATCTTGGTTGTTGAGATCGCCCTCTTCCCAGAGGGTTGGTCCTGTAGGAGACCTGACGATCTCTGGCCTGATTAGGCCGACCTGAACCGCTGGAGGTAGCTGGCGCGGCCCAACCTGGGTTACGAAAGGCCCTAAAGCGAGGCTGAAGCTGTCGGCGAAAAGGCTGCTTAATCTTTTGCTGAGGAAGGAAACTGCTCTTCCCTCCCGTCGCATCAGATATGAGCTGATCCAACCCTTTCGCCAAATAACCGACCACTCTGATATGGTAAGGATGTAAGCGATTTCTTTGAGATTGAATCTGCTCGCCAGGTTCTCAGCCACAAAGATCTTCTGATGGCAATTGCATTAGCAGCAGCTAGGGCTGCGCAATTTGCCGCATCCATGGACGCATTAATTAAGAAGTCTCCTGCAAGCGCTATCTGATTAGAAATCTCGGTTACTTCAGACGGTACCTCTATACCATGAAGAGCTCTATTTAGAGACTCCGACCAGGATATCATGGCCTTAGCAACCCAAGTCGCTGCAAAAGAAGGAGAGAGAGCAGAACCCGATGCTTCAAACACCGAGCGGGCCAAACTTTCAATCAGACGATCCGTTGGTTCCTTGATCGAGGAACCGTTAGGAAGGGAGAGGAGGGTTCTAGACGCCAAACGCGACACAGGAGGATCAACCGCAGGAGATTCCGCCCACTTCTTAAGAAGCTCAGGAGCAAAAGGATATCTAGTATTGAGAGCCTTTTGTCCTGCGAAGCGCTTGTCCGGTTTCTCCCGGTGGCGCTGCACTAGCTCCTCAAACTCAGGATGAGATCCAAAAACCTTATGAGCTTGCCTGGCTCTTTTGAAGGACACCTTATGACCGGAGGTCAAGGTGGACTCATCGTCTATCCCCAAGGTTTGATTGACAGCTTCAATCAAACTGTCAATTGTGTCCTGACAATTTGGTGCCTCTAAATTAAGGGACCCTTCTGAATCAGAATCCGAATACTGATCACTTGTCAGAGGTGAGGGAGAGCGGGAGACGGAACTGAAAGATGCCGAGGCCCCGGACGGCAAAGGCGACGCAGTGTGGGTTCGCTTCCCCTGCGTCTGCCTAGTGAGAGCGCGGCCCCTGCAGGCCGGAGGTTCATGAGATGTCGCCAAGACGGGTGAACCACTGTCCCTGCTCCTATCGGGAGCTTGAAGGGACTCGATTGCTCTTGTTAATGATGCCACAGATTGAGTCAGGGACAGAGCCCATTCAGGGGGACCTGACGCACTGGGTTCCGCAATAGGAGCGGGTTCCTGAGCCCGTTCGGAGTCACAGGCTTCGCAGACCCGAGTAATCTGGGCGCGCGGAAAAGGGGACCTACAGGCAATGCATGCGGTATACAGTACCGTATGAGCTTTAATTCTTCTGGACATGCTGAGTCTATCACAGAGTCCGCAATGAACTGGATGTGCGACGGTCAGTGAAACGGAGTGCAGAGGGGCGCAAAAGTACTTAGTGAAGCGGAACAACCAGGCTGGAGGTAGAAGCACTTACCCCAGTCCTGTACCCCTGCGTCCTTAAACCGCGTAGCAGTGGCGTCTGGCTCCAAATTTTTCAAAAAAGAGCGCTCCCCTGTTAGGAAGGCGAGCTCATGTAGCCGAGCCTTAGGGGGAGGGTCGAGAGGCGCGGCCAGTATTGAGACCACCTTGACGATGGTTGGTGGGCTTTAAAATGTTTGGCCAACTGTTTATACTAAGCGTCTCAAATTTTTCCTTATATTCCAAAGCCATATTGCTATTCTAAATTTCATGTATTCCATATTGTCATGCTTTAGTATGCTTGAGTGCAGTTTTTTTTTTTTTTTTTTGTATGTTTTACATGGGGGTAGCTTCCCTTGGTTTGCACCTAGTTCACATTAGTCTGGATGTGCCAGTCAGGTTTTTTTGTCTATTGAATGTTAGCTTGCTGACCGAGCACTCCGCCCCCACCAGGTGGTGATTTTAATTACACCAGGTCCCTACTTTACCCATAAATGCAGGCATTGCTGACAGAGGTGCATATTCACCCAGAAATTCAGATATCAGCCTAATAGAGGTATGTTCACATTAGGTCAGGGACTCACCAGTATTGAGACCACCTTGACGATGGTTGGTGGGCTTTAAAATGTTTGGCCAAATGTTTATACTAAGCGTCTCAAATTTTTCCTTATATTCCAAAGCCATATTGCTATTCTAAATTTCATGTATTCCATATTGTCATGCTTTAGTATGCTTGAGTGCAGCCTTTTTTTTTTTGTATGTTTTACATGGGGGTAGCTTCCCTTGGTTTGCACCTAGTTCACATTAGTCTGGATGTGCCAGTCAGGTTTTTTTGTCTATTGAATGTTAGCTTGCTGACCGAGCACTCCGCCCCCACCAGGTGGTGATTTTAATTACACCAGGTCCCTACTTTACCCATAAATGCAGGCATTGCTGACAGAGGTGCATATTCACCCAGAAATTCAGATATCAGCCTAATAGAGGTATGTTCACATTAGGTCAGGGACTCACCAGTATTGAGACCACCTTGACGATGGTTGGTGGGCTTTAAAATGTTTGGCCAAATGTTTATACTAAGCGTCTCAAATTTTTCCTTATATTCCAAAGCCATATTGCTATTCTAAATTTCATGTATTCCATATTGTCATGCTTTAGTATGCTTGAGTGCAGCCTTTTTTTTTTTGTATGTTTTACATGGGGGTAGCTTCCCTTGGTTTGCACCTAGTTCACATTAGTCTGGATGTGCCAGTCAGGTTTTTTTGTCTATTGAATGTTAGCTTGCTGACCGAGCACTCCGCCCCCACCAGGTGGTGATTTTAATTACACCAGGTCCCTACTTTACCCATAAATGCAGGCATTGCTGACAGAGGTGCATATTCACCCAGAAATTCAGATATCAGCCTAATAGAGGTATGTTCACATTAGGTCAGGGACTCACCAGTATTGAGACCACCTTGACGATGGTTGGTGGGCTTTAAAATGTTTGGCCAAATGTTTATACTAAGCGTCTCAAATTTTTCCTTATATTCCAAAGCCATATTGCTATTCTAAATTTCATGTATTCCATATTGTCATGCTTTAGTATGCTTGAGTGCAGCCTTTTTTTTTTTTTTTGTATGTTTTATTACACTGTGCTATAATATGTGATGTGTAAAGCTGCAATGAATGAATAATTATCGGAAACCCGCCTGGTCACACCTGAGGTGATGTGAGTGCTCTCCGGCTGATGCATTCTTCACATTGTGTAAATCACTGGTGGATAATTTTAGAGATTTGCATCAATAAAAATCACAATTTATTCCAATTAACCATGTTCAGCGAATTAAAACAAAAATGCAACACACACTCAATTCGGATGGAATATATTGGTTCATCTCTAAAGTCACCCATCTACCGGAACTAGGAGGTGTCTGTGGTAGGGCAGTCTAAAAAGGGCCTTAGGCTGGAATTATATGAAGACTTACACCTCAATTTTCCTTTGACGGTTGCAGTACACAGAAGTACTCACAGCTGCATGAAATCTAAGTATCCTTTTGGTCTGCAGTTGTAGCCTGAAACTGTTAAAATTGTAAATTGCCCTTGTCTCCGAGAAGCCTCAGTCTTAGTAACTGTGAAGGTGACATAACTAAATCCATCACACATTCTACTGTAAGCAGATGGTTGCTGACTATTGCCTCCAGAGAAGTGCTTCATGTTGACAGGTGCTACCCATGTTTCGTTTTAATGAACTCCATACCTCTTTGTCTCCAGCTCTTTGCATAGCATCCCCCAAGTGAAAGTAAAAGCGGCCATCATCGGTGCCAGGCTCACCAGACAACAGGCCCTCCTGAAATACAGATCGTTGTGAAGTGACACTGAGAAACATCTACTATGGAACTAATAACAAGCACAGTAACATGATCGAAAAATACGGATTTTTGTGTTACTCACCGTAAAATCCTTTTCTCCGAGACGCTCATTGGGGGACACAGGACTGTGGGTGTATGCTACTGCCGCTAGGAGGCTGACACTAAGTAAACAAAAAAAGGTTAGCTCCTCCTCCGCCGTATACACCTCAGCACTGGCCGCAGGCAAACCCAGTTTAGTGCAAAAAGCAGTAGGAGGCTAAAAATAAATCAGTGCTAATACAGGTACAACATATCCAGAAGTAAATCTACTGATATAGACCCAATAAAATAAAATTAACTTAGAAAACAAAGCCATCTGGCTATAAGGGAGGGAGCTGTGTCCCCCAATGAGCGTCTCGGAGAAAAGGATTTTACGGTGAGTAACACAAAAATCCGTATTTCTCCTTCGTCTCATTGGGGGACACAGGACTGTGGGACGTCCCAAAGCAGTCCCCTTGGGTGGGAAACTGACTCTACAGTGTAATTATACATAGGCATTGCTCATAGGTGCGCTACCGCGCCCTGAAGAATCCTTCTACCCAGGCTAGCATCCGCTGACGCCTGAGTATGGACATTATAATGTTTTGAAAAAGTATGCAAACTGGACCAGGTTGCAGCCTTACAAACCTGTTCCGCCGAAGCCTGATGCCGAAGAGCCCAGGAGGCACCCACTGCCCTGGTGGAGTGTGCCTTGATTCCTGCGGGAACCACAGCGCCCCTGATGCGGTAGGCCTCCTGAATGGTTAACCGTATCCATCTGGCTAAAGTTGACCTAGAGGCAGCGAGTCCCTTCCTGCGACCCTCGGGAAGGATAAACAGCGTGTCCGTCTGTCGAAAGGATGCCGTCCGAGATACATATCTCCTGAGTGCTCTCACCAGATCCAGCGTATGGAGAGCCTTCTCCACTCGGTGCATCGGAGCTGGACAAAATGAGGGCAAAACAATGTCCTCATTAATATGGAATGAGGACACGACCTTAGGCAAAAAAGGTGGTGCTGGTCTGAGCACCACCTTATCATGATGGAAAAGTAAATACGGAGCTCGACAAGACAGTGCTGCCAGCTCCGAAACCCGCCTTATAGATGTTATAGCTACCAAAAACACCACTTTCCATGACAGGTATGTCAGGGAAACCTCCTGAAGAGGCTCAAATGGAGATTCCTGCAGGACTCCTAGGACCAGATTGAGATCCCAAACCTCTAAGGGAGCCCTGTAGGGGGGTACTATATGGACAACCCCTTGAATAAAGGTCTTAACCTGCGAATTAGACGCGATTCTTCTTTGAAAAAGAACCGACAAGGCTGATATCTGTCGTCTAAGAGTACTTGGAGCTAGACCTGAATCCAGGCCCGCTTGGAGAAAAGACAGAATGTTTGGGATTGAAAACAGAAGCGGAGAACAACCCTGTTCCCTGCACCATGCAAAAAAGACCTTCCAAGTACCATGGTAGATACGAGACGAGGTGGGTTTCCGAGCGCTAGCCATTGTAGCAGCGACTTTTTTGGAGAATCCAGCCCTGGTTAGGATCCAAGATTCAACGGCCAGGCCGTCAAACACAGGACCGCTGAGCTCTGGTGGTAGACTGGGCCCTGGGAGAGAAGATCCACGCGTTCTGGTAGACGCCAGGGAGCGTCGGCGAGCAATTGTACCAGCTCTGCGTACCATGGACGACGCGGCCAATCCGGAGCGATTAATATCGCTGAGACCCCCTCTAATTTGATCTTTCTGATCACCCTTGGGAGCAGAGCTATCGGTGGAAACAAGTATGGAAGGTGAAACTGATTCCACGGTAGAACCAGGGCGTCCACTGCAATTGCCTGCGGATCCCGGTACCGGGAGACGAAGTTGGGCACCTTGGCGTTTATCCTGGAGGCCATCAGGTCCACATCTGGGGTTCCCCAGCGTAGGCATATCTGCCGAAAAACCTCGGGATGTAGCGACCATTCCCCTGATGCTATCCCTTGACGGCTGAGGAAATCCGCTGCCCAGTTCTCCTTGCCCGGAATGTGGACCGCTGATATCACAGAGTGATTTCTCTCTGCCCAGATCAGAATATGTTTTACCTCGTGCATGGCCGCCCTGCTGCGGGTACCCCCCTGATGATTTATGTATGCCACCGCCGTGGCATTGTCCGATTGAATCCGGACAGGGCAGCCAGCCAGATGATGGTGAAAACTCTTCAGAGCCAGCCGAACGGCTCGGATCTCTAGAACATTGATCGGGAGGGTTGATTCCTGCCGACACCATGTCCCCTGGGCTGTATAGTGACGAAACACTGCTCCCCATCCGAGAAGGCTGGCGTCCGTTGTGACTACCAGCCATTGGACTGGAGGAAAAAATCGCCCTTGGAGGAGAGTGGTGCTGTTCGTCCACCATGTGAGAGTTTGTCTGACCCGCCGGGACAGACGGCACCGAAGATTGAGCGAGTAAGGGCTCCTGTTCCATATCGCCAGAATTGCGTGCTGGAGGGAGCGGAGATGGAACTGGGCAAATGGAATGGCTTCGATTGCCGCCACCATCCTTCCTAGGACCCTCATGCAAAACCGGATGGTGTGAGGAATTGGTTGGCGAAGGACCCGTACCTCCTGACGGAGAACTAGGGCCTTGTCTCGAGGAAGAGTTGTCAACCCCTGAGCAGTGTTGAATATCATCCCCAAAAAGGTGATTTTTCGAGATGGCACGAGAGACGACTTTTTTAGATTCACCAGCCACCCTAGTCGAGCAAGGGTGTCTAGCGTGATGTTGACACTTTCCTCGCAGGCCTGAAAAGACGGACCTTTGATGAGAAGATCGTCTAAGTATGGCAAGATGACTATCCCTCGGGAGTGCAGAATGGACACAACAGCAGCCATAACCTTTGTGAACACCCTGGGAGCCGTGGCTAGTCCGAAGGGCAAGGCTGCGAACTGAAAATGAAGGTCGCCAATGGCAAACCGAAGAAACCTTTGATGAGGAGGGAATATAGGAATATGAAGATATGCATCCTGAATGTCTATTGACGCTAGAAATTCCCCCTTTTCCATGGCTGCTATGACCGAGCGGAGAGACTCCATTCGGAAATGTCGAATCCTGACAAATTGGTTCAGACGTTTTAGATCCAGAATAGGCCTTACAGTGCCGTCCTTCTTGGGTACTATAAACAGATTGGAATAGAACCCTTGACCCTTTTCGACCTCTGGTACCGGAACAATGACCCCGCTGCGCCGAAGAGATTCGACCGCCTTGAATAAGGCGTGAACCCGGGAATCTCTTTTGGGAAGACGGGAGGGAAAAAAATGATTTGACGGAAGGCAGATGAATTCTATTTTGTACTCCGAGGAGACTAACTCTCTGACCCACTCGTCGTGAGTAATTGATAGCCAAGTAGGGCGAAACCAGAGTAAGCGGCCGCATACTCTGGATGAATTGACCGGATTCTGCCTCCAGTCATTTGTCCGAATATCTTTGGGGTTTAGACCCTCTAGATCTTGGCTGTTGAGATCGCATTCTTCCCAAAGGGTTGGTCTTATAGGAGACCTGGCGATCTCTGGCCTGATTAGGTCGACCTGTGCCGCTGGAGGTGGCTGTCGTGGCCCACCCTGGGTTACGAAAAGCCTGAACCGAGGCTGAAATTGACGGCGAAAAGGCTGTCTCATCTTTTGCTGAGGAAGGAAACTGCTTTTCCCTCCTGTAGCATCAGATATAAGCTGATCCAGTTTTTTGCCAAATAAACGGCCATTCTGATACGGTAAAGATGTGAGTGACTTTTTTGAGGTTGAGTCTGCTCGCCAAGTTCTTAACCACAAGGATCTCCTGATAGCAATCGCATTAGCAGCAGCTAGAGCTGCGCAATTTGCCGCATCCATGGAAGCGTTAATTAAGAAGTCTCCTGCAAGAGCTAACTGATTAGAAATCTCAGTTACCTCAGACGGCACTTCTATACCGTGGAGAGCTCTATTGAGAGACTCCGACCAGGATATCATGGCCTTAGCAACCCAAGTTGCTGCAAAAGAAGGAGAGAGAGAAGAACCTGATGCCTCAAACACTGAGCGAGCCAAGCTCTCAATTAGACGGTCCGTTGGATCCTTGATCGAGGAACCGTTGGGAATAGAGAGAAGCGTTTTAGACGCCAAACGCGACACAGGAGGGTCGACCGCAGGAGATTCCGCCCACTTCTTCAGAAGCTCGGGAGCAAAAGGATATCTGGTATTAAGGGTCTTTTGTCCTGCAAAGCGCTTGTCGGTTTTTCTCGGTGGCGCTGCACTAGCTCCTCAAACTCAGGATGAGCGCCAAAAACCTTATGAGTTTGTCTGGCTCGTTTGAAGGACACCTTATGACCGGAGGCCAAGGTGGATTCATCGTCTACTCCAGGGATTGATTGACAGCTTCAATAAGACTGTCAATTGTCTCCTGACAATTCGGTGCCTCTAAATTGAGGGACCCTTCAGAATCGGAATCTGATATTGCTCACTTGCCTCCAAAGGTGAGGGAGAGCGAGAAACTGAGCTAAAGGATGCGAGGCCCGGACGGCATAGGCGACGCAGTGTGGGTTCGCTTCCCATGCGTCTGCCTGGTAAGAGCGCGGCCCCTGCAGGCCGGAGGTTCCTGAGGCGTAGTCAAGCCAGGTGAACCACTGTCCCTGCTCCTATCGGGAGCTTGAAGGGACTCGATTGCTCTGTTAATGATGCCACAGATTGAGACAGAATATAATAGAAAAATCAGCCGCACTCAATACTGATTGTGGAAATAGTGAAGTTTCATTTATTAAGTCACCAAATTAGATAAACAGCACAGACAACTGTGTGATGTGCGCTCAGAACGGACAAAACCTCATCAGTTTTGTCCGTTCTGAGCGCACATCACACAGTTGTCTGTGCTGTTTATCTAATTTGGTGACTTAATAAATGAAACTTCACTATTTCCACAATCAGTATTGAGTGCGGCTGATTTTTCTATTATATTGGATACTGTTGTTCAGCCAGCACCAATCAATCGACTATACAGTGTGCACATCATTCTGCTTACTATACAGATTGAGACAGAGACAGGGCCCACTCCGGGGGACCTGACGCACTGGGCACGGCTATAGGTGAGGGCTCCTGAGCCCGTTCGGAATCACAGGCTTCACAGACACGATTAGTCTGGGCGTGCGGAAAAGGGGACCTACAGGCAATGCATGCTGTATACAGCACCGTGTGAGTCTTAGCCCTTCTGGACATACTGGATCTGTCACAGATTGCCTGCCACAATGATTTGGATGTGGCGGTACGGTCAGTGGAGCGGAGTGCAGGGGAGCGCAGTGGAGAAGAACAACCAGGCTGGAGGTAGTAGCACTTACCCCAGTCCTGTACCCCAAGCGTCCTTAAACAGCGTAATGGTACGTAAACAAAAAACGCCCAAGCTCCAGATTTCAAAAAGAGCGCTTCCCTGTCAGGGAGGCGTCTTCATATAGTCGAGCCTCAGGGGGAAGGGTCGAGAGGCGCGGCCTAATCAGCTGTCCACTTCCGGCCGCGGCCTAGTCTCCAGCAGAAGCCGGGGACTAAATTTGCGGCCGCGGCCTAGCGCCGGCCGAAGCCGCGGCCTAAATTTTTGGCGGTGGCCGCCCGAGAGTCGGGGGGCGGGCCCGCCGGGAAATGACGCTGCCGGGGGCGGAGTCCTAAGACCGCGGCCTACCTTCCGGCCGAAACCGGGTGCCAAATTACAGGCCGCGGCCCAGTCTCCGGCAGAAGCCGGGGACTAAATTTTCGCCCGAGGCCTAGCGCCGGCCGAAGCCGGGAGCTAAATTTTCGGCGGCGGCCGCCCAGGAGTCGGGGGCGGGCCGCCGGAAGCTGATGCACCCTTTAGGGGGCGGACTTGAGCCGGGGACTTGCCTGTTCCTGGCTGAAGCCAGGCTGCGTGACCACCTCACAAGAAAACGCCGGCTCCCAGTTTCCAGCAACTTTCCTGGCCCCCTCCATGTTCTATGGCTCCAGTCACTGGTAATGTCTCTTATCCGTCTTCGGCCGGAGATTGTTTCTCTATGCATGCTTGCAGTAGATGAAGATTAGAGGGGGGCTTGCAGGAAAAAAAGTGGGACGGTGCAGGCACCCTAACTCCATCACCCCTTCAGGGGGTGAGGAGAGGGACCGTCCGCCTCCTTGCAGCACCGCAGTCTAGCATTGGTGGTGCAGTGGGGGCCGCACGGACTATCCCCTGCCTCTGTACAGCCTAGGGTTTCAATACCCTAGGGTGGTCAGGGCTGAGTCCGGCACTCGTGTCCCACGTTGCGGGAGAGGATACGTGGAGGCTTTACTCCACGTGCTCGCCCGTTGATGGTTTGGGGAGATCGGACCCTTTCAATAGGATCCGTCGCCCCTATCTCATCTTCGTGGGAAAAAAAAAAAATGGTCTGGAGAAACCAGACGTGTGCCTCCATCAGACACTAAGCATGAACTGGGTTTGCCTGCGGCCAGTGCTGAGGTGTATACGGCGGAGGAGGAGCTAACCTTTTTTTGTTTACTTAGTGTCAGCCTCCTAGCGGCAGTAGCATACACCCACAGTCCTGTGTCCCCCAATGAGACGAAGGAGAAATAAGCACAACATGGTACACTGATTTAACGGAATCTGTCAGCAGGTTTTTGCTACCTCATCTGAGAGCAGCATGATATAGGAAAAGAGCCACGGATTCTAGCGATGTATCACTTTGATTAATGGGTGCAGCACTTATGATGCAATCAGGGTTTTTAGATGTAGCAAAGCTCAGAAAGCTGACCCAGCTCAGTCCACTGATAAGCAGCTCTCTGTGTACATTGTCTATTGATAGTAAGCTACTTATGAGTGCTGGGGGCGCAGTTGGACCAGGATACATGAGGGAGCTAGTCTGGCAGTGATAATCTTCTGCTGATAAAATACTTATTTTATTGAAACAACAGTACGCAGCCTAATGTTAGGACAGCGCCAGCGCCGCTGTATGAGTCCCCTTCCTCCTCTTAGCAGGGACGCCGACGTGTTCACTCACCTCTCCATGGTGCTCCGGTCCCAGCCGTCTCTGTCTCCTCCCAGGGCCTGCGCACACGGCACGCAGACTTCCTGGGAGAATGCTTAGAGGGCGTGCTCCCTGCTTCTTAAAGGGGCCATGTGCAAACTTCTTAAAATGTCCCCAGGGAATGCCTGGGAGATATTAGGTATTTAAGGCACCTTCCCCAAATGGGAGGTGCCTTACCAATGTTAGTATCAGTGAGTTTCCTGTTACCCTGCTGTAAGGTCCTTTTACTTGTGTCCTCTGAATCTGATCCTGTTCATTTTGTTTATCTGACCCTGTCCTGTAGTAGCACCTGGCATCCACCTGGGTTCAAGTCTAACCACACCATCAGGGGCTCTAGTGAAGAGCCAGGTATTTGCTTAGTTATGGCCCTCCAGGCTCTCCCTGGACTGTGGCACAATGGTTGCAACCTTGTGTGTAACACCTAATAAATGACACAGCTGAAAACAGTGTCTTAGCCCCTACCACATGTCGCCCTCTAATTACATATCCAAAAGCTGCTGACACATTCCCTTTAAGGATTTATCGGTAAATATAATATAATAAATGCTTTAATCTGGCCTTTTTTTTTTTTTTAGAAAGCATTTTTTTCAAATACAAAAACAACTTTCTTGCCTTTCTGGATTAGCATCAAGAATAAGACCAGGATAACATATATAGAATTGCCAAATTTATGTCAGGGTCATACAAATGTATGAAAAAAATCATTCAATTGTCATACAGAAAACTCGATTTTCATCTTTGTGCCATCCATTTGTCCATATTCTATGGTTTTGTCATACCAATAGTGCATTGAAAGCCTGTGCTTGGTTTGAACAGTCATTTTGTGCTGACAGATTCCCTTAAATAGCCATTGTGAATATACCTCCATTCAATCTCTATGGGGATGCTAGAAGTAACCAACTACAGTAATAGTCTATCTGCAGCAGTCCCATAAAATTGAATGGCGCAGCATCGCACATGCTCGACCACAGCTCCATTCAACCGGAGTCTCCGTTCTGGTGAGCTAGTAACATCTATCCTGGATTACATGGAATATCCATTTAAGCTTATAATAGAACATCTTGCTTGATCAGTTGTAGAATTCTATTTAATTGCCTGAATTACTCTTTTTTTAATGTGACCCAATGTGAGATTTTTTTACCAACTTAAGAAAAAATTATTTTCTGGTTGCTTAACTTTATCGTGTCAATAATTCGTTGCGGTGTTATTGAAGATTAATTGTTGACCAAACTTGAGCATTTGGTAAAAAAAAACTGCTGGAAGCAAACAATAATATTAATTCAATATACATGCTTGGGGCTGTTCCTAGCTAGGTTGCTGTTGGTTGAAAATGAAGCCGGCGGCGTCCAATGTGTGTAGTGAATAAATTAAATTAGAAAGAGGCATGACTTAAATATGCAAAGATGTCTGAAATTTTTTATAAAGCAATTTTGCTCCTTACCTTTAAATAAGGAATGCTTTCAGCAATTTTATTTTCTGCTTTGAGGATAAATCCATAATGTACTTTGGCAAAACCATTAGTAGGTTCCAATGATAAAACCTGAAACAAGAAAAGAAGACATTCCCCTGAGTATATCTGAATAACAAAAAAAAAAAAACCTTCCAAAAGAAGCCTTCATATATGAGGTCGCAAACTAGTTTGTTTTAGAACCACAATGCATCGCTGGATCCTTCAGGTAATGTGGACCACCAGTATCCAATGGATCCAATAGATCCCACAGAGATATGTTGGGTTTATTGAGTTTTGTTGTTATATTTTTCATTCTTACAAGAAAAATATAATCATTGACAGAGCTCTGTTGCAGACATACAGGTCCCAGAGACATAAATTTGTTAATAGGAGAACATGGGGCATGGGGCTTCCTAGAGTGAAGACCACCCTGTTTGTACACAGGCACATGGATGAGTCTGTTGGGTAACACTCTCAAAAAGTTCCAACTTGCTTTTTATGCAAGTTACTGGGAGTAAAAAAGTGTGGAGCCTCAAAACTCCTATATGGGTAGATTATGCTAAAATCAAGCCATCAAGGTTATACCTTTAAAACTCTTGACGCGCATAGTGTAAATGGTTAATCTAAAAATCAGAGTAAAAGATCTACAATACAAATTTTGGAATTCTGAACATCTGAAAATGTAAATAAAAGTTGTTGAACTACGACACTGGACCAGAACCCTGCAAAGCTCCACCTAGCTCCTAACATTTCTGGTGCCTCTTCTGATTAGTAGGCCGTGGACTTCATGTGTTCCTATTGTTGCAGATTAATGAAGACAAAAGACCTACCAATCAGAAGAGGCGCCAAGGATGCTTCGGGGATTAACAGGTCTGCAAGCTCTGGTTAGGTGGCCAATGACTACCGCTGTGGCTGCTGGACTACAGTCCTGTAAATCTTTTTACTCAACGTTATTTATGAAAAATCTATATCAAAGTATCAAAATTCTAAACATATAAAAGCAAATAGAGGAACACACGTGCAAAACTAGGTATAATGTACTCGATTTACCTCTTCATACACTTCTTTGGCTTTCTGATTATCTCCCAGCAGAAGGTAGCCGACACCGAGCTCATTCTTGAGTGATGTATCTTCAGGGTACAGCTGTACTAACTTCTGGAGAGTAAGTATAGATCCTCGCATGCGCCCTGGGGTGTGAAAACGAAGCCGAAAAGTTAATATATAAAATTAGTTTCCACATGAAAAAATGAGTTCAATGGTTGATATTACGGAAAGTGTCCTAAAAACACGGATTTTGGTAAGAACTTACCGGTAAAATCCTTTTCAGCGAAGGAAGGGAGGGAGACACAGGAATTCATTACTGATGGGTAGGCGGAGCCCCAGACCAGGATGTCACCTCAGATCAAAAGCGTGCTGACTGGCTGGCCCCTCCAGCTCGGGCTCCTCCTACTCAGCTCCAGTCGTACCAAAGCTTTAGGGAAGAACCAAGATCACCAGCGGAGCAACATAACCCCTTCTGAAGAAACTTCAGAGCAAAAACACAAGGATACAGGTTATGCATGCAAAGTAAGCCAAAAACCACAGAGTTCCAGGTACTATTCACTGAACCTGACTACTGCGATGAGCTGGCGATGCTGGAACAGAGCCTTAGCGCGCTGACCTCAGTCCAGATATCGCAATCAGACAAGGGTCGCGCTGCATCTGAAAACATCAACACACTTCTGCCTTGGGAGGGTGCTGTGTCTCCCTCCCTTCCTTCGCTGATTAGGATTTTACCGGTAAGTTCTTACCAAAATCCGTGTTTCAGCTGCAGAATGGAAGGGAGGGAGACACAGGAATTCATTACTGATGGGACGTCCCAAAGCAGTTCAAAAATAAGGGTGGGAAAAAACCAACAAGAGGCAGAAACCCAACAACCTTAACAACAAAGCGCAACCAGCGCTAAACACAAGTTCATCCAGAACTTTAAACTACAGCTGCCTGCAGGACCCTACGTCCGAGGGCTGCATCAGCGGAAGCACTGACGTCCACTTTATAAAACTTCGTAAACGTGTGAACAGAGCGCCAAGTTGCCGCCCGGCAGAGCTGCACTGCCGAAGCACCTTGGTGAAAAGCCCACGATGAAGCCACAGCCCTCGTGGAATGGCTTGAATCTTAATCGGGCAAGATTCACCCTGAAGACGGTAAGCTTCCAATATAGCTGACCGGATCCAACGAGCTATAGAATCCTTGGAAGCTCGTTGACCACGCCGACGACCGACTGGAACCACAAATAGGGAGTCCGTCTTACGAAAACCTTGAGTAATAGATAGATAAAACTTCAAGGCCCGCACTAAATCCAATGTGTGTAAAGCTCGCTCTTTCACATACTTCGGATCCGGGCAGAATGAAGGCAACACAATATCCTGGTTGACATGAAATTGTGACACCACTTTAGGTAAAAAATCACCCCGAGTGCGAAGCACTACACGATCCGGAAAAAACTCCAGAAAAGGAGGCGAACAAGAAAGAACTGCCAACTCAGAAACTCTCCACAAGGAAGTGACTGCAACAAGGAAAGCCACCTTCCAAGAAAGTAAAGAAAGGCTAGCAGAAACCATAGGCTCAAAAGGTTTATGCTGAAGAGCCTCCAAAACAAGGTTGAGCCGCCAAGAAGACACGGGTGCCTTCCGCGGCGGAAACTTACGAGATATACCTCGGAAAAAGGAGAGCACGTCTCTATTCGAAGCAATGGTTCTCCGGAACAATAAGGACAGAGCAGAAATCTGACCTTTCAGGGTGCTGACTGCCAAACCCTTGTCTAGCCCATGCTGCAGAAAAGCCAACAGGTTGGGAATGGAAAATTTTCTCGGGTTCCGAGAGGACCCCAAACACCACGAAAAGAAGGTTTCCCAAATTTTGTGGTAAATCCTAGTAGTAGCCGGACTTCTTGCAGCACGAAGGGTAGCAATGACCTCGGCTGAGAAACCTCTACGGGTCAAGATTTTGGTCTCAAGAGCCACGCCGTCAAACGCAGGGACATCAAGTCCGGATGACAAACGGGCCCCTGAGTCAACAAGTCCGGTTGAAGAGGGAGTGAAAAAGGAGGTGCCGCCAACAGCGACATTATTGTCGAGAACCACACCCTTCTTGGCCAGTCTGGAGCTATCAAAATAGCTGGAATTCTCTCTAGTCTGATCCGACGCAGTACTAGAGGAAGTAAGGATATCGGCGGGAATACATAGATCAGCTCGAACTGATCCCACTGAGCCACTAGAGCATCCACCGCCACAGCCTTCGGTCCTTGTACCTGGACATGAACGTCGGTAACTTGGCATTGGACCTGGATGCCATCAAATCCACTTGGGGGGTTCCCCAGCGAGAGCACAGTAGTGCAAAAACTTCCGGGTGGAGGCTCCACCTTCTGCGACTGAGAAAGTCCGCTGTAATATTCTGAACCCCTGGAATGTGAATCGCCGAAATGGCTGGTACACTGGCCTCTGCCCAAATCAGAATTCGGGACACCTCTACCATGAGACTGGAACTCCTTGTCCCACCTTGGTGATTGATATACGCGACAGCCGTCGCATTGTCTGTCTGCACTCGGACTGGCAGACCGCTCAAAGGGACCGTCCAATGTTGGAGGCAAAGGAAAATCGCCCTCAATTCCAGGATGTTGATCGGAAGAACAGACTCTTCCGATGACCATACCCCCTGAATCCAGAGATTGTTCCAAACACCCCCCCAGCCCGTCAGGCTGGCATCGGTGGTTATGACTGACCACTTCGGAGGGAGGAAAGACTTCCCCAGGAGAATGCCCCTGGACGTAACCACCATTCTAGAGAATCCCGCACCGCGCGAGAAATGGTGACGCTGCAATCCAGCGAACCTTGCGATTGATCCCAACGACTCAGAATGAGCCTATGGAGAGCTCTGGAATGAAATTGGACAAACGGAAAAAAACCTCATGGATGCCACCGTCAGACCCAGAAGGCGCATACCTTCCGAAGGGACACTGCTGTCGCAGACTTCATAGTCTGTACATGCTGGAGCAGACATGCCTGCTTGTCTGGAGGTAGGGACAACACCGCCCGTACCGTGTCGAAATGCATCCTCAAAAACAGGATTGCCTGCGACGATTCCAGAGACGACTTCTCCTTTGAAGCCACAACCGAAAAGGCTGTCCAAATAGGGACGAATCGTAAGTCCCCGTCTTTGAAGGATTGCCATGAGATTTTGGCGTCAGAATTGTTGTAAAAATTCTGGGCGTTAAGGCCAAGCTGAATGGTCGAGCCACAACCTGGGTGAGGTCTTCCGATGGGAACATGCCAAAAAGCGTCGCGAATGTCGATTGATCGTTCTGCGACAGGGCTGCCATAACTGAGCGAAGCGACTTCATGCTCGGCTCTGACGGAATGTCAGAAGTCAGTCCGCCTTAGCGAAATTTTTTTTTTTTTTTGCCAGCTTCTGCCTTAACAGAAGTTCTGTTTCCAGGGTATGCGGAATTTCTGAGAATTCCCCCCTTTTTTTTTTTCTTTTTTTTTTTTAAAAAGAGAGAGACGACACAAACCCCCAGAGGGTTGGTCAGATCATCCCTTGAACCGAAAAGGACTGCCGATAACTATCGGCACTAGTCCTGCCAAACGCAGAAGTCACAGCTCTGCGCTGCGGTAAAGCTGCTTCTTTTGCCTTTGCCTTGGCATCAGCTCCGTGAGGTCAGTCAAATAGCTGACCACTTTCTAAGCTAAAGATAGCAAACCCTGTTGGAAAACTGCGTTCCATCCAAGTCACAGTGCTCTTCTGACTGTAACTGCCGAGGATTGCGCCCTGGATAGCAGTGACGCATTATCCTTCAACTAGAAAAGCCCATCTACCTTGATAGAGGGAAACTTGCCACGCCGTCCTTAGACGGTCCAACCGGCTCAGGGGAACTTAACAAGTACACCTAGATCCTTAATACCGAATCTATGATCCACGGCTACACAGATGGAAATTGTTGCCATCTCCGATCTTCTGTCCAGCGTGTCCTGCAGACTCGTCTTCCCTTTTACCAGGAAGATTTGCTAAGCTGGAATAAAGGGACATTCACTTCAGGAGAAGGGGTCCAATTAACAAATAACTCCGTAGAAAAAACGGATACAGTTTGTAAGGTTATCGCGACCCATGCGACCCTTGCAACATCCGGGCCGACTTACCAGGACGACTAGTTACCTCCTCCGGTAACTGTAACGTCCACATGGCTTCCACAGAAATTTTAGTACGGCCCCTGAGAGAGGCAGGGTGTCCCTGCCGATCCTCCTTGACCGAATCGGACTTCTTCGCTAAGCGAGAAGGAAAACACCGATTTGTGTCGCTCCCTTGAGAGGATCTAGTTGACACTCCATAACCTAAAAGGTCATCAATAGAAACCAGTGAAGGCCTCCATTTTGACACCATTGGAACCTCTGACCGTGTATGAGTCGAGGTCTGCGTGTCAGATATGCGAGGCTGATCCGTAGCGGATCTGGGAGAGGGTCTCTGACATGCCCTTGCATAGTATATGGCAGGATAAACCTGTCAGTAACCAGAGCAGTACTTAAATAAAAAACAAACGCTGAAGGGTTAAAGCTCTAAGGCGAGAGCTACCCCAGCTGTCTCCCATTAAGAGTTAACCTCCTAAGAAGGGGTTAAAGTAGCTGACTCCCCACAACCTTGATAATGAAAAAGGGTGTGCGAATCTCGGGCGCCTCTTATAAGGTCGCAGCTGCAGGACAGCCATGCCACACTAAACAGAAAACGTTCCACAAGATCGCTAAAAAATTGCGCTGTTTTTTATAACGCAATGACCGCCAAAGTTGTCAAGGAGATCGCTAATCGCCTATGCGATTGCCCAGATTGGCAGTCACCAGCGACACTAAAAATGACACACAAACGATCGCAATATTATGCGACGCCATCAGGATCGTCAGCGGAAACGTATAGTGGCAGCATTAATGTCGCAGACTCCCCACAGCCTCTTTATTAATATTAAAAGAGTGTGCGAGCCCCTTATGCGAGAACAGCCGCAGGACAGCTCAATCTGTCACTCAGAAGCCCCAGACGGCGCCCGCGCTGTGGAGGTGAAGGGGTTAAGCTTCTGCCCGGCGGGCTAGAAGCGACTCACCAAGCTGGTCACGTATTCTTGCCGGGAGGGGAGGAGAACGATCCGGGGAGCTTTCAACCTGCAGCGCTTTATCAGCAATGGCCGCCGCGCTCTGCCTCCGTGTGCTCCATGTAGAGGAGCCGGAAATGGAGGCTGCAGTAAAGCGCGCGCTCAGAAGCGGCGCGAAATTCAAAAAATAAAAAGAGCGCGTACTCCCCTCCTTTCCCTCGTCCTGCAGGCATCCTCCTGCGGACATAGAAAAACTAGTCACCGGCATATATATGTACAGCGGCTGCCGCAGCAGTCGCTAAAACACTCACACACATTTTACCAAAATGTGGAGTACTCACCAGCCGAAACGCCACAGGGACCCCCAGGGTTTCTGGCGCTATGCCCATGCTTCCCCCCAGGGCGGGAAGCGCAGTGACCCCAGTGTGTGGTTTGCGCCCCTGCCAGGGAAACTCTCCTCATCCCCCAGGGCCGGCAAGATTCTGCAGGGACCATTATGTAGTTACAGATCCGCCAAGGGAGAGGCTGGTGAAATACACTGATAAACATGTAATAGCACTGTCACCGCAGTGCTGAAGCATACTGATATACATGTAATAGCGCTGCCATCAGACGCTAAAGCACTCACACATTAATAATAAAATTTTGTGTGGAGTACTCACCAGCCAAAGCGCCACAGGGACCCTCAGGGGTTTCTGGCGCTGTGCCCATGCTTCCCCCAGGGCGAGGAACGCAGTGACCGCACGTGTGGTTTGCGTCCCGCCAGGGAAGCTCTCCTCATCCCCCAGGGCCGGCAAGGATTCTGCAGGGACTTTGAGTAAATACAGATCCGCCAAGGGAGAGGTTGGGGTACAGCAGCGCTGGTACCCCTGAGACCTCTAGACCAACTGGTGATCCAAGTCTCCTGTCCGAATATAAAATAATAAAATCTTCTGAGGAGCTGCATTAGCAGCGACCATCCTCTGGACCTCAAATCTTAGACTGGAGCTGAGTAGGAGGAGCCCGAGCTGGAGGGGCCAGCCAGTCAGCACGCTTTTGATCTGAGGTGACATCCTGGTCTGGGGCTCCGCCTACCCATCAGTAATGAATTCCTGTGTCTCCCTCCCTTCCATTCTGCAGCTGAAAAAGACTTCGTAGGAAGAAGATCAATGTACTATCAATGTTTTTGTCACGGCTCCCGGGTGTCACTGCTGCGGGGAGGGCTGTGCGCCGCAGCAAGGGAGCTGAGAGCAGATTGTCGGAGAACTCCCCGGGTAACAAGCAGGACCTGAACCACGTGACCAGGTGGGTGGTGGCCGAGGGCAGCGCCAGGCGCCGGGGTGCAGAGGAGATAATAGACATCGGAGAGTAGTCACACGTGCCAAGGTCAAAACTAGGAGATAATGAGGTACCGAAGGGGTGAGGCAGAGAGATTGTCAAAAGCAAGCCGGAGGTCAGAAAGCCAAGAGAGTAAACGAACCGAGTCAAGCACAGAGAGCAAAAACAAACAGACGAGAACCGAGCACACACACAAGGAGGTCAGGCACACAGACTAAACAAAAGTATAGCTGACAAGAAATCTTAGGGTCCCGTTTCACTTAGCGACGCACCATCGATCCCGACAACGATACGACCTGGTAAGGATCGCTGGTGCGTCGCTAAATGGTCACTAGAAAGCTACCAAACAGGCAGATCTCTTTAGCGATGCAGCAATGATCCGGCGGTCGTTGGTACCTTGTTACACAGCAGCTTTTCTGACGATTCCCGCCTGCGTCCCTGAGTTCTGCGTCGCCAACGAGGTCGCTCGTCGGGGTCAAACACAGCGATGCGCGCTGGCCAGCGGGACACCAACGATGTAACAATGGTCCAGGTCATTCGAGGACGATCAGCGATATCGCAGCGGGGTGCCGGTCGCCGCTGCGTGTCACATGTAACGAGATCGCTGGCGAGGTCGCTGTTGCGTCACAAAATCAGTGAGGCTTCAGCGATCTCGCTATTTGAGACGGGGGCTTTAGTCCAGAGTGTGTATAAATACCCCTCCCAGATCCAAAGGGAGGCCGCCACAATTAACCCTGAGAGGGCAGGGCATTAACCGTGTCCAAACCATGACAGTTTTACCAGTGAAAACATTTGCATGCACTTAAAGACATTTGTTCTGCTATTCAATAAATTCTGAGGATTTGGGGTAGGAGGGCTCTGAACATCTGCATAGCTAAGGTTATTGTTCACATGGCGTCTTTTAGATGCCGCCGCAGCCACCGAGAGAAAACGTCTGCATTTATCTACCCTAGGTGGCTTCACTGGCAGCTTTGTCGTCGTTCCCGTCGTTTTGACAATGATGGTAAAAACAGACACACTGATGACACACTGATCCAAAACACTGATGACACCAGAAACATTTTTTTCACGGATGTGTTTAAACATGGATGTGTGAATGCGGCCTTATGTTCACTTTAAGGGGTGCTTTTTCAGACAGATTCTAGGCGGAATGTGCTTGAAAAGAACATTGTGTGCACATGCCCTTATAATGTTTTATTTTTTTTGTTAAAGAGGCTCAGAGTAGTTAAACAATCATAAAGGAAACAATACTCACCCTAATTGATCACCCCCCACAAGTCCCATTCAACTGTTACCAGGACCCCATTGCTCTGGTTTTTTGGGCCTTTCCCCAATGCAAAGAAAATGTCCGTAAATGCCCATCTAGAGAATCACTGACGGCAGCCAGTAATTGGCTGGTTGAGCATTTCCAGCCAGTTCCAGTGTCCTTCTATGACTTGCATTAATTAGTGATTTTTCTTTTGTAGGCTCTAGTCAATAAAGCTACATCAACTTCTTGTGTACTCTGGCTCTTTCTCTGTCCAGCTTCACCCCCTATATGTAGCATGTGTGATTTTATCCCTCACTGAAGACAGATCTGTAGACAGATTTGAGCGATTATTTAGAGTGCATGATCAGTGCAGGAGAGAAGTGTAATAAGTGGGATAGAAGTATTTTTTTAATAAGATATATAACAAAGTTTATCTTCACCTACAGATGATTTGTAACATAAAATTCAAAGTATAGTTATTTTTGAAGTAAACCAGTAAAAGGCTGACTTATTGGTAAAGTGTGTGGTTAGAAATCAAACTACAAGTAGCATTTATTCATTCCAGTGTTGTTTCACTGCAGCACAACATGATTGCATTGTTAGTCTCCTAATAGCGTATTCTTTTCTGTTGCTTAAATGAGAATAACTACAGGTGATAATGGAAATGTTTTGTTCCGGAAAGTTTGTCATTTTCATTACTGTTCTGTATTATTAATCTATCCAGGGAAGGAACGCTGAGTCCACTAAGTAATCAGACTGTGCCACCCGTCATGTCATCGCACAGTCGCGTAGTAGAAACACCTTTATTTCCAGGCTATGTCACTTGGTAATTACAGAGTTCAGAACTTCACACTTCTCCCCAATGATTTCTAATTCTCAATCAGTAAGGATCTGAACGTTTTCATGGGCTTTTAAGTGTCCCCCTTGCTGCCACTGTAAGTACTCGGGACTAAAGCAATCATACCTAACTCCAATTGTTTCTGAGTCACTAATTATCTATGAAGACCAGCAACTAATTTCTGTACAATTCATGTCATCAGAGAATCTGTACTTACATGCATGTAACTAATACCTGACGTCAGAACAAAGCAATCAAACATCTTTCAGTGGGGGGCCACTTTACTTCCATTTCAAAACCTTGTACAGTGATTACAGGGCCCTAAAGAGGGTTTTCAGCACCTGGTGAATGCATTGTATAAAGGGCACAAAGCTAATGCAGATCATCTTGTAGAGGATTTAAAAACTTTTGCTTCCGGCTCAAAGAGGTTTTTAAGCCATGAATATCAAAAGGTGAATTGCTCCAAGTCTGCTGTGAAAAAAAATCTGTCAGTCTGCAGGTTTACTTTTTGAACCTGCCAGGGGCTGACACTTTGACCCCCCCTCTGGAGGAAAATTAAGTTTACTTTCCCCCCCCAAGTTTTGGGGTTTTGTCACGTAGCAGGCTGGCGCGGGGTTTACCTACCGCTTTGGATAAGAGTGGGGCTGTGCTGCGCCTCCCGGGACTGAAAGGGGCTCGGGGATGCAGTCGGGGGGGGCAC